>OX422140.1:242719979-243412898 GCA_949129095.1 Volucella bombylans
TTAAAAAAAAAAAAAAAAAAAAAAAAAAAAAAAAAAAAAAAAAAATTTATTGTTCCCCGACGGGACTCGAACTCGCTCCACTTTGTTTTGCGTTCAAACGCCACTTCCACTGGGCTGACTTACCCCTTATAGAAACGTCGTCAAAGACAGTTTTACACTTAATATATATGTATATATATATTCTTTATATTTTTTATTTTATTTTTTTCTTGAAAAAAAAAAGCCGAAACACGTTATTACACCACTACGGTCTGTGAGCGACTGATGGGTTTGGCAACGTGAGGCCAAGCGTTGTCATACTGTAGAGTCACTTTTTCGTGCCTCTGGTTGTATTGTGGCCTCGCCGGCCTTCCTTCTTTGCCGCTGGAGTAGTTGTTCACAGGCGAAAAAGCGGCGTTCAATGTCCACTGGCTTTCCAGTCATAAGGAACCCATGTTCCCAACGCATGGAATTGCTTGCAAATGACTTGGTGGCTAACTTCTAATGCTGAAACAAACTCTTCTTGCGTATGGCATTGATCTTCATCGACAAGGATTTTGGTCTTCGTTCACGCGGTCGGTTATCAACATCAAAATCACCGACTGTGAAGCGACGGGACCAATCACGGCATGTTGTTTCACTTAAAGCAACAGTTTTTTCGAATCAAAGAAGAAAATCAACACTTCCCGCAAATGACAATTATTTGGCACAAAATCAGACATTTTCATATAACCAGAAGTATATATGACGACAGAACAAAATCACTAATTCGTCAAAACAATTTGTTTACTATATGTTTAAGCTTGGTTCGTGACGTTTTGGATATGTCAAAATCAACCAGCACTTACTGCTGGGGCCATCTATGGACAAACAGCGAGAACTTAGTTGCTATTATTGTTATCGCTTATAAATTCTCATTATTTCAATTTGATTAAACTACGAGTAATATCGTATTTGCCAAATATTGTAAATTTTACACTTATTTCTTATTTTCAATCATATCCATAACTAAACTTCTCTTATTAAATTTAATCCAATTTTGATAATATTTGATTAAACTCGTACTCATTATATAACAGTTTATGTCAAACGAAGTTGAATTCAAATTGATTTTGATTTTGTGTCGTCCATTTGGATCTTGACTACCTCATAACAAAGCGACCTCTGGTCGCTGGACTTGGTATTGTATGAATTTATTGAATTTTTGTTTTTTATTTTTATCGGTGGCACTTAACTAGTGCAGTTTTATTTTTCGTCGCTTTGTTTTTCGGAATTTTCTTATCGACTACATCAATCATTCGTTCTTCAACATACAGAAACACTACCTGAACACCGTCTGCGAGATTCTAAGCGACAATCATTTCACTGCCAATCCCGGTAAGCGTCAAGCGTCAACTTACTCAGTCAACGTGGCTACTCCCCACTGCAAGACAAAGGTTTAATCGCAACAGTTTTAGCGACGTTCAACTATATACTTAATAAACAAGTATTCCTGATTTATTCGATTGAAATACCAAGAAGAAGAAAAACTACTATTAAATTATACTAATAGTATATATTATTAACTTCAAAATTTGCTTGTGTTTTTGGACAAGTGACTAGATGGCTTCAGTCTACAGCTTTAGCGGCTACAGAGACCTTCAATTTCTATCAACAAGGTCGCTAAGCGATGAATACCTACGTTGGACACCATTTTTGGTTTTATGTCGATCACTCGAACTTTACCATCTTGTGAGGTTATAAGTTTGCTAATTTTTCTCACCAACCATTGTTGAGCTGGTATGTTGTCGTCTGCGATCATGACCAGAGTACCCAATTTGACATTCGCTTCCGACACATTCCACTTTGTTCGTTTCGGTAGCTCTAGCAAATAGTCTAGCAAATACCAAAGAGCTCAGAAGTGTTGCTTAAGCTGGCATAATCGTTACCACCTTACGGAGCTTACTCGCTCCGATTCGATGCATGGTTCAACTATCGCGTTTAGGGGAGCACCAATCAAAATGTTGAGGAGTCAGCACTTCCTCATCATTTGGACGATCGGCATAGTGCAGAAATTCTAGAGTTTAAAATTACGTCAATAGCCACGATGGTTGACAACTCTTCGAATATGAAATAAGGTAGCCCAGCTGTATGAAAGAGATGAGTTTTGGCAGATTTTACGGCTGCTTTTCCACTGACCCTCGAAATGAGGAGTTCTAGGAGGGATGTGGTGAAAATTGATCAGCTCCATTGCGTACCGGGTTGTATCTCCTTTTGGGTCTGCTGCTTCAAAAATTTCTTGAGGGCTGCTATGAAACCTTGTTTGGACAGATCGGATACCACCTACAAATATACTGCTTTGACTGCAAAATACACGAACCCACGAATACCGCAATATAAGTATTATAAGTTCGCTGTCCTCGACGTTTCAATGTGAAATGGAACGAGCTGCAAAAATCTACCAGTGTTTTGTGGAATTGTCTGTACTGCTGCACTCTATCTGGAAGGTGTCCCATTATTTTCATTGACAATTTAGGTCGATACTTGCAGCAATGTAGACAGTTGTCCAGAACATTCTTCGTCAATCTGCTGACATCGAGAACCCAAAAGTGATGTCTGATGATTGCAACTACTACAGTGCCTGCGGCCCAGTATGACCATTTTTCCTATGGAAATAAAGAAGAAAATTTTTGACACATCGGTTAGAATTTGGTAACAGATAGGACGTTCCACACAATGTTGGAATTCCGCAAATGGCCACCAACTCGGAGTAGTTTTACAGAAGTTATATCTAAGAAGGGATTAAGGGATTAAGACCTTGATTGTGGAGTTAGTACATATAGTGGAATCTTAATACCTCTTAGTTCTTTAAGCCGACTTCGAATCAATCCCACTCGTTAAAGACTCTAGCTTGGACGTATTCATCCTAGTTAAACTTTTTTATCCGCAGATTTTGTTCTTAGAAATTTTTCTATGTATTGTTAGAGCCATATATTGTAACTGATCAGTCACATAATAGATTCACTTGATTCCAAACGTCTTGATAATGGCAGAGTCATTAATCCGCAATGGAATTTCTCTCTGTGTTCCTGGAACACGTTGTAGTAGTAACAAC
The DNA here is from genome assembly GCA_949129095.1 of Volucella bombylans. Classification (NCBI taxonomy): domain Eukaryota; kingdom Metazoa; phylum Arthropoda; class Insecta; order Diptera; family Syrphidae; genus Volucella; species Volucella bombylans. Next base: position 242,723,053 of record OX422140.1, read on the forward strand.
TCGTTTGTCCACCACTACCGTAACTCAAACTCCGCTTATTGAAGAATGATCCTGACTTTTGTGAACATGTTGTAGATTTCTTCTGCAGCATCTCGTCGAATCATCATCCATATAAAAATCATCGCTTCAATACTTTTGCCCCAATGGAGACTTTGATTAATTGCTATCTGCTGGCATCTATAAGCATCTATAAGCAGTAGTAGCAGTAGTAAAAAAAATTCAAAAACCTCACATTTGAACGGTGCTGATGGTAGTCCATCAACATCAACATCAACATCAACATCAACATCAACACCAACATCAACATCAACATCACCATCATCCACCAAATTAAAATCAAAGTTCACATCACATTCAGAAACATCAACATTAGCAGCATTACCATCAGCATCAGTATCAGCATCATCAACATCTACATCAGCATCAACATTCACAACATTAGCCGCACCATCATTGCCCGATCGAACTACAACAACGAATGCCAGTAGTAGTGTACTAACATCACCCGCTAATTCACCCGTGCATCATTTACATCACAATTGTTCGTGTTCTGCTGGAAAGGCTGGTGGTAATACACCAAATGCTAGCAGTTCAACAACAACAACAGCACCAGCAACAGGGAATACGAGTAGTATATCAAGTACGAATGTTGGAACATCACAAGGTACATCCACGTCATCATCAACAAGACTACCGTAGTGCTGTCAGATGACAGCGGCGGGTGCAGCCGCGGCAGCAGCAGCAACAGCAGCAGCAGCGGCTGTGGCTGCTGGTAACGTAGCCGGATGTAAGAAATTAACGAAATTTGATCCTAGAATGGGAACAACACCGTATCGCCAACTTTTACCGATAGCGTTGTGCTTAGTATATTAATTGTCTATATGGATACGACAGAAATCCGACATCAACAATTCCGCTTGAACATGTCCAGAGATTACGAACTGTTCGGTGTGGCACAAGATGACCCAACACTCATAGCATTCCTCCGTGAGATTCACATGAAAAAGTATCCAATGCATTTCCTAAAGAACGCACCAGCGGAGCATTTGAACTTCACCAACCATCATGAGCTAACGCCTGAGATGGCACACTATGTGGCCGATTTAGTTGGCGGCAAACTAAATGGTGCAGCTATACAGTCATTAACCGGTCAAGCGGGGAATCTTATGACAGCCCCCTGGCTAGCAGAGACCCTCAATTGGGCGGGGGTGATTGTTGAACCAGAACCACGAAGGTATTTCACGCTGCGGAAGCAGAATGTTCATCGAGCCAAGATGCAGGTGGTGCACGCGTGTGTATCACCGAATCAGCATCCCAAAGAGGTGACTCTCCACAATGAAGAAGATTCGGATGTCCGAATCAATAGTCTGTTAGATGAAGAAACATCCTGGTTTAATTCCCGCGTTAAATGTTTTCCCCTCTATACCATAATGTTAGCGTGTAATCGCATCGACTACGATCTCCTTAGTCTCGGAGTGCATGGTCATGAATTAGAGATTCTCCAAACAATTCCCTTCGACAAAGTCTATATCGATGTGATATCCATTCACTTGCCGGAGAATCACGAAAGCTAAATTCAAATCGGACTCGTAAGAAAGAACTCCAAAAGAAGCCTTAATTGTTAGATATTATTATTACTGCTACTACTCCTAACCCCCACTAGTTCTACACTATCCAATTCAATTATTTATAAATGCATCGTCCCGTTGGATATGTGCACAAAAAAAGAAAAAAAAAAAAAAAAACTTACCAAAACACAACACCACACAAAATAAGAAAAGAAAACAAAAACAAAAAGCGAAACTGGAAATAAGTTTATAATTATTAATTATTGACAAATTTATTATAATTAAAATTATCGTAATTTAGTTAAAGGAAATCCCTATTGTTAAGACAAAAGCTCTAGTATACCAATCTATACACATAAAACAAAACAAAACAAACAAAAAACAATTATAAAAAAGTTAAAACAGATAAAAACAATTGGAGTAACCGAATTGTAAAGAAAAGGCATACTTACACCCCTCACATTACATCACATACATGTATACCAACACACCATGAACACACACACACAACCACGCGAACATACGTTTTATAATATTAATTAATTAATTTATAATAATTTCCCCCCCATGTACAAAAGTATAAAGCGATCGTTTAGTTTAGTATCTTATTATTCGTACACGAACAATGGAATGGAGATGGTTTCTCCCTCCCTTTCAATTTCCATGTTCACTTTTCCGGTTTATCTTAATTTCTTTAATTTTCTGCTCTCTTTTTTCTTGCTACTGCTAATTTCGTAGCTCTCTTTAATTTTATTTAATTTTTTTCTCCTCCCCCTAATTGTGTGTCTCTCTTTCATACATTGCTATATAAATATTTTTATTATTATTTTCATTCCTCTTTTTTCTCGTTTTTTTTTTGTAATAATTTAATTATACATGTATTTACAAACACATAAATTTAAAAACCGAAAGAGAATATGATGAAGAAGAAGAAGGAGATGAAATTTAAAACAAAGTTAAATTGTAAGCGTTACTTTTGTAAGTGAAATGTTAAGATAACAAGTAAACAAAACAGCGCATCGCTAGGAAGGGCGCAGACGCTGTTCCATACGTGACCATCTTTAACGGATATCCATGTAGGTCATCCGTGGATTTGTTATTCTAAAGCATGCACCGGTGCTTCCTATCGCCTTCCTCATCTTATATTTGCAGACACATTTTAGCAATATTTCAATTATGGTGTACTTGTCCATCCAAATTAATCTGCTCAATAGACAACAACTAGACAATTTTTTGAAATTGAGATCGGATGTTTTTTGAAATATTTCGAATATCTTGGTTCTAGATCGGTAATGTTCTTGATGACAAGTAATTCCAGATCTGTCTTTAAATCAGTAAGCCTTGCACTTCGCACGGGTAATATACATACGTATTCCACTTATTTGAATCTCCGTATTGGTTTCTAAAAGTCTTAACCTTAAACTCGAAACTGCATAGAAATGAAAAACATTCCATGAAAGCAAAGCGAATATCGACATTATAAAAACAATTTTTAAAACGATCAGTCACAAAGTATCAATCACGGTGTTGGAGCACTCCATCAGCATCATACATATACCCACGATATTTTTACATTGTTACCTAATCTTGAATTGTTAATTTTTTAATTGTGAAGTCTTAGAAATCTTCATTATACCAAGTGTCGATAATTTTTGAATTTGGCGCCTACGAATTTCGAGCCGCCATATTTTTGATAATCAACTTTCGTTAATATTTATACCAATTGTGTTATAAATATCAATAAAAGTCCTAGCTCTCTTTTCTGTAGGACCAACTCGTTGATACACTGTTTTTTTTTTAATTTTTTAGAAATAAAGTACATTTTTTCAGCAAGCGGTCAGACTTGCTGATCGTTCATTTTTAGCGCCCACAACGTGAGGTATTTTTCGGTCTCAAATTTCCTTGTATTTAAAAAAAACAATCAGTGCTAAAAACTTACAAAGATTACAAAAAAACTTAAAGTGAACATATTAAAAAAAAAAGACAGTGAGTCGCGATAGGTTATTGGTTTGCGTGAAGACGGGAAAAAGTGCAAAGTGGAAGTCATTTTGAGAACACCAGCACCAGTCATCACCAACAAGGAGAAAGAGGAAAGGAGAGACAAAAGACATTCATTGTGCCATCAACTACAAGGTACATGGAAAGCTAAGTATTCCTCCCTGCAAAAGTATGTACGTAAGAATCATTCCAACTAGTTGAATATGCGTTGGTTGAAACTATAGTACTTTAATTATCAACAAAATCTCGATCAAATGAAAATTATATTAAAATTATATTAAAATTCCTTTCGACCTACGAGGAGATATACTGCATGCAATTTTTTTCATTCAAATGTAATTACCTATATATTAGATTAATATTATAAAGCCATGCTGAAACAACATCAGAGTCTATTACCCGTGATCTAACTTCATCTAGCCATCATCAGGTGGATTGTTGAGTTGTATTTGAGATTTCGCTGTGCAGCCAGCAGCTTGTTGGAATTAATTTCTTACATTGTCGTTTTATACTTCGTACACGCATAGTGCTATCACAATTTTGAGTTGGTAGTAAACTAACAAATTTTCCCACAAGGCCTTCGCTATTTGAAGTTGATTCTATCTTCAAACTCATTGTCGCAAACGAAACTTCATTCATAGCCACTTAATTTCGCATCATTTTCCATCGCCTGCATATAAGCACAACTTTGGGTGCAAATTCCCTTCACATTCGTCGGAAGTTTCTGAAGTTTGACAAACTTCACATTCAACTTAATTGTACATAGTTTAAGTTGACAATTCGCAAACAGATCGTTGTTCATAACGTCGGAACCATCGATACAGGAGTTTAAGCAAATCAGTTCTTGAACAAAGGGAAGCATAGCCAGAAGAAAGAGTATCAAAGATGAATTGTCAACAATAGAATTAAAATGTTGCTTAGATATAGTGGAATCCTACTTCAAGCAACTTTTGGTATATCAAATGCAAATTGAGCGTTTAACACCTAGGTATAATGTAAGAGGCGAGCTTAAAGAACTCTACATTTCTACAAAAACGAAAATACTAGCTGGTCTAGGTACAGCAAGAAATAGTACTTTGGAAACTACCTTCTCAGTTCCACAATCGGTTAACTATTTGCAAAGATTAAGCTTTCCTAAATTCAGTGTCAAATATGTAGAGTTTAAGAACTTCATTAATTCGTATATTAGACTCGTGGATAATGATCCCAGTGTTTCAACTATCGAAAAAGTCTAAATATTTACTCACGTGCTTAAGTGGTCATGCACTCGACACAATAAAAGTTTTTGAGGTCACGTTAAGTACCATAAAGACACTATCTCGATAACAATTATCTTATATTTTTGGAAAACATATCCGAACTGTAAGGTTTCAAAGCCGTCTCCATTGCTTTTGCGCTGTTTAGTTGACAACGTCTCTGCATTGTTCGGTTCTTAACAATCAATTTGAACCCATGCAGACATATGTAATAATGTTACAATTTATATCACTATAAAGTCGACGAAGACACTCGAGCCAAGTGGGATGAACAGAGCGATTTTAAAACACTTACAAGTTGGGATGTGTGTGTGGAGGTTTTAAGTAAACGGTGCCAATACCTTAAAGCACATGATGGCCAGCAGCTGTTCTCAGACCATAGCAGGAAATGACCAAATAAAACCAGATCGTACTTTGATCAACGTTCACAAATTTCTTTAACAGTTGCGCATTTTGTAGAGAAACCATATAACCATATAATTAGCAATTGTTCTACGTTTAACAGACTCTCTGTATCAGATCGCTTTGCCAACGTTTAGAGACTAGCTCTTTGTTTAAAATCTTTAGGTAGAGGTCACATTTTGATTGGCCATCAACATGTCGGTGTAGGACATGTAAATAATCACACCGTAGTTTGCTGCATCGAACTCCACAGTAGCCTACAGTGACCTCGGAAAATAGTCAAACATCTACTAGCTGTTCACCTTCCCATTCTGCGTTTGGGTCAAGGATAGTTTGGAGGTTTCCGAATAGGGCGCGTGTTATTGGATTCGGGCTTATAAGTTAATTTTATTGTCACAAATATCCCTTAATGAAATCCTCATAGCTGGTCTGACCGTATAAAATGATTTGTTCCTCATTTTACTAAGATTTCGTTTGCATAGACACGCCTTGACTGCAGGCTTGGTTAAAATTTGTATTTAGACAGATACTGATGCATCCTTCCCATCGTAAGAGTCAGTACATTTTATGGGAAAGCGAGCAATCACTCATAAAATCCTACTTGCTGAATAATGTTATATATGGTACAACTTCGGCGCCGTTTTTGGCAATCCACTCACTTAGGTATCTTGCTGACAAATTCAAAAATAAAAAATTAATATCCTAGATAATTCGCTCGGACTTTTACGTCGATGACATGCTCACTGAAGCTGACGATCTCTATGAATTGCTTCAGATATAAAAGGAAGTGGTGGCAATTTCAAATTTAGCAGGCTTCGAAATCTCAAAGTAGCAGTAATATTGAGACAGAGTGCGTCAATTTATGGTTGATTTATCTTCCCTCAAACACATTTGAGTTCCGCCTTTCGTTTTATCTGTAAATAAGCAGGAAATATAAATTCTTGGATTTTTTACGCGTCTCTTCACGAATATGGATGTTGCATTTTGTTGCATTGCCGATACTTCAGGGTCTGCATTTGTCAAACTTTTGGTGCCAAGTCTAAGGTGAAACCTGACAAAAAAAGACAACTCCCGCGACTTTTCGTACTCACCTTCTCACTAAATTGCGGTTACAAATTGAACCAATCTTTAATAAATCGTACTCGAAAATCTTTTTTTTGGAAAGACTCTAGCATTGTGTTGCATTGATTTTCACGCATTCTTCAAAACTCACGACGTTCGTAATAAATCGAGTAGCGGAAATCTTAGAACATACACAGGATATCATGTCTGGAGACATGAATGTTTGTGTCACGAAGCTACACAACCCAGTTGCTGGGGGACACAATATGGTTTTCTGAACCTTCGCTTTTATTAGAAGGTCCTGCAAAATGGCCCCTACACTTGAATGGAGAACTTTCCTCTGAATTCCTTGCTCCTTATCCTCTGCCGCAGCATTATTTGTATCGTTGTGTATAAAAATCTTAATTCGAGTTACCTCGTTCTTATGCAACCAGAAAATGCCCGCAGCACCCACAATTCCGGTAGCTTGTTTTGGTGTGAATTTCCCTACGAAATAAAGTAAATTTTTTCCATAGGCTAAGTTTTTTGTTATCAATTTTTTCTTAGCCCTAAGTACACAAAATAAACATGTATAAATAAAATGTAAATGAAGTCGACAGACATAGATATAAGAATTTAGATTAGCTTAGAGTGCCTGTGTGGGGCCAGTAAGTTAGTATAAGATTGTTAAGTAATTGTAAGCCAGCATTTAAGCATTTTTTGTTAGTATGTAAGAGTTAGTGATTAAGTAAATAAAATGCATTGAAAACTGAAAAAAAAAATAAAGTAAATTTTTTTACGAAACGGTCAGACTTGCTGATCATACACGCAGCTATATCTGGGATTTATCCCACACGGAGTAAAAACGCGGAAAAATCTTCAATCACCGCTAATTTCAGCACAAATAATGCGCGCCATTATCTATTGCGACTATTATTCGAAATGTTAATAATAATGCAAAACGCAAGGATGCGTACATATAACAACTACAGCAAGGTGTACTCGTATATGAACAACTGGCTTACAAATGGAAATAAACAGCTGTTGTGGCAAAAAAAAAAAACAAAAAAAAAAAACCAAAGAAGAAAGCTTTGGAAACATAGTCGCTAGAAGAGAAGAGAAAGAGCAAGCTTTATATATTCTAGTTTCCGGCGATATAGATAAAAACGCAAGTAAATGCACTATACACAATCATTTTTAATAAAAATGGAAAATGATGTAGTTAAAGAAAAAGATTTATTCTACCTGCAACCTATGAAATTTGAAGATTTCATTGAAGCGAAATATGAATTAAAAAAAATAGCTTCCGTTGTATATGTTTTAATAAACGATCGCTTAGAAAGAATTGGGATATTTTTTGTGCTCGTATTCGTCCTATTTTGAATCATATTGGCGTCGTTGTGTGACTTCTATCTTGAATTCTCAAATAGAATTAAGAGCAAAGGTGAAGGAATAGCGATGTTTATAAAACAAAATATATAATACGATCCATTCGAGATAAAAACAATTGCCTTCAAAATATAACTATTAAAATTACATCGTTATCAAAAGAAATAATTATTAGCAGAATCTACAAACTACTAAAGCTGAGTCTGTGTGCCTGATTCCCCAATTGTTTCTGTAATAATTGAAACCTATATCTCAAACCACTATATTACGGTATACGGAGTCAATAATGAGCCCTTAATCCAAAATCATAAGCTCGTACAAACAATATAGATAAGTAGTAAAGTAAATTAAATGATCAGATTAGCAACGAATCCAGGGACGCTATACAACTCACTTGTGGAAAATATAAGACTAATTTATCCGAACTCAAGGGCGTTGAATTCTCGCAAACATCGTTAAAGAAAGCTGCATAGATGACAAGGGAATTAGCAAAGTCTAAGGAAAGGGATGTACTCTACAGGAGAAACAATATAAGTAATTACACATATAAACAGAATACAAGTTATGTAATATACGAATACGAGTTATGTAATCGAGTAAATAAACAAATAAACACAACGAAAAACCAATACTACAATATAAAACAAAAGGCTATTAAAACAACGTAAATGTTAATAAACGAGGTATTTGGACGTAAAAAGCCTTCTTTATATGGCATGATTACGAAAAGTCTCGCATCCTGGACTTTAACGGAAATATCTAATAAATTTTCAAACACTTTTTCCAACTAGCTGCATCACGTACTACACAGTAAAATCGAGACACAAAAGCACTGTGAGTCGTGATTCAATACTCTTGGGAGAACTAAAGAATTTGATATTATAGACTTAATGTCTATAAAATACCAGGATCAGATGAAATAAGAGCGGCTGAATTAAAACAGATGCTCATATATTTGCAAGAATAGTAGCCAAACTAATTAACTTAGCATTTTCTGCATCAGCAGTTCCAAAAACAGTCAAAGTGGCGGTTATACCGCCAATCTATAATGGAGGTTATAAAAACAACCAGAAAACTATGGGCCAATCGCAATACTGCCGTCCATAGAAAAGATTATAGAACAAGTCGTAGCAGATCGTTTACGGAGTTTCATCTCCAAACATAAGTTAATCAGTTAGAATCAGCATGGGTTTGAAAAGGGAAAAAGTACTATTCAACTTCTGGAAAAATTTGTGAATTTAATTAATACCACTCTGAGCACGCATCACCATGTTGTGGCGATATTTGTAGATTTCAGTAGAGCTTTTGATATGCTCGAGCATAATAGGATTGTTAGCGCTGTTGAAAGAAAGTGTATTAGAGGAAGCTTATCGAGTTGTATAATGGACTACCTTTCTTCAAGTACTTTTCGCGTCAAAATTAATATAAGCTGCAGCGATGAACACTGACTTTATATTGTACACCAATGAACTACATAGTTAAGTGTTTCTAGATGGGTATACCGTTTGCGTATGCGTATGACACGGTCTTGATTGTGTCTCATAAGTCGCCAAAAGAAGTTACGAAAATAATGCAAGACGAGTTCAATGAAACAAGCAAATGATGTCATTATAATGGGCTAGTAATAAATAATTTAAAAGAAAAAGCCATGCCCATTATCAGACCAAGATACCCAAAGTCGCAAAGTGTTCTGATGTTCTGATGACATATAACATACATATATGTGGAAATACAGCAGGGAGAGAAAATATTAAGCTTGTTGATACTTATAAATATCAAGGCAGCACCATCGACAGTCACTTTCTTTGGGAGCCACATATAATTAGTCTCAGGAACAAGCTCAGAGGATCTTTATTTGTGCTTGCATCTATTATCAAATCTATATTCAAATCGTTAACTGCCGTCCAAAATCTTGTCTACAACGCGCTTATAGAATCAGGGTTAAGGTGTGGAATATTGTCATTTAGTTGTGCAGCGCAAACGCTCATCGACAACCTGCAAAACATACAGGACTGAGCTAGGAAGCTAATTTTGAAAAATAATACCAGCGACATTACAAACTCTAAAAGTGAGCATATCTATGAAATGGATTATCTTGATGATCCAAGTCTTCGGATACACATCAATCACGAGATTCGTATGAGGACACGAGCTGAGGGAATACACCAGCTTCCAACAAACAGAAATGAATACCGGAAACGGACTGTAAGTTACACTATGCCGAATCTATTCAACATCCTTCTGCAGAACCTAAGAAGCATTCGTGATGTCAACATATGACAAAGAAAAATAAAACAACATTATCTTGCAGCAGTATCATAAATGCCTAGAAAAAACTAATTTCTTTCTTATACTTTTTATTTGCAAACACAACCTATTCATTAAAAAGAAAAACAAAGGCCCAATAAATTATTTTAACCCTCTAATCGTTATGACCATATTTTGACCAAGATTTGTTTATGGGCGATGAAACCGTTATGTATATGCTTACAAGTACCATATGTTCACGCTGCTGGAGAGGTTTTGTGTGTTTTGATGTGTTCGAAGATCAGATTAAATGCGGTGAAAAAACAGAATTACCAATTTTGCAATGCTTGCGTGAAATGGGAGCATATGATTCAAGTTCGAAATTCTTCGACGCCGCCAATTTGTCCATAAATATTAGCAATACTCCATTGGCTAGCCCAAGTTAGTACTATTTATGTTGTTATAGTTTCTTATATTATATAATCTTTTTTGTATCATTAGTTCCAAACGTATCATCAAGTACACCAGCTCAGTCAACATCGATGCCTTTATATATGAAGCCATCAAAATGAGAACGGTCACCACTACCAGAAGTAAAAAGTGATGGTCCTCATATAATTCCACCTGCTGGTGGTTCTAGTGGAGGAAATTTGGTGAATATTGACGTAAAATCAAAAGAATTTTCAAATATTTTGTGGAAACAAAAATTAATGCAACTACATGTCAGAGTAGTAGAGTAGAGTAGAGTTTGAGAAGTGCGTTTCAATGTTTTCAATATCTCTTTACTTCATATATAGTGAAAATCATCGTTGAGGAAACTAATCGTTTTTAGTCAGGGAAAACCAAATTTATCAGTTCATAGTCTGTCTTTTATATATGTAATTGTATAGATATCCAAATTTAGAAGGCTACTGGAGTAAAAACGCTTTTGAACCGATACGAAGTACGATGTCTTGCAGGCATTTTGAAAACATCAAACGATATTTGAGTTTCGCAGATAAAAAACAAAGAATTAAAAAAGGAGAACCAGACTATGATTCTTTGTATCGCATAAGAAAAATCTCAACTCTTTTCAATCAGAGTTTTGATTCTGTTCCAAAAACAGCACGTCTTTGTGTGGATGAGCAGATGTGTGCAACTAAAATGAAGCATCATCTTCAGCAATATATGCCTAATAAACCTCATAAGTGGGGAATAAAATTGTTTGTCTTATGCGATGCATATGGATGTTTTTACAGGTTTGAAATCTATAACGGTGCTGGTCTGCAAGCTAAAGGTATTTATAGTCTAGGTACAATTCGTTCCAATCGAATCTCAAACTGTAAATTACCTACCGAGTAAAACCATTTTTAAAAAACAATTCTTCAACCTAGCCATCAAAAGCAGCACGTTACAATCGAAAAGAAAAACAGTATGTTGATGTTGACTGTCCCCAAATCATTAGAGAGTATAACAGTCATATGGGAGGTGTCGACCTGATGGATGAACTAATGGGGAGGTATCATTCGTTTGAAGACACACGATATAATGACACGTTTATTCCACCATCTTATCGATATGACAGTAACAAATATGTATATTTTATACCGTCGTAAACACCCAGAAGAACCTATAGAATTACCACAATTTCGCGAAGCAATAGCTCCTGGGTTATGCAAATACAAATTCACCAACACGTACAGTTGGAAGACCATCAACTTGTAGTCCAGCTCAACCTTCTGAAAAAGGAAAAAAATGTTTAAAACCATCAGACGATGTGAAATATGTCAATATTGGCCATACCAATTCCTGGGATGTTCACAGCAAAAGTTCAGACACCCAAATTGATTGCATAAAATGCAACTTAAATTTATGTTTGACACAATAACACCACATAAAAATTGTTTTAAAGACTTTCATCGACTTTAATAAGTCATTTATTGAATTATAACAACAATTTTTACGAATTGTTTTGGTTTAAATTGTATTGTTTAAAGTTTTTTCGTTAATAAAACCACCATTATTTTGTTACGAACAAAAAAGACCATTCTTGTTACTTTCCCCTAATCCGTTATGACCGTCCAGAGACGGTCAATCTGTTTTAACATCTGGAGCCCAAAATATCACAGGTAAATGAAATTTGATTTCAGATTCGTGTTTAGAACGCCAAAGTTATTCTGTTTTGAATTCACTGTACTTTTGGACTTATTTTTAAAGAAAAACGGTTAGAGGGTTAATGAATACTAGTAATGTTTTATATTAATGCTGAAAACAAATGTAATAAATGAGCATGTACGAAACCAACTCTGCTACACATCCTCCTGCAGATAAGCCATAAGGCTTCGTAAAAAGAAAAAGAAAACTAATGTTAATGATATCTGTTTGAAATAAATATATAAATAAAACAAATAAAGAAATAAAAATAAATTGAGCAGTAACAAAATTTGCTGAGTAACAAAATTTAACAGCGATGCAGAATCCAAAATGGCACGCACCGGATGATAACTTCTCAATTGATCTCTAACCTCAATTATTGCAGTAGCTAATAACACTTAATTCACCGTACTTCCCAATAATACAGATGAGGGCGATGTATCTGGTTCATAGTTTGTCGTAGAGGTAGACGCAATGTTGAGCGCTGTAATGGGTGGAAAGCCATGTACATTAGTAGATGGTGGTGGGGTAGAGAACCAATGTTGCATTTCGTTCGGGACCAACGCCTGATCGAATGCCCTACTTCTAAGAAATTTATGCAGGGCATACAGTTTTTGGTTTCATGAAATAGGCTGGTGGGCTTTGAAATTCACTAAATCTATTTATTTCATGGCCATTTGATTGGCAATAAAGGCATTAAACCTAATTCATCATAAATGCAGTGGATCCAATTTGTTGACCTTCATTACTCTCGCTCTTTTTTTCAGCTTTTCACCTTTCTTCTTGATTTGAGCAATGCAATCCACACCAATGAGCTGAGTAATGTGTGTGCTCATTTTTCTTTCTCTCCGTTCCCGGTACATTTTCACAGTTTCCTCTCCTTTATATTTTTTAAACTATCGCGAACCAGATTGCCTTTAACTTTAACAACAACGAAAATGTACTTTAACGCTATTGCTAAGTCTTATGTTGGCGAAAATCAAAGAATTTCCCAAGTTTTGGAACCATATGTTTAATTACAATAGTTTTTGCGACTTTCTACTATCTAATTAAAAAAAAAAAGCTTCTCAATTTATTCGATTGAAAAACCAAAAAGAAGAAAGCTACTATTATATACAATACCTTAAACGTTATAACTTCAAATTTTAATTTTTCCTCTGTTTCATTTCCAGAGTATACTTTTGCCGGATTACGCACACAATAATATAGTATTCACTGTTGCCGCCGAAATACATAGTAATACATACATGTATATTTGTCTGTATTAAGTAACATACAATAATGTATTGGTACATCGTTAGTATTGGTTTTTTTTTAGGCGACTGGCTGTTGTTTTCTCTATACATAACATTCCGCACTATAACTGTCCTTTGTTATATGTCACGTTGAGCCAATACATCTGAATGGAAGAGTTATGTTGAAGATTTTGTAAGAGTCAGTCGGTGATATACACGGGAATAAGCATATTGTTTTTAAATCGCCTCTTGTTTTTAAAGTGAATTGCAATAAATGAAGTTGCTCTTAAAAAATGTGTTTAATTTAAATATAAGCCGTGCACCGCGACATTCTTTAAAAACAATATCTGTACGTAATTTACCGGAATACTGTTCGAAGTGCAAGGGAGTACTGCAATATGTCCGAAGACAGAGAGTCGGCTAAACGGCAGCACTGCAAGAGGTGCAGCGAAGTGGATAACGAACGCATGGTACAATGTGACGCATGCGATATGTGGTATCACTTCGAAGTAAGTTGGAACTGTGAGGGATGCGGTGCAAGCACAAGCACTGCTGCAGGTATTAATGCCACGGGTTTATCAGGGGATTCGCCAACAACTGTATTAAAACAGCCACAAGGAGCGTCTTCACCAACTGTAACAGAAGAGCAATAAAAGGCAAGTACAAACGCTGCAGGAATTACTTGGAAACAACAACTAACGGAAATACCTGGAGTTGGAATAAGGGTACCGACATATACATCAGCAAGCAACTATACACATGGAAGCAGTTCTGCGGCAGTACAGAAAGAACGGTGTTTTGCAAGACCACCAACACACACGCACACATCGTCACCATCGACCGCTACAGCTACATACACAACGTCATTCCCCTTATCAACAACAACGCAGAAGCAAAACGAGGACTTCCCTTCACAAAAGGACCTACAGCTTAGAATGCTTGAGGAACAACGGCATCTTGAACAGGAGTTCTTGGAAAGAAAATATCAAGTTCTCTCACAGTTGAGCAATAAGCAAACGCATCAAATATCTGCCGGCAATATGTCGCCACACTGGAATTCATTTAGTGGACCGTCCCCAACTCAGCTAGTGGCTAGGCAAGCTATACCAAAAGATTTGCCGCACTTTCACGGGGACCCAGAAGACTGGCCCTTGTTTATTAGCAGCTTCGAAACAAGCACCGCGGTAGCCGGCTTTACGAATGCAGAAAACTTGGTGCGGTTACAGGCGTGCCTTAAAGGAAGAGCTAAAGAGCTCGTAAGAACCAAATTAACAATGTCCACCATGGTACCAGAGATGATATAAACCTTGCGGATGTGCTTTGGCCGTCCGGAACATATTCTAGAACGAGTTATAGAGAAGGCTAAGAAGCTTCAGCCACCCAGGGACAAATTGGAATCGATTATCGAATTTGCGCTGTGCGTTAAAAACATATGCTCAACCATGGAGGCTTGTAAAATAGAAGCACACTTAAACAACCCATGTTAGTAAAAGAATTGGTAGACGAACTATCCAACCAATACAAATTGAGCTGAGCCACGCATGTGAAGGCCAAACAAATTCCGATAGTAAAAGTTTTTAGTGATTGGATATTCCAAATAGCTGAAGCAGCGAGCACCGTCGTGTCCATAGCCCCTGTTACAAGAAGTGCACACGTGAATTCTCACACGGAGGACAAGCCACAGGACAAAATCAAGTGCTTTGGGTGTGACAGTAGTAATCACAGAGTGGCAGTGTGTAGCGTATTTAAAAATCTTCCGTTGGACGAAAAGTGGAATTTGGTGAAAACTCACAATCTGTGCCGTCAATGTCTGAACAAACACCGCCGAAAATGTTTCATCAACAATACATGCGGAATTGATGGATGCCAAGCCAAACATAATAAATTATTGCATAAGTGTCGGAACGGACTTGAAACATCGTTTCCAAAACAAAATAACATCAAAATACAAGACGCCAGCAGTGGATCCATAAACTCGCACTCCACCGAGAATCGTAACCATAATTCACTTTTTAGAATATTGCCTATACGTCTTCAGAAGGATATTGGATACATAGACACCTTTGCCCTTCTGGATGAGGGGTCCTCAGTAACATTAATTGAGAAAGACGTCTTTAATCTACTTGGTACTGAGGGGATCGAAGAGACAATTTGTTTAAAGTGGATCGGAAACACTACGCGTGCAGAAGACTCATCAATAAAGGCGTCCATCAATATTTCAAATGCAGAAGGTGGAGCCAAATTCGTACTTAATGGAGTTCATACGGCGGAAGGCTTAAATTTACCTACGCAGTCACTGGATACGGAGGCCATGGTTCTTAGGTATCCCTATCTGACGGGCATTCCAATCAAGTCGTATTTCAACGTGAGGCCAACAGTATTAATTGGTACGAACAATTGAAGGCTTGCTGTTCCCCTAAAACTGCGTGAAGGTTCGTGGAATCAACCAATTGCTACAAAGACGCGCTTAGGCTTGGCAATTCAAGGGCCCAATGACTGCCACGGGCAAAGCGATTGGCTCAACATTCATCAATGTGACTGCGAAGAAAAATACAACGAGCTACAGCAAATGGTAAAAGAAAGTTTTAACTTAGAAGAGTCATCAAGAAAGTCATTAACTTCTGCGGAGGACCACTATGCAATGGAAATCTTGGAGACCACATGCCATAAGAAAGGTGGACGCTATGAAGTGGGCCTTCTCTGGAAACATAGATTGCACCAGCTTCCGGAGAACTACGAAAACGCACTTAAACGTCTCTTGTGTTTCAAAAAGAAATTTCAAAAAGACAACAATCTAAAGCATATACTTTAAAAGGAAGTGGATAATCTACTGCAAAAGGGTTGCGCGAAGAAACTAACCATCGACGAAATCGAGAAAGCTATTGATCCTGTGTCGTACTTACCAATATTCATAACAACAAACCCTAACAAACCCTGCAAAATACGAATGGTATGGGACGCTGCCGCAAAATCTAATGGAGTTTGTCTCAACGACTTTATACATCCTGGACCGGACCGGCGAAAATCATTGGTCGACGTGTTGCTGAGTTTCCGTGCGGGTAAGGTTACGATTTGTGGTGTTATAGGGGAGATGTTCCATCAGATCAACGTTATAAAGGAAGATATGTATGCACAGAGATTTCTATGGTGGGACGAGGAGGATGACGTAAGCAAGCCAAGTGTTTATGTGATGAGAGCTCTTACCTTTGGCATATGCTGTGCACCATGTATAGCACATTATATTCGCGATCACAATGCTGAATCATTTAAAGATGAATATCCACGCGCCGTGGAGGCCATACAACAGTACCATTACGCAGACGACCTAATCGATAGTGTTGACAACGAACTCCAGGCCATCGAGCTGGCAACTCAAGTTAAATATATCCATGGTGCTGCGGGATTTCATATTCGAAACTGGACCTCGAACACTAAAATTGTCATTGACCACCTACACCAGGACTCTTCGGAAGAACAAACATCTAAAGATCTTGCCGCCACAGAGAAGGTCCTCGGTATGTATTGGGACCCTAAGAAAGACTTCTTTGTCTATATTTTCAGACTCGCCAGACTTCGACGTGATGTTCTTACGGAAGCTATCCCCACAAAAAGGTATCTACTCCAAGTGCTGATGTCCATCTTCGACCCCCTTGGTTTTTTTTATTGTGCTTCACAACTGAGCTTAAAATTCATTTACAAAAAGTCTGGCGATCGGGGATCGAATGGGATGGAAGCGGTCGAAGTTGAACTACATACATTTGTCGATGCCGGTGAAGACGCTTATGCTGCCGTATGCTATCTTCGAGTCCTACATGAAGGAGACTGTACTGTTACAATGGTGGCCGCAAAGTCAAAGGTGGCTCCGTTGAAACCAATGTCTATACCAAGACTCGAGCTTCAAGCTGCAGTCGTGGGCGTGAGGCTCGCTAATAAAATAAGTAATAATCGTAGACTAAAAATCACATCAAAAACTTTTTGGTCGGATTCAAAAACTGTCTTGCAATGGCTCCGAATGGATCCAAAGAAGTTCCAACAATTTGTCATGCATCGTGTGGGAGAAATATTGGAAAACACAAACATTACGCAAAGGCGCTGGCTGTTTTCAAAATCAAACCCTGCAGATCTAGCAACAAAGGTACCATCAAGATGCGATGTTTCAATGTGGTTCTCAGGACCCAAGTTCCTACACGACAAAGAGGATTGGCCAACTTGCACTGATATGGGCATATGTAACTACGATGAAATGCGACATCACATACTACTTATCTGAAAGTCACAGAAGGCAGTGGCGGTTAACTTCCAATACTTTTCAGACTGGAGACGGCTGTATCGAGCAGTAGCGACCTTTCTACTCTACATGAGAAAGCTGAAAGCACGAATTAAGGAAAACCCTTCACCAGAAGCTATTTCGTACGAAATGATACTTCACGCGAAGTCGACACTCTTTCGATGGATTCAAGAAAGCGAATATTCAGAGGAAATCTGCTGTTTAAAAAAGGGTAAGAATATTCCAAGAGACAGTAAACTACAATCTTTGAATGCCATTCTAGATAACAAGGGCTTACTAAGAGCCATGGGTCGAGTATCACATCTTAACCATCACGATGCAATAATATTGCCTACCAAGCACCATGCAACACTTCTGCTAGTTCGTTACACTCACGAAAGATTTCACCATATATCGCATGAGACCGTCATCAACAACATCAAAAGTCAATATTATATACCCAAACTACGAGTTCTGTACAAAAGGGTACGAAGATCATGTCAATACTGTAAAAATGCATCTGCTGTTCCAGTTACTCCACAAATGTCTACACTGCCTCCAGCAAGACTCGCAAGCTTTGAGCGACCATTCACGTACGTGGGAATAGACTATTTCGGACCATTGTACGTCACCGTGTGTAGAAGAAAAGAGGAAAGGTGGGGCGTTCTCTTTTCCTGCCTCACCATACGCACCATACATGTTGAAATCGCCTACAGTCTCGACACCAGTTCTTGTGCTATGAGTATCAACAATTTCATGGCACGAAGAGGAACTCCACGTGAGATATACACCGATAATGGCACCAACTTTACCGCGACAGCAAAAATATTTGGGAGTGAACAAGCAAAACTCAATTTTGAGAGTGCTTCTACGAAGTTTGGTGGCATTAAGTGGAAATTTAATCCACCTGCAGCTCCCCACATGGGTGGGGCATGGGAAAGACTCGTTCGATCTGTAAAAACCACATTGTACCACATACATATGTCCTAATAACAATTTCAATGATGAGACCCTGAAAAGCGCCATGGTAGAAGTCGAATTTATAGTCAACTCTCGACCACTAACATTCGTTTCTCTAGAATCATGCGACGACGAGGCACTTACACCAAATCACCTGCTATTAGGGTCATCAAGCGGCCACAAGCCAATAAACAGCGAAGTAATTGACTTACGCCTACGATGGCGATAAACCCAACACTTTTCGGACCAATTCTGGGGTCGATGGATAAAGGAGTACCTACCAACACTGACCAAAAGAAGCAAATGGTTCCAAAAAACACCATCGTTACAGGTCGGAGACATTGTCATCATCGTCGATGAAAACTTACCTAGACATTGCTTTCCGAAAGAAAAAATAACTAATACCATAAAAGCGAAGGACAGACAGGTACGTCAAGTCACAGTCCAAACACAAAGTGGAATATTCAAAAGACCATCCGTCAAGATTGCCAAACTAGACGTCGGCAATAACAAAGGGTAATCTCGACCCGTGAACTCAATTACGAGGGGGAGGATGTTGCCGCCGAAATACATAGTAATACATACATGTTTATTTGTCTGTAATAAGTAACATACAATAATGTATTGGTAAATCGTTAGTATTGGTTTTTTTGTTTTAGGCGACTGGCTGTTGTTTTCTCTATACATAACATTCCGCACTATAACTGTCCTTTGTTATATGTCACGTAGAGCAAATACATTTGAACGGAGGGGTTATGTTGAAGATTTTGCAAGAGTCAGTCGGTGATATACACGGGAATAAGCATATTGTTTTTAAAGCGCGCCTTGTTTTTAAAGTGAATTGCTCTTAAAAAATGTGTTTAATTTAAATACAAGCCGTGCCGCGACAATTCACAATAAATATGTAGCTATTTTTAAATAATTACTTTGCGAATTTTATCTACAGATTTCATAAAAATATACTTCAATTATAAACCAAGTTTAAAATAAAACAACAATTAACAAATAGTGCAAGCCGTCCTGTCTGTCGTGAAGCCGGAAACCATCACGGACCTACCACGCTTCCTGGGGATGGTAAATTATTATGGCCGTTTTATTCCACACACCAGACTCGGAAGCTAACCTCGAAAAGTGTACGAACAGAGTTTCGTCGGTTGTTAGAGCTTCTTCCTGTCATCATCAGCGCCTCTAGCTCTCTCAACTGAAGCTCCGGACCTTGCCATTGCCGCCGCACTCGAACTGCTGAAAGACGGCATATCAAAGCCACTTGCATTCTTTTCACGGAAATTCAGTCCATCAGAAATGCGCTACAGTTGTTGTAAATTCTGGGCTAAAACATTAAAAAATGTTAAATGGTTCCACGACTGCCGGACTACCAGCAAAACAACAAACTTTACCAAAAAGAATGCGGACTGAAACCACACCGGTGGTAATTCGTAAGCAAATGACGAAAATCGGAAAATTAGGAGAAAGGGTGCAGAAGAGAATCGCAAAACTAACGGTTATTGCAACATTTGGGAGTGAACAAGCAAAACTCAATTTTGAGAGTGCTTCTACGAAGTTTGGTGGCATTAAGTGGAAATTTAATCCACCTGCAGCTCCCCACATGGGTGGGGCATGGGAAAGACTCGTTCGATCTGTAAAAACCACATTGTACCACATACATATGTCCTAATAACAATTTCAATGATGAGACCCTGAAAAGCGCCATGGTAGAAGTCGAATTTATAGTCAACTCTCGACCACTAACATTCGTTTCTCTAGAATCATGCGACGACGAGGCACTTACACCAAATCACCTGCTATTAGGGTCATCAAGCGGCCACAAGCCAATAAACAGCGAAGTAATTGACTTACGCCTACGATGGCGATAAACCCAACACTTTTCGGACCAATTCTGGGGTCGATGGATAAAGGAGTACCTACCAACACTGACCAAAAGAAGCAAATGGTTCCAAAAAACACCATCGTTACAGGTCGGAGACATTGTCATCATCGTCGATGAAAACTTACCTAGACATTGCTTTCCGAAAGAAAAAATAACTAATACCATAAAAGCGAAGGACAGACAGGTACGTCAAGTCACAGTCCAAACACAAAGTGGAATATTCAAAAGACCATCCGTCAAGATTGCCAAACTAGACGTCGGCAATAACAAAGGGTAATCTCGACCCGTGAACTCAATTACGAGGGGGAGGATGTTGCCGCCGAAATACATAGTAATACATACATGTTTATTTGTCTGTAATAAGTAACATACAATAATGTATTGGTAAATCGTTAGTATTGGTTTTTTTGTTTTAGGCGACTGGCTGTTGTTTTCTCTATACATAACATTCCGCACTATAACTGTCCTTTGTTATATGTCACGTAGAGCAAATACATTTGAACGGAGGGGTTATGTTGAAGATTTTGCAAGAGTCAGTCGGTGATATACACGGGAATAAGCATATTGTTTTTAAAGCGCGCCTTGTTTTTAAAGTGAATTGCTCTTAAAAAATGTGTTTAATTTAAATACAAGCCGTGCCGCGACAATTCACAATAAATATGTAGCTATTTTTAAATAATTACTTTGCGAATTTTATCTACAGATTTCATAAAAATATACTTCAATTATAAACCAAGTTTAAAATAAAACAACAATTAACAAATAGTGCAAGCCGTCCTGTCTGTCGTGAAGCCGGAAACCATCACGGACCTACCACGCTTCCTGGGGATGGTAAATTATTATGGCCGTTTTATTCCACACACCAGACTCGGAAGCTAACCTCGAAAAGTGTACGAACAGAGTTTCGTCGGTTGTTAGAGCTTCTTCCTGTCATCATCAGCGCCTCTAGCTCTCTCAACTGAAGCTCCGGACCTTGCCATTGCCGCCGCACTCGAACTGCTGAAAGACGGCATATCAAAGCCACTTGCATTCTTTTCACGGAAATTCAGTCCATCAGAAATGCGCTACAGTTGTTGTAAATTCTGGGCTAAAACATTAAAAAATGTTAAATGGTTCCACGACTGCCGGACTACCAGCAAAACAACAAACTTTACCAAAAAGAATGCGGACTGAAACCACACCGGTGGTAATTCGTAAGCAAATGACGAAAATCGGAAAATTAGGAGAAAGGGTGCAGAAGAGAATCGCAAAACTAACGGTTATTGCAACAAGCATCTGTGAGTTGGCTACAAGCACCAGCTGCTCACAACAGAAAACCTGATAACATACACAGAACGTAGACACCATCAAATTTTTAATGCAAAAATTGTTAAAACAGATGAAAGAAATTGAAATGCAAAAATTATCTCTTTCGTGATGGTCGTATAGTTTGTTTGTTTCAACGAGAGTACAGGGTATGTCGAAAGAACACAATATGAAAAACTGTGCTTTAAAATGTTGCATTACTTTTACTTTAATGTTTCGGCCAACAGAAGGCCCATAATTCCGCGTTGTCAAAATGGAAGAGTTACCGGGTCAAGCAGTTCTAAAAGGTAACTGTCTCACGAAAAGTTTCAAAGCACATATGGTAAGAAGGTTTACGGTCACGGTTATTACTCAGAATGTGTTCGAATATAGTATAAATCTAATTGGAAAATGGAATTTAGCTGGTTGTGTTGGGGCTTCCTTGCCTAGGCGGGGTCGTTTTCTACCTGGGGCTTCTGCTGATGGAGGAGGGTAGGCCGTCTCCACCATAATTTCAAAGCCTGCCTCCTGTCGTATCCGTTTAATTTGGTAGGTTTTCCGTCGGATTTTTATGTTGGTGTGTTCCTCGTCCTTTGGTTAACTTGCTTAGTTTTGTTGTTTGTTTTCGTGTTCTCGTCCTCGTTATTTTTCATCTGTCCCTTGTTTTTTTTTGGTTCTCTGCTGCCTCTTATTCGGTTTAGTTTCGTTAGGTACTTCCGTTTTTGTTTTCTCTGTTGGCTCTTAATACTAGGACGATAAGCTATGGCGCTTTTTGGCCATAGCCGCCATTCACACATTCGCTCAGTACACGCACACACATGGCTTCCGTCGATTCAGCCTCTCGCCGAATCCCCAGTCAATCACACACGCCGACGTTCTACGTTTGTTGCTCATGTTTCTTAGTTCTCTTAGCTTTGTCGTCCAAGTGATTTCTTTCGTTCGAAGCCAAACCTCTGATAACAGCAATTGAAACCACCGAGTAGGAAATTAAACTATTTTATTAAGAGTGCAAATGTGGGTCCGACCAGAAGGTACTACACCCGAAAGGGGACGAGAAAAAGGCCAATAGACAACGGATGGAAAAACGAGCGGAGGATTTTCGGGGCGTGTTTTGCACCCAGCAGAGTGCTTACGACAGAGAAGTTCTCGCTATCTTCGCAAGTATCAGATTCTTCCGGTACATCATCGATAGTTGATCCTTCGTGATCAAGACATGTGACCGACTTCTTGTCTATACATTCTCGCAACGGGCAGACAAAGCTTCAACTAGACAGACCCACAAGCTAAGTTTCAAGTCACAAATCAGCACTAAGATAGTTTATATCAGCGGTGAAGACAACACAGTTGCTGACGCTCTGTCCCGCATATGCACCACCTACATGCCCAAATCCTTGGTTTCGACGTCGTGCATGGTCTGGCTCATGCCAGTGGCCAAGTTGGAGCAAACAAAAGTTCGTAAGGCCTGGAATCAGACCCATCTCTCTCCGATTGGCACGAAATGCATCCAATGTCAGAAGTCAAATATACAACGCCACAACCGTAACAAACCAATGCCCATCGACGTATCTGACAACCGCTTCGATTACATCCATCTTGATATCATCGAGCTTACAAACATCTATGGTCTTCGTTATTGTCTCACCATGATCGACAGCTTCTCACGCTAACCTGCTGCAGCACCACTTGTTGACATTGAAACTAACACAATCGTCCGTGGCCCGAATTATTTCCATGAGTTCTGCCGAACATGCATCAAGGAAGTCCTAAATGCTTCACTAGCACAACCGCTTTTTGGAAGTGAGCTAAGAATACCAGAAGAATTCTTTCTCATAACAGACATGCCAGCTAATCCCAACAGCATTACAGAAGGACGTGTATATCTGCTAACATGTTTTCCTCAGAGTGGAAACCGCCACTGGATCCCCCTTATTTGCTTTAAGTCATCAAGCCTATCAACGACAGAGTATTCACCATCATCATCAATGGCACCGAGGAAGAAATCCCTACAAACCATCCCAAGCCAACTTTTATTGCTGACTGACTTTATTAAGACTTTATTAAGACTGTCTCAACTCGTGGCGATGATTTATCAACACCGAAGTCATCCAGTGGTCCAGAAGAAACAGTGGATAGGCCGCTCAAAAACTTACTCGAGAGCAAAGAAGACAGTATCGTTCCCCTTTTCATCACTGGTTAGTTACTTCAGTTAAGTCACTGGAGGGGGAGTATATGTTATGGACATGCCAGGTACAAGCAAAATTTCCACCACCTTCAGCGCTAGGAAAGTTAAAACGAAATGCTGTCTGTCAGGTATTCATACCATCATACCTGCTCATCGGGTGCCATTTGGACCAATAATTTTTTTTATTTTTCTTACATGTGTAATTTACTTGCATATCTTTTTGTTTAATTTGAGTGAATTCAAATTTTTTGTGTTGTGGCCACGTGGTTGCAAAGTGTAAAAATACGTTATAGAACCATGTGTGAACAAGGTGTCGTAATTACGCTTACCAATTTTTTTAATTTTATTTTTTCTTCAGTTTCATTTCGTTGGGTTCAGATTGGGGCTTTTTGTCAGAAGGAACATATTCGGACCTAGAATCTGGCGATGAGGAATGAAGCGATGAAGAAGATGAACGCACTAGTTCAGATGAAGATCACGAAAACGTAGTAGAACTGACAAATTTAGTGAATGAACAAAAATCGGTGTCCGTTATTGAAGACAGATTGAATTTTTATATTTTCCTATAAAATACAGGTGTAATGACTTATGTTGCAGTACCCTTAGCTGAAAAAGACCCAAATAAATGTTTCAATTATTTCATAAATGAAGAGAAAATAAATTTCTTTATTACAGAAACAGACCGATTTGTATGTATTGCCGAGAGCAATGTTCGTTTCCGTGGAAGAACACATATCCGGCAGACAAGTACTTAAGTTACAAATGCCTTGCACTCGTATAACTAGGTGAATCGTAAAAAAGGTAATATATATAGCACGGTTTAAGGAATCTGTTATTTCAAATCTGGTAAAATCTTCAGATACTCGTATGTTCATAGCATTAACCTCAAGAGAATCCTTGAGACACTCAAACAAAACCGTAACTTAAAAGAAGTGGAGGGTCAGAAAAGATTGACACGAAACAAGTGCAGTGTAACATATGATATAAAAATATGACTAAAGAAAGTGAATACTGTTTACGTTTTCAAAAGCATATCTTTGGTTTTTTTATTTTAAACAAATTAGAATACAACGTTATTTATATTAGTCCAAAAAAGTGCATATGTTGTGTTTGTGTTTTTTTTTTTTTTTTAAGAGGACTCAAAAGCATTGAAAGCCTAAAGGTCAGTGTGGGACTTAACCACACTAAAAACATGTCCTCTTCGTCCGGAGGGGAAATTTATCCTGGAACCACCGTTAGATATGTCGTTAGAAGGATGTCCTGAGTAAAGGCTCCAAGCTTTCGTCTAGTCGTCACTGTCAAGTTTGTGGAGAAATTAATTATCGCTGGAAACGCTCACTCTCCCATGGGCGTTCTATAGCTCTCAGCTCCATCATCAATGTGCCGATTATGTCTGTCGATATAGCCTGCCATTTCCGGGGGTTACTTAACATATTGGGGACCAGGTTTATCGTCGAAGCTGGTTCCCCGATCGCTTCGTTAATGGAACTGCTGATGTGCTCGAATCTCGGGTACGAGAAGAGAACATGCTCAGCATCCTCTATTGTTCTCTAACAGTTTGGGCAGTGAGGATCATTTTCATTCCGAAGCGATGGAGATAGCCTCTAATACAGCTATGTCCACTGCAAGCTTGCGTAAGGCAGTAGTTTACCTCTCCATGCCTCCTGTGCAGCCATTTATCGACGATGGGTATTAGGCTACACGTCCATCTACAATTTTGGGAACGTCTCCATCTACTTTGATATGCACGACTCCTGCTAGCAGTCTTCGCTTACTAGACCGGATGCCCGATGTATTTGCCATTATCCGAGACAGAGCCATCGTGATCCTGTCGGCTTTACCTTTTACCTGCTTTAGATGCTTCTTAAAGCAGATCATTTGTTCTAGGAGGACTCCCAGGTATCGCAGGAAAGGTTTCGATGTGACCGTAAAATCGCCACTCTGAAAGGAAAACACTTCTTGCTTTTTCCTTGTGGTCAAGAGGCTACTTCGGTGTTCTGTTCCGCCAGGTCCAATCCATTTCTTTCCAGCTAACGTTGTTGTACATAGCGTTCCAGAGGAAGAGGACCAGCACCGAACCTTTGTGGGCTCCGCATGTCACTCTGTAATGCTGTACACTGACATCCGTTGTGTATTGTAGCCTTTTATCCCTGAAGTAATCGCGCACAATTTTCTGGAGGTAGTTTGGCACCCCAAGGGCCTCCACTGCGTGTACAATACGGGCCCATCAGGCTGAATTGAAAGCATTCCTCACGTCCAACGTGAATGCACCCCCTTCACCTTCGGCCATGTGAAGTGGTTGTGAAGATTTGGGTAGGTGGACTGGAAGGCATTTCCGTTAGCTATCCAAATCGCTGCCTATCCTGTCGCGTCCGACATCCATGATGCGTCGGGTTTATTGTGGAATTGCTCACACAGTATTGACTTGGCAGCTCGTTTTTGACCTCCCTGCGTATCGCTTTAACATTGTCTCCGAGTGACTGCAGAGATTTATCCGTCCTCATGGACTTCAAAATGTCCGCGTAGCTCGTTTCCGTGTTGGAGGCAATGATGATCGGGCCTTGCTCTTGACCGTATCCTCTTTTTCCGCCTCTCTACCTTATTCCACTCTGTGTGTTTGGGGCCTTCCTGCCTTTGGCTTGCCACCAGATCAGAGAGCAATCTGATACAGTCAATGGTGTCCCTCATTTGCTAATGAATCGACCACCTCTTCTTTCCATCGAGCTGCACATCATTAACCATTTCCGCTACTCGACAACCTGTGAAGGAAGCTTCCGGCTTCGTTGGTGGCGTCCTGAGGTGGCTTCTCTTGATTAGTTGCCGTATCACGTGCACCAGAATATGCCACCGCTGAGGCGGTACCGGCGACCTAGTCGTCTTCGAAGACCTGGTTAAGGTGTTATTGGTGACGACGGCCGCTTCTACCAACTCCTCATTTCGCGCGCGATCGGGTTAATTCTTTTTGTTTGTTTTGTGCAATCTTTATTTATGTTTTTGGGTCCCCTCTCGAGTTCGTTATCTACTTACCGGATGTGCTGTTACCTAAAAGTGATCCCATGGTTCCGTGCAAGGGTTGAAGTACCTCCTGATGTGAGGTACGTTTAGAACCGGATCGGTATTAGTCAAGAATGTTTTCAACTGAGCCTGCACCATAAACTTAATGGCGACGAATAAGAGAGCATTTCTTGAGTCCTGCCAGGGTTTTAACGGGACGGAGGCAGGCATGCCATTAGCTCAGAAGCCATTTCTCTAGAATGTCACTTCTAGCTACTGATCAAAATCAATAAACATTTTTAAGGTATCCAAATCGTAGTTTATGTGTGTTGCGGGTCCGTTGCCTTTGCTCTTGGTCGGGGACTGCTTATTGGTTATTCGCAGCTTACCTACATATTTGTAGGCCACTCAGCTATCCGCCACCTTCAGACCCTCACTATAGCCTAATCTCGGCCCCATGTGTGTGTGTGTTCTCGTCAACAATATAAATTTAACTAAAAATGTATGTTTGTGACTTATGAGATTTTCTGGACTTTTCTCTGCAAAGCTTCAGCAGTGGAACACTGCATGCAACGCATCCTCTTTCTCATTTTGGAATTCTGGACACTGGGGTGAACTATCGTCTCCAAATCTATGGAAGTATTTCCGGTAACCACCGTTCCCACACAGAAACTGTGTAATGCGGTAGTTACAGTTCCCCCATGGTCTCTTTGTGCATGTTTCTATGATGGGAATTGTACGTCCACCTGCCTTTTGTGGAGCGGTCCCACCTGGTTTGCCACAGTATTGCGGATGCTGCCTTTTCTACTTCCTTAACCCTCTTTGTCTCTTGCCGGTTCGATGGTCGCCTAAGGTACACCCTCTTCATCTCATCCGCGAGGTTGTCTATTGGGATCATTCCAGCTAAAACGCAGGTTGCATCATCGGAGATTGTACCGAATCCACTGATTACTGTGATTGCACACAGCCTGTGAGCTGATAATAACTCTCTCCTACACTCATTTGTAGCCAGTGCACCCGCCCATATAGGAGCAGCGTATAGAAGTACCGAGCTGACCACTATGGTCAGCAAGATCCTTCGGGCGTATACAGGTTCGTCAAAGTTCGGTGCCGCCTGCATCAGCAATGCTTTCTTGGTAGCATACACGACGTGGGTTTTGAACTGTACCCAGCAAACATTGTTATATCACTATTTTTATAATCAATTTCTACGATATTTCACTTTATCTTCCGAGATATAGTAAAATTATCGAATTGCCTTTTTAGTACTACGTGCCTTTTTTTAATATATTGGATTATATTACCTTTAAGAATTGCGCTTGCACCACTATGATGTTGAATATAGTCCAATGGAACATGAAAGCCTTCCTTAATAACTAGCACGAGCTACAGTTGCTTATCAAAGAACAGCAGCCTTCTGTTATTTCTTTACAGGAAACCCACTTTATAAACAATCCTAACCCTTTTTGCCCTTTTTTTCATAATTTAAGCCACATTACAAAACATGTCCATAAATCGATCCCACACTATTTTTCTGTTATAAACTCAACCTTCTTGGCCATAGCAGTTGAAATTGAACTCACATTCAAACTAACTATAATCTCAGTTTATGTTCCCCCTGATCAGCCCTTTTCCTGTTCTAATCTTGAAAATGTGGCCAATCAGTTCAATACACCAGTTTTGCTGACAGGCGACCTTAATTCTCGGATCCCAATTTGGGGTTCTTCTGCATAAAAACCCGCGGGTTTTTGTATAACTCAAATTTAGCAATTCTTAATGATGACTCTCCGACGCACTTCTCGACTCACAGTACCTTTACACACGTTGACTTAACACTTGCTTCCCCAAGACTTATCCCAAGTACCTCATGGACAGTTGTGTCCGATCTCTATGGAAGCGATCACTATCTCATAATTACAAAGATCATGTATGCTAAAGAAACATCAGCCTCCAAAAATTCAATTTGACAAAGCAGACTGGAATCTTTTTGCTAATAAAATCTCAGCGTACTTTCACAACAAGAAAGAATCTAGTAATAGTAACCAAGAAGCGGCCTTAATCCAAAAAAGCATTAGATATGCTTGAAACATAGCTATTCCCCAATCGAGACAAGGCCAAAATATTAAACCAATCAAGCCCATTTCTCCTTGGTGGAACAAAACGCTCAGTGTAACTCACTCACAGGTTAAACAAATTGCTTGGAAAACCTCTTAAAGATATCGAAAGGATTAAATCTTATAGCATACCGCAAGGCCAAATACAAGTTTCGTAAGGAAACAAAAGCAGCCAAAGCTGAAAGCTTTAAGCAATTTACTCTTAATATATACTCAAAGGCTTCGTTCAAAAAACTATGGTCCAATATAAAATTCCTTTCTGGAAATTATAGACCTCAGTCTGTAAAAATGATTAAAACACCATTCACTGGTATTGAACTGGCCAATCAGTTCAATACACCAGTTTTGCTGACAGGCGACCTTAATTCTCGGATCCCAATTTGGGGTTCTTCTGCATAAAAACCCGCGGCAAAATATTTGAGCAGTTTTTGTATAACTCAAATTTAGCAATTCTTAATGATGACTCTCCGACGCACTTCTCGACTCACAGTACCTTTACACACGTTGACTTAACACTTGCTTCCCCAAGACTTATCCCAAGTACCTCATGGACAGTTGTCTCCGATCTCTATGGAAGCGATCACTATCTCATAATTACAAAGATCATGTATGCTAAAGAAACATCAGCCTCAAAAAATTCAATTTGACAAAGCAGACTGGAATCTTTTTGCTAATAAAATCTCAGCGTACTTTCACAACAAGAAAGAATCTAGTAATAGTAACCAAGAAGCGGCCTTAATCCAAAAAAGCATTAGATATGCTTGAAACATAGCTATTCCCCAATCGAGACAAGGCCAAAATATTAAACCAATCAAGCCCATTTCTCCTTGGTGGAACAAAACGCTCAGTGTAACTCACTCACAGGTTAAACAAATTGCTTGGAAAACCTCTTAAAGATATCGAAAGGATTAAATCTTATAGCATACCGCAAGGCCAAATACAAGTTTCGTAAGGAAACAAAAGCAGCCAAAGCTGAAAGCTTTAAGCAATTTACTCTTAATATATACTCAAAGGCTTCGTTCAAAAAACTATGGTCCAATATAAAATTCCTTTCTGGAAATTATAGACCTCAGTCTGTAAAAATGATTAAAACACCATTCACGAATTTAACCTCCCCATTCGAGATTACTGAATATTTTGTCAGCACTTGGGAAACTCTCTCCAATGACTTAAGCTTTAACATTGAATTTCTTCACGAAAAAAACAAATTTAAAACTGTATCTCCAACTTATATTATTAACCCTTCCGCTAAATATATTGAGGCAGATATAAACAAACTTGAATTTGAAAGTTGTCTCCACTCCAGCAAGGGAAAATACACAGGATTTCTTCGCATATCATATGTAATGATATGTAAGACCCTAATTGCTTTGAAGAAATACCTGCTTAATCTGTACAGTGTATAAAACAGCACATATAGCCCCTTTGCCTAAACCTAACAAAAATTTGCACGAATTTTCTGGATATCGCCCGATTTCCCTCCTGACGTGCTTAGGCAAACTTCTAGAAAAAAATATATCAAAAAGGTTATATTGGTTTTTAGAAAAAAATAACCTCGTTACCCCAAATCAGGTTACATTTAATCACTATTTTAAATCTAGACTATTTTGTTTCTTCTGCAATATCGGAAAAAAATCATGCCTCCATATTATCTATTGATTTTGAAAGAGCATTTGATCGCGTAGGAATTCATATTGTTTTAAAACAACTGATTGAATGGAAAATCGGGCCAATAATATTTAATTATGTAAAATCCTTTGTTTCAAATAGAAAATTCCGTGCTAAAATGTCAAATATCAAGCGCCTATTCCAAAATACACAACCTATTTAATTGGGGAATCCGTTCCGGATCCATAATATCGTCAGAAAAAAAGTAAAATTCTACACATGCGAGTATGTAAAAAAACGAGCTGTAGTAAGTTTGTAAATGTTCCAAGTAATAATACACAAATTGAAAATGTTAATTGTTTAAGAATATTGGCATTAATTTTTGATTGTAAATTTAAGTTTAGAGACAAATGTGTTTGTGTTAAAAAGAACCTTTCCACCAGGGGTAATATGATAAATTATCTATCTTCTAAAAATAGTTTTTGCAATATTAATACTCATACTTAATTAATTAATGTCATACGTTCAATAATACTTTCTAAAATTTATTATGGCCTTCCGGTTTATGGAAAAACTTCAACTGATTTCATCTCCCTACCATGCCGCAATTCGAACAGCTTTAAGAGCATTTAAGACGACGTCAATAAAAAATCTTCTATTCTAGGGCGGACTACCAACATTTCCGGAGCGTTTTGAATACCTTACTACCAACATCATACAAAAAATTAACTCATCTCTAAAGTCACCAGTTAACAACATAGCTAGAAAAGTTGTACGTTCCTACCTACGTTCCTGGTACCTACATGAAGATTCCATATGTACTGATCTACAAAGATACACCAAGGCAACCACAAATATTGAGGTATATAAAGCAGAATTCAAAGAAATCGCTAATAAATTTAAAACCTTTAAATGGAATTTCCTTTTTATTGGTGGCTCAAAAACTGAATCTGGAATATACTATGCAGTTATTAGTGAAGATGAAGAAACAATCTCTTAGGGCCTTCTTACAGATTTTAGCTCTGTTTTTCTAGCAGAAGCTTTTGCAATACTAAAAGCCATTCTTCAGATAAACTACAAGAAGACTGCTATTTTCACAAATAGCCTTTCAACAATTTCTGAGCTAAAAAATGCTAACAGTAAAACAGAAATCATTGAAAAAATCAGAGAGTTGTACGCAATAAAAAGCTCAAATTTATCTGGATCCCAGGACACGTAGGCATTAAGGCTACGTTTATGGCGAAGCGATAACAAGATGAACAGTCTGTACAGTGGTGTTTATTGGTTTTAGGTAATTGCTATATTTTTCGATACAAAGTACTGTTTGAAATTATTTCTTACGGACTCGGCTTCAAGCGCACTTCTATTATGTTGTCGTTTTGTATTCATTCTACCGAGTAGATTTTTTTCAACTTGTGATAGCGTCTGCGTGAATACTCCCCCTTTACCAAATATAATATTGTACAGTAAGCAAATGGTTTTTACAAATAGTTCTGCGGTTTGAACGTCTGTTTCAATCGATTTTCCTAGTAAACGTCATTTGCTATTAATTATGACAAAAGCGCACTCTACTGTTGTTCTAGATTTTGAAAGCATTGTGTTAAAGATTTCAGTTTCATTGTTTAATTTTGCTTTTGAATATGGGCGTAAAAGATATCTTCTCAGCGGGAACGCCTCATCCCGCAGTATTACAAATGGTACAAGAATAGATGAGCCTGGTAGGTTTCGTTCTTCTGGAATTATATATTCACGAAAGCTGTCGCATCGTGTGACACGAATTCGCTTCGCCATAAACGTAGCCTAAAGGCAACGAAGCTGCAGGGTGGAAGTGGCTCAAGTGGTAGCGTATTGGCTTCCAAATCGGAAGGTTCGGTGTTCGAATCCCAGCCTCGTCCGAAAGACATTATTTTTTCAGGCGACTTAATTCATTTAAGACTAATGGTTGCCTCTAATACAACAACAAGCCCAATTACACTAATAATTTGGTCTCCCCATTAAATATTGGATGCCACCCATGGAGCGAAATAACCACTGAGCCCAACAATTTTTCTTTCTCTCTCTGTCCCATTTTCCTAAAAACTTAACACGTGCTCAGGCATTTTAAGTGTAACAATACCCACTTGAGTAAAGTTGTTTAAAATATAGAACTGCCAAAGATGTTTTCAGCGAGACAGCTATTCAATTTTACGCCTTCAACAGTAAAGATCTTAAAAGAAAGATTATTCACTGTTTTGAAACTAGGACAAAAAATGACTGGAAGGATTCCGTCCACCATTACACGTTCATTAAGTCCCAAGCAGAAAAAGCGCTTTATCTAATTCAAACTTTTAACGAATTTGATGCGCTGTCTGACCCCATTCAAAGAATTGTATCCCTGTATCCTCATACTGTAATCGTTATTACGGGCGACTTCAATATACACAATTCTGGGTGGCTTCGACATTCTAGACAGACAACACCCAAAGGTCGGTGTGTTGAGATCTTCGCTGCGGAAAACAACTTAACGCAGCTTGTAAGTGAGCCCACGCGAATACCAGACGTTGATAGTCATACCGCCAACACCCTGGACTTGTTTTTAAGTTCTCACCCTGATAAATACACAAATACTCCCTCTAGGCTCGTCGGACCACTGTGTTTTATCAGCTAGTTTCTCGTTTACTGGCCACACAGTTAGAGAAAATATTCCGAAAAGAACCGTATGCCAATACGAGAAAGCCAACTGGAGTGGACTTAACAGCTTCTTTAGGAATTTTAACTGGTCGTTATGCTTTCTCGATAACGACGTGGATGCCGCTGCTGATATGATTACAGACACCATTCTCTTTGGAATGAGATCCTTTATTCCTCATCGGATGAACAGTATCAAACCAAAAGAAAAGGCATGGTACGACTCGAGCTGTAAAGAGGCCGTCAGGGTTGGAGAAATATTTTTTCGGGCCTTCAAGACCAACCCGACAGAGGAAAACCGAAAAAAGTTCAAACGAGCCAGAAATGACTTAAGCTTGTGAAATTCCAATACGACCAAAAACTGAGGCAAAAATACTGCAATTTCACAAAGGCAGTACAAATTTTTGGTCGTTCGTCAAAAAACATTAGAAATTCCGCCTCATCCTCTATCCCAACGCTCATTTACAATGACATTTCAGCTGTCAGCTCTTTGGACAAGGCCAATCTACTTGCTGCACACTTTGCGGCCAGCTCAACACTCCCAGATTTAGCTTTGTCTCCGCCTAGACTTGAATGCGTCGAATCTTCAATGGGACGAATCTACTTTCGCACTCGTGTAGTAGCAAGACTACTTAAAGATCGCAACATACATAAATCCGCTGGTCCAAATGGTATATCTCCCCTTTTTCTGAGGAGGTGTTCTTCCACGCTAGCAAAACAACTGCGTATGCTTTTTCATCAATCTTACTCTTTAGGACTCTTCCCGAGCAGATGGAAAATAGCATTTGTCCAGCCCGTACCTAAAAAAGGCGAATCGTCTTCTCTCTCCTCCTACAGACCCATTGCACTTACGTCCATTCTTTCCAAGGTCATGGAAACGCTGATAAATCGTCAGCTCATGAAATATCTCGAAACACGAAAACTTCTCAATGACCGGCAGTACGGTTTTCGTAGCAACAGGTCCACTGGTGATTTGATGGCATGTCTCACCGAAAAGTGGAACCAAAACGTACATCAATCTGGCGAAAGCAAGATAGTCGCACTTGATATTTCTAAGGCATTTGACAGAGTTTGGCATCAGGCTCTTTTGTCGAAAATGGGTGCATTTGGGATCGACGACTCTCTTCTTCAATGGATTAGAAATTACCTTTCGGAACGTTCAATTCAAGTTGTTTTGGACGATTTCAAGTCTGATATTCACAAAATAAATGCTGGGGTGCCCCAGGGCTCTGTTCTGTCTCCGAAAATCTTTTAATTTTCATTAATGATCTCTTGACTGCCACTTCTAATCCAATATATGGATTAGAAATTACCTTTCGGAACGTTCAATTCAAGTTGTTTTGGACGGTTTCAAGTCTAATATTCACAAAATAAATGCTGGGGTGCCCCAGGAATCTGTTCTGTCTCCGACACTCTTTTTAATTATTAATGAAAATTCTCTTGACTGCTACTTCTAATCCAATATATTCCTTTGCTGATGACAGTACTCTCTGCTGTTCATATTCGTTCCCGGACTCACGGCCCTGCTCTTCGGCTGTAGAACGAGAACGGCAGCGTATGCTAAGCTCATTAAATTCCGATGTCATAACCAATTGGGGAACTATCAACAGAATGGAATTTGATGCTTCCAAAACACAATGCTGTCTGCTGTCGTTAAAGCGAAATTTAAACAGCCAGCCATTATCCATGAATGGCACTTGCATCGTCGAAACCGAAAAACTTTCCATTCTCGGTATGTGTGTCAATGACAACTTACGTTGGAATGACCACATATTTGATGTCGCCAAAAATGCTGCGAAATGTCTAGGTTTCTTCAAGCGATGTAAGAAATATTTTATCCCCTCTGATCTGGCCTAAATATATATGGCATTCATTCGCCCAAAATTGGAGTACAACGCCCACATCTAGTCAGGTGCTCCTAAATCATCTCTGCACCTGCTACATAGGATTCAAAACCGTGCGATAAAACTTATTGATGATACTAATATTAGTCAATCAATGGACACTGTCTGACACTGTGAAATATGTAAATTAACAGTTTGTATTTAAATTAATCCACATACAAATGTATGTAATACCATCTGTGCGTAGGGTGAAACCTATATTGCTAGGATGATCAGAGTTACACTCAACTATGAGTAGAGAGTTGTTGTTCAGCGTCTCTTATGTAAAGACCAAATAAAATGTTCATTAATCGTGACATTAATGTAATAAGTGAATAAATCAAAACTTGATTACATCTTGTAAACTATTTTAATTTCTATACTAATTCCAACGTGGTAGCAGAGCGTAGTTGAGGAAACCTGTTTAGTTGATTGAGGAAAATGTTCTCCCGCGTGTTGAAGTGAACCCACTTTAGCCAGTGTAAAAGAATTATGATAAGCAAAGTGAAAAATGAAGATCATGAAGAAGAATTAAAAAGATTGAGAAAATTATTTATTAAAGAGTTAGTGAAAGTGTTAATGATTAAAAATATACTTGAAGACTCAAAAGCATCAAAACAAAAAACTGAAAGAGAAGAAATGTCGTCGTATGTAAAGGTAGGTGAAGTAGTTATTCCAATTTTTGATGGTGTAGAATATGTGAGTTGGAATAGAAGAATTTTAAAGTTATTAGATTTTAAAGAGTGTAAAGAACAAGCAACACATATTGTCTGCAGAGAATGTGAGTGGAATAAGAAAGACATTAAAGCAATGAATTATATGTACAGCTCAATCTCGAATAGACAATTAGAATACCTTGGAAATTTGGACACAAATTATAAAATTATGAAGAAATTCGATGAAATGTATTCAAAAGAATCGACAGCATTGCAGATAGTGTGTCGCAGTAAATTGGAAAATGTAAAATTAAAAAATTATGAAAATGTAACTGTATTTTTTGATGAGTTTGAAAAAGCCGCTAACGCATTAATAGATGCTGGTGGAAAATTGGATGAGCAAGAAAAACTCCGTTACATGTTGAAAGCGCTACCGCAAGAATACAGCTATGTTGGTGATTTGATAGATGTGTTGAAAGAGGAAGACAAAACCTGTGAATACGTTAAGTCAAAAATTGTAATGAAGAATTTGGAAAAAGAGAGCGAAAAGACACAGAGAATTGATAGAGATAATTCAAATGTATTTGCGACTGAAATGCGAGGGAAGTGTTATAATTGCGGTGTCGCTGGGCATCTCCAAAAAAGACTGTAAACAGAGAAGAATACAATACACATGAGGTCGAGCACAAGCAACAACTGGTACTACTACAACAAATCGAAGTGGCTACAGCAGAAGTTCTCAGCAAGTAAGATTTAACAGGGGGTATCAGCACAATAACAGCAGAGACAACAATCAAAGGTACAATGAAGGTCACGGTAATGAAGCTTTTTTTTGTTTTAACAGAAGTAAATGACGATAATTTAAATGTAAATTGTTATAATAATAAAGTAATAAGAAATTCCAATGATATAATATGGATCTTAGATAGTGGTTGTACAGACCACGTAGTGAGATCTGATGCTTATTATGATAAATTTATTACCTTGAAAGAGCCAGTTAATGTCAAGTTAGATGACGGCAATATTCTTAAAGCAACAAAAATTGGGAAAATAAAAACAGTTCTTAAACATTACGGCAATATTACTACAGTAACGTTAAATAATGAATATTTTGTCAGAGATATGAACAAAAATTTGATTAGTTATGGTAGAGTAACGAAAATAAAATAAAATAGTTTCTAAATATGATAGTTCGAAGATTTTTAATAGAAATGGAAATTTGATTGGAATTGCAAAAAAGGAAAATAATCTGTATTACATAAAAAGTTTTATTAATGAAGTAAGAAATAAAGAAATTTTTACCAACGTAGCAATGAACAGTCAAATATGTGATAAGGAAAAATGGCATAGAATTTTAGATCACGTAAATTTTCAATATTTAGATAAATTAAGTAAAAATGAATTATTAGAAGGGTTGCCGAGAGATTTAGGAAATGAATATATAAAATGTGGTATTTGTTTAGAAAGTAAAATATCAAACTTACCATTTAAAAATAATAGAACTAAAGCATCACGAGTATTAGAATTTATACATACTGATTTGAATGGGACACATCAAACATCAGGATACGGTGATGAGTATAGCAAATATGCTAAAGTTTATTGCATGAAATCTAAGTCTGATACCTATAAGTACTTCGTTGAATATTGTTAGCCGAGTTGGGACAACACGTTGAGCTGATCCAATTACCCACAGGGAACAGGTATTCAAAAGGCCGTTCTTTGGTGGGATGAATTTAATTCTGAATTTTATTGTACTATTTATTTAACATATTCAAGAATATAATAATGTGAATTTACAAAGTCTCTCGTAGAATATATATATATTTTCTCTTTATCTATATTTTATTCGTAGCGCTTATTGAAACCTGCACGCCGGAGATCTGCCGCCAAAAAGAAAAAAAAGGAAAATGACAGTTCATAAAAAAACGCCAGCAGTTCAGGCGTGCAGGATTGACCCGCGTACAGGCATATAGCTACAACTTAAACTTTACTTTAAGCGGGGCGCGTTCACAACACTCCCCCTTGGCAGCCATGGGTCTTCGTTATTTGGATCCTTGATGTCGATTACCACCAGCCTAACGACAGGCCTTTCGAACACCCCATTCTTAGTGCGGACATAAGCACTTCGGATCACGCCGTCCTTTGATATGTTCGTTTCAATTACCCTTCCTTTGGGCCAGATACTTCTAGGTCCGTTTGGATCCACAAGTCCTGCCTCGACTGGTTTCGAGGGGACAACCCAGTTCGTGCGTTTTGTTAGCGTAGGTAGATATTCCAACAAATATGTTAACTTAGTTGAAAATTTAGTAGGAAATAGAATAAAAAAACCGCAATGTGACAATGGTAAAGAATACTTAAATCAAAATATTTGTGAATTTGCTAGGAATAAAGGCATTAAAATAAATCCATGTCATCCATATGTACATCAGTTGAATGGCGTTGCGGAACGCTACAATAGATCAATTATGGATACCGCTAGATGTTTATTAAAAGAAGCTAAAGTTAACAGAATATTTTGGCCTGATGTAATAATGGCTTCAGCTTATTTGAAGAATAGAACCATTGCTAACACGTACGAAAATAAAACTGCTTTTGAGATAAAGTTTTAATAAGAAACCGAGTGCAGAACATTTAAAAATTTATGGAAGCAGAGTCTTTGTAAGAACGCCTGATCAATTAAGGGGAAGTAAATGGGACGATAAATCGAATTTAGGAATTCTGGTAGGCTATAATTAAAATGGATATAGAATATTGATGAAAAATAGTGTTATAAATGCTCGGCATGTCGGTATTATAGATGAGGGAATAAAGCTTATATGTTTGGATGAAGAAAAGGACAAAATGAACAGAGTGGAAAGTAATGAAAATAAGGAATCCGCGAACAGTCGAAATAATGTAGAGAGTATTGAAAATGATGAATCAAATGATCAGGATAACATGAATAATGAATTTAGTAATGAAATTAGCAAAAAGAAGAATTTAGAGGTAAGACAGTCAAACAGAAAGAGAAGTCCGATACAAAGATATGGTCATATGGCGACAATTTTCTTATATGTAAATTATTGTGATGCAAATGTTTCTGATAGTTTTGATGGAACAATTAATAGTAAGGATTCAGATAAATGGAAAAATGGCAATGAATTCAGAACATGAAAGTTTAATTAAAAATCAAACATGGCAGTTAGTTGATAAACCAAAAGACAAGGATGTTATTAATGTAAAATAGGTGTATAGGAAAAAAGGTGAAAACATTTACAAAGCTAGGCTAGTTATACGAGGATTTCAGCAAAAAGAACATGTAGATAATATTTATTCTCCAGTAGTAAAAATGCAAACCTTAAAACTATCACTTCCATACTGTTGTCATAATGAATTAGAAATTGAGCAAATGGATCTAGAAACAGCATTTTTAAATGGGAAAGTAAGGTCTGTAGTATATTTGAAACAGCCTGAAGGGTATGAACAAGGAAATAATAAAGTTTGCAAATTAATAAAGTTATATGGTTTAAGAGAAAGTCCAAGATCATGGTATAATTGTTTTAACGAATTTATAATAAAATTAGGTTTTCTAAGAAGTAACTACGATTATTACAAGTATGTAAAACGAATAGGAAATCATATGACATATATACTTTTGTTCGTTAATGATTTATTAATATGTAGTAAGTGTCAACAAGAAATTAGAGATGTGCAACAAAATTTAGTAAATCGATTTAAAATGAAAGATTTGGGAAAAGTAAGAACATACATAGGTATAGAAATAAATAATAATATAAAAGAAAATGTATTAACTTTAAGTCAGCAAAAATATATAGAATCTCTTGCTGAAAAATATAAATTGAGAAATGCTAAGCTACATGATACTCCTATGGAGACAAATTTAAAGCTAGAACCTGCATTAGAAATTGATATAAGAATTAAGTACAGAAATTTAATTGGTGAACTTTTATATATAAGTGCTGGCACTAGACCAGATATAGCATATAGTGTAAATTATTTAAGTCGATTTCAGAGTTGTTATGATTACAAAATATCATTACAAATATGCACTTAGAATTGTAAAGTATCTATATAGGACGAAAGATTTAAAATTAACTTATGAAAATAATAATTACGGGGAGATCTTAGATTGTGCGGTGGATTCTGATTGGGCAGGTGATAATGTGAAGAGAAAATCAACCACTGGATATATAATTAGAATGTAAATTAAAACATTTAAAATTAAATTATATTAAAAAAAACTTTATTTTGGCAGCGTAACTGCCTTATCAAAAATTACTTAACAACTGAATTACAAAATTCTAAAACTAAGAGCTTAAATACCTAAATAATGCTGACCAGCTAGCTACCTGTCGTGGGAGCGGATGTGATTATCTGAAGCGGTGTCATATTGTCATTTAATGGATACAGTGTTGCTTGCTGGTTGTTGTTTGTTGTTTATGCTGACGTCTGATGAATACATTGTTGTTTGCTGCTTGTTGCTTGTTGTTTATGCTGACGATGTTGTTTGGACTGTTGCCGGTGAAACGAAGGTATCATGTATCGAACTTCTGTCGTTGACTTGTAATGCTGTTTATGCTGACGAATCGAATGATGAGTTTGTGTGAACTTATGCTGTGTTAACTCCTCCCGTCTTAAGTTCCAACGTCCTCGTTGGACATTCAAAAATAAGGAATTTGGTTAAAGCTCATAATTTTGGGTGATTCAGGATATTTTATCTCTTTGGGTATTTCTTCTGTTTTTGATCCTGTTGGTATGTGAAATGAAATGGGTAATGCGGGTGATCTTGGCTTAACGCATCTGGTTTTAAGCGCGAGGATGGCGACAGCTATTATTATGAACGTTGTTATGCCAAAATTTGCCGTCAGGCCTAGCCGATTCCTTGTCCTCAAGAGTTGTATTTCCTGCGTATTATTAGCATGAAGGTCCTTCATTGTTTCTAAAGTGAGGATTTCTTCGAACGCATTCTGGGGAGTAACGGGCTGTAATATGGCTGGTAATGGTTTGTATCCGGGGATTTCTTTTGAAGTAAAGTTTTTACCATCTATCATGATACTTTCGTTTACGAAATGAATGACAAATGTTCCGGAGAGATTTGTTGTGACGTTGTTGACAATGATGGAACCATTGTATTGATTTAGCAGGAGGGTTCCTGGTTCTATTACTTCTATCGTTGGTACGTGCTGGTTACTAGTTTTTGAGCAGGATGCTTGCTGCCTTCTTAAAAGTCTAGGTATACAAGTTGTTTCAGTTATATCTATTACCTTATTACTATTACATAATCTTAAACTACCGTAATCTAAACAATTTTCTCTTAAACCATAAATTCTATCATTACAATTTAATAATTAATTTTAACAATAATAACACCTATAATGTAGATTATTGATGAGTTACTAGATGCAATTTTTATTGTAGCAAATTCAATTGCTTCTTCAATGTTTATATATTGTATTTTATTTTTTTCAAATGTTTCTTTTATAATGTTTAGTTCCTTATCATCTAAAATAAATGAATTTATTAGGCCATTTTTTGCCCAGTGTACAGCATATTCTGTGTTAATTATTTCTTCTTTTATTATTTCTAACTGGAATTTCAAATTTATTGCCAGTTGGTTTCTAAAAGTATCGCTATTTTGTTCGTATCTCAAAATTTGGTTAGTTACGTTATTGAGTTTGTTTATTCTTTCTAATACTACTTTGTTTAAAATTACTTGTTTATTGTTATTCTCAAGAACATTATTTATTTTGTCTGTTAGGATAATTAGATCATCGTGGTCTGGATTCCCAGCAATCCATTTCCACGTTTTGCCTATAAAATCCAAGGATCTTTTGACTTTTTGTTTAGGTTTGAGTCTATTTAGGTGGGTTTGGATTTGGGAAAGTTCATGGATGAGGAAGGGATAAATAGGGTCTCTGTTGGTCACTCGTGAATTTATGGTTGCCTTAATTTCATTAACTTTTTCCTGATATTCATCTAATGCAATTACGTGTATTAATCGGAATGTTCCTGTCTGTATTCGTGCGTTTCCCATGTGCCATGTTATTGCCTGCGAATTTGAGTAATCCAAAATTTGAATGCTGCCGAGGCATGGAGTCAGGAAGAATCTGTAAGGATAAATGCTAACTTTTAATGAGGTTTTTGTGGATTACCTTTCCAGATTGTGTTAGGACTGTTGTTGTTTTGTCCTCCTTAACTGTTTCCTTCTTGAACCTGGGAGACAGTTTAGTTCCTAAACGTTTGTTAATCTTGACGTAGATAGTCTCACCGGGCTTGTAAGTTTTAATTGTCTGTTTACTCTTGTTGTGAAAAGTTAGATCTTGAGCTTGTTTTGCTTTCAATCGTTCAACGTTTTCCTGCCTGGCTTTTTCGTAAGTTTCAGGGTTAATGCTTACGGTACGGCCAAAGAACACTTCTATTGGTCGTTTCTTTGTAGTTGAATGGATTGAATAATTGTACTCGTATACCGAACGATCGAGTAACTCCTCAAAAGATCTGTGTATGTTATCAGTTTTGAGGCAACGCATGATTTCGGATAGCGTTGAGTGGAACCGTTCCACTTGCCCATTGACTGTGCTCGTATAAGGGGGAGTCGTGTAGACCTCTATTCCTAACTGATCTTGGAGCAGGAATCGGATGGATGCTGAGTTGAAAGATTTTTCGTTGTCGAAAACGACGACTTTAGGGACGCCAAAGGCGAAAAGGATTTGTCGTAAAGGTTCTCTCACATCCTCTGTGGCTTTAGACTTCAGAATTCGGGTTTGGGCATATTTCGAGAATTTGTCCACAGCAGTCAGAACTAAATTCTTCTCGGTAGAGTAGATATCTATGTGGATACTGTGACCGGCATATTGAGGGATTGGCGTAGGTTGTAATTCTGGCCTATTGGGGTGGCGATCATACTTATATTCCTTACAAACTGAACATTGTCGGACTATCTTATCCACTTCGGATCTCATTTTCGGGAAGTAGAAATGTTGGATTATTTGGTTTTTATTTTCTAAACTATTTCGATGAGCTCTTTTGTGTTCCTTTAATATTTCTTGTTCTCGTTCTATTGGATCTGTAATATCTTTCACTAATGTTTGTGTAAACCTGGATTTATAGGACCTGAAATGGAGTGGGTAAATTTTTTGAATCTGTCCCATGATGGGTTCTGAAACGTATAGGCCATTTATAACACTAGGGTTTAAATATCTTTTTAAAATACGGATAAGATTTTCTTCAGTGTAATTTTTTCTAATGATGGTGTGACGATGGTAGGTCGGGAAAGGGATTTCAAACTTATAACTTTCTTCATCTCCAGTGGATAACATTATCTGACTTTTGAAAGCATTTATGGGTGCTTCCACAGCTGGTATTAGTTCATGCGATGAACTTTCATCACTGTGTATAGTGGGTGTCATTGAGTTAATCTGAGTTATTCTTGAAAGTGCATCAGCCACTACATTGCTCCGTCCGGGTTTATACTGGAGCTCATAGTTGTACTCCTCTAGAATAGCTTTCCAGCGCTTCATTTTGGAGTTATGGTTTTTAGAACTCAATGCATAAGTCAGCGGCTGATGGTCTGTAAAAATTCGAACCTTTGCTGTACCGTAAAGGTAATTACGTAGCGTGTTGAGGGACCATATTATAGCGAGCATTTCCTTCTCGTTTGCCGCATAATTTTCCTCGGTCTTACTCAATGTGCGAGAAATGAATGTTATTGGCCGATTGTCTTGAGATAAGACAGCGCCTAAAGCTACATTTGAAGCATCGGTTGTCAGTTCGATAGGTTTTTGGAAATTCGGATATGATAGAATTAAATCTTGTGATACTAATGTGTTTTTAATTTTTTTGAATGCTTCTAAACCTTCAGAATTCAGAGTAATGGATGTCTTTTGAGATTCCGTTTTCGAGATTCGTCCTTCTTCTCCTCTTAGTAGGGAAGTTAAGGGTTTCGCGAGTTGCGCATAATCCTTAATAAATCGTCTGTAGTAGCCGGAAAGGCCTAGGAAGGATCAAAGTTGTTTTAGTGTTGTGGGAACTGGAAAATTCGCGATTGCCTCTACTTTATCAGGATTCGTCCGAATTCCATGACAAGAGACGATGAAACCAAGGAACTCCACTTCATTTTTGAAAAAATTACATTTGTCCAGTTGG
This sequence comes from Volucella bombylans, assembly GCA_949129095.1. Taxonomy (NCBI): domain Eukaryota; kingdom Metazoa; phylum Arthropoda; class Insecta; order Diptera; family Syrphidae; genus Volucella; species Volucella bombylans. The sequence continues at coordinate 242,766,970 of OX422140.1, forward strand.
ACTTTCATATTGGCGTTCTGAAGGGTTTCGAATATCTCGGAGATATGTTTGATATGTTCCGTTTCATTCTCACTATAGATGATGATATCATCAATATAGACGTAGCATGATCTTCCTATAAACGCGCGGAGTATATCATCTAGGGCTCGTTGGAAAATTGAAGGCGCGTTCTTCAATCCGAACGGAAGCCTAGTGAACTCGTATTTTCCGTTATTAACAGAAAATGCGGTTTTTTCTATGTCGGAATCTTTTAGCGGTATTTGATGAAATCCGCTGCGAAGGTCGAGAACTGTGAAATATTTACTATTGCCAAACTGGGAAAGAACTTCATTAATATCCGGTATCGGATATCGATCAGGTATTGTGACGGTGTTTAATTTCCTATAATCAATCACCATTCTGTATTGCTTATTCCCTTGGGAGTCGCATTTCTTAGGTACGACCCATACCGGTGAATTATAGGGCGACCGGGACGGTCGAATAATGCCATCAGTTAAGAGTTTCTCAATTTGGGTTTCAATTTCAGATCTTAAGGATGCAGGGTACGGATACGATTTTGTATAGACTGGAGTATCAGTATTAGTACGAATTTCACCAGTGACCCTGGTCGTATAGGTGAGTCGTTCGTCAGGTTCAGAAAATAAATTTGAAAATGTTTGTGTTAGTACTCTTATTGAATCTTTTTGTCGATCTGTCATGTGGTCAAATTTGGTTTCAAGAGAATTAACTGAAGGGGACTTGAGTTGATTTATTTTGATTTTGACGTTGTTAAGGACTTCCATATAGCTATCCTTTGCGTAAATTACCGCAGATAGAGCTTTTAAGCTGTCGTTACCGAGGATGCCATGGAACGACTTTAGGGTAGGTAGAAGGAAAAATTTGAGTTTTATATTATTGTTAAAGAGGTTAAGAAATGTGTGTTGACTAACTTTAACGTCTCCCGCAATAGACTTAGCGTAGAAGCAAGAATTATTCAAGATGGGTTTTTCCACCAGGTTCGACTGGATATAGTTCTTACTCGATCCAGTGTCTATTAGAAAATTTAAAAACTCGCCACTCTTCGTTCTACACCGGAAGTAAGGTAACGAAGAGTACGTTAACCTAAAAAATTCAGATCTGTATATTCAGGAACGGTCAAGGTATCTATAGCGCTGTTAGTGTGGTTCTCTGTAGAGCTAGGGATTTCTTCCGTAGGTGAATACTGGTTAAGAGTTTGGTTGTAATTTGCGTCTTCCATTGCCATAGCTTGGAAATAATTTTCAAGGTTTATTTGCTCTGTATCTATATGATAATTTCGTTGGTGTTTATTTGGTATATGCTGTTGAGGGTGAGGTCCAGGAGGTCTCTTTGTGGCAAATCCAAATGGTGCGGAAGGCTTGCTTTGGTGATTTGCAGCTGCTGTTTTAATCGTTGAAGCGTCCATAGGTTCCGGCTTCGGTTGAGGTTTCGTAACGATTTGAGGGATTCCATTTGGTTGAGGGAAGTGTGGTTGATAATCGTATCGGGGGAACTGTACATTTTGCTGGTTTCGGTCCCCCTGCGGTTGAGTTGTCCAGGTTGGTCTTTGTTGAGGAACTTGGTAAAATTGTGGTTGCAGATATTTCAAGTGAGGATAAAATTGCTGGATAGGAGTGTGTGGATTGGGTTTGCGTGTTGGCTGCTGAGGTGGTAAGCCGTTATTAGGCTTCTTTACCGAATTTTGATTGTTGTTAGCATATGCGGCACGAAAGTTTTGGTTCTCAAGCTTAAGGCACAAGTGCAAAGCTTGAGGAAGGTCTGCTGGTTCACGGATACCCAACAGTCTAGGCAGATCGCCTTTGAGCCCTCTTACAAATGTGTCTAGCGCTTTGTCCCTATACACTTGTGTGAGAAGGTTCGTAGACTCTTGAGAGACTTCCATACACGCAATTTTGTTTAAGATTAACGTCAAATGATTGTATACGGCTTGATAAAATTCGTGAATGGTAGAATGCCCCTGAATAAGAGAAGTCATTTGGTACTCCAAGGTACCTAGATCTCTCTTATCCGCGTAATGTAAGGTCAAGCAACGCGATATAGCTTTCCATTCTAGCGGTGTGTTATAAGATTCGAGTGCATTATCTGCACTGCCAGTTATTTTATTACGGATCACCGATAGTATCCCGTAATATTTAGGGGTTCCTCTGAGGTGTTCGTAAATACGCAGGATCCGATCTACGCTTTTCTTCCACGAAGAAAACTCTATCGGGTTCCCTGAGAATTCCCTCAGACTTTTTACTATGTCGGGAATCCTTTCCAAATCGGATAGGTTCCCTGGCAGTTCGGGTCGGATTTCATGATCCCGTCCTATTGCAATGTCGGCATTTGGGTTAAGGATCGAGTTAATGACTTGTCTGCCTTCATTCTGAAAGACTCTATTTACTATTTCCGTCACGAGGACAACTAATTCTGGGGTTAGGTTTTGGGTAGGTCTGGAAGGATTAGGTTGGGCTTCTTCTGGGTTAGACATTCTTGTATTATTGGAGAAACCGAGTTCAAATGAGATAACGAGTTAAAAATATGAAAAGGATGAATTCAAATAATGACACAAAATAATAAAGAATGATTTCTTAAAATTAAATTTCAAAACGATAGATATCTAATATTATTCGTTGATTCAATTAGTATTAAAATATATTATTATATTAATTTTATATGAATGGATTTCTTTTCATTTTGAATGCAAATCAATGTTTCAATTTCTTAAAACTATGTATATATTAAGTTTTCACTTTTCTTAAACAATATCAACTTAATTTAGCTTAATCTAACTTACAATAATATCGAAAGCATCTCCACACTGGCGCTGTTGAATTCTCCTTTTTGTCCGTTGGTTTGCTTAGATCCCCCGGTGACTCAGGTTCAAACTCACGCACTAAAGGGTGTGGCTCACTAAGGGTGTTCTTAATACCGTCTTAACGAGACTTTCGTTTGGACCGGTAACCGAATGTTCTGAACGCACTTGAACTTCTTGAGGACTTTTGGTGGTCAATATCGAACTCATTCGGTCGAACACTACTACAAAACAATCGCGATACCGGTCCCTGCTCGGGCGCCAATTAAAACATTTAAAATTAAATTATATTTAAAAAAACTTTATTTTGGCAGCGTAACTGCCTTATCAAAAATTACTTAACAACTGAATTACAAAATTCTAAAACTAAGAGCTTAAATACCTAAATAATGCTGACCAGCTAGCTACCTGTCGTGGGAGCGGATGTGATTATCTGAAGCGGTGTCATATTGTCATTTAATGGATACAGTGTTGCTTGCTGGTTGTTGTTTGTTGTTTATGCTGACGTCTGATGAATACATTGTTGTTTGCTGCTTGTTGTTTGCTGCTTGTTGCTTGTTGTTTATGCTGACGATGTTGTTTGGACTGTTGCCGGTGAAACGAAGGTATCATGTATCGAACTTCTGTCGTTGACTTGTAATGCTGTTTATGCTGACGAATCGAATGATGAGTTTGTGTGAACTTATGCTGTGTTAACTTGTATAACAATGTAATTTTTTGGAAAACTCATAAACAAAATACAGTAACAAAATCCACATTTTCAGATTATGTAGCTCTATCAGATGCCGTAACAGATGTTATTTTTCTAAAAAAATATGTTAAACGAAACTTTCAATATAAAAATAAATGTACCAATAAATTTGTATGAAGATAATTCAGGAGCCTTAATAAGTGCTAAATATGGAAATTATACAAAAAATTCAAAGCATATAGAAGTGCAATATCATTATATAAATGAGAACTATGAAAAAGGGAATATAAATTTAATGAAAGTAAATTCAGAAGATAATATCGCAGATATACTTACGAAAAGTTTATGTAAAATCAAGTTTATGAATATAAACTTCAACCGTTTTGCATCTTTGTGGCCGAACACAACTAGTTGATATAGTTTTCAGTTTCAGTTTTAAATGCATTTTATTTTCTTAACACTAACTCTTACATTCTAACAAAAAATGCTTAAATGCTAGCTTACAATTACTTAACAATCTTATGCTAACTTACTGGCCCCATACAGGCGCTCTAAGCTACTCCAAAGTCTTATAACTATGCCATTCGACTTTATTTACATTTTACTTAGAACTATTTATTTTGAATACTTAAGGCTAAGGAAAAATATTTGTTAACAAAAACTTTGCATATGGACATTTTTTTATTTTCTATAAAAACTAGAGTCTAGCTTAGAGTCTAACTTAAAATAAACCTTAGTCTACCTAACCTACATAAACAATACACACATACACACACATATACATTATACACAATTATATACATATATTAGAATGTACCTTCCCTCGAAATGAATGGTGGTAGGTCACCCTCTCTGGAAATGACATTATTTGCCATATTTTCGTCGCTGAACCGGGTGAAACCAGAGCCCTCGGATCGCCAGTTCCCTATTTCATTTCGAATGCAGAAGTCGTGGTGGTGTGGTGTAGTGGTAGTAGCAAACGCTTCTCACTCGGAGGGTCCAGGTTCGAATCCTGCCCATGGCAAGTCAGTTTTTCATTGTGTAATTGGAACTCAGACAGAAAAATTCTGCGTGTGAAGGCATAACACTGACACGTAGATTTGGCTGTTGTAGAGTTTCAAGCACAGAAAAGAAAAAATACTGTGATATACCTCGAATCACTCTGAGTGAAGAAAAACTCTCCGTCCCATTCGGACTTCCACCCCTGGAGAGCAAACATAGAAACCAAACACACCTGAGTTTCAAACCACTACAAGAAACAATTTTCCTTTCTCCTCCTTCTATCTTTCCGCCCGAGCCCTGGAAACAGTAAAAGGGTATCATCTAACCCCTTAGGCGCGCGTAAATTATAAAAAAAAAAAAAAAAAAAGTCGTGCACCAAGACGCGATTGTCCAGGTCGTAATTAGGGCCAATGGTGTCAGTGGCCTTGTATACTTCCTGGAAAGTCGCCCCATGGTCTCAACTTTCTCCTGTGGTACCTCGATCACAAAGAAGTCGTCATCATCAGCGGCCTCATTTGGATTGATACCTGCTATTGTCAGTAACCGTTCGTTGTCTGTTGTCCGGGCTATTTTAAGACACTGAAGGTCGTTTTGATTTTTTCTCCGAAATAGTTTATTTATTTGCGGAAACATATTCGGGTTGCTGGTATTTACAGCCCGAACCTTGTTGTTCCAATACAAACTTACAGAAATTCTGTAATTCTCTTTTATTAGCGTTTGAATATTTTTAATCGACGACTTCAGTGTCCTAATCTCCGGGTCTTGTCGGTCAGTTAACTGTCTGTACAAGTTTTTAAGTCTTGTCAGAAGTCTACTTTTCTGTCGGTGCAGTGCGTCAATAGTAGGATTGCGGAACAGGTCTTCGTTAGTCGTACGTCGATAACGCGGTATTGTAGTGTCCATAGTTTGTTTAATTGTCTCGTCCATTTGTTTTAGGTAATTGTCGATCTCTTCGTTTGACAAATTCCTATTGGACGGTGGGTGGAGCGTGTTCGAGGAGAGCGCTCTTTTCAAGGTTGCGGAGAAGCGTGTCAATCGAGTGTTACTGTAGTTGTAAGAATATCTTTGGACAAATTCCTCCAATTCCGCAATTTCGTTGGAAAATGTAATTTCGGTGCTAAAACCACACACGAACGTGAGCAGACAGTTTAGCGTTTATAAATTCGTACCTGTCAGTCCTATGCGTTCGTCGTACAGCAGTAGATCCAAATAAGACCCACCTCTGGGAAACGACCGAGTCTGTACATGACATCGTGCTGACCCCACCAATCGAGTAGTAGGTTCCCTCTAGTATTTGGCAAATTATTTCCCCAATCTCTGTGTCTAGCGTTGAAATCCCCGCCGATTATAAAATAATTCTACCCCGATTTCAGCCTAAGTGGTCGAAAAAGCGCGTCTAGCTCTGTAATGAATAGGGTGGATTGTGACGCCTCAGGTGCAAAAACAGAGGCCAAGTACAGCCGCTCCACTGCGGAGCGGTATGTAAATGACGACTGCTTCCAACACCCTGAACCTGCGCAACACTCCCTTGTACACTCTGTGAAATTTTATACCTTCTTTAATGAAGATCGCGACACCGCCTCCACGTTTGGATCTGGGCCAATTTCTTCTTCTAACAATATAATTATTGTACTCCAGTTTGCGCTTATCGGTTAGCTTAGCTTCGCTAGCGAAAACACATCAGGAGTTTGGTCTTGTAGCAATTTAAACATCGCGGCTCTTCGTTCGATCCTAATCAGTGAATTAACATTGACCGCAAGGACCTTCAAAGTTTACTCCACCATGTGCGTACTCATTACGTCATGTGTTGCGTTAGGCCCGGCAGCAGCGCGTAGATCTGGTCCACCCGCTTGGCCTGTTCTTGTACTTGCTGCTACAGCTGAGCCATCTGCCCTTGGATTGCGAGCAAGATGGCCAGCATGTTAGGTGCAGCTTCCGTTGTTCTCGGCATTGGCGCTGGGGAAGCAACAGTCGCTTGCTGTACCGTAACCCCCCTACCTGACTCCATTTGGGCGTAGGAAATTTGAGACGTGACGGCTGGTGATTGAAACCTAACAGGTGACCTCCACCTTCTGCTGCCGAGCTAGTTTTGCTTGTTTAATGTCAGCGAACTTAGGACAACCCCGATAGTTTGCGGTGTGTCCCACTTGGTGCGAAGTGCATATCTTCGATACGACCCAAAGCCCATTGGGAAGGAAGCAAATTAGACGTTTTTTACAATAACGAGGCCACCTAGCTTTAAGTCCTTTTCTGTATGTCTCCATTTAGGCTGTTACTGAAGCGAGGTTATATAATCAGACTGCTACTTTTGCCAAAAGCCTTGCTACATATTCTGCACCAGCTTCCAACGTCCCAATCGATTTATTGGAACCTCCAAATAACTAGGTTCTGGCATGGCGGTATATTGGCGACCTATAACGAAATGAGAAGGGGTTAACGGATTCAAATCAGTATCGGCAATGGCACATAATGGTCGAGAATTCAGCAAAGTTAGCAAAGTGCACATTACTTCAAAAGTGAGTGGGTTGCTTTCGATAATGCGATGAAGATGCTGCTTAACACATTTGACGCCTGCTTCCTACAGCCCGCCAAGGTGGGGAGCATGAGGAGGAATGAATTCCCATCGGATATTCTCCGCTGCCAAAGCCGTTGACACCAGATCATTGTGCTTCGAGGACCGAACCAACTCGTACTCTTCCGATAATTTCGGAGCAGCTCCTTGGAAGTTTGTGCCGTTGTCAGAATGGATGACACTACACTTTCCTCGTCTAGCGATGAGCCTCCGCAGGGCAGCGATAAAAGCATGTATAGAAAAGTCGCAAACGACTTCCAAGTGCAGCGCCTTGGTCGCAATACATACGAAAAGAGCAAAGTACCCTATTATCAAGTTTGATCTTCGAAGTTTCGATGCTGTGAGGAGGTCAATGAACGGAGGCGAAAGCAATCCAGACAGTCGAGTACCACCTTACGAATAATGTTTCTGTCTCCAAGTATCCAGAACTCCTGACGAACCATGGAAAACAACTCCGACACACCAGGATAAAGAAATTCCTCGTGGGCATCTGAAAGAGTAAACTGCGAAATACGATGATTCCTTGGTAGGATGATTGGGTGTTTAATCCTAAAGGAAATATATGGAGCATACGATATCCAAACTCGCAGCAACCCTACCTCATCAACAAACGGAGATAACGAATATAATTTCGAAGGTTGGGAAACCTGCTTTTGCTGTTTCAACGAATGAGTTCCTTCCTTGAACTCCTTTTTACAAAACCGAAGAAATTTTCCTTAGAGGTAAGGAGCTCCGAGAAAATTAAAAAATCAAAACATCGCTTCACAAGAAAAAGCCTGCAATTCAGCGCAAAACGTAGGACATAGGCAACAATTTGAATTAGCTTCGCCCAAGAAGATATTTTACTGAGCAGTTCATAAAAAAAAAAGATTTTCCGGTAGCGAAATAAGTACAGCAGCTGGGCATTTCCTTTCCTCGGGAGCATTTTTCACTTCCTTGATGACTGTGGCCGGCCATTGGCCATACTTTGATGTGATCCAAGCAGGACCTTTCCGCCACAAATCCCAATTCAGCAGCTTACTTGGTTCCACTCCTCTTGAAGCGCTATCAGCTGGATTCTCTTCGGAGAATCGGTTAGCCACGAAGGTGCCCCATCTGCGAGGAAGAGAGGAAAGCCAAGCCAAAACAATTGTAGAGTCAGTGAAAGCGAAGAGTTTGCCTGGTGCAACATCCAACGATGAGCAAATAAGTTTCATAATGCGACTAAGAAGTAAGGCGGGGAATCGAAAAATGCTTGACGGGTGCGACTCGAGTTTTAGCAGTCACAAGATGAACCTCCACGACACCATTTTCCGAAATACTCCGCGCGTAGATGACAGCAGAGTAAGCCTTTTCCGAGGCATCCTGGCGATATGAAAGCCAGTTTTTCTCAATTTCTGTGGGTAATGGATCGTCTCAGTCAATCTTATTCAACCAAAGCTCTTGAAACAAAATTTTAAAAGGAATAACTGAAGGGACCAAAAACCCCATATGATCAAAAATTTTCGACACTTCGGAAAGCAAATTCCTCTTGGTAGGCGCTGCTGAATTCTCCAATGTTATTCTAGTTATGAATAGTCTAGACTAACACAAGCATTTTTTTCCATTCTTTATCCATATCCAATGAAAAACTCTGACTCTCCTCCGGCCTTAGGACTCTTATGGCCAAGAAGGGTGCGGGTGCAGTACTATAGGTTAGAGTACTGAGACGAAAATGAGCATGGGGGTCGGCGGGAAATTCTCGCCAAACAATGCGCTGGAAATCGCGATCTTTAAGGCCGACCCAAATCTGCCGGAATATTTTTACAATGTCGGCGCAAAAAACATACCGATACAGCCGGAACTGCGTGTAAACACTAACCCAATTTTTTTACAAGGGAAGTCCGATGTGGAGTGCTTCATTTAAACTAAGCCCTATCGAATGCTTGTGCGAGCCATTAAAAAACACCCTCATTTTGGTTGTCACGACAGGCAAAATATGTTTTCTGAGGCAAATAATATGTTTTCTCTGATGTAGGATCCACTTCTCTATCCAGAATGCACTCCATATGTCCCAATTCTTCATATCCTTTCATAAACTTGCAATAATTTGCACGAAGATTTTTATCCTGAGAACAGCGATGCTCCAAACTAAACAGTTTAGACAAGTCACCGGAAAGAGTGTTTCCAAAACTCACATCACCCTGGCGAAGTGGCAATTCCACAATAAACTTGTTGTCTGGAGCTCTAGAAAAGGTTTCTTCTTCACCAACTGAGCGGATATGAGAACCGACCTCTTCTATCTCCCAAAACGATTTTTAAAGCATGTCGATTTCCACCCATACGTGCAGCGAAATAACATGATTCTTGGGCATATTGCATGTAATTACTCAGCCAAAAACAGTGTTGTGGGCAATGATATTTTCAATACTATCCGAACGATGACCATCCCGCAAACTACTCCACACCCGGTCCGAAACAAATAAAATATCAATAGGAGCCAGGGTGTTGGGTTCAGGATCCCCTGACGGCAGATCGTTCAAAGGAAGAGGACCATTACAATCAAAGGAGAGTGGGGGTGTAATCGAGGTAGTAGTTTTCAAGACAAATGCTTCCACATTCATTATGGAAGTATCAAAGCGAGGTTTCTATTACAGATTTACGTCTCCTTGCGTTATACCAGCGTCAAAAGCGGAGATCCCATATATGGGCAAACGAGAATGTCGACGAGAAAGCCCTAGCGTCCTAACCACCCTATCGGCTACAAAGCAAACCTGCGAAGCCGTTTGAGAATTTCCTTCAGCATCCAACACTTCTACGACGACGGTGGGTAAAATCCCAGATGTTTGGTTACCACGTTTAGTGTGATGGCTCACAATCGATGGCGACGGGGAAGAAACTGTAGCAGCCTTATTCGTAGAATCGCGTACGGTATTTGGGTTAAAGGATCCAGAACTATTCACATGAACCAATGAATGATGACGCGCCGGACAATGAGAGCATCGACTCTTCACGTGACAACGCGACGACGAATGTTGTGTTCCTAGGCAGTTGTAACAAAGTCTTTAGCAAACCGACAACGATCTTCGATAGACAAAGAGATAAAGTCAGAACACTGACATAAAGGATTGCTACCCTTGTATTTGGGACACGCTATATTTACAACAGCTAAACTTCTCACCCTTCCCGAAGGGTTTGACGAACGCGAACCAGTTTTATTAACTCGAAACTTAGTCTCACTTACCTCGAAGGCACTGCATCTATTCTCTAGAAAGTCTATCATTTCTTTAATGGTAGCGAGTTATGAATTTTAGTTATTCAAAGCCCAAGCTTTAAGCGTTTCACTATCAGTTTTATTTATTAAGAGGTATATCAGCCATGGATCCCTGTCTTCAGATTTCATGGCCTTTAAACCACGAACAACCTCATCCGCATTGTCTACTAATTTGCGCAACTGACTACTATATGCATTAGTCACAGACGGCATATTCAAAAGGGTCTCAATAAATTCGTGGATAATATATAACGGTCTATTGTATCTGCGTTCTAGGCTCATAATTAGAATCAGATATATAAATACTGTTCAACTGGTAGGTTCATCCCGCAAAAAGGGCTTGAGGTACCGAAATTTCAGCGAACCGGATAACTGTTTCTTGCAGTCTATGCTACCCACGAACATATCGCAAAAACACGGCCACTCCCGGTAATCACCGTCATACGCTGTAATCTTAAACGTGGGTAACTCAATTTAAGTCAACTTTAAAGTGCTCAAAGTGCATGGAACATTTCTAAAGTTAACACTAAAACCATGTGTATCACCCCGAACTGAATTATTACCTTCCGCGGAAAAATCATGCGCACTTTGGATTCCAATATTCGAAGCCCGTGCGGGAATTTTTCCACCAAACGAATCGCGAGCGGTAAATTTCCCTCTAAGGGATTTAAGAAGCAATGATTTAGCCGTTATGAATTTGGCTTCGAAATTCGCACTCTTCTTCCGGATCAACGTGTCCTTACTAGGCATGGTCTTGGTGGAGGTCATACTAATTTCCACTGAAATCCTTCCAAGCCTCCTCTAAGCGGTCTAAACGCACCTCCAGACCTCGACCAACGTATCCTCGAGAATTGACTGCGTGAAACTATAAATGCGGTTAAGGGAAGCTTTGATATTCTTTCGCGCTTGCAATAACGTTTCCATGATTAGGTACTGAGAGCCAGCTCGAATACGAGCCACATGTACAACGGAGCCTATTCTCGACCACAATTTTTAAATACCTTGAGGAACCCCAAATTCTATAAACAATTTAACAGCAACACCGACCAACCAAATTAACCACCAACGCAATGATCGGTAGTAAACAGCAACAGCAGCAATTAGTAATTGTACAATAGTACAAATATCCAAAGCGAAAGCAACCACCCGATTCGCAACGAAATGAACAAAATGTTACACAATTATCCGGCTTCACGAAGGTTCAAGTTTGAACGAGATACTAAAGAACTTTGAACTAAAACACCCGAACTACCACGTTATAAATTATTTTTATTAACTCAAATCATGTTTATCTAATTTCGCCAAAACAATATTTAAGGTGGAGTGAGCACAGATGTTGCTATCGTAAAGAAAAAATAACGGGTTTACAATCGACACACTGCCAAAGATCGCAATCTTTGTTCAAAAGAAAAGTCCCGCTTTGATTCCACAGCACAGCACAAGTGCACACAACAAACGAAGCATATGCATTGCATAGGCAAACGAAAACCGTAAGGGTGATCCGCTAACTTTTGCACTGCAATATGCACAGTGAGTTACGTTCGCAACATCGGAACAACCTGTCAAAAACAAAAACATGTTGTTTTCACCTCGCAGCAATACCACGCATCATTGATGCAGAAGCTGTTTGAACGAGTCATAGGGTGTGTTGCCTGGAATATGCGCGCGTTGCTTTTTCATTCTTTCTTTTGGTTGGCTATTTGTTTGTGCACGAATTACATGCATAACATAGGATGGCAACAACTTGTGACTTGTGACTGACGCTGAAGTTGTGCGGCTGTTAATAGGCTATTCTTATGCTATTCTTATCATCTATTCTTTAAGCCTTATTTGTTTACTACACCTAATTGCCTTTTTTCTTTTTTGTTCGCTGTTATCATGACGCTAAATTAGAATGTAAGATTGGTTAGTTTCTCATTCATTGAGAAGAAATAAAAGAGTTAAGTCATAATAAAATTATTCGTTTTATTTAAACATATTACTGGCGCAGTCGGGAAAAACCGCAAAATCGGAAAATACTGATAATAAATTAAACTTGTGAAAAAAAAAATTATTATTTAAACTGATATGCATATCTGTTATAAAATAAATCATATTTAAAGTGAAATATTGGAGTCGAAATAAAAGATTTCTTTGTATGTAGTCGACAGAACAATAGTGACTAGACAGTGATCACATCTAATGATTCGATGATACATCTCTTCAATCCTAAACAATCTTTGAGTGAAATCAACTAGTACAGTAAAACATACGAAGGACAAGAAGAGAAAACCGAACAGTAAGCAGAACTAAATCGATTAAATATTTTGGGAAGAAAAAAAAAAACAAGCACATGTATGGCAGAAATGAATTTAATTTATCTTTTAAGCGGAGTCCTGATTACACCGGATTGCCGGAAGAATTAGAAATATTTATTAAGCATATTGATTGCATTTATATACATGCAATCAACCTTCCTCTAACTTTAAAAGAAATATTTAACCTGAGAATTAGACAAAAAATTAAAGAACGGGCGAATTTAGTATAAATAAATCATAACAATCCAACAAATTGGCCAGAAATTAAATCAGTATTAGTATCAAATTGTAGTATTAAGCAAAGCATAGAGAGTATTATAAATGATATAAAAATGTTGAACTATAGGAACTCTGTTGAAGAATTTTATGAGCAAACTTTAAATTTATTAACAAAATTAAATATTAAAACAAGGTTGAGTACAGATGTCCCTGCCTGGTATAGCGGCGGTCAAAATGAATTGATGGTACTAAGACTTTTTATAAATAAGCTTCCGAGTGAACCTAAACTCATTTTAAATGCAAGAAATCCATCTACGTTGATGGAGGCAAAAACAATTTTAATTGACACAGACAATTTTGTTAGCAATAATACGATTGACAGTGCAGGCACGTGGAAGCAAAACCACCATTTTTTAAATAGGAATTCTTACTTAGGAGGTTTAACAAATAACAGCTCCGAATACTGGAGACGCAAATGTAATAGCACAGGACCCAATAGCTCAGCAAAATTTGGATACTCCAACCCAGCAAATGCTCAAGGTAATCCACGAAATTTTCGAGACCCAAACGCACTATATTCAGGAAATGCCATGCCAAAACATTCAAGAAACAGTCAACATTATATTACCAATTCAGGACGTTCTCGGCAATATAGCTTTCAAAATCATTCAGGAAATATGCAAAATTTTACTCGTAATAGAAATTCAGGACATAGTTTTCAAAATTTTAGGAGAAATAATCAGCAAGAAGAAGTAATGGAAGTAGGAAATATACACGGTGCAGACATGCACACTATTACAGAAAACCAAGATATTCCTCAATCAGAGAATTTTTATTCAACCAGCCCTTCCCTTCATAATAGTTAAAACAAGGTCAATTCCAATTAAAATATTGATAGATTCTGGTACAAGCACGTCACTTATTCAGAAAGGCATATTTCATTCTTCATTCCGAACAAAACTCACTACCACAAAAAAACTAAAAGCAATTAATTCAATAGATACTGTAGACTCTAAAATAACAATTCCATTATTTAAAGAATTTAATAGGCCTTCAACCAAAATTGAACTGCTTGAAGCAGATTTGTGTAGCGATTTTGATGGCATAATAAGGTGTAACATTCTAAAACCTTTGCAAGCGCGAATTGATTTTCAAAATTCGCAGCTTATTACGAAGGACACTACTATGCCATTAATTTTTGACAATTTAGAGTATCCATTAAACGAAAAGGAGGTTTATGGTTTGGCGGACTGCATAATAGATATTAATTTTGAGAATTCAAATCTACATACAATAATAACTAAATTGAAACTAAATCATTTAAATAAAGAAGAAGTAAGGTACTTAAGGACCACTATAAAACAATTTAGACAAGTTTTTTATGTTGATGGTAGCAGTCTTTCATCAGTAATTCAATACACTCATAAAATTCCTACCAAAAATGATATCCCTGTATTTTGAAAAGCATACAGATATCCAGAGGCGCATAAAGTAGAGGTTGATAAACAAATTGCAGACATGTTTAATTCCGAAATTATCGTTAAATCCAACAGTCCATACAATGCTAAAATTTGGATTGTTCCTAAGAAGCTTAACAATTCGGGTGAGCAAAAGTGGCGCATAGTAATTGACTACGTAAACTGAACAATATAACGATAGAAGACAAGTTTCCAATCCCTAATATGGAGGATATATTTTCTAAACTTGGAAATTCGCAATATTTTTCAACCCTAGACCTTTCGAAGGGGTCTCATCAAATCCCCATTGATAAAAAAGAAAGACATAAAACAGCTTTCTCAACTGCGGACAGCCACTACGAATTCACACGTATGCCGTTTGGGCTTAAAAATGCCCCCGCATCTTTTCAGAGGATGATGAACGAAGTCTTACAAGACTACATAAATAAAATATGTGTAGTCTATTTAGATGACATTCTTATCTTTTCAACATCTCTCCAAGAACATATCGATTCTCTCAGTAAAATATTTAAGAGACTTCTTCATTATAACCTGAAAGTACAAATCGACAAATGTAATTTTCTTAAGCACGAGACGGAATATTTGGGACATATAGTCACAAATGAAGGTACGAGTATTAAGCCTAATCCAAACAAAATCGATGCTATAAAGAAAGTTAATGTACCCAAATCAGTAAAGGAAATAAAATCGTTCTTGGGCCTTACGTAGCTCTGCCAATGACCAAGCTCCTTAAGAAGGATGCTAAAATTAATACCAGAGATAGACAGTATATAGAGTCTTTTAATAAACTAAAAGAACTCATATGTACTTCCCCAATTCTGGCATATCCAAATTTCGAAAAAAATTTCACTTTAACAACGGATGCTAGTAACGCGGCATTAGGGGCCGTACCTTTTCGGCCGTAAATTTAAGATCCAAACGGACCACCGACCTTTGGTTTGGTTAGATTCTTTAAAAGAACCTAATTCTAAGCTTCAGCGTTGGAAGATTAAGCTCAACGAATTCGACTATGATATCGAATATATTAAAGGAAATGAGAATTGCGTGGCAGATTTTCTTAGCCGCTTAGAAATCAACTGCATTGCCAAAAGTGACGGAAGGTCTGATGTTGCTACAATACACAGCGGTATAGAAAATTTAAATGACCACATATACATAGCCGAAGCTCCCTTAAATATATACAAAAATCAGTTAGTGCAACAGAAGCGAGATTCAAACGGCTATACAAATAAATTCTTATACAAAAGAAAAATAAGATCTATTATTTCACTTCATGAATACAACGAGGACTATGTCTTAAAAATATTAAAAGAACTTTTACCTATTATAGGGACAGTAGGAGTTTATTGCCTTGACGATAATATATTCAACGCTTTTCAAAAAACCATTGTTAAATATTTTTCAAATGTTCCCTATATGAAAATTTTGAGATGTATGAAATTTTTAGAAGATATAACTGACAAAGAAAAACTACTCCAACTTATTGAAGAAACCCACTTACGCAAAATTCATCGAGGTATAGAAGAAACTTATTTAGAACTTAAAGAATTATTTTATTTCCTAAATTTAAGATTAGAGGTTCACAAGTACATCAACAACTGCATCTTATGCAATATGTGTAAATATGACAGAAGCCCTAATAAACATAAACTAATGATATCGGACACAGCTAATAAACCCAATGTATATAGATATATGGTTCTTAAATAAAAGCAATATGTTTTTAACCTGTATAGATAATTTAACTGGCACGTATCTATTCACCCTATATCTGATCGAAATTCAATTACAATAGTAGATTTATTAAAACAGAGATTTTCAATACTAGGAAAACCGTCAAATATCATAGCTGATAACGAATTCAATACAGCGTTTATAAAAAATTATTTAAATGAGCAGAATATACGTTATCATTTCACGTCTCCAAAAACGCATACAGGCAATTCTGTAATAGAGCGATTCCATTCAACGCTTAATGAACATATTCGGTTGCTCAAACTTAACAAAGAAAGTAGGGATATAGGAAATGTACCATTAGTTTTTAAGGCTGCCGAATTGTATAATGATACGATTCATTCTATCACCAAATACAAGCCAAATGATCTTTTACATTCTGCTTTATCAAACTCAGAATGGGAAAATCTTAAACAACGACTCCATGAAAACAAAGAGAGAAAAATAGATCAAATAAATAAAACACGCATCGAAAATAAAAAATACGAAGATAGGGAATTAGTTAAAAATTTAGGTTTTTACACGATAAAACATTTACCGAAATATATAATTAAAGAAGTAAAAGAGAAAGGCACAACTTATTTTAGAGATAAAGATGGTAACAAACGCGGTAGACAAATTATAAAAAGAAAATATAAGTACCAGAATCCCATACCAAATATTCATTTTTACAGGGATATACAGGTCGGGACTACTCAAATCGAAATAAAAAGATTAACCAAAGCTAAAGCGGTTCGTTCTAACTTGAAATAAATAAAAATAAAAAAAAAACATATGTATGTATGTATTAAGATATAAGTTAACACAGCATAAGTTCACACAAACTCATCATTCGATTCGTCAGCATAAACAGCATTACAAGTCAACGACAGAAGTTCGATACATGATACCTTCGTTTCACCGGCAACAGTCCAAACAACATCGTCAGCATAAACAACAAGCAACAAGCAGCAAACAACAATGTATTCATCAGACGTCAGCATAAACAACAAACAACAACCAGCAAGCAACACTGTATCCATTAAATGACAATATGACACCGCTTCAGATAATCACATCCGCTCCCACGACAGGTAGCTAGCTGGTCAGCATTATTTTAGTATTTAAGCTCTTAGTTTTAGAATTTTGGAATGCAGTTGTTAAGTAATTTTTGATAAGGCAGTTACGCTGCCAAAATAAAGTTTTTTTTTAATATAATTTAATTTTAAATGTTTTAATTGGCGCCCGAACAGGGACCGGTATCGCGAATGTTTTGTAGTAGTGTTCGACCGAATAAGTTCGATATTGACCGCCAAAAGTCCTCAAGAAGTTCAAGTGCGTGACGAACTTATAAATCGCCAAACGACCTAAAGTAGTTCAAGTGCGTGTGCGGAAGAATACATAAATCGCCAAAAGTCCTCAAGAAGTTCAAGTGCGTTCAGAACATTCGGTTACCGGTCCAAACGAAAGTCTCGTTAAGACGGTATTAAGAACACCCTTAGTGAGCCACACCCTTTAGTGCGTGAGTTTGAACCTGAGTCACCGGGGGATCTAAGCAAACCAACGGACAAAAAGGAGAATTCAACAGCGCCAGTGTGGAGATGCTTTCGATACTATTGTAAGTTAGATTAAGCTAAATTAAGTTGATATTGTTTAAGAAAAGTGAAAATTTAATATATACATAGTTTTAAGAAATTAAAACAAAAACCAAAATAAAGTGAAAATAAGAATAAGAAAGTGTGTTAATAGAATTTTATAATATTGTTGAAATTTAAGAAATTTAAAAAACTATATATATTATTTTTGCCCTTTTAATACTTGAAATTAAGTGAACTAGATAAATAAGAAATCATTCTTTATTATTTTGTGCCATTATTGAATTCATCCTTTCCATATTTTTAACTCGTTATCTCATTTTGAACTCGGTTTCTCCAATAATACAAGAATGTCTAACCCAGAACAAGCCCAACCTAATCCTTCCGGACCTACCCAAAACCTAACCCCAGAATTAGTTGTCCTCGAGACGGAAATAGCTATATCGCGTTGCTTGACCTTACATTACGCGGATAAGAGAGATCTTGGTACCTTGGAGTACCAAATGACTTCTCTTATACAGGGGCATACTACCATTCACGAATTTTATCAAGCCGTATACAATCATTTGACGTTAATCTTAAACAAAATTGCGTGTATGGAAGTCTCTCAAGAGTCTACGAACCTTCTCACACAAGTGTATAGGGACAAAGCGCTAGACACATTTGTAAGAGGGCTCAAAGGCGATCTGCCTAGACTGTTGGGTATCCGTGAACCAGCAGACCTTCCTCAAGCTTTGCACTTGTGCCTTAAGCTTGAGAACCAAAACTTTCGTGCCGCATATGCTAACAACAATCAAAATTCGGTAAAGAAGCCTAATAACGGCTTACCACCTCAGCAGCCAACACGCAAACCCAATCCACACACTCCTATCCAGCAATTTTATCCTCACTTGAAATATCTGCAACCACAATTTTACCAAGTTCCTCAACAAAGACCAACCTGGACAACTCAACCGCAGGGGGACCGAAACCAGCAAAATGTACAGTTCCCCCGATACGATTATCAACCACACATCCCTCAACCAAATGGAATCCCTCAAATCGTTACGAAACCTCAACCGAAGCCGGAACCTATGGACGCTTCAACGATTAAAACAGCAGCTGCAAATCACCAAAGCAAGCCTTCCGCACCATTTGGATTTGCCACAAAGAGACCTCCTGGACCTCACCCTCAACAGCATATACCAAATAAACACCAACGAAATTATCATATAGATACAGAGCAAATAAACCTTGAAAATTATTTCCAAGCTATGGCAATGGAAGACGCAAATTACAACTAAACTCTTAACCAGTATTCACCTACGGAAGAAATCCCTAGCTCTACAGAGAACCACACTAACAGCGCTATAGATACCTTGACCGTTCCTGAATATACAGATCTGAATTTTTTAGGTTAACGTACTCTTCGTTACCTTACTTCCGGTGTAGAACGAAGAGTGGCGAGTTTTTAAATTTTCTAATAGACACTGGATCGAGTAAGAACTATATCCAGTCGAACCTGGTGGAAAAACCCATCTTGAATAATTCTTGCTCCTACGCTAAGTCTATTGCGGGAGACGTTAAAGTTAGTCAACACAATTCTCTTGAAACCAAATTTGACCACATGACAGATCGACAAAAAGATTCAATAAGAGTACTAACACAAACATTTTCAAATTTATTTTCTGAACCTGACGAACGACTCACCTATACGACCAGGGTCACAGGTGAAATTCGTACTAATACTGATACTCCAGTCTATACAAAATCGTATCCGTACCCTGCATCCTTAAGATCTGAAATTGAAACCCAAATTGAGAAACTCTTAACTGATGGCATTATTCGACCGTCCCGGTCGCCCTATAATTCACCGGTATGGGTCGTACCTAAGAAATGCGACTCCCAAGGGAATAAGCAATACAGAATGGTGATTGATTATAGGAAATTAAACACCGTCACAATACCTGATCGATATCCGATACCGGATATTAATGAAGTTCTTTCCCAGTTTGGCAATAGTAAATATTTCACAGTTCTCGACCTTCGCAGCGGATTTCATCAAATACCGCTAAAAGATTCCGACATAGAAAAAACCGCATTTTCTGTTAATAACGGAAAATACGAGTTCACTAGGCTTCCGTTCGGATTGAAGAACGCGCCTTCAATTTTCCAACGAGCCCTAGATGATATACTCCGCGCGTTTATAGGAAGATCATGCTACGTCTATATTGATGATATCATCATCTATAGTGAGAATGAAACGGAACATATCAAACATATCTCCGAGATATTCGAAACCCTTCAGAACGCCAATATGAAAGTCCAACTGGACAAATGTAATTTTTTCAAAAATGAAGTGGAGTTCCTTGGTTTCATCGTCTCTTGTCATGGAATTCGGACGAATCCTGATAAAGTAGAGGCAATCGCGAATTTTCCAGTTCCCACAACACTAAAACAACTTTGATCCTTCCTAGGCCTTTCCGGCTACTACAGACGATTTATTAAGGATTATGCGCAACTCGCGAAACCCTTAACTTCCCTACTAAGAGGAGAAGAAGGACGAATCTCGAAAACGGAATCTCAAAAGACATCCATTACTCTGAATTCTGAAGGTTTAGAAGCATTCAAAAAAATTAAAAACACATTAGTATCACAAGATTTAATTCTATCATATCCGAATTTCCAAAAACCTATCGAACTGACAACCGATGCTTCAAATGTAGCTTTAGGCGCTGTCTTATCTCAAGACAATCGGCCAATAACATTCATTTCTCGCACATTGAGTAAGACCGAGGAAAATTATGCGGCAAACGAGAAGGAAATGCTCGCTATAATATGGTCCCTCAACACGCTACGTAATTACCTTTACGGTACAGCAAAGGTTCGAATTTTTACAGACCATCAGCCGCTGACTTATGCATTGAGTTCTAAAAACCATAACTCCAAAATGAAGCGCTGGAAAGCTATTCTAGAGGAGTACAACTATGAGCTCCAGTATAAACCCGGACGGAGCAATGTAGTGGCTGATGCACTTTCAAGAATAACTCAGATTAACTCAATGACACCCACTATACACAGTGATGAAAGTTCATCGCATGAACTAATACCAGCTGTGGAAGCACCCATAAATGCTTTCAAAAGTCAGATAATGTTATCCACTGGAGATGAAGAAAGTTATAAGTTTGAAATCCCTTTCCCGACCTACCATCGTCACACCATCATTAGAAAAAATTACACTGAAGAAAATCTTATCCGTATTTTAAAAAGATATTTAAACCCTAGTGTTATAAATGGCCTATACGTTTCAGAACCCATCATGGGACAGATTCAAAAAATTTACCCACTCCATTTCAGGTCCTATAAATCCAGGTTTACACAAACATTAGTGAAAGATATTACAGATCCAATAGAACGAGAACAAGAAATATTAAAGGAACACAAAAGAGCTCATCGAAATAGTTTAGAAAATAAAAACCAAATAATCCAACATTTCTACTTCCCGAAAATGAGATCCGAAGTGGATAAGATAGTCCGACAATGTTCAGTTTGTAAGGAATATAAGTATGATCGCCACCCCAATAGGCCAGAATTACAACCTACGCCAATCCCTCAATATGCCGGTCACAGTATCCACATAGATATCTACTCTACCGAGAAGAATTTAGTTCTGACTGCTGTGGACAAATTCTCGAAATATGCCCAAACCCGAATTCTGAAGTCTAAAGCCACAGAGGATGTGAGAGAACCTTTACGACAAATCCTTTTCGCCTTTGGCGTCCCTAAAGTCGTCGTTTTCGACAACGAAAAATCTTTCAACTCAGCATCCATCCGATTCCTGCTCCAAGATCAGTTAGGAATAGAGGTCTACACGACTCCCCCTTATACGAGCACAGTCAATGGGCAAGTGGAACGGTTCCACTCAACGCTATCCGAAATCATGCGTTGCCTCAAAACTGATAACATACACAGATCTTTTGAGGAGTTACTCGATCGTTCGGTATACGAGTACAATTATTCAATCCATTCAACTACAAAGAAACGACCAATAGAAGTGTTCTTTGGCCGTACCGTAAGCATTAACCCTGAAACTTACGAAAAAGCCAGGCAGGAAAACGTTGAACGATTGAAAGCAAAACAAGCTCAAGATCTAACTTTTCACAACAAGAGTAAACAGACAATTAAAACTTACAAGCCCGGTGAGACTATCTACGTCAAGATTAACAAACGTTTAGGAACTAAACTGTCTCCCAGGTTCAAGAAGGAAACAGTTAAGGAGGACAAAACAACAACAGTCCTAACACAATCTGGAAAGGTAATCCACAAAAACCTCATTAAAAGTTAGCATTTATCCTTACAGATTCTTCCTGACTCCATGCCTCGGCAGCATTCAAATTTTGGATTACTCAAATTCGCAGGCAATAACATGGCACATGGGAAACGCACGAATACAGACAGGAACATTCCGATTAATACACGTAATTGCATTAGATGAATATCAGGAAAAAGTTAATGAAATTAAGGCAACCATAAATTCACGAGTGACCAACAGAGACCCTATTTATCCCTTCCTTATCCATGAACTTTCCCAAATCCAAACCCACCTAAATAGACTCAAACCTAAACAAAAGGCCAAAAGATCCTTGGATTTTATAGGCAAAACGTGGAAATGGATTGCTGGGAATCCAGACCACGATGATCTAATTATCCTAACAGACAAAATAAATAATGTTCTTGAGAATAACAATAACAAAGTAATTTTAAACAAAGTAGTATTAGAAAGAATAAACAAACTCAATAACGTAACTAACCAAATTTTGAGATACGAACAAAATAGCGATACTTTTAGAAACCAACTGGCAATAAATTTGAAATTCCAGTTAGAAATAATAAAAGAAGAAATAATTAACACAGAATATGCTGTACACTGGGCAAAAAATGGCCTAATAAATTCATTTATTTTAGATGATAAGGAACTAAACATTATAAAAGAAACATTTGAAAAAAAAAAAATACAATATATAAACATTGAAGAAGCAATTGAATTTGCTACAATAAAAATTGCATCTAGTAACTCATCAATAATCTACATTATAGGTGTTCCGATCACCGATGTTAAACAATGTCAAGTCTTATTGATTAAGTCTGTTAAGTTACAGAAATCAATTTATAAAATCCCATACGAAAATATATTAAATTGTAATGATAGAATTTATGGTTTAAGAGAAAATTGTTTAGATTACGGTAGTTTAAGATTATGTAATAGTAATAAGGTAATAGATATAACTGAAACAACTTGTATACCTAGACTTTTAAGAAGCCAGCAAGCATCCTGCTCTAAAACTAGTAACCAGCACGTACCAACGATAGAAGTAATAGAACCAGGAACCCTCCTGCTAAATCAATACAATGGTTCCATCATTGTCAACAACGTCACAACAAATCTCTCCGGAACATTTGTCATTCATTTCGTAAACGAAAGTATCATGATAGATGGTAAAAACTTTACTTCAAAAGAAATCCCCGGATACAAACCATTACCAGCCATATTACAGCCCGTTACTTCCCAGAATGCGTTTGAAGAAATCCTCACTTTAGAAACAATGAAGGACCTTCATGCTAATAATACGCAGGAAATACAACTCTTGAGGACAAGGAATCGGCTAGGCCTGACGGCAAATTTTGGCATAACAACGTTCATAATAATAGCTGTCGCCATCCTCGCGCTTAAAAACAGATGCGTTAAGCCAAGATCACCCGCATTACCCATTTCGTTTCACATACCAACAGGATCAAAAACAGAAGAAATACCCAAAGAGATAAAATATCCCGAATCACCCAAAATTATGAGCTTTAACCAAATTCCTTATTTTTGAATGTCCAACGAGGACGTTGGAACTTAAGACGGGAGGAGTTAACACGGCATAAGTTCACACAAACTCATCATTCGATTCGTCAGCATAAACAGCATTACAAGTCAACGACAGAAGTTCGATACATGATACCTTCGTTTCACCGGCAACAGTCCAAACAACATCGTCAGCATAAACAACAAGCAACAAGCAGCAAACAACAATGTATTCATCAGACGTCAGCATAAACAACAAACAACAACCAGCAAGCAACACTGTATCCATTAAATGACAATATGACACCGCTTCAAATAATCACATCCGCTCCCACGACAGGTAGCTAGCTGGTCAGCATTATTTTAGTATTTAAGCTCTTAGTTTTAGAATTTTGGAATGCAGTTGTTAAGTAATTTTTGATAAGGCAGTTACGCTGCCAAAATAAAGTTTTTTTTTAATATAATTTAATTTTAAATGTTTTAATTTATACAAGAAAAAAAATCTCATTGCTCATTTTGTAATTAAAATAAATCCAAAAATTTTTAAGATATAAAGCAAATAAAACAATACAAAAAATGTAATTATATAAATATATGTATATAGATGTAAGATATAAATTAACTGCTGCAACACTAATCTAAGAAAGCAAAAACAAAAAAAATTTAAAATACGAAAACATGTTCAATGAAGAATGTATATTTAATTTGTTAAAGGACAAAGCTAAGAAAAAGCCCACAGTACACACATGCTTACAGCAGTGTAGTCATTGACACAAACGTGCAAGCCATTTGCGCCAATTCTTGGGTGGGAGGAGTCACGTTCGCAACATCGGAACAACCTGTCGAAAACAAAAACATGTTGTTTTCACCACGCAGCATTACCACGCATCATTGATGCAGAAGCTGTTTGAACGAGTCATAGCGTGTGTTGCCTGGAATATGCGCGCGTTGCTTTTTCATCCTTTCTTTTGGTTGGCTATTTGTTTGTGCACGAATTACATGCATAACATAGGATGGCAACAACTTGTTACTTGTGACTGACGCTGAAGTTGTGCGGCTGTTAATAGGCTATTCTTATGATATTCTTATCATCTATTCTTTAAGTCTTATTTGTTTACTACACCTAATTGACTTTTTTCTTTTTTGTTCGCTGTTATCATGACGCTAAGTTAGAATGTAAGATTGGTTAGTTGCTCATTCATTGAGAAGAAATAAAAGTCATAATAAAAATATTCGTTTTATTTAAACATATTACTAGTGGGTGCGCTGTGTAAAATCATACGTGGGTACAAATGTACATACATAATGTAGGCATACTCTTCATAGAAAGAATTTACGGAACATCTTTGCTCTTGGTAACAATCAATATAAAAAAGCTACATAGGGAAAGCTATACAATATTTGTTGTAATATTTAAGTTAAATAAATTCAAATGAAATTCAAAATTAATTACGTTAAATTCAGGTTAATTTACAATCTCAAATTTACATTTCTTAACACATGGTATCTCCATGTCTCTATTTCATTGTTTGTGCCCCAAAGTCCACTACGAGTCCATGTTCTTTCATGAAATCTATACCAATGATACACTCGTCGCATACGTTAGCCCTTTCTCTCGCAGCTGTCCTCAAGCTGAAGTTGCTGATGTTAGGCAACTAGGATTTCTGATGATTGAGGCCGTGGCACCGAAGGAACGACATACTCCGCTGGATGGACGAAGAATGCGGGGCTGGAACTGCAATTAAATATGACATCTTCAAAGGGATTGTAAAGAACCTGTGCGACGAAAAGGCTGCCCTCACTGTTGTAACAAACAAATATAGGAAGAAACGGCTGTCAAGAACCCGGTCAACCTTCCCGAACCCATCAGTCCTGAAATGCTTAAGCACCAACTTCGCGGGGCACAAGTTGGTAGCAGGAGTCGACGGCCCCAGGACCATCGTCCAAGTCTAGCTAGTAAAACGATGCAATGAAAGCCTTCTAGTAGAAGTAACCAGTGGAAAGGAAATATGGATGGTAATAATAGGCATCGGTGCCACGGCCTTAAGTATCAGGAAGGATCTGGCACAGAAACCCTGGTTGCATAACGTTAGCAGTTACGGCTTGTAAACATCTACTTGTAAAACGGGTAATGTGTATGGTGAAGTCCGTATAAAAATCCAGTTGGCCGGAATAGCAGTCACTCACGATTTTCTGGTGGCTGAAATATGCGACCAGTGTATTACTAGTACAGATTTCAAGAAAGAAAATGGACTAGTAGTGGACTTCGTGGCACAAGCCCTGAAATACGCAAAGATGGAGACACCAAAGACATACGGAAACGCCAACAATTCAGTCTTAAGAGTCTCTATCTGTCGAAATCAGGTCCTAGCGCCTTCGTCGGAGGCAATTGTTTGGGCAACACCGACACCTATCGCCAAAATTACAAAGCATGCAAATCAAGAACAATCTGGATTAAGAGCAGCGTATCTTGGCAGAAAAACATAATCGGAGAGTGCACTGATGTATTGTATATGCTACACCAGCTGGAGAATATGAGTCCGTGGGCATCCCCAGTGGTCCTCGTGAAGAAGAAAGATTGGACGAACAAAATTTGCATAGACTGCCGACAACTTAATGATGTCTCCGAAAAGGACAGCTGTCAACTGCTAAGAATTGATGACACTTTAGATATACTTCCTGGACCGAAATGGTTTTCAACACTTGACCTGAGGAGCATTTACTGGCAGGTAGAGATTTATCGAATAGAAACGGTAGAGAAAATTGGCTTGACTACAGGAAGCGGCCTTTGGCAATTTACTGTGATGCTATTTGAACTGTGTAAGGCTCAGGCCAACTTCGAGTGACTAATGGAACGTACATTGCAAGGACTCACGTGGAAAACCTGCCTTGTATATCTGGACAACGTTATTGTCATAAGCAAGATGTTCGAGGGGCATCGCGAAGAAAGTCTTGACAGGCTGCGAAACGCTCATTCGGAGCTAAACCAAGAAAAGTGTGCCTTGTTCGGCCCGGAAGTTAAATATCTGAGTCATATTATATCTGCGAAGTAAGGACGGATTCTGATAAAATCGAAGAGATGAAAAGTTGGGCAGCCTTCAAAGATAAACACCAACCGAGAAGCTTCTTGGGACTTGCCACGTATTCGCAAAGTATTTGCTGGTATTGCAAAGAGCCTGCATCAACAGAAAAATGCCGACAGTTCAGGTGGTCTGGGGAGTGTGAAAAAGCATTTCAAGAACTCAAGCGGCAGCTGTGCAATGCCCCATCTTGGTTTACCTCACACCGTGGACGTAGACGCTAGCAATATTGGGGTCGAAGCCGTGATCTCTTAAGTTGATGTTGGTTAAGGAAAAGTGGATGCAAATAACAGCAAAGTACTCCATAGGCCTGAACGGAACTACTGCGTAATCCGGCGTTAGCTTCTGGCTTTAATCTTGGCAAGGAAGTATTTCCATAAGTACCTCTATGGACAGAAGTTCATTCTTTGTGTTAAGCCGTTGTGCTATTCGGTCGCATTTTGTTTTCGCTCCCATAATTAAATTGAATTTTATTTCATTTTTTTTCTGCCGATACTGTTCTAAAGAAATAAATAAAACAAAAACATAAAAAAAAACAAATAACAAACCCAGTGACCGACCCCAATCCCAACTATCATATCGTGGACTGTGCGAAAAAATAATTTGAAACCCTTGCAAAAACCGTGCGTTACCCCCAATAAACTTGGTCAACGTCGCAAAAAAAAAAAAAAAAAATAAAATATTCATACTCATCTACTCTGTCCTACCTCAACATAAACATGTCAAATCATTGCGGAAACCCCCAATGTGCTTTCACGAATGATGTAAATGCTGACTTGGTGATATGCAGAGGGTTATGTGCAAGATCTTTTCGCGCTCTCTGTGTAGGCCTGAGCAGAAGATCTATCCTCTGTCTTAGAGATTATAAAAACAATATCTTTTTTTACTGTGATGAATGTAAGGATGTTTCACCCTCCCATATTATGCTGGCCATCAAATGCTTAAGCGATTCCATAAATGTTCTTGATGTCGACCATAAACTGTTTTTTAAGAAAGTTCAACTTGAATTTGAAAAACTTGACCAAATTCAAAAGAGTGTTGAAGATCTGTATTGCATAGTTGACCAATCTTCTAGTCAATTCAGATCTAAATTTATGCAGTACGACAAGCAGTGGGCCAAAAATGCAGATCTTTCTAAATGTGATAGTGAACATAAAACGAGTATCGAGTTGAAAAGTGCTATTCAATTCACATTTATCAACCCTAAATGAATTAAAGGCATCTCTTTGCTCCCTACGCTCTGACCTTGATATTTTTTTCCAAGCTACGTCCATAAGAACAACACCTTCTCCTAACAGAAGTGATCCACGGCTTACAACAATGATGTGTAAAATCGAAGAAATAAGTAACGGCTCATTACAGTCTCGTTTATTACTAAGCAGCATTGTTGATGAAATCAGGATCACTTTCGGTAAGATTGAGGAATTTACTTCACACATCCAGCCTCAATCAAGCATGGCCTACAACACTTCGCTACTTGCTGAGATGCTTGAAAACGCCGTCCTAACACCTTCCTCTCCATTGCATTCGGTTCCTGAACTTGAAGTTACACCCATACCTCCGATTCTTACTGCATATCACGCACTACCAGCATCTCATGCACCTCCAGCATCTCAAACACCTCCAGCGTCTCAAGCACTTCCTGCATCTCAAGCACCTCCAGCATCTCCCGCACTTCCAGCATCTCCTGAACTTTCAATTACCCGCTTTGGAGTTTCCTGGACCGTATCTGAATGGAATAGTCGAGTTAAAAAGCTAAATGAGTCCAATACGGAGGAAACAACCACTTTCTCTATTAAAGTTGCATCCGCACATGCAAACCCGACTTGGCTGATCAATTACTTTAAGCAGCATTTTAAAATTAATGTCAGAAACTGCAAACAAAAGTCGGCCGGTAAACTCTCAAAGTTTAAGCTATTCAATGTTGATATTCCTTCAAAATATGAATGGCTTTTCCAGAACTCCACATCCGAATCATTTAAGCTAGAGAAATTAACAATGAGGAAAATCAACCGTAAAAAAGTAATCTACCGAAAGCTTACAACGGACAACATGAACGCAAAGGAGATTAATTTTAAGACTAAATCTAAGCCTAGTGTTAAGCCAACCCCCAAGCCTCACAACCAAACCAGCATACATAATTCTGACCCAAATTGGAGTCTTAAAGTAGGAACATTCCCCTCCATTTCCCAAGCGATTCGTTCCACATCTCCTTTCCCTTCCTCCAATAATTCTAAGCTAAATAATTCATCACACAAACAGGTATCTTTTGTTCTCCCATCCAAGCCCGGTGCCAAAGAAAGCAAAACTGACTCTACTAACTCGGCTTCTAATAAGTCCACCTACCCTACTTTCGTTTACTCCCACACCCTCAATCCATCCCCTCCGTACCTACAACTTTTATAGACCCTATGCTCCCACCGAAGATCAAGATAACCAAGCAACTTCGGGTGATGATGGCCGTTACATTCAATCTCGGCTTAGAGATCGTAGAATTTACGAAAACGTTCGCCTTTATCTAGCTTATCTACACGATAAGCCTGATTCCATTTGCATTGATGGCACAACCAAAACAAATATTATGGTTTCCATTCAGCAAGAAGGACTTCCTACAAACCCAAAAGACTTACGTCAGATTTTCATACGGTTTCACGAAGCCTTTAATATCACGCCTACCGACGTTGCAAACGACCTCTCCTCTTATGCCACCCATGTCAGCTCAAAGCGACTCTGGCACCTTCAAAGAACGCGTTCTAGTTTTAAGAACTATTTTCGCTCCTAACCAACCTCTACCTCTATTTGCACTCCCTGATTTCCTCAGCATTTACTATCAAAATGTTAGAGGACTTCGCACAAAAACATCTGAAGTCTATATTACTTCGCAAAAACTGCCGTATGATATCTTCGCTCTTACTGAGACCAACCTTTCCTCTAATTTTAAGAATAGCGAGTTATTTACCCATGATTATGATGTCCACCGAAACGATGGCCTTATGAATAACGACGAATCAACTGGCCGCGGAGTACTTTTGGCCGTACCTACTCGCCTTAATTCTAAATTATTTAAGCAACTATCTACAGTTTGCTTTGAATTTGTCTGCGTAAGAATTCCTATTTCTAAGCGCAATCTCTTTATTTGCTGTTGCTACATTCGCCCATCGCAACCAACCAGCAGCTACCAACTAGCTATTGACGAATTCGATGCCCTGTTTGCCAAAGCTGACGCAAATGACACTGTTGTCGTTATGGGTGACTTTAACTTACCACGACTCAAATGGATATGCACTGATGATTCATACTACACCGCCAGCAATGCAAGTTCGGAGAAAGAAATTCTTTTCATTGACTGTCTCGTGGACTCCGGACTTTTTCAGTTAAGTGGCATAACCAACTATCTTGGTAGACAACTCGATCTTATCTTCTCCACTGACGTAGATAACAGCATAGTCACAGCCAGCAAGCACCTTCTTACCACTCTAGATTCTCACCACCCGCCTCTTTCTATGACGTTTTCCTCCAACGTTTCAAAACCTTTTTGCTTTGAACACGTGTACAACTTTAATTTTCGAAGAGCCAACTTTTCTAAATTAAACAATCTTCTTTCTAAAGCTAATTTTAATTTTCTCTTCAACTCTAGCATTCCCGTTGATGATGCACTTACCTCTTTTTACAATATCATCTTTGATTGTTTTTCCCAGTCTGTTCCTTTTGTACCGCAAAAAAATCCATCGTTATCCCCACCTTGGTATAACAAGGAACTCCGGTCAATACGAAATAAGAGAAATAAACTTGGCACACCTATCTTAGTACACGTTCTGAAGCGGATTTTAATAAATACCACCTTATACCCAATTTTCAGATCTATGTGAATCACTGTATTCCAATTATTTAAGCCGCATTCGTAATACTCGTAGTCTTATTTCTGATCCCAAACGCTTTTTCCAGTTTATCAACTCTAAAAAAAAGTCGGACAGTTATGCCTCCACCATGAAGTTCAACAATTCATCGTCTGATGATCCGCAAAGAATAGCAAACTTCTTTGCCGAATTCTTTAGCCAATCGTTTGCTTGCCACATCCAAAACCCCGATCTACCTTATTTCTCATACTTGAACAGCTGTCCACAAACATCCCTTACTTCGGTGGATATCTCAATGGCATTAGTAGATGAAAAGATAGGTAATCTAAAAAGTGAATATTCCGCTGGACCTAATGGAGTACCCCCCATAGTTCTAAAAGAGTGCGCCGCCTACTTGGTAAAACCTCTCACTGCCTTGCTCAGACTTTCCTTATCTCAATGCGCCTTTCCCCATTCCTGGAAAAATTCATATATAATCCCTCTGCATAAAAAAGGCTATAAAGATGAAATCTTAAATTACAGACCTATTGCGAAGCTCTCCACAATACCCAAGCTCTTTGAGAGCATTATTTATGATGCTATGTCTTTTTATTGTAAACCAGTGATTTTAAGAAACCAACATGGATTTGTTAAGGGCAGGTCCACTACCACTAATCTCATTGAATTTGTATCAAGTACTCTATGTGCATTAGAAGATGGCAAAGAAGTAGATGTAATAACTACCGACTTCAGCAAAGCTTTCGATAAAGTCTCGCATTAAGTAATTCTTTTAAAACTTTGCGCCCTTGGATTTCGATTAGATTTCGTTACGTGGATTTCCTCATACTTAAATGATAGACACTACAGTGACCTGTTTAGGTCTACATTATCTAAACCTTTCAAAGCCACCTCGGGTGTTCCCCAAGGAAGTCCTCTTTTGTTCCCTTGATATTTATATTAACAATTAATGATGTTGATACCATCGTTAACAATTCTTTTATCTCCATCTATGCTGACGACATCAAAATCTTCCGTCACATATTGTCTCCCTCTGACTGTTCTCTGTTGCAAGATGATCTCAATCGATTTTCCACTTGGTGTCTTCATAATTTTCTTGAGTTAAATGTTAACAAATGTCAAACTTTAACTTTCACTAGAAAACGTCATACAACTCTTTCTCGTGTATATTTCATCAATAACGAGCTTGTTCTTAATGTGACCGAAATGCGCGATTTAGGCATTATCTATGATAGCGAACTGAACTTTCGCTCTCACATAGATAGCATTATTAGTAAAGCCAATTCGACTCTTGGCTTTATTAAGCGCTGGTCTAAGGAATTTGACGACCCATATGTGGCTAAAGCACTCTACACCACATTTGTTCGGCCCTTCCTCGAGTATGCAAGTCCAGTCTGGTCACCATATTATTCTGCGCAAATTGCATGTATTGAATCGGTACAGCGTAGGTTCCTTCGGTTCGCATTACGGGGACGTCCTTGGTCTGACCCATTCAATTTGCCCCCCTATCATAATCGACTGAAACTTATTAACTTACAACCCCTCATTACACGACGAAAAGTTTGTGATATAGTTTCTGTCCATCAGCTCTTAAATGGTAACATTGACTCTGAGGCTCTCCTCGAACGCATCTCCTTAAATGTTAATCCACGTAATCTAAGAACTGTACCTCTCTTCCGAGTTAATTCCCACCGAACTAATTACGGATACCATGAACCGTTATCTCGAATCCTTAGCGAAGCGAACAAATTCCAGTCAATCTTTGACTATCACCTGAACAAACACTCCCTTAAGATTGCCCTTTATTCCCCTCGCTCTCTACCCCCACTCCACAGCTCTAACAATTAAATTTTTATTAGTTTTATAAGTATAGTATTTAAGTTCAATGCTTGTATTAAGCACAATAAAGCTGTCCGGGGTTGACCCGGGCCTAAATTAAATTTGCACAGACAACGCTGATCTGAAATGGCTACTACAATTTAAGAACCCGGAAGGGTGCAATGGCTCGAGCAGTTGCACGGCTACGAGTTTGCGGTGCAACACCGCAATTGGAAACTAAATTCAAATGCAGATGCTCTCTCCCATCGTCCGTGCTGAGTCAAATTTGAACACTGCAGCCGTAATAAAGGGAAACAAATTGCCATTGTCAAATGATAAGGACGGAGTCGGTAAATGATTGGAGTACAGAAGAAATCCATTCCTCCCAATAGTTAGATAATGACATCGAACTAACACTGACCTGGAAGGAACACGAGGAAAGACAAAGCTTTCAGGAGATATCGGACCGGAGCCAAATTTTGAAGGCATATTGGGCACAGTAGTACTTGTTTTGTGTGCAAGGTGGTTTTTTGAAATCAAAATAGGAAAGTGCAAATCAATATGCAAACAATATCTCGTATGCGCTCCATGATCTACATTTAGGAAACTTAAAGAAAATGAAGGGCATTGGAAGAGTTAAGGGATCTTTCTATTACCTAAATGCAAAACAACACGTCGAGAATTGGTGTAAACAGTGCATAACATGTGCGGCTACCTAGGGTCCAAAGCCACAGGGATGAAAGCAATAATATATTGATGAAGCACCATTCAAACGAAAAGCCATTGACATCGCTGGCCTATTTTCCAAAACCTTTGATGACAACCGATAAACCCTCGTGGTTATGGATTACTTCAGTAAGTGGCTGGAAGTGTTCGCAATCCCAAATCAAGAGGTTAAGACCGGGGCAGAACAGATAGTCAACAACTGAGTGTCTAAACTTTGAGTGCTATCGATTAGACAGAAGGAACACAAAGAGTCCGGTGTTGCCGTTTTATTGAGAAAAGTACTGAGCATTCTGTCCGTTTAAGTTTTCATATTAATGTGATCGAAGTTATTGACCTTGATGTTACTTAAATGATTTAAAGAAATTGCTAAGGTTGACCAAAAAATTAATTTTCGGTGGCGTTTTCAGCAATCGTCATCAGCCTTTGAGTCGCCCAAGAACAAACTGTTCCGGTAACGCTCGACACGATGTAGCAGAGTTAAATCCGAATTTTTCAATATTGTAAAATGTTTGTGTGGGTACAAATGATAGAACTTATTCTTTTCAATACAAATCGCTTTATTCAGTACAGCTACAATTCACAATTTAATCGTTTCTCTCAATACAATCCAATTTCTCAACCGCTTATACTTTTCTTACTTAAACCACTTAATCACTTCTCCTAATTAACTCTTCAAATTCAACTCATGAACTCACTTGCATACTTTGGGAATGCTGGTATTTATACTCGAATGACATACTTCGAGAAAAATCCTCGCCATCTAGCGTCCCATACAATTTCCAATTTGCCAGAAAATTCGATTCCACTCTCCAGTCATCAACGGTCGAGACTTTGTTATTTAAGTATCGAAATTTTCTGCTCTTCGAGTATCGACAACTTCTGCTCTGTAAATCTATATGTAGCTGCTCATATTTAAGTGGTTATCACAATATTATATCCTACATTTCCTACATATCTATATTCTTCATCTAAAATTTACTCAATTATTCATTTCTTTCTTACTAATATTCCTAATCTATGCATCAAGTCAAGAACCAAGAACAGAACAAATTAAGTTCTGATCATCTTTCTGTATTTATTACCGCGGATAGTATTGAACCTATACTCTACAGTCGCACGATGTTCACATGTGTTAAATTCTTCATAAAATAGTGATCCGAATCCAAATCGTATTACATTAAACAGATGATATGTGCAATAATTTCGTGTCCACTATCACCAGCACCGATGACATTGAAATACCTATGTTTCCGATAATAAATTTTACAACATCAATTTTAACTCCAATTATTAACTCCAAAAGAAGTTAATTTCGTTATCGAATAGACTCATTTCTGGTAAGTACGAAGTTTCTAAATAAAACTAATAAAGACGAAATTTCGCCATATAAAACTAGCCGCTGGAAAAACATTCTTGTCTCTGCTGAAAAATCTAGTAGACCATTTTGGAAAGTGGCTAAAAGCGATGATAATATTCCATTACTAAATGTACAAAACGGTCTACTTATTTACCTTTTCCAAAACTCACAATTATTTAACACTTATATTTAACTTGTGCCTAAAATTAGGTTATTTCCTAGGAAAATGGAAAATGACGCTGAATATCCCTACCTCAAAATTTTGAATTCGGTTTTAAGAAGAGGAATCACTCATACCACTAAGTACTCCGAATAAAACATCATGTGTGTAATGATATATATAGATAAGTATTGATGTATTCTTACATGACGATGTATGTACATTTCAGTCATACCAATCTCTCACTCTCTTGATATCAGTTGTAAGTTGTGAGTCAGTTGTTAATAAACACTCGTTAAAACCAGTTCATTTATTTAATTATTACATGGCGCAGTCGGTGAAAAACTCTTCAAGAAATATTCTTGTTGCATGGGTAGAGCTAAAGCTAAACAAGTAAAGCGACCGCGTGGACGTCCTCCAAAAAACGTACATTTTGTGTATATCCATAAGAACATGGATTTTATAAAAAAAATCAATGAGCTAAACTTAAGTGCAGGAAATTTATCAGACAATTGGCAGATTTTCTACAGAAACTTTAAAGTATTTTCAACGGCAATTGAAATTGAAAAAAAGATCGAACGGGTTCAGTGAAAAATGTGTGCAAATAGCAAAAAATATAATTCGAAAGTCAAATGAATCGAAAAGTAGTTTTTGGCTAGCCTTACTTGAATATAGAAATACTCCCATACAAAATTCAGACTTGACACCAACTCAATTACTAATGGGCAGACAAATTCGCACTCTTGTACCTGGAGATGATAGTTTTTATAAAAATACGCAAGTGTGCAGTAAGCTATTGCCAGTGTTAGAGAGTAGCAACATAAGAAACAAATACTATCATGATCGCAATGCAAAATTGAAAACAGCTTTTTATGTAGGGCAGAAAGTTTGGGTGCAGGAGGGAAGGCATTGGGTACCCGGTGAAATCAAAGAAAAGCATGCGTTGCCGAGGTCTTATTGGATACAGTTGCAAGGTGGTAGGGTTTTGCGACGAAATTCGTTTTTCTTAGGAAACCGAAATTAAATATATACAATCAGTATGGCATTCGATAGTAGAGTACATACTCGTATGTATGCATAAAATTTCACTATTTTCTTTAAAAAAAAGGTACATAAATCACATACGTTTGTAATTTGTATTTGTACATAGTTTAAGTTGTATTTGAATTTAACAATAGATTAAGAAATGTAACCAAAATTTGCTAATAATTAAATATTGGATATAATTGAACAGTTTAAAGAGGGAGATGTAATGATATATGTAGATAAGTATTGATGTATTCTTACATGACGATGTATGTACATTTCTGTCATACCAATCTCTCACTCTTTTGATATCAGTTGTAAGTTGCGAGTCAGTTGTTAATAAACACTCGTTAAAACCAGTTCATTTATTTAATTATTACAATGTGTGTGAAAAATTTACATTGAAAGAGTACAGGATTTGTGTTATTCAACATCGAAAAAGCTTTCGATACAGTTTGACACGACGCACTGATTCACAAGCTATTTATACTTGCTTTCCCAATTGTGATTATTAAATTCATTCACAGTTTTATAAATGATAGAAAGTGTGTGATAAGCATACAAAAGTATAAGTGAAAAACCAGATAGCGCCAATAATATGGTTCAATGCGATCTCTGTGACCATTGGTACCATTGGAGCTACGGAGGAGTAACAGTGGACAGAGAGTTTAGGGATTACGCATGAGAAAAATGTAAGAGTATTAACTCATCTAACCACAAAGATGTGTCTAAAATAAGAACTCCAGTGCTTCAAGAAAAACTACAATGTGAACTAAAAGACAACAAAGCTTCGTCAGGTAAGTCCTCAGTATCCGCCTCAACTTAGAAAAAGATTTCGCTTAAATTAAAGCAATTTGGAAGAACATGCTCTGCGTGAGAGACGAGAGAAGGATTATCTCGATGGAAAATATCGGATATATGAATAAATGGCAGACGGTGCTAGTGAAAATTTAGATAACCAATCTGTTATGTCGGTTGAAAAAATTAATAGAATAGAATTTCTAAACACACCGAATGGAAACAAAACAGCATTTAACTGACATTAAGAACAGGAACTTTTCAACAAAGGCGAGTCACCATAGCTCCATGGGTTCATCCAACGGAGTCATTACCCCTGATAAAGTTGGTAACTAGAGTTTAACGACAATTAAAAATACTCTTAGCGCAGAATAAATTGCGGCACGGCAATTATGCCAGTGCCATTTGTGCCATAATGGAGGTAAAACACCTTCAAAACCATATAAATAATCCATGTCTGTTTCAGGAACCGGTTGGGAAGCTTCCACCGATGTTAAATCTAAATTGGAGTATTCACAGACAAGGTTTAGAGAACGTTAATTTAACACGCTTTAGTTCTTGGCTGTTTAATCTTCCTTAAGCTACATCGGACCTCTCAGACCCCGCAAAAAACGGCAGAAAATCACCATAAAATTCCAAGCAACGGGCCTTTCTAAACATCCACCAGCAACACGGTTCTGCTGAAGCAAGTTGCAAGATATGTAGTGAAAGTTGCCAAACTTTCGAGGAATGCAAACGATTCTTTGAGATGACACTGAACCAAAGATGGAAGTTTGTCAAGGAGCTCTATGTTTGCCCCACGTGTTTGCGTTCTCACAAAACTAACTATGCTCTATGGAAAAAAGATGTGGTAAACGTGGCTACACGTACAAGCATTAAACGTGCATAGACCCGAGAATACATCAAGACGCGTAAGTGCAAGAATATCAGCCGAGGGAAAAAACAAACAGTACGAAGTATGCAACATCCATATAATTAAGTCTTTAAAACTCCCGCGCAAACACTCGATGTTGATAATATGCAGAAAAAGTAATCTCACCTGAAAGGAATTCCTTTACAATCGTTTAAATATATTACACCGAAAATACTTATTGGTTTGGAACATTGGAATTTGGTCGTCCCACGTCGTGTAAGAGAGGGTTTATCGTTTCAATCTATTGCAACCAAAACACTTTTAGGTTGGTCAGTGTGTGGACCATATTCTGGTGCAAGGAATGACACCTTACACATTTTTTACGTTTGTAAATGTCATCAAGATCAAGACTCAATGATTTAGTGGAAGAATATTTTTCCGTCGAAGCGATAAACAAAAATCCAAAAGTGCATTACTATCCAATGAAGATGAAGAAGCACTAAAAAATGTTAGGGAAATTCACCACGTGCGAAAACGATCGAAACAAAGTGCCGCCGTTCAACGGACTATCGCCTATATCTGCAGGACGTACAGGATCGGTCAAATCATCTGCAGCGTGCGATACCACATCCACCGTTGCACAAAATGCTATACGCACATTCATATTGAGTTAGTTTCGGATCTGACCACTCAAGCTCTTCTAGCGGCATTCCAAAGATTTATCGCTTGACGAGGAATCTGCTCCCACATATATAGCGATTGTAAGACAAATGTTAAAGAACTCGCAGCATGACTGGAAAGACGTCATTGGGCACTTAGCGAATAAAGGCATTTAATTCACCCCATTTTGGTGGGCTGTGGGAAGCCGGGGTGAAATCGGTTAAACACCATTTGAAGAGAATTGTGGAGAACGAGAGGTTAACCTTCGAGGAGCTCACAACACCTCTTGCACAAATAGAAGAGTTCTTGCACTCAAGGCCTCTTTGCCCTCTTACGGAAAGTCTAGAAGATCTGAGCGCCATCACGCCAGGACATTTTTTAGACGGAAAAGCTTTGGAATCTATACCAACAGGGTGACAGCTCAACAAAGTCGATCAGATATCTTGAACGATGGAAACGATTGCAGGTGCTAGCTGACGTATTCTGGCGAAAATGGAGTACCGAATACCTAACTAGACTACAACAAAGACAAAAGTGGGCACAAACCAGTACAACTCCGAAAGTTGGAGATTTGGTACTCATAAAAAACGAACGCCTTCCTCCATTACAGTGGTTTTTAGCAAGAATACATCAGATGCACCCTGGATCAGACGGACTAACGTGCGTCGTAACATTAAAAACGAAAAATGGAATGATAAAACGACCGATAACAAAAATCTGTTACCTGCCTTCCATCAAGACCAGTGAAGAACAAGATGTTCTTTATATAAAAACACATAAATATAATACAACATACTTATAATACTTAACATTAAACGCATAAATCAAACCATAATGTGACATACTCAATAATAATTCTAGAAATATTGTAATAAAAACTTAGCTGAGCCGATAATCTAGCATAGACACAAAATTCGATATTTTGCGTAGCTCATTAAGAAACCTATGTTTAGCAAGGACACACTCCAAAATCTTAAAGTCAAGTTCAGGCACAGATAATAAATCTATACATATGTCTCATTCATACATTCAGATGTGTCCTATGAAAATGAAATCGAGTTAAAAAAGAGCTTTTTAAAAAGCTGCAAGTTCTTACAAAGAACAGAAAAATCATTTTATTTCTTTTCGCTTTTTGCTCTTGCCACTTGTCACTCACACATGTAAAGTCGTTTATCTCCTATCACACTCCTATGCAAAAACAATACGTGAACGAAAGAAAATCTTCAATTCCGTGACTCGAAGACAACGGAATAAGGGACGGCCGAATATATGTTAGTGCGAACAAGTGGAATGGGATCTCAACCAACTTGGAGTGCAGCACCGCTGGAAATAGCTGGCGAAAAATCGCGCCAGGTAGAAAGCCTTGTTGGTTGAGTTTCACCCCAGACTGTAGCGTCACCTAAGTAAGTAAGCATATTGGAAATATTTTTCCGACAGCCATGAATGAACCATATTTTAACTAGGAAAATCAATATTATATAGAGTATGATTTTGTTCCTTGCAGTAGGGAATTTGGATCCAATTTGTTACACCAGACTGAAGTAGCACCGGTTGCCTAGGCTTATTCTGGTGGTAATCTTCGACAAGGTGTCATTTATGGAGTTTGCATTAACCCAGAAAGGGTTAGGAAGAGGAACTCCTCTAAAGTAAAGAGCGTTGACAATGACAAATTGTACGATTTGGTAGATGACGGTTATCTTTGCTCGATAAAATGTACTTTAAAATGGCGGCAAATTTTGGCCACCCTGAAGTGTCTATATCAATGACGTGTCCCAAAAGCTGGGCAGATCCTTATTGTCCTTATACCTGTCTGTGGTTACATAATACGAGTATTTTAATATGAGATTGAAGAAACCATATTATGAGAGCGTATCTATGTGGAAATTTGGAAAAATTCTGAGGTATTGTTTCCAAGCTGTAAGGTGCATCGCAAATTTTCTAGTATGATGCGACACAACCGGATAAGTTTTCTTGGGGCCCCGAATTAGGGCATCGCATTGTACAGCCTAGTACAATGGATGCTGTCATAAGCATAGGTGGTAGGTATTGACTTGGAACTGGCTAGGTCTTTCTAAGATTTTCTAGGCCGGAAGTCACGCTGCTTTCGATAAATTTTTGTGAACCGAAGATATTTTACGCGTTCACACAGTACACTGAATAGAATCATATAGCCGACATTAGGCAAACATATCCCTCAGAAGCGGGCGTTTTCCATCGTCATCCTGCACAGACGGACGAGTTTGGCAGGGATGTAAAGACTAGACATCGCTCTATTGATTTTTTTGATTGAGTTCCAATTACACAAATTAAAAACTTGTCATGGGTAGGATTCGAACCTTGACCGTCCGATTGAGAAGCGATTGCTAGTACCACTACACCAGTAAATTGGCTAAAAATTGATTTAGAATCAATGGGATTAATGTCATGGAATCGCCTGCTCAGTCTCCAGATCTTAATCCCATTGAAAACTTATGGTCTGATGAGGTTTTTAAGGCAAAAGCAAAAAACGTTGGTGAATTGTGGACTACAGTGCAATCTGCATGGGCAGAGAGAGAGGTGCATGCGCTTAGTCGACTCTATGCCACCTCGTTGTACTGCAGTTCTGACAAACAAAGGTCATTGAACGAAATATTAAGCAAGTGCAACATATTTTCAGTTTTTTTTTTAAATTAATTCAAGTCAAAAATGTAAGCCTTTCTAAATAATACTGCTATTTTTACACACTTGTTTTTATATGAAGTTTAATATTTTAGGTTTTCTATAAGAATAGGTAGTTACTTAATTTTAAATTCAATACTAAGTCTTTAGAACATTATTCTATGTAGAGAAAAAATAATAATTAAAATAAATAAAATTGTTTTTATTGTAAAATAAAAAGTTAAGTATCTAACACTGCTATTATTTTGCACACAGGTGTATATGCATTGCAGATTAATAACACGAATAATATTTTATAAATCCGAATCTATTTGCTTTGAGGAAAAAACCAAAATAAGTGTCATGGTACCCATCCAACAGCAA
Source organism: Volucella bombylans (assembly GCA_949129095.1). Classification (NCBI taxonomy): domain Eukaryota; kingdom Metazoa; phylum Arthropoda; class Insecta; order Diptera; family Syrphidae; genus Volucella; species Volucella bombylans. The sequence continues at coordinate 242,807,761 of OX422140.1, forward strand.
ACCCTTCCTACTGATATAGCTAGTCTCAGGAAGCTTTAGAACAAGTACCATGAAATATTCAACACACTTCCCCAAAAGATTGCGGATGACCTCGCTGCTTTCCACAGCTATGTATACTCTAAAAAAGTTTCTCACCTTCAGCGATATTTTTTCCGATCCTTGCTTGCCTTTTTTGTCTGCATCTCAGATACACTCCCCTACTCCTTCATGCAACAAACTACCTCTTACATTTCGACCAATACGTAAAAGGCTTGCGCTCTAAAACTCGTGCTGTTGTGTCTAAATCTCATGGCCTCTCTTTCGACGTCTATGCGCTTACAGAAACCAATCTGATCACCGACCTAAAGAGTCACGAGCTATTCCTATCTTCTCATAATGTTTTCCGAGATGACGATCACTCTCTCATTTTGGTTAATGATCCTGCTCTCCCTAAAGATGATTCTCCATGTAGAGACCTACTTGCAATAACCTCAACTCTTCTCTCATCGCTATATCTTCTTCTGTCAAACTTGACTTTGTTTCAATTAAAATATAACACTTCCCAATAGTTCCCTGTACAGTATTTGTTGCTACATTCTCCCAGCTCAACCTATCGAATCCTACATCCTTGCTATTAAAGCAATTAACCAACTTATTGACCAAAGTGATTCCATCGACGATATCCTTATCTTTGGTGACTAAAATCTGCCTCTGCTGAAGTACATTCCATCTGATGATCACTTCCTTTTTACTGCGCCAAACGATAGTTCGTCGAAGGATTCAATTCCCAAATTCCTCACTTCCCAATAGGTCCCTGTACATTACGTGTTGCTACATTCTCCCAGCTCAACCTATCGAATCCTACATACTTGCTATTAAAACAATTGACCAACTTATTGACCTAAGTGATTCCATCAAATATATTATTATCTTTTGTGATTTTAATCTGCCTCTGCTGAAGTGAATTCCGTCCGATGATCACTTCCTTTTTATTGCGCCAAACGATACTTCACCCAAGGAATGTCGATTCCTTGATCGTATAAAAAATTCAAGCCTATGACAAGTAGGCAGCGATAGGCAACTAGCAGTTTTTCTTCGCAGCAATTCAATTCTTATTCTGACTACTCTAACTATCGTGGAAGCTACCTCCAATTCAACCAGCTCTATAACTCCCCCTATCAGCACTTTCTCGACTCAACGAAGACAAACTTTCATCGACCGAGCCATACACTATTGCCAACTATTTTGCAAACTTTTCTAAACAATTATTTGCAGACAAGTTCTTCATCCCCGACCCCTTCCCAATTTCCCAATTGACCACTCGCTCAAACAAACTTTTGAACTATTGATGTGATTCTCCTTGCTCTAACAACTGAATTGACGGAATCCCATGTGTGTGTATGAATGAAGGCGATGGCCAAAAAGCGCAGTCGTTCATAGACCTCTGTGAAGAATAGACGTGTGTTTCGACTTTTACAGGAGTGAAAAATATAGTGATTTCGAAGTAAAAATAATTGGTTGCAGTTTTGCTAATTCGGGCAGTAGTCAAGCGTTTAGCGGCGTCGATCATCAGTCGTTCGTAGACCTCGATAAGGGACAGACGTGTTTCAGCTTTTGTTTGAGTTAGTGAATCCAACAAATAAGACATTTGACGAGTTTTATATAGGGCTCCAGTTAGCCCAGTGGTAGTGTGCCCGGTTACCAAGCCAAAGGTTTACGGGTTCGACTCCGGGTCGAATAAAATATATCTTTCATTCTTTTTTTTTTTCTTTAAATTGCTAATTGAAAAATAAATAAATATGAAAAAGTGGTAAACAATATCACGCGATGGAATCTGGAGAGCGGTCCGCTAGGCCAAGAGCGGAACCACCAGAAACATCATGCGATGAATTGGCAACTACTTCCAACCAACCAGTAGCAGTAGCCAAATCGAAGATGAAGAGAAGGAAGGGCTAAGGCCAATTTCTAACTTGGTAAGGCGCCCCTCCCTTTCAACGTCCACTGAAAATCTGCCGGGTGGATCGCGGGAAGTGGTACGCTCAACGACAACGGCAGCAGATAATATACGCTCTAGGCAAGATTCTGACGACTATTCATATGTCTCAGAGGGTGGTGAAGGTCACTATCTCGGTGATAACAGCTTCACGTCTTTAGCGCCTTCCGAATCGGAAGATGAAGATGAAGAAGTGTCATCCTTAAGTAGCAGTATCAGAATGCTAGAACATAAAAGAAAAACAAATAGCAAGAAGAAAGAGGGCAGCACAAGAGAGTGTCACTGAGGACATTATATTAATCAAAAATTCAATATGGCGACTACCAGCCGAAATTTTGTGAAACTATATACGCATGTATGTTTCTTCTTCTGAGGCACTCTAGAGACCAAACGCGTTTGCCGATTTTGATGGCTCTTATATTTATTGATTTGTAGTAGTCTTGCGAGTGTGAATGAAAACATGATATTAATCAAAAATGAAGATGGCGACTACCTGCCGCCATTTTGTGAAAATATATACATATGTATGTTTGCTCCTTTGTGGCACTCTAAAGACCAAACCCGTGTGCTGATTTTGATGGCTCTTACATCTATCGATTTGTAGCAATCTTGTGAGTGTGACTGAAGGCATGATATTAATCAAATATGAAGATGGCGACTACCTGCCGCCATTTTGTGAAAATATATACATATGTATGTTTGTTCCTTTGTGGCACTCTAGAGACCAAACCAGTGGGCGGAATTTGATGGCTCTTACATCTATCGATGTGTCGTAATCTTGCGAGCGTCAATGAAGACATTATATTAATCAAAATTGTATACGGCGACTAACAGCCGCCATTTTGTGAAAATATGCAGGTATGTATGTTTGTTCATTCGTGGCACTCTAAAGACCAAACGCGTCTGCCGAATTTGATGGATCTTACATCTATCATTTTTGTAGTAATCTTGCGAGTGTCACTGAAGACATGATATTAAATTAAAATTCAAGATGGCGCCTACTAGCCGCCCCTTTGTGAAACTATATGCGTATGTATGTTTGTTCCTTTGTGGCACTCTAGAGACCAAAGGCGTTGGCCGAGTTTGATGCTTCTTACATCAGTTTCAGTTCAGTTTATATGCATTTTTATTTATATAACTTAAATTATTCTTACATACTGGACAAAAAATGCTTAAAAATTAGCTTAAATAACTCAAAGTTATCTTATACTAACTTACTGGCCCCATGCGGGCACTCTAAGTTCAACCTAACACTTAAACTATGTTTTTCGACGTATCTTACAGTCTAATTTTATTTTTACATTTATTAATACTAAAACTAAGAAAATAAATTTTAAGCAAAAACTTAGTAAATTTTGAATTTTTTATAAAACTTAAAACTAAAAGCCCACAAACTACCTAAAAAAAATCTTAACCTACTTACATCTAACATAAATATAGACATACAAAATATATATATTTACATAGTGCATATATACATAATATATAAATTTATGTATATATATATACATATATTTTGTTTTTTTTTAATTCGTTATTTTTACGTATTAATTTTTTTTGTGTGTTTTTTTTTTTATATTGTTTTCTTAAAACTAACTTAATCCTACCTAAAACTATGTAAAAAAAAAACAAATTAGGCTGGCCCACTTTGCTTCACATGAAGCTACCTATCACTGAAGGAGTTCGACGACAAACCGTCCTCCCCTTCAACAAGCCACCAAAATTGTTGGTGCTGCCGAGCAAGATCCCTCATGTCACGACTCGCTACCGCCCTACTGAACCGGAGACGCTCCGCACTGCCATGTGCGACGTCTCTGTCGTAGTCGAGTCGCCTGTCAGCAGTTGCTCGAGCGACGTGAAAGTTTAGCGGCACCGCCAATCTGTCCTAGATCAGACCTTTACTATCTAGATAGAGGAACGCTTCTGGAGGAATAAAGCCGTCAAAGCCAACTCTCTCGTGATACATATAATTGGGGTAGAAAGCCCCGGAGATGAGGTTGTTCGATGAGGCCATTGCTCTTGCAACGTGCCTTCGAGTCAACTTAATGACGAAATTGTCGACTCTTATTAGGTTCGCCTTATTGTACAAGACCTTATTGGGATCGAATTTTATGTACTGAGATTCTGGTGCTCTGTATAAGCGAAGTCAAGTCCTAAGAAAAGATCTCTCAAACAACCGAAACTTTTCCAATAAACTTGCTCTCACGTTGAACCACACGGGACATCCAAATACAAGCATGGGCCTGATAAGGGCCAGGTAGCAGATTACCTTCACCCTCGCATCGAGTTGGCTGTCATAAAACAGTCTCTTTGTAAAGGCAAAAGCACCTTTGGCTCTGGCCAGGGCAACATCTATATGTTTGTTAAAATACAGAAATTGATCTAGCCAGATACCAGGTATCTGACTACATTTCGAGAAGCAAGTGACTGCCCTTGCTGCCCTACGAACGAGAACTTTCGCCAATTCTTTCTGGTATCCTTAGAGAAGGGGTTCTGACTTCTGAAAGTTGATTTTCAACTTCCAGTCATCGCAATATCGCTTAATTTTGTCAAAGTCACGCTGCAAAAGTATATTAATGACCTCAATCTTTGGACCTGATCTGTACGCGATTATGTCGTCTGCGTACGCTATGGCATGGTGAAGTGAACCTATCTGATCACTCGTGTAAATGTTGAATAGGATCGGCGAATTTACCGCACTTTGTTGCAGACCGTTTTTAATGTTAAATGTTCCAGTAGAAGTCACTTCGCTATTCTTGAGGATGAACTGTCTAGTGGAGAGCATATCAAAAAGAATATACAGCTATGGTTTACTAATGCCCAACCTGTCCAGCTTGAAAAGGATTCCTTCTAACCATACGGTATCGAAGGCTTTCTCCAATTCAATGAGGCAGGCACCAGTGCACTGGTTCTTGCCTTTGTTCCATTGGATATCAGAAACCAGTTTAGACGCAACATGAATGATATCATGCCCCGCCTTGAAACCGAATTGATTATCCGGAACTATATTTTTGTCCTCAACCACTTAATCAGGACTCTATTGATCACCTTCTCGAAAACATTACTGATGCTTGGAAGAAGACTGATCGAGTGGAGATTAGCCGGATTGGAAGTGTCTTTATCCCTTTTGGGGATGGGATGTACCACCGCAGTTTTCCAATCCGTTGGATAATGTGCAATATTCATTGCATTATTAAAAAGGGTGGTATAAATGTTCACCGCTTCTAGAGGGAGATGTCGAAGCCCAATGTTCGGTATTTCATCGGTTCCCACTGATTTCATACTTCTAAGCGATTCGAAGATCGTTCGGAGCTCCTCCTTCGAAATGATCGGGAGTAGTACCTTATCGTTGGTGATGACATTATTTGACATATTCTCGTCACTGAACTGGGTGAAACCCGAGCTCTCGAATCGCCAATTCACAATCTCATTTCGAAGGTAGAAATTGTGCACAAGGACTCGATTCTCCAGATCGTGGCTCGGGCCAATGATAACATTCGCCTTGTACACTTCCTGGAAAGTCGCTCCTATAGCCTCTACCTTCTCCTGCGAATCCTCGATCCCAAAGAAGTTGTCATCATCAACAGCCTCATTTGGATCTATGCCCGCTGCTACTAGTGTTTGTTCGTTGTTCGGGCGATTTTAAGACATGGAAGATCGTTCTGATTATTTATCCGAAATATTTTATTTATTTGTGGGAACTTATTCGGGTTGCTGGTGTTTACAGCCCGAATTTTATTGTTCCAAAACAAACTTACAGAATTTCTGTAATTTTCCTTTATTAATGTTTGGAGGTTTTTAATCGACGACTTCAATGTCATGATCTCCGGGTTATGTCTGTCAGTAAACTGCCTGTACAAGGTTTTTAGTCTCGACAGCAGTCTACTTTTATGTCGGTGCAGTGCGTCAATAGTTGCGTTGCGGAATAAGTCTTCTTCGTCCGTGTGTTGGTACCGAGGTATCGTTTTGTCCATTGTTCATTTGATTGTCTCGTCCATTAGTCCTAGATACCTGTCAATCTCCTCGTTTGACAGATTTCTGTTGGACGGTGGGTAGAGCGAATTCGAGGAGAGTGCTCTAGTCAGTGTTCTGGTGAAGTGTGTCCAACGCACCCTACTATAATTGTAGGAATGCCTTTGGATAAACTCATCCAATTCCGCAATTTCGTTTGGAAAAGTTATTTCGGTTCTGAGACCGCAATGGTAACTGTCATACACGAAAGTGCGTAGACAGTTTGTAGTTTGTTGGTTAGTGCATGTCAGTTGTATTCGTGAGTCGAACAGCAGGAGATCCAAATAGGACCCGTGTCTGGGAAACTACGGACTATCCGTTGCCTTAAGCCCGAGTCGATACATTATAATATGCTAACCCCACCAATTGAATTGTAGGTTCCCTCTATTATTTGGTGTATTATTACCCCGATCACTATGCTTGGCATTGAAATCTTCGCCGATAATAAAATAGTTGTCTTCCAATTCCAGCCCCATAAATCAAAAAAGTGTCTCGAGCTCTGAGATAAATAAGGTGGATTGAGTATCCTTAGGTACATAGACAGACACCATCTACAACCGCTGTCCACTACAGAGAGGGATATACACGATGCATGCTTCCAGCACCTGGAACCTACGTATTACACAACTGTATACTCTTTTAAAGCGTATAGCTTTTCGTACGAAAATTGCAACGCCACCTCCTGAATGGATTTGGGTCGGTTTCTCCGTACTATTTTGTATCTTCTGTGCCTCATTTCGTGTCTCTTGGAAAGCTTAGTTTCGCCAACCAAAAGCACATCAGGGGTTTGGTTTTTTTTTGTTTTTTATAATTTACGCGCGCCTAAGGGGTTAGATACCCTTTTACTGTTGCCAGGGCGCGGGCGGAAAGTTAGAAGGAGGAGAAAGGAAAATTGTTTTTGTAGTGGTTTGAAACTCAGGTGTGTTTGGTTTCGATATTCGCTCTCCAGGGATGGGAGTCCAATTGGGATGGAGAGTTTTTTCTTCACTCAGAGTGATTCGAGGTATAATTCGTAGTATTTTTTTCTGTGCTTGAAACTCTACAACAGCCAAATATCTACGTGTCAGTGTTATGACCTCACACGCAAAATTTTTCTGTCTGAGTTCCAAATACACAAATGAAAAACTGACTTCCCATGGGCAGGATTAGAACCTGGACCCTCCAGTGAGAAGCGATTGCTAGTACCACTACACCACGGCCACCCCCATTGGTCATTAAGCAACTTAAATAGTGCGGCTCGTCGTTCGAACCTTATCAGTGAATTCACATTCACAGCAATGACATTCAGGGTCCGCTCCGCCACGTATGTACCCATTGCGGCAAAAGGTGAGTTCGGCAATGCAGCAGTGTGTATATTTTATCCACCCGCGCGGTCTGTTCAGTTATATGACGTTGAAGCTGAGCCATCTGCCCCTGGATAGAGGGCAAGATAGCTAGCATGTCAGGAACTGGTTCCGTTGCTCTGGGCACTGGGCCCTGTGAAGCAACCTTCGCTTGCTATACCGTATTTCGCCTACCTGCCGCCATTTGGGCGTAAGTAACACGGGGAGTAACGGCTGGAGTTTGTAAATGCACGGGTGGACGTTTAACTTCCACTTTCTGCTGCCGGGCCAGATTTATTCTTTTGATGTACTGGAATTTGGGACAACTCCGATAATTTGCGGTGTGTCCCGTGTTCCTGCATAAAGCACAAGAGAGTTGGCTTTTTCAGACGCTCCGTCCTTACCCAGAGCGCATTCCTCAGACTTGTGGTTCTTTCCGCACTTCACGCATCGAGGCTGCATTTCGCAGTTCTACGCGGCGTGCCCGAACCTTTGGTAGCGAACACATTGTAAAATGTTTTCCTTCCTCTTTAATTTCTCCCAATGTACAACCTGGTAGTCTAAGACTTTAAACTCCTTAAACCATGCAGATTGCTGGTGGGACTTAGCTGAACCAGGAAGAACGATAGTTTCTGCTTCTCCGTTTTGGCTCTAGCCGTGACGAATGGCTTAACACCTACGAATTTGAGCTCTTCGTACTCCTTCTCGTTCAGCAGTGCAAGGAGCTCCTCCGTATCCGTCGATGGTTCTAATCCCCTCAGCAGCATTGTCTGCAGCTTTTCACCCTAAGGTGTGAAGGAGAAGAACTCTGTCGTCGAATCCCTTAACAGGTTTTTAATTTTGTGGTACCGCTTCACTGTGTTACAGTGGATCGCGTGCCTATCTTGACTTAGTTAAAAGTTATCTTGACTTAAAAAAATTGTTGCTAATGGCCGACTTACATAGTTCTATGGTGTCCTTCAGCTCAAATTTGAAATGTTAATTGGAGGCACTTTCTGCTTAGTGGGTTTCTGCACTTGCTGCTGTTGTTTTTGTTGCTGCTGTTGTTGTTGTTGCTGCTGATGCTGCTGTTTGAGCCGCTGTTGTTGTTGTTGCTGCTGATGCTGCTGTTTGAGCCGCTGTTGTTGTTGTGGCTGCTGTGTATGCTTTTGTTGTTGTTGTTGTGTTTTTTTTTGTCTGTTTTGACTCCTGTTTCTGTTTTAGGTAGTCCGTTTGTTGTTGTGATAGTTGCTGGCTTAGAACTTCTTGCTGTTGTTGTTGGTGTTCTTGTTGCTGGGAGCTTTGTTGTCGCTCCGTTTCTCTTCTTGCCATTTGTTTCGCCTTAATGGAGAGCAATTTTTTCTCTAGCTGCCTGATGCTGCTATTTATAGCTTCGACTGCTTCCTCCTCGTTGTCGGATTCTGATGCACCTAGAGATGCGAAGCTGTTGTCGCCTCCCATGTAAGGACCGTCGCCACCATCGGATATACGAGTATATGGGTATTCGTCATTGTCCGACTCCTGACCCATTGGATTTGCTGCTGCCGTTGTTGACGTTGAAGGCGCCGTCTCCTTTAATCCACCTGGCAGCTTTTCGGTAGATTTTGATAGAGAGGGGCGCTTTACCAGATTGGAGGTTGGCCTTAGCTTCCTCCTTCGTTTGGCACTTCCTTCGGCTACCATAATTGGTTGGCGGCTTGCTATGGCATCCTGATCGGATGTTGTCATGCTGCCGCTAGCTTTAACCGCTAATGGAAGAGCGGAACGCTTTCTGTCATTCATCACGTGATTCTGTTGTTTTTGCACTCTCGCTAGTTTATTTATACAAACAATATAAAAAAATTAATAAATAAAAAAAAAATGTCTTGGGCTGCGAATCGAACCCCGGACCACCCGATTGTGACTCCGATTCTAATTTTTTTTTTAATTTTAAATGCATTTTTATTATTTTAAATTCATTAATACTTATACGCTAAACAAAAAAATGCTTAAAAATTAGCTTAATTAACTTACTGGCCCCATGCGGCACTCTAAATTAAACATAATACTTAATCAATGTCTTTCGACGTTTCGTACGATTACAAATCTTTTTTTTTTTCTATATTTATTTAAACTAAAACTAAGAAAACAATTTTATTTAGTACAAAAACTTAGTATATGGACTTTGTTTTTTTTTTATAAAATCTTAAAAACTAAAACTTATAAACTATCTACATAAAAATAAATCTTAACCTACTTAATCTACTTAACCTACTTAAACTAACTTATTGTATATATCATAAAATTGTGTTTTTTTTTTTGTCCCTAGATACGTTACCCGTTGTTCCGTTCTTTTAGAGAAGTGTTTTTTTTTTACTTCTATAAATTTTTTTTTGCATTTTTTTTTTACTTTTTTTTATAATGTTTTTCTTATTATTTTTTTCTCTTATATCTACCTTAATCCTACTTAAATCTATATAAGCCGGCCATGACTAAAAAACTAGGCTAACCGACTTTGCTTCCGGGTGAAGTTATCTTGTACTAGAGGAATTCGACCAAGAAACTTCCTCTCCTTCATCTAGCCACCTAAATTGTTGGTGCTGCTGAGCAACATCCCTTATGTCGCGACTCCCTACCGACCTACTGAACCGGAGACGCTCCGAACTGCCATGTGCGACGTCTCTGTCGTAGTTGAGTCGGCTGTCCGCAGCTGTTCGAGCAACGTGGAAGATTATCGGCACCGCCAATCTGTCCTGGTTCAGACCTTTCATATATAGGTAGAGGAACGCTTCTGGAGGAACAAAGCCGTCAAAGCGAACTCCCTCATGATACATATAATTAGGGTAGTAAGCGCCGGAGATCAGGTTGTTCGATGAGGTTATTCCTCTTGCAATGTGCCTTCGAGTCAACATAATGACGAAATTGTCCACTCGTATTAGATTCGCCCTATTGTACAAGACCTCATTAGGATAGAATTTTATGTACACAGACTCTAGTGTTCTGTATAAGCGAAGACAAGTCATAAGACAAGCCCTCTCAAACACCCTAATCTTTTCCAATAAACTTGTTCTCACGTTGAACCACACGGGACATCCAAATACAAGCATGGGCCTGATAAGGGCCAGGTAGCAGATTACCTTCACCCGATTCTCCGATTCTACTACCACTGTGCTAACCGGGTCCCCGAACAATATGTGTCAACAATTCATAGAATGTTTTCACTTGTCGAAAGAGAAAAACCGAAACACATCCGAACTCTAAGTAAGTCAGTGAACGACTACCATGCTTCTTACATCTGTCGATTTGTCATGATCTTGCGAGTGTCACTGAAGACATGATACTCGTATTAATCCAAGTTCAATATGACGACTACCAGCCGCCATTTTGTGAAACTATATATATATGTATGTTTGTTCCTTTGTGGCACTCTAGATACCAAACGCGTGAGCCGATTTTGATGTTTCTTAGGTCTATCGATTTGCTGTAATCTTGCGAGTGTCACTAAGACATGATATTAATCCAAATTCAATATGACGACTACAAGCCGTGAAACTATATACATTTTTTCTACCTTAAAAGTGTTTGCTCTGACAAATTATTAAGAATTATTTACTATGGAATTTTTCATTCGAAGCTCCAATATGGAATTGCCTGCTGGGGCGGGGCATATAGGAATAAAATTCAACCTCTTTTAAATTTGCAAAAGAATGTTTTGAAAAAAATTTGTCGAAAACACCGTCGACATCCTAGTTTTCCTTTGTTCCGTCATTTGTATTGTTTTAAGGTATTAAAAGCATTCTTTAACAGATCGGGGAATCGAAACTTGAGATTAATTTCTGATTATAATTTACGAAGAAATTTTTCTAACGTTGTATCTGTACCTTTTTTCCGTACCACCGCCTTTCGTAACTTTTATTTGGTTTCATCGTGCCGCCTTTTTAATAAACTACCTCAATCGATCAGACAGGGGCCGTTCCTGGAAAGTTTGTGAAATGCGTCAAACTGTGGCTCTTACAATTAAATTACAATAATTTAGAAACCATTCTTTCTGACATTCTGGTATAACTTTCTTCTTTTTGTTCTTCCTTTTTTTTTCTACAATTTATATTGAAGATTCATATTGAATTATAATTTTTAAATATATTCATATTATTTTTATTGTATATAAATATGTATATTAATATTTAAGGGTTACCCCACCAAATTATCAAAAAATATTAATCAAGCCTATTGAAGTGGCATTTGACACTATTTTAGTACGTATAGTATATAAAATACAAAATGTCATTAAACTATTTCTAAAAATCTGATTTAAATAATGTAAATTGTGTATTTTAATTTACTCGTATTTGAAATAAAAATCTAAATCTAATCTAAATATGCATATTTGTTCCTTTGTGGCACTCTAGAGACCAAACGCGTTGGCCGATTTTGATGCTTCTTACATCTATCGATTTGCCGTAATCTTGCGAGTGTCATCGAAGACATGATATTGAACAAAATTCAATACGGCGACTACCAGCCGCCATTATGTGAAACAATATACAAACGTATGTTTGTTCTTTTGTGGCACTCTAGAGACCAAACTCGTGCGCCGATTTTGATGCTTCTTACATCTGTCGATTTGTCGTAATCTTGTGAGTGTCACAGAAGACATGATATTAATCAAAATTCAATGGGGCGACTACCAGCTGCCATTTTGTTAAACCATATATGTATGTTTGTTCCTTTGTGACTAGAGTGACCAAACGCGTTTGCCGATTTTGATGCTTCTACATCTATCGATTTGTCATGATCTTTCGAGTGTCACTAAAGACATGATATTAATCAAAATTCAATATGACGACTACCTGCCGCCATTTTGTGAAACTATATACGTATGTATGTCTGTCCCTGCGTGGCACTCTAGAGACTAAACACGTGGGGCGATTTTGATGGTTCTTATATCTATCGATTTGTAGTAATCTTTCGAGTGTCACTGTAGACATGATATTAACCAGATTTAATATGGCGATTACCAGCCGCCAGTTTGTGAAACTATACACGTATGTATGTTTGTTCCTTCGGAGCACTCTAGATACCAAACCCGTGTGCCGAGTACGATTGTTCTTACATCTATCTACTTGTAGTAATCTTGCGAGTGTCACTGAAGACATGATATTAATCCAAATTCAATAGGATGACTACCAGCCGCCATTTTGTGAAACTATATACATATGTATGTTTGTTAATTTGTGGCACTCTAGAGACCAAACGAGTGTTCCGATCAGTCGTTCGCAGATCTCCGTAGAGAACAGACGTGCTTCGGCTTTACGTAAAGTAAAAAAAATTGTGAATTAGATAAAATTTAGTTAGCTGACGCGGTAGCCGTGAGGTTAACGACGCCGTCCAGTGAATAGTGGGACATGGGTTCTAGCCCAGGCCAATCTTGGAACTTTTTTTTTTATTTTTATTTTTTTTTCCGCAAAGTGTGGTTACAAATACAAAACATTATTACAAATCACGTGATGGATGGTGGAGAGCGCTCCGCTCTTCCCATAACGGAATTGGGAAAAAGCAAAAATAGTGTTGCCGTTGCCGTGGCGAAAGCCATTAAAAGGAGGAGGAGTTTGAAAACCCCTCCTAATCTCACAAAAAAACGAATAAATGCCGTTTTAACGGCTGATGAGATTCATTATGAGGGGGGCAATAATAACTCCCTCGCGGCATCCGAGTCGGAAGATGAGGATGCGCAAATAACTGACGTAACCAGCAGCATACAAAAGCTGGAAGAAAAAGTGCTTGCTGCTTCCTATTAAGCAAAAACAAGCAGCACGCAGGCTGAGGGAGCAATTAGAAGTAGCGAGCTCCCAACAACAAAACCAGCAGCAGCAGAAACAACAGCAGCAGCAGATTCAGCAACAGCTGCATAAACAACACCTGAAACCACAGCAGCTGAAAAAGCAGCAGCAGCAACACCAACAATAACAACAACAACAACAACAACAACAACAACAACAACAACAACAACAACTGTAGCAGAAGAAGAAGAAGGAGAAGGTGCCTCCTATCAACACCTATAAACTAGAGGTAAATGAAACCAAGGACCTCTGTATGTTGGTCATTCGTAACAATTTTAATATTAAGCGATTGGGGAACGATCGCCATGCCATCCACTGTAATACAGTGGAGGGCTACGCGAAAGTGAAAGAGCTCCTAAAGGAAACGACGACGGAGCACTTCTCATTCACACCGAAGTGTGAAAAGCGGCAATCGATGCTGCTGAAGGGGTTGGAACCTTTTGATCCTGAGGAGATCCTGACACTGCTCAAAGAGAAAGAGTGCGAAGGACTCAAGTTTGGGGTGGTAAAGCCATTTACCACAGCTAGAACCAGGCGGGAGAAGCGGAGTCTGCCGTTCTTCCTGGTGCAGCTCAGTCCCGAAAGCCGTCTGGATAGTCTAAGGAGTATCAATGTCCTAGACTACCAGGTGGTTCACTGGGAAAAACTAAAAACTAAAAAGAGCGCTGCCAGAGGTTCGGGCACGCCGCGTCGAACTGCCAAATGCAGCCTCGATACGTGAAGTGCGCAAAGAACCACAGTTCCGAGGAGTGTGCTCTGGGTGTTGACGGAGCATCCGATAGGTTGCAGCTCTCGTGCGTGTTATGTGGGAACGTAGGACACACCGCAAACTATCGGGTTGTCCTAAGTTCGCTGACATTAAGAAAGCAAAACTGGCTCGGCAGCAGAAGGTGGAGGTCAAACGTTCACCTGTTCAGTTTCAAACACCAGCCGTCACGTCCCAAATTTCCTAAGCCCAAATGGCGTCAGGTAGGGGGGCTACGGTACAGCAAGCGACTGTTGCTTCTCCGGCGCCAACGCCGAGAACAACGGAAGCTGCACCTAACATGCTGGCCATCTTGATCGCAATCCAAGGGCAGATGGCTCAGCTACAAAAGCAGGTGCAAGAACAGGCCAAGCGGGTGGACCAGATCTACGCGCTGCTGCCGGGCCTAACGCAACACATGTCGTAATGGGTACGCACATGGTGGAGCAAACTTTGAAGGTCCTTGCGGTGAATGTTAATTCACTGATTAGGATCGAACGAAGAGCCGCGATGTTTAAATTGCTACAAGACCAAACTCCTGATGTGTTTTCGCTAGCGAAGCTAAGCTAACCGATAAGCACAAACTGGAGTACAATAATTATATTGTTAGAAGAAGAAATTGGCCCAGATCCAAACGTGGAGGCGGTGTCGCGATCTTCATTAAAGAAGGTATAAAATTTCACAGAGTGTACAAGGGAGTGTTGCGCAGGTTCCGGGTGTTGGAAGCAGTCGTCATTTACATACCGCTCCGCAGTGGAGCGGCTGTACTTGGCCTCTGTTTTTGCACCTGAGGCGTCACAATCCACCCTATTCATTACAGAGCTAGACGCGCTTTTTCGACCACTGAGGCTGGAATCGGGGTAGAATTATTTTATAATCGGCGGGGATTTCAACGCTAGACACAGAGATTGGGGAAATAATTTGCCAAATACTAGAGGGAACCTACTACTCGATTGGTGGGGTCAGCACGATGTCATGTACAGACTCGGTCGTTTCCCAGAGGTGGGTCTTATTTGGATCTACTGCTGTACGACGAACGCATAGGACTGACAGGTACGAATTTGTAAACGCTAAACTGTCTGCTCACGTTCGTGTGTGGTTTTAGCACCGAAATTACATTTTCCAACGAAATTGCGGAATTGGAGGAATTTGTCCAAAGATATTCTTACAACTACAGTAACACTCGATTGACACGCTTCTCCGCAACCTTGAAAAGAGCGCTCTCCTCGAACACGCTCCACCCACCGTCCAAAAGGAATTTGTCAAACGAAGAGATCGACAATTACCTAAAACAAATGGACGAGACAATTAAACAAACTATGGACACTACAATACCGCGGTATCGACGTACAACTAACGAAGACCTGTTCCGCAATCCTACTATTGACGCACTGCACCGACACAAAACTAGACTTCTGACAAGACTCAAAAACTTGTATAGACAGTTAACTGACAGACAAGACCCGGAGATTAGGACACTGAAGTCGTCGATTAAAAATGTACAAACGTTAATGAAAGAGAATTACAGAATTTCTGTAAGTTCATATTGGAACAACAAGGTTAGGGCTGTAAACACCAGCAACCCGAATATGTTTCCGCAAATCAATAAACTATTTCGGAAAAAGAATCAAAACGACCTTCAGTGTCTTAAAATAGCCCGGACAACAGACAACTAACGGTTACTGACAATAGCAGGTATTCATCCAAACGAGGTTGCTGATGATGACGACTTCTTTGTGATCGAGGATCCACAGGAGAAGGTTGAGGCCGTAGGGGTGACTTTCCAGGAAGTATACAAGGCCACTGATACCATTGGCTCTAATTATAACCTGGAGGGTCGCGTCTTGGTGCACGACTTCTGTATTCGAAATGAAATAGGGGACTGGCGATCCGAGGGCTCTGGCTTCACCCGGTTCAGCGACGAAAATATGGCAAATAATGTCATTGCCAGAGAGGGTGACCTACCCCCGTTCATTTCGAAGGAAGAACTCCATGAGATCTTCGACACAATCAGGGCTAAGAAGTCGGTGGGGATCGATGGTATTCCGAACATCGTGCTTCGACATCTTCCTCTAGAAGCGGTGGACATTTACACCACCCTGTTTAATAATGCAATGAATAATGCACATTATCCAGCGCATTGGAGAACGGCGGTGGTTCAACCTATCCCCAACAAGGGGAGGGATATATCCAATCCGGCGAATCTCCGGTCGATAAGTCTCCTTCCGAATATCAGTAAGGTTTTTGAAAAAGTAATCAATAGAGCTCTGTCCAGGTGGGTTGAGGACAAACATATAGTTCCGGATAATCAATTTGGTTTTTAGGCAGGACATGATATCTCACATGCCGCGTCTAAACTGGTGTCCGATATCCAATGGAATAAAGGCAAAAAACAATGTATTGGTGCCTGCCTTGTTGACTTGGAGAAGGCCTTCGACACCGTA
Organism: Volucella bombylans; assembly: GCA_949129095.1. Taxonomy (NCBI): domain Eukaryota; kingdom Metazoa; phylum Arthropoda; class Insecta; order Diptera; family Syrphidae; genus Volucella; species Volucella bombylans. The sequence goes on from OX422140.1 coordinate 242,824,053, forward strand.
TGGTTAGAGGGTCTTTTCTATAAGCTGACTAGGCTGGGGATCAGTAAACCACTCTTGTATATTCTTTATAATATGCTAACTAACTGACAGTTCATCGTGAAGAATGGTGATGTGACTTCTGTTGGAATATTTCAAATTAAAAATGGTCTTCAGCAAGGCGCGGTCAATTCGCCGATCCTATTCAACATATTTACAAGCGACTTGATAGGTTCACTTTCCCATACTATTGCGTACGCAGACGATTTGATAGCGTACAGAATAGATCCAAAAATCGAGGTCATTAATAGTCTCTTGCAGCGTGACTTCGATAAGATAAGACGATTTTGCGATGACTGGAAGTTGAAAATCAACTTTCAGAAGTCGGAAACCATTCTCTTTAGGACGCCGTTGTCTGGAGCCTCTAGGGATACCAAGAAAAATTGGCGAAAGTTCTCTATCATTGGACAACACGGACAACCTCTTGCCTGTCGAAATGTAGTCAGATACCAGTTTCTGTATTTTGGTAAAAGTGTATATGCTGCTCTGGCCAGAGCTTATGGTGCTTTTGCCCTTACAAAGAGATTGTTTTATAGCAGCCAACTCGATGCGAGGGTAAAGGTAATCTGCTACATGGCCCTTATCAGGCGCATGCTGGTATTTGGTTGTCCCGTGTGGTTCAATTTATGATCAAGCTTAATGGAAAAGATGCGGGTGTTTGAGAGGACTTGCCTTAGGGCTTCTTTTCGCTTGTACAAAACACCAGAGTCGGAATACAAGAAATTTTATCTTAATTAGGTCCTTTACAACAGGGCGAACCTAATACAACAGGGCGAACCTAATTGTAATTAAGCTGACTCGAAGGCACATTGCAAGAGCAATGAACTGGACGAATAACACGATATCTGGGGCTTACTACCACAATTACCTTTACCACGAGAGTGTGCGCTCTGACGGCTTCGTTCCACCGGGATAGATCAGCGGTTCCGTTAATCTTCCATGTCGCTCGGACAGCTGGGGATAGGCGACTCAACTACAACAGAAACGTCGCACATGGCAGTGTGGATCGCCTCAGGTTCAGTAGGGCGGTGGGGAATCGCGATAAGAGGGATGTCGTTCGGCAGCACCAGCATTTCATTTCATAATGGGGAAGATGTTTCGTCGTCGTTTCCGTTAATTACGGACCAGCCTCACTAATAAGGCAGAGCTGACCAATCCGTTTTCTCTGTGAATAGCGATGGCCAGATTGCATAGTTTTAGGTTAGCATTTAAGAAATATATACATATATTAGTATATACAAAGGTATATAATAATATATGTATATAATTGTGTATAATGTCTATGTGTGTTTATGTATGTATTGTACATTTAGGTTAGGTAGGCTAAGGTTTATTTTAAGTTAGATACTAAGTTTCTATAAAAACGAAAAAAATGTTCATATGCTAAGTTTTTGTAAACACATTTTTTTTCTTAGCCTTAAGTATAGAAAATAAGTATTCCTAAATAAAATGTAATGAAGTCGAAAGACATAGATATAAGTATTCAGAGTAGCTTAGAGTGCCTGTGTGGGGCCAGTAAGTTAGTATAAGATTGTTAAGTAATTGTAAGCTAGCATTTAAGCATTTTTTGTTAGAATGTAAGAGTTAGTGTTAAGAAAATAAAATGCATTTAAAACTGAAAAAAACGAGTGGGCCGATTTTGATGCTTCTTACACCTATCGACTTGTCGTAAACTTGTGAGTGTCACTGAAGACATGATATTAATCAAAATTCAAGATGGCGCCTACTAGCCGCCATCTTGTGAAACTATACGCGTATGTATGTTTGTTCCTTTGTAGCACTCTAGAGACCAAACGCGAGTTACATATACAAAGTCTACTTCCGCAACGACGGTCAATCCCCCCAAACCACCGAGGAGTAGGTCATTCGACAACAGCCTAAATACAGCGGGCATTCACCAAGGAATATACGTAACACCAGCAATAACCAACATTACCCCAATTACGCCATCACTAAACAATGACACAGCGAAGGCAAGCTACAACCAACCAGTAAATATGGGTCAACAAAATACAGCAGCATCATCAATATCAGGCTATATAATGCCAAGCAGAGCCATCGATCGTCGTCCAGTAATACGATTGTAATTAAATTGTAAGGTCCAAAGGGTGACCAAAAATAAACATAAAATAAATTAAAAAGTGTTTTTTTTTTATTTATTTGGCCACACCCAAATTACAACTGGCGCTGTCGGTACTTCTCTATTCCGTAGAATTAGAGAAGAGTGAAAGTTAAAATGGGAACAAAAGTTATCGCGATCTGTTAAAATATAAAAAGTGACAATAAATAGTGTCTCGTCGATAAGGTAGAAAACGTAGTACAGTGAATCAAAATTTAACATTGCACGTAGAAACAAGCCAAGACACAAAAAAGACACAAAACAATTAAAGTAACATGGCAAATCTACCAGTTCTAGAACAGTGCTTAGTAGCACTGACAGACATCTTAACAAGACAAAACGCCCCTCAAAACTGGAGAACACTAGTGGAGAAGCAAATAAAATTTATCCAGCCATTCAAAGGAGAACCAGGCACTCTACCATCCTTTCTTGCAACAGTCGATTAAGTACTAGGAGAATCCGGAGCGGACACCAGGCATTTATCATCATATACGGGAGCAGCAAAAAACTATTTATCGACCGAAGCACCGGCAACATGGGAAGAATACAAGGAAAAGTTAAAAATTCAGTACAGACCCACAAAGGATCAAAGCCGCATCCTAAGAGATATAAACAACATTGAGGTATTTACAATTAACCAATTACTAGATAAGATTCAGGAAATTATTAACATAACAGAATGTGCAGCCTTTAATGTAAATGGCTTAGATATAGCCAATTGTCTCAATAGTGCTTTAATCTTAAGAATCAAAGAAATATCTGCAGGATCGTTAGCCTCAGAACTACATGATAAATACACACTTACGGCAATAAGAACAATTTTATACAAATACATAGGGCATGATAAATATAATTTGAATATAGAAAAAACACACAAAGTTCACCAGGTACACAAAACACAATACGCTCAGAACCACAGTAAGCACAACACTAATACAAAACCAAAATATTCAGGTCAGTTTAAGCAGAACTCAGAACAAATAAAACATACTTATAATAATAATCAATTAAGACATCAGAATAATTATAACAATAGAAACTCAGAGCAGTACAGATCACATCAACATAGATTAGAACCAATGAATGTAGAGACTTTGAATAAATCTGACGTAAATCAAATTGAAAATCACGAGTTTTTTATCAATTAGCCTCGGATGATACAAAAATATGTCTACAAATAACTTTGGAAAAGAACGACTTTATAGCTATGATTGATACAAGATCAACTATTAGTCTTTTAAATTCCAGTAGGGTACCAACAAAATTATATGAAAAGTTGGAAGTAGAATCAATTCAAATCAATACAATTCAAGGTTTAGTAAAAAGTAAAACGGAACAAGTAAAAACAAAATGTCCAATACAATTCGGACAAAATCCGAACACAAGAATGAAATGGACTAAAATAGCTCTGAACAAACCATACGATTTCTTAATTGGGATGGATTGAATCAGGTAGAACGTAAAATCTTTAGATATAATTAACAAGTGTATTATATTAACAAATGACCTGCATCTTCCGTTCCTAGCCAAGTCACTTAATGAAGTAAATGTGTTGGATATAAGTGAAGTTTGCGACATTCAAACTAACCATCTAAAAGGGAAAGAAAATAAGGTAGCCGATTTCCTCAGTAGAATGGAAGACACACCCAATATTATGGAAGATAACGATGTAGAATCAAATATGGCACTAACACAAACCATACATTCAGCGGAAGAACAACAATTAGATCATATAGGTATAAAAAACGAATTAGTAAATAAATGTAAAACTCAGTTAATTTTAACGTACAAGGTCAGTAAAGAAATTGAAATCATACATAATCGTAGGATTATATATTTAAATCCACTTGAAGAGGAGAAGAAGATTAGGGAGGTTTTAATTAGATTCATAAAGAAAGGAACAATAGGTATATTTTCAGAAGTGGAAGATACTCACTACAATATAGTTCAGCAAATAATTATATCATTATTTTCACATGATGAAAACATAAATTTCCTAAAGTGTTCACAGAGAGCGGTTGAAATCCAAACCGAGGAGGAGGCACACAAACAAATATCTCTCTATCACACTAAAAAGCAATGCATAGTGGGATAAGTGAAACCTATTATACACTGAAGAATAAAATATTTTTTCCTAAGCTTCATGAACACATACAGCTAGTAATAAATAATTGCAGAAAGTGTCAGGAAATTAAATATGACAGACAACTAATTAAACCAAAATTGCACATAACAGAAACCCCAAAACATAAGAATGAAATTATACACTTGGGCGTATTCCACATACAGAAAAAGTATTTTGTAACTATTATAGATAAACTAAATAAATTTGCGGTAGGTTACGTTATTATAGATAGAAACTGGAGAAGTAAGAACGCAATATTGATAGAACATTTCTCTAAGTTTGGGAAACCAAAGAAAATTATTACGGACAATGAGTTCAAATCGGAGCAAGTTATAAATTTTCTTAACGAAAATGAGGTCGAAGTACATTGGACTAAAACAAACAGCCACACAGGTAATTCAGATGTAGAACGACTACATTCTACAATTTTAGAAAAAATAACCGGTATCGAAGAACAAGACCTATCTATTGAAATGAAAATACAATTAGTCCTAGACAACTACAATAACCGTCATCATTCAACAATCAGAACGACACCTAGGAAGGCTAAAGAAGAAATAGATGAGGGAATTTTGTATTAATTAGTTCAAGACACAAAAAATAAAAGAATAGAAAAACTTAATGAAAGACGCGAAAACTATATAGAAAAAAGACAGGAAGGACCAATAAAAAACTACAAGCACGTTAGACATAAGATTAGACGTTAGACATTAGATATAAAATTAAAAAGTTAGAAAACGTACATTTAACAAATATTAAACGACCGCTTAAATTTACAGATCATATTCCTAACCATGATTTTCTTAATACCAACGATACACGGAACATTGCAGATCACACCAATCAATGAACAGTCAGGATATCTAAAAATAAAGATCTGTACAGTTCAAATTACTAATCAAACCAATATAATCTTACATATTATTAATCCAAAGGAAATCCTCAATAGCATTACACAAATTAGAACGAACATAAAGCACATACAATTAGAAAATAAAGAAGTAGTTTATCATAGAATAGAAACGTTAATAGCAAAATTGAATTCCATAATGTCCAATAAAGCAGAGAGACAGAAACGAGGGCTATTGCATATTATAGGGAACGCAGAAAAATGGCTTTTTGGAACTATGGACGATATAGACAGACAGTCTATACTGAATCATTTGGATATTGTTGAACAAAATAGACATAACACAATTAACACTATTAACAACCAAATTAAAATTAACAACCATTTCAATGAAACCATACAATCTTTACAAACAGTCATACTCAATGATAGAAAAACTATTTTAGACACCTACCATGGAGTAGATAATGTTATGAATAAACTCTTAAAACAACAACTATACTTAGACCAAATTACCAAACTAGATATCTTGGAAAATAAAATCAACCAAATACAAGATAACATTGTATCCGCGAAATATATAACATTATTCACCCAAGTATCCTTACAATGGAAGAAATTAATGAATACGAAATTGATTTTTATAAGCTAAAATTGTTAAAAATAGGCATTTCCGAATATCAAAATAATCTTCTTATAATAGCAATAAAAATTCGAAAAAATTACATATCAGTCGAAAAAAAAATAGTAACCCCATTGCCAAATAAGGAAAACTTTGAAAGAGATAGTAAAGATGAATATATTATAGAGATAAAAAATAAGATATACACATATCAGTCAAATATCACTGTAAGTGAATTAAAATTAAGTAAACATTGCACTTTAACAAAAAATTGTAAATTAAGGTATTACAATGAAACCAAAATAAACCTAATAGATGAGACAACTATTGTAATTAAAAATGCTAACAAAGATATACTTAAGCAAAATTGTGATGAACGAAATATTGCACTAAACAAAAATTATCTCATTAACTTCTTTAATTGTCAAATCAGTTTGTTAAATGAATCTTTTTACAATAAGCAAGATACTTTCGAAGACACATATTTCTACCCCGATAACAATATAAGCTCCACATTTACCAAAGCCCTTACATTTGATGATATTGTTTCTAGTAACTTTGAAAACATTAAAGAAATAAAAGAATTACGAGTACACAAAAATATAGCATATGGATTAAAATTTAGCATGATAGTACGAGTAATTATAATAATTATTGTACTAGCCTTTACACATTTTTGTACTGAATCATATAAGTTAACCCCAACTAGAATTCAAGAGAATTCTTACCCAAACCAAGGAGGAGTTACATATACAAAGTCTACTTCCGCAACGACGGTCAATCCCCCCAAACCACCGAGGAGTAGGTCATTTGACAACAACCTAAATACAGCGGACATTCACCAACGAATATATGCAACACCAGCAATGACCAACATTACCCCAATTACGCCATCACTAAACGATGACACAGCGAAGGCAAGCTATAACCAACCTGTAAATATGGGTCAACAAAATACAGCAGCATCGTCAATATCAGGCTATATAATGCCAAGCAGAGCCATCAATCGTCGTCCAGTAATACGATTGTAATTAAATTGTAAGGTCCAAAGGGTGACTAAAAATAAAAATAAAAGAAATTAAAAAGTGTTTTTTTTTTATTTATTTGACCACACCCAAATTATAACTCGCGTGGGCCGATATTGATGCGTCTTACATTTATCGATTTGTCGTAATCTTGCTAGTGTCACTGTAGACATGGTATTAAATCAAATTCAATATGACGACTACCTGCGGCAATTTTGTGAAACTATATACGTATGTATATCAGTCCCTGCGTGGCACTCTAGAGACCAAACGTGTGGGCCAATTTTGATGGTTCTTACATCCATCGATTTTTAGTAATCTAGCGAGTGTGACTGAACACATGTTTTAATCAAAATTTTATATGACGACTACCAGCCGCCATTTTGTGAAACTAGCTAAATATATATGTTTGTTCTTTTGTGACAGTCCAGAGGCCAAACGCGTGGGCCGATTTTGATGGTTCTTATATCTATCGACTTGTAGTAATCTTGCGAGTGTCACTGAAGACACGATATTAATCCAAATTCAATAGGATGACTACCAGCCGACATTTTGTGAAACTATATACATATGTGAAACTATATACATATATAGAGACCAAACGCGTCAGAAGATTTTGATGTTTCTTATATCTATCAATTTGTATTAATCTTGCGAGTGTCACTGAAGACATGATATTAGTCAAAATTCAAGATGGCGACTACAAGCCGCCATTTTGTGAAACTATAAACATAAGTATGTCCTTTCTGTTGTGCCACTCTAGTGACCAAATGAGTGGGCCGATTTTGATACTTCTTACATCTATCGATTTGTCGTAATCTTGCGAGTGTCACTGAAGACATGATATTAACCAGATTTAATATGGCGATTACCAGCCGCCATTTTGTGAAAATATATACATATATATGTTTGTTCTTTTGTGGCACTCTAGAGACCAATCGCGTTTGTCGAATTTAATTATTCTTACATCTATCGACTTGTAGTCATCTTGCGAGTGGCACTGAAGACATGATATTAATCCAAATTCAATATGAGCACTACCAGCCGCCATTTTGTGGAACTATATACATACATATGTCTGTTTGTTGATTTGTGACACTCTAGAGACCACACGCGGGAGCCAATTTTGATGTTTCTTATATCTATCGATTTGTATTCATCTTGCTAGTGTTACTAATGACATGGTATTAGTCAAAATTAAAGATGGCGACTACCAGCAGCCATTTTGTGAGACTATACTCGTAGGTATGGTTGTTCCTTCGTGGTACTCTAGGGACCAAACGCGTGGGCCGAATTTAATGGTTGTTACTTCCATCGATTTGTAGTAATCTTGCGAGTGTCACTGAAGACATGATGTTAGTCAAAATTCAAGATGGCGACTACCAGCCGCCATTTTGTGAAACTATAAAAATATGTATGTTCGATATGTTGTGGCACTCTAGAGGCCAAACGCCTGTGCCGGTTTTGATGCTTCTTACATCTATCGATTTGCTATAATCTTGCGAGTGTCACTGAAGACATGATATTAATCAAAATTCAAGATGGCGCCTACTGGCCGCCATTTAGTGAAACTGCAAACTTATGTATGATCGTTCTGTTGTGGCACTCTAGAGACCAAGCTAGTGGGCCGATTTTGACGCTTCTTACTTCCGTCGATTTGTAGTAATCTTGCGAATGTCACGGAAAACATGATATTTATCAAAATTCTAGATGGCGAATACCAGGCGCCATTTTGTGAAACAATACTGGTATGTATGTTTGTTCCTTCGGGGCACTCTAGAGACCAAACGCGTGGGCCGAATTTTATGCATCTTACATCTATCGATTTGTAGTGATCTTACGAGTGTTACTGAAGACATAATATTAATCAAAATTCAAAATGCCGCCTACCAGCCGCCATTTTGTGAAACTATATACGTATGTATACATGTTCGCTTGGTGGGGATACAAGCAAACTGAATCTCTCTTAAACGTTTGCCTTTAAAGTGTATAAATCATAAAACAAAAACATAACGATGAAGTGCAGTGTGTGTAAATCTAAAGTAGATAGGCACGACGCTAAAATCCAATGCGTTAGGTTAGGTTAGGTTAGGTAAGAGTGGCTGTTGGAAATACCAACTCACTTAGACCTATTGGCCCATTGTGATGCCACGTGGATCTATGATCTTCTTACTACTGGAACCAGTTTGAGCTTATAATAAAGCGTAGGAGACTGTTAACGGCTATTTTTTCTAGATCATGTAGGTCGTTGTAGAAGAAAGCTCCTAGATGAAGCTTTCTTCTCTGGGAGAGAGCTGGGCATGTGCAGAGTAGGTGGGGGATTGTCTCCTCCTCTTCCTCGTCCATGCAGCTTCTACAGAAATCATTAGTAAAAGCACCAAGCCTTCTTGCGTGCTTGCCTGTGAGGCAGTGTCCAGTAATGACACCTATTATGGCGCTGAAAAGTTTCCTATCTAAAAGGATCAGACATTTAGAGCGACTCAGATACAGCCTTGGCCAGATCTGTTTGGTCACTAGACATGTTTGCCCAGCAGTCCACCTAAGGTCTGTTCTTTTATTGGCATCTAGCTTTAGTGTTAGTTTGCACGTAGCGATTGGTATACCTATACTACCTTTGTCAGGTAGGATGGGTAGAGTGGTTCCAATTTTGGCGAATTCATCGGCTCTGCAGAATGTCTCTGTGGCCCGGCACCCAGCAAAGGTGAATGTTGAACTGCTCTGCCATCTCCATGAGAGATGATCGGCATTCAAGGGCGGTTTTAGAATATAGTGAGACCGAGTCCAGGGACTTTATGGCGGCCTGACTATCTGAAAATATGCGGATATCACGTTTTTCTTCAGCCAGGACAGAGCTTCTTTAATCGTCAAAATTTCCGCCTGGAACACGCTACAGTGATTTGGAAGACGGAAAGAGAGTTTAGATTTAGCTTATCTGAGAAAACTATTGTAGCTTTATTGACTCTTTCGTGAATGTTAGGTTTCCGGTTTAGTTTCCTGTCAAAAATGAGACCCAGATATTTTGCTGTATCGGAGAAAATTAAACTGGTACCGTTTATTGAAGGAGGGTCTATGATTGGAATTTTATATTTCCTAGAAAAGAGGACAAGATCAGTTTTATGGGGGTTTATTCCCAATCCACAGCGTTCTGCCCAGTGGGTTAATCTGTTGAGATTTACTTGGAGGAGTTCTTTAATGGTATTTATATGTTTTCCTGAGACGGCTATGGCAACGTCATCCGCATAGGCAATCACTCTGCTACCACCCGCTTCCAGGTATATCAGTAGTTCGTTAACTACTAAGTTCCAGAGAAGGGGGAAGAGGACACCGCCCTGCGGCGTACCTCTACTGACATATCTTTTAGCAGAAGTCTCACCCAGTTGGGAGTTGATTATCCTGCTTTTTAGCATTAGACTGATCAGCTCCCCAAGCGAGACGTCTACCTGCAGAGTTAACAGCGCAGTCGTGATTGCGGATGTGTTGACGTTGTTAAAGGTGCCCTCTATGTCTAGGAAAGCAACCATTGTGTACTCCTTATATTGTAGGGATCGTTCGATGTGGCTAGTCACCGACTTTCCTTTGCAGTAGGCATGTTGAGCCGTAGACAGAAGTCTTGGATCAACTTTAGCTCGAATATGGATATCAATCAGTCGTTCTATAGTTTTCAGAAGCAATGATGATAGACTTATAGGTCTAAGGTCCTTTGGGACTACATGAGAACATTTTCCAGCTTTGGGAATGAATACTACATTGATTTCTCTCCATAAAAGTGGAATGTGGATAAGTTCTACACAGCTCCTCATAATATTTTCCAACACTGGTAGAATAATATCTGAGGACCTCTGTAGCTCGGCAGGTATAATACCGTCCGGACCAGCAGACTTGTATGGTTTGAAACCATGCAGCGCCCAGAGCAGTTTGTCTCTCGTAATCAGACCATGAATTTTGGTCACGGTTGCAGTAGGCCTGTTTCGGCTGCTACTGGCCGCGAGTTGGGAGCTACCTGGAAAGTGGATGTCCAGAAGCAGGTTGAGTGATTCATCACTTGAGGTTGTCGAGCCATCGGTTTTTTTCAAACAGCTGGGCATCATAGGATTTGTTGAGAGGATTCTTCTAAGCCGCGATGCCTCAGAGGTTTCTGTAATTTTGTCACGGAATGACCTCCAGGATTGTCGCTTTGCCTTCCTCAGTTCTTTTTTGTATAATTTGAGGGATTCTTTATATGAGTCCCAGTCGGTTACTTTTCTTGTGCTTTTTGCTGCATTGAAAAGTTTTCTGCAGGCGTTTCTGAGCAGTCCCAGTGCCGATGTCCACCAATGTGGCTTTTTCTTGCCTCTTGGTTGAATAAGAGGGCAGGAAGCGGCCATAGCCTTATTGAGAGCCAGAGTAAGTTCCCTGACTTTCATGTCAAGCTCATTGGTGTCACGCGGGGGACTTGATAGTTCAGAGGATAACGTTTTTGACAGTATTCCTCTGTATTTTGGCCAATCAGTTTTCCGGTAGTTCCGGAAAGTTGGTTGGCTGGGGGGATGTATCTATGGTCTGAAAAGGAGTGTTCAGACGATACCATCCAGTTTGTTAGCCTTTGGGTGATGCTGTCGGAGACAAGAGTAATATCTAACACTTCTTGTCGGTTTCTTGTTATAAAAGTGGGCTCCTTGCCAATATTGCAAATTAAGAGGTTAGTACTTAAAATATAGTCTAAAAGTGACTCACCTCTATCATTGATGTCGGTACTGCCCCATACCGTATGATGTGCGTTAGCGTCGTATCCGATTATGAGGCCAGTTTTTTGCCTTTTTTTTTTAGAAAGACGCAGAATGAGCCTTTTTTGAGTGGTGGAGATTAATCTGGAGAAACCGTATCATTGCTACAGTCTTCCAGAGTTGCCTCCACCACGGTGTTGTTGAGGTCCTCCGATTCTGAAGATGTGCCCAAGAGGTCATCTTCTATCTCTGATCGTGTAGAACCTCTAATTGCTTCGTCATCGGATTCCATTTCCGACAGTGTGTCAGAAGAGGAGACCGACGGCTTGATAGTCACCTCGGACAGTTTGGAGTCGTCGCTATCCAATTCTGGAAAGGATACCGAAACTCCAAGATCCGAGGTTGTGATGTCAGGTATTAAAGGAGGAGGAGGTTGCTTATCAGCATCCAGCTCATACTTTTTAACACCCTTAAATTTTGTCTGCGCCAGAGGGTTAAGGGATTCCTTATTGATCACAATTAACGCGCATCTATAAGAACCCCTTAGTTCCTCCAGTTTCGGGACTTTCTAGTCATGAGTCGGAAGAGTCGGGTTGCTGAGCCGGATGATTTCCAGAATACTTTCTGGAGAGGAGGGTTCGGCTGGAATCCAGGTACGAGTTCGAGGTCTACTAGGAATGTCTTCCTTAGATACGACCTCGAGTTTTGCACCTGGCCGAATCTCTCCTAAACCATCGATGGCCTTGGTGAAGAGATCAAGAGATCTCTGGTTTGAACAAGCGATGAGCTTGACATGGCCTTGGTGCCAGCCAGCGTCGCTTGTGATAGGAGGTGGTCCGGGGTTTTCCCTCATGATGGCCAGGAAGTTGCTCGAGAGCTTCAGCTTGATCAGTTGCCACCGTTCCGGTGTGATGGAACCGTCGGTATCGCTCCTGTCGTTCACCGCGATCACCAATGCGTCCTTTAGGACTTCGTTGTAAGACCTCAGATATCTGCTGTTGGATGGCCCAGGGGTTGTAGAACTATGTGTTTTGGGCTTCTTGGAAACCGGTACGGTTTCCTCCAACGATCTCTGGCGCTTAGAGGAGTCTTTTGGTATTTTGGGAGCAGTGGAAGCAGTGGGAAATCCGTCTTTTAGGATGTTTTTAGCCCACTCAACCTTGCTCTTTATTTCCGCACTTCTCTCAACCTCCGGAATGGATCCGAGAGTTTTGATGATGCGTGAAGCATTTCGGCGTCTTATATAGAACGCCTTAGATGGAGCTTGCCGATGCGGCTGAGCTCCAGATTCCTCCTTGGAGGGAGGAGTTTTGGTAGGCAACAAGTCCGTGGCCTGCCACAAACTTGCAGCTGCTAGGGGCGGAGGAAGTGATAGGACCATGGCTTGCCACAGTCTTAACACTCCCTGAAGGAGTTTTGATAGCAGCGACAAGTGCGTGGCCTGCCACAAACTTGCTGCTGCTAGGGGTGGAGGAAGTGATAGGACCATGGCTTGCCACAGCCTTAACACTTCCTGAATTCTTATTATTTGGCTCGTTCCGTTTGCCTTTAGAGGATGGCGCACCATGGCCTGCCACAGTTTTGCCTCCTCTCGGCAATGTAGGAGCCTTGCCGGTAGTCGGTGTAGCCACCGTTCCACCGCCCGGTATTGAAGGAGTACCGGCCTCGGTTTTTGTTTTCTTGGTTTTTTCCATCAATAGTCCCACGAGTAGCGGAGAAAGGGGTGTCCATCTGTACAGAGATCCGCTGTATACAGATAAGGCTAGCTAATCCGGAGGTCGCCAGGTATCCGGATACTCCGTTCGCGACTGAGCTATTTTTGGAGATACTGGGCCCTCAGCCAGGTTGATCTTCAGCACGGGTCGTATGACACCTTGATCCAGCCCAGGGGTAGGAAGGAGTGATTTGGGAGTTGGGGGGGGGGGGGAGCATACTTTGGTTTCAGGACTTGTCTGGAGAATTTCTTCTCGAGATTCATTGACCCTACTCAGCCTCTACAACTCGACAAGTTCGATGCTCACGGTAGAAGATACGTTAAGTGTGACCAATATTTTCACGGAAAATGTGTATAATTACAAAAAATTGACATTGAATTTTTTCTAAAGAGGGGGCAAAGTTACAGTTGTGACAATTGTGTCTCTATACGGAGAAAATCCATCTTGGCTGATAGTATTCCAGTCGCAGCAGCCTTTCTCTTAAGACCCAAACTCTTTCTTCAGCTGTTCGTGATGACACTGGGTCTGCCACCTCACCTCGCCCTGCATCATCATCGTTATCGTCATCATCATCACTCACGCTGCCTAATGCCAACATCTCACTTCAAAAAACAATAACACTCGAAACTCTCTTCCATGAAATTATAAAACTCCAACGACTAATGACGAATTGTGTACTAAAAATTACTACATTGGAAGAGAGCAACGCTGTGCTTACGAAGAAAGTCAATCTATTGGAGCTGAAGCTAAATTTGGTTGAGCAAAGAGACAAGCAACGTGCAGTGGACATAGTTGGGATACCAGCTGTAAATAATGAAAATGCAAAAGAGAAAGTAATTAAGCTTCTTGCGGATGAAATGGGAATAGAAACTGATCATGATGATATCGAAAGCTGTTTTGTTAAGGGAATTAAACGTAAAACGGATAATACAGAGAGAACAAACATTGTGTGTGTACGTTTTTCGTCTCTAAAAAAGAAAGAGCTAATCATGACCAAGATGCGCGAGATGAAAATTAAACTATCTTCTGCAGTTTTCAATGACGGCACGGGTGGGTGAATGTTGTGACAACAACAATTTAATGACTCAGGTTGCAACCGTACAATACGTAAAGTGTCGAATACACAAAAAGTACGTTTACCTGTCGCGCTCGAGTGTCAATTGTATATTGATTCTTTTTTGTTAAATAAGCAAATTTTCTGTACAAATTTCTTTTTGTTAAAGTAAGCAAAATTTCTGTATAAATTGAAGCTATTCAATAAATAAAATCGCTTTTTGTTATTAAGAGTCAACGAAGTAGTATCACTTAAAAGATTTCCCCCACCAGCGGTAAGGAATCTCTTGAATTGAAAATTACGGACAAAACATAGGTCCTTCGAGCGAAAAACATAAAACAAATACTACATAAGGCGTTACCAGGGCAACTAACACTGGTTAGAGAAAACAGAAAAATTATTAACATTATCTCACGAATTTCAAGCGTATACCAGGGCTTCAAACACTGGTATAACATAATTAAACAAATCAAACAGAACATTAATTAAATAAAAAATAACAGCGATGGATTCCAAAATAGATGAAACCGAAGTCTTCATCATTATTGCAGAACAAAAGAAGTTAGCAGAGGAGCTAGAGAAAATAAAAATAAACGTTGGAAAAGACAGCGCATCCCGAAAAACTCAGAAGTACAAAGACGAACTAATCAAAAAATTGACGAAATTTGGGAAAAATTTTCTTTTAATCATGAAAAAGTAAACAATATAATTGCACACGACACTCCGTATATGGGAAGAAATACGTTTGAATGAGTCAAGGAAATGTATTAAATACTAAAAACCAACTTGGTGGCCATAATTCCTCCAGTCACTAAGCTAGCACAGTTATCTAGTACATCAAGTTCAACGGAAAACTCAGCAACCCAAAATCATATACTAAGAAAACTACAACTAAAAATTGAAGCAGTGATATCAAATATTGAAGAATTTGAAGAAACTTTAAAGCAGCATTCCAAAGAAATTCATGACTACCAGCAGAAAATGCTGCTAGAGCAACTGAATAATCTTACTAACCTTCATGAAGAAGGTGTGAAACAAGATATAAATCGATTTCTTCATCAAATGGCGACCAGTCTAGGTGAAATTAACAAACAAAACCGAGGAGGAGAAACAAGGCAAACCGAGTCTAGACTACCTCCAATAAAAATTCCTACGTTTAAAGGAAATTACTTGGAGTGGCAATCATTCTACGATCTGTTTGTTGCAATAATTCATAACAAAAGTAGTCTAAGTACTACAGAAAAAATGGAATATTTAAGGACTCACTTAGAAGGCGAACCTCTTCATTTAATTCAGCAATTTACCTTTTCGAGTGAGAACTACGAGAGTGCTTGGGAAACGCTCAAGTCTCGATATAATAACGAACGAAAAATTGTGTCAATGCACATCGACAAAATGCTCAGTTCCGGGCATCAAGGAAATTCGACATCAGCTAATAATATTAAAAATTCTCTGGATGGTATCAAGGAGGGCTTAGCTGCTCTAAACAATATGGGCTTCAATACCACGTCATGGGGCCCAATGATTGTACACCTGATAACAAAATCAATTGATCTAGAATCCAGAAATTTGTTCGAGCAAAGCCTCACAGAACCCAATAAAATGCCCGATTTAAAAACGCTTTTGGAGTTCATGGAAAGACGTTACCAAGCCTTAGAAGTTCTGAATCCAGCAAAAAAGCAACAAAAATGTGGGGATGAAGCAAAACACACAATACGTAATTTCCACGTCGGATCCAAGGCAGTAACACAATGCCGCATATGCAAGGGCGATCACATAATATACAAATGCCCAACTTTCAACAACTTAACGCCAAGTGAAAGATGTAAACAAATCAAACAGGCGGAACTTTTTTATAACTGCTTGCAACATGCTAAGCAAACTCAATGTCGAAGCAAACGTACATGCAAACAGTGCAACAAGAAGCATCATACAATGTTGCACATGGAAATGCAACAAAAACAGGTGAACCATAGTAACCTAGATCAAAATATTGTTCTAGCAACAGCAATTGTCTATGCAAGCAGCAGTGATGGCCACAGTGTCAAGATACGAGCACTTATTGACCCAGGTGCTCAAGCAACGTTAATAACGGAATCAGTTGTGCAATTATTAAAACTAAAGAAACAAGAAGTGAACATTGAAGTGAGTGGCTTAGGCGCTATGAAAACCGGCACGTCCAAACACAAAGTCGAGTTCACAATAACTTCATGGTTTCCATCAAAGCTCAACCTCCAGGTTGAAACCCTTGTTCTGCCTAAACTAAAAAGCCAACTTCCATCAAACCAAGTAAAACGAGTGAGCTTTGGAGGCCTTAAAGGTATAGAGCTGGCAGATCCAACCTACGATATTCCTGGAACTATAGACTTAATTATCGGAGCCGATATATTTGGAGATGTTATTCTCGATGGTATAAGAAGGGATGACGCAACTTCCCTAATAGCCCAAAACTCACGGTTAGGATGGCTTATATCAGGACGAGCAAAATCTGAAGTTTCTTGGAGTAAAGGAATCATTGGACTGGTCGCCCAAAAATCAGTTGATAAACAACTAGAACAATTTTGGGAGTTGGAGGAAGTTTCACAACCAAGAAAACAAACACAAATGGAGATAGACTGTGAAGCGTTCTATAAAGACACACTCTAGGAAAAACAATGGGAGATATGTAGTAAAAATCCCTTTTAATAAAGAAACAACTAATACCAGCAAATTAGGAGAATCAAGAAACAGAGCATTTGCACGATTTTGTCAACTTGAAGCTCAGTTCGATAGAAATCCACAACTCAAGCAAAAATACACTGATGAGGTGAACGAATTCTTAAGGCTCGGTTACATGATCGAAGTGGAATCAAACAATCCGCAGGAGAAAAAACCATACTACATGCCTCATCATGCTGTCATAAAACCGGACAGCTTAACCACAAAATTACGAGTCGTCTTCGATGCATCAGCTAAAACATCAACCGATGTAAGCCTAAACGATTTAATGCTAGTATGCCCAAGGCTCGAAGATGATATAGCTACTATATTAATGCGATGGAGGAAACACAAATATGTCTTTAGTGCAGACATAGAGAAAATGTACCGCAAAATTGAGTTACATAAGGATCATCAAGATTATCAGCGGATATTATGGCGAAGTGGCAAAAACCAAACCATCAAGGAGTATAAACTTACCACAGTTACTTATGGTACAGCGTCAGCACCATATTTGGCAATAAAAACTACAACAACTAGCTGAAGACGAAAAACTGCAGTTTCCAGTCGCCTCGGAAATAGCGAAAAATGATTTTTACGTTGATGACGTAATGTCCGGACAAGACACAATCACAAAATGCAAAGAAGCACAAAGGCAACTCATTGATATGTTAGAGAAGGCTGGGTTTCACCTGCGAAAATGGGCTGCAAATGACAAAAGACTGCTTAATTATATTCCAATCGAATCAAGAAATGTAAACAAAGTCGATTTTGCCGTTGATGACACCATCAAAATATTAGGCATCCATTGGAGCCCAATAAGTGACACATTCCAGTTAAGACCCACTTAGGCGCGATCACTTTAAAGCAGATGTCACAGACAAAACGTCAAACTTTATCCGAAATAGCTAAGCTGTACGACCCTCTTGGCTGGTTAGCCCCAGTAACGGTAAAAGCAAAAATTCTGATGCAGCAAATCTGGAAGTCGGAAATCGATTGGGATGAAACTCTTCCAGTGGAGTTACAAAAACAATGGAACAAGTTAAAGAAGAATATCACTGAAGTCGAAAAAATTAGAATTCCAAGATGGATAGAGTCGGACAATTGCAAGAAAATCGAGCTTCATGGTTTCTGTGATGCCTCGGAAGCAGAATATGCAGCGGTAATTTACTCCAGAGTTTCCTTGTCCAATGGTCACTTTGTTACCAGACTTATAAGCGCAAAAACAAAGGTTGCGCCGATACGCATGAAACTTCAACTTCCCAAATTGGAGTTATGCGGAGCTCATTTACTGTCAAAATTAATGACAGACACATTACGGACATATGGCACACAAGTTGGTAATGTTGACGCCTGGACTGATTCCACAATAACCTTAGCTTGGATTCAGAAATGTCCATCGACCTGGAAGACGTTTGTTGCCAACAGGGTATCAGAGATACAACATGCAATCAAACCCGAACTATGGAAACATGTGCAATCATCAGAAAATCCAGCTGACTGTGCTTCTAGAAGTTGCTTACCTGAATTTATGGTGAACAATTAACTATGGTGGAAGGGTCCAAAATGGCTAGAAGGAAATTCTGATAATTGGCCATCACAAAACCAATATGCATCATTCGACGTTCCCGAAACAAGAAAGGTTATGACAGTAATGATACAAATCACTGATGATATAACTGAAAGATATTCTTGTTACAACAAGTTAATAAGAGTAGCGGCCTATTGCAGAAGATTTATTGCCAGTTGCAAAGATCACAAGCCAAAGCAAACTAGAGTGCAGCAGTATAAAAAAGTAAAGGACTCTCAAACTAGAATTAAAATGCGCTATTAAGGAAAGAACCACTTTGTCAGCTAAGGAACTCAAAGATGCTCGCAACGCGATCATACGAGTTTTTCCCGAAGAGCTAAGGTGCATTAAGACAAGAAAGCAGTTGGATAAACGAAGTAAAATACTATCATTGAGCCCCCAATTAAATGATGACGACATTTTGGTAGTTGGTGGTCGTTTGCAAAATTCAGAATTATCGAATTCACAAAAACACCCATATATTTTACCGCATGGTGAAAAACTTACAAAATTGCTCATTGAAGACGCACATGCAAGCACACTATACTTGCATGTTCGACTTATACTTGCAAAACTGAGACAACAGTATTGGATAACACAAGCAAAAAGAGCAATCCGAGAAGTTATACACAAGTGCATAAGATGTTATCGTTTCATTGCACAACCAAACTCTCAACAAATGGGTGTGTTACCAGCTGCTAGAGTAACCCCAGCAAGACCTTTCACGCACACAGGAATTGACTATGCAGGACCCATTGAAATACTTATCAACAAAGGAAGAGGCAACCGATCAACAAAAGGCTACATTGCCATTTTCGTTTGCTTTACAACTAAAGCAGTACACATTGAGCTGGTTAGTGATCTTACTTCAGCAGCATTTTTAGCAGCAGTAAGACGATTTACTTCGAGGAGGGGAATATGTTCGCATTTTTACAGTGACAATGGCACAACGTTTGTTGGAGCCAGTAAAGAAATTCAACAGCAACTACGAGCTTCAATCAAACAATCTGAAAGGGATACATCGGTCATACTCGCAATGTATGGAACCCAATGGCACTTTATACCACCAGCGTCACCTAACTTTGGTGGATTGTGGGAAGCAAGTGTAAAATCAACCAAATATCACCTTAAGCGAGTGATTGGAGACAGAACATTGACATTTGAAGAATTGACAACTGTTCTAACTCAAATAGAAGCGTGCCTTAACTCCCGACCATTAACGGCAATCGAAAACAATATACCTAAGTGATCTGACCGTTCTTACTCCTGGCCACTTTCTCATAGGAAGCGCTATTAATGCAACACCCGAACCAATTATCGATGAGACTAAAACATACCGCTCCCGTTGGCAGCTGCTACAAAAAATTACCCAAGACTTCTGGAAAACTTGGTCTTCTGAATATTTGTCTCAGCTTCAACAGCGAACGAAATGCAAACAGAAGGAAGAGAACTTCAAGGTTGGTGACATTGTTCTCATCAAGGAAGATCGATTACCACCAACAACCTGGGTAATGGGTAGAATTTCTGAAGTTCACCCTGGTAAGGATAATGAGGTTCGAGCGGCAACAGTGTTTAGCAGCAATAAACACATCAAACGGCCCATAGCAAAATTGTGTCGTTCACCTATAGAGTCAGGACAACCTGATTCAACAATCAAACATATTCGAGAAAGCAAAGGAAAACCACAAGTGTTAACAACTATTTAAACTTCATCGAATAAGAAACCTAGCTCACTGTTTTGGATTTTTATACTGTTAGGAATCATGAACTCAGTCAAAGCTACTCCAACTGATCAACAACATAAGGTCGAATTCACTCCATTTGAAAACCAGCCAGATACTTTGAGGATGTAGGACGAGCGAGTCTTATTTCGAGCTCTTGGAAAACCATCGTATTTTTCAACTTGACATCATATTGGTTGGAGTTCGAAACCTATGAGGAAAGTGTTAATCAAATGGAAACAATGTGCTCATCCACAGACATAGCTGAAGTCAAGTCAATAATGTGCGAAGGGATACTAAGCCAATTTAAGCGCCAGATTCAGCAAATTGAACTAAACAACGATATTTTATTGCATGCGAATGATGACTCTATGCGAAGACAACGGCGCTCTCCATTTGACTTTGTAGGAACGATTACGAACGAGTTATTTGGAATACTTGATCAACGGGTCGCCAAACAGTATGAAGAAACAATTGAAGCTATGCAAGGAAACGAAAACCATGTGCTGCAACTCATGAAAAACCAAACAACCATAATTAACTCTACCATAAATATATTCAAAAGGGAACATTTGGACACAAGACAACAGATTCAATCGCTGAATGAAGTGGTAGCCAAAATTAAGGATAATATAGACAAATACAACAATTTGAAGCTATTTTCGTCAACTGCTATCAACGCTATTCTGATACTGTTTAACTATCAATCAACACAGAATATTTTACTAGACATTATTTTGTCAACACAAACGGGAAAGGTACATCCACTAATTCTGACAGTTCAACAGTTTAAAAATGAATTGACAAGGATACACGAAAACATACCGCGTTCATTAATGATACCGCATGAAACGTAATATCAATATCCGGGGCCACTTCCTTATTAAGGGTAAAGAACATTACTTTAGTTTTTTTTACTAACTAATAGCTTATCTGCAGCAAACCAATTCTCAGCAGGTGAACATCATGATTTATATCAGATGCTAGGTCCAGGGGGCTAGCTGATCTATTGGCGATACCCAAATCATCTGCAAAGGCCTGAGCTTTTCCGCAAACGGTAATTCAAAAATGGAATTAATGTAAATTAAAAATAGAACAGATCCTTGGGGAACGCCAATATCAATCGTTTTAGATTTACTAAGACTGATTCATATTTTGACCTTTTATTTTCTGTCTTTCAGATAGGAAGCGAACCAATCATAGATACAGCCACGGAAGCCTGCTTTATACATTTTATTTAAAAGAATTCTGTGATCAACCATGTCAAAGGCTTTGGTTATATCTACAAAAAGCTCACTGCAGAATCTTTTATCATATAATCCTTTGTGTATAAAGGTACAAAATTCCAAAGGAGCATCCTGAGTGGAAAGGCTTGATCTAAATCCAAATTGGCTCGAATTAAAGACTTTTTATATTTAAATATTTCGACTTCCTACATTTAACTATTTTCTCAAATACTTTTGAAATAGAAGGCAACAACGAGATCGGCCTGAAGTTACTTTTTTCCTTTCTACTTCCTTTTTTAAAAAGAGGTGTGACATACTCACATTTCAATTCTTCAGGAAAAATTCCAGTTATAACACTCAAATTAAAAAGATGTACTAAAATATCAACTATGTTATGGGCAATTTTTTTCAAGGCAAGGTTAGAAATATCATCACAACCACATGAATTCGAATTGTTAAGGGAATTTATAGTTTTTAATAATTCGAGACCCGAAATAGGCTCAAAGTAGAAGCTATTTTCGTATAGAACACTATCTGTAGTACCATTTCTAGGCTAAGGATAATAAAAGCTTGGTGAATCGCTCGGAAATAAAATTTGCCCTACTGAAGCAAAGAATTCATTGAATTCGTTTGCTACTTCTGTAGGATCTGAGATATTTACAATACCGTTGATTAGTGTTATAGAAGTATGAATTTTCCTAATATTTCGATTAATTATACTATTAACCACCTTCCATTCTTTTTTAAGGTCACCTTGAGAATTCCTTAATTGGTTTTGGTAGTAACGATCCCTACACATACGGATTTCTTTGACTATATCACGGCACATGCGATTATAGCGATTTTTTAAGCACTTATTACGTGGGTGTTGGCTATATTTTATCCCTAGCTTATGTTTCAGCTTAATTTTTTTAAGAAGAGAGAAGTTCATCCATGGTTTAAGTCTTATCTCTGATCTTCTCTGTACAGAAATACTATTGGAAGTGGGTATGGAGTTTTTTAAGATTTTTGCAAGTAAATCGTAAGCCTTAGATGCATCTTCTTCGTCATAAACCTCATCCCAATTATTATAGCGCAATAATCTATTCAGTTGTTCAAAATTAATTCTTATCAGACTAGGCGGAGAATGTTTTTTTGTTTCTTTTCTTGCCATGATTGGGAGCAAGTTTCCAGTCATAAAGTGATCAGAGATCTTGAGGTCAAGATTTATAGGCAACACATTGATAAGCCTGAATTTGATATTAATCCAAATTCAACAGGAGGACTACCAGCCGCCATTTTGTGAAGCAATATACATATGTATGTTTGTTGATTTGTGGCACCCTAAAGACCAAACGCGTGATCCGATTTTGATGTTTCTTATATATATCGATTTATATTAATCCTGCGAGTGTCACTGAGGACATGATATTAATCAAAATTTAAGATGGCGACTACCAGCCACCATTTTGTGAAACTATAAACATATGTATGTTCGTTCTGTTGTGGCACTCTAGAGACCAACCGAGTGGGCCCGTTTTTGACGCTTATTACTTCCATCGATTTGTCGTAATCTTGCGCGTGTCAGTGAAGACATGATATTAATCAAGATTCAATATGGCGAATACCTGCCGCCATTTTGTGAAACTATGTACATGTAGGGATCCTGAAGAGGCAGAAACTAAATAAAAAAGAATTATTCCTTTTGAATTCAATATAGTATAGTTTTTAATTATGTTAAAGATACGATACAATATAGTGATATTTTGTTAAAGTGGAAATTAATTTAATGTTGAAAACTCGCGGCCGTCTTTAATGTCGTCTTTACGTCGTTTCTCTTTCATATGTCGCAACTTCTCTTGTTCCGTCTTCTTCTTGTCCTCATTGTCGTCGTTTTCGATTTCGCATGTTCCACTTCCAGTTGGTGATGGTGTCGCGTTGCCAATAGTTACCATCCTACACTCGGCCATCCTGCGCTATGAGCTGACCTTGGCTCATCTCTCCCGTCAACGTATCGGTTCTTCGTCTAATTTTTTTGCGTTTTTAATGTTCGTCTTAGCTGATTATTGTTACATCTGATGTTCTGTCTTATCTGGAATCTTGTTTATTTTGGTAACGCAAGTTTGTATGCATCTTATTCTTTATTGTTTATAGTTTTCGGTGCCTGCAACGTCTTCCCTATTTGTGACTGCGCGCAACTTCTTCAGCATCTTTTTTTTGTTTTTCTTTCTTCTTCTTTTCGGCACGTTCAGCTGCCTTAGCTTTGATGATTTCATCCTCCCGATGGCGTAAGAACGGTCTTATATAACTGCGTCAGCTGCAATACTGTTTAATGTACGCCTCCTCGTCTTCCTTTATGCCATTGTAGGTGCGACAAAGTTCGCTTATTATTAAGCTTACAATTTTTTGATGAATTCCGAGCCGGCTTTCTCCTTGCTGGGTTCATTGTTTAAATGATTTTCCAAATCCTCATCATCCAAATCGTCAATTTCGCCAACTGAGTCAACAGTCATGAACTTCTTCAAGTCGACTTCTTTCTTTTCATCGCCACTAACATCACTGTTGGCTTCACCGCTGCGGGCTTTGCGCTTGATGTGCTCAAGGGAGCAACGATGTGCTTCTTAGAGCATTGGGCTCTTGAATGGTAAATGACATGTTTGACAATAGGGCATCAAAAACTTCTTCATATCCTTGTGGTGTTCGGATAACTGATGCTTGGCTTTCGGTTGGCGACAATTCAAACGGCAAAGTAGACAAAACTGTAGTTTGACATCGTCCAAGTCTTCCTTGGATTTCTCTTTGATTTCACGCTGTGCATTACGCTGTTGAGTGCGCATACGTGCAAGAGTTACACGTTGGTGTATGGCGACTCGTCGCATTGCCATCTTGTGCATTCGTAAATACAAATGATTGGCGTAATCCATGAAAGTAACGCAATTCACGCGGCAATGGACACAAGCCATTTCGATATATTTCTGGGTGGGCTCCTGCTGGAGCGTTTGCGTCGACCGTTCTCCTTAGTGTTGTCATCTTTGCGACTCATTTTCTTTTCCGTCAATGTTCCCTTACCTTCTTTGGTGCCGTCGGCACCTTCTTCTCCCTCACTTTTAATTGTCGTTGTATTCTTACCTTCTTTGGCTTCGGCATCATCGCTTCCTTCGGCGGCATCTTCATCCATTGCCTCTGTACCATCGCCTTCTCCTTCGACCTCCTCCTCTTCTTCCTGATCCTCCTCATCATCGTCGTCGTCCTCTTCGTTGCCTGATTTCTTATCGCCACCGCGAGACTTGCGGTCGCTTGGGCTTTCAGACGAACGTGGACCTTTGCGCTTACGCATTGAACTCGTTAGGCGGGCGATTTTCATCAACCGTGCCCGATCTCTCTGCCTGGCCAGAAGTAATTTGCTTCGCATGAACCTGATCCGCGTGAACGACTAGCAGCTCCACTGCCAAGTGGGCGTATTACGTAACTGCTGCGCGCCGGTCGCTTTGGTGGCCCCATCGAATCGTTGTTACTGGCATGTCGTCTGCCGGCAGAGTCCTGTCTCTGGCGATATGACGAAGAGGATCCCCTACCTTGGTAGTTGCCGTTGGGCGAACTAATACGATTGCGACTTGAATCGTTGTTGCGGTTGCGATACGATGATGTTGATCCATAGTTTGAATTTAACCTTGGGTCCTCCTGGTGAGATCGCTTGCGGTCACTCGAACGACCCCGGGAATTGTCCCTGTACGACCTCTTGCCCTCGTGGCGACTATTACAGCGCGATTGGAACTTATCGCGACTCCTTGAGTCGTAGCTGTTGCAACCGGAATTGTATCGATTACCACCTCTATAGCCATTGAAGCGTCATTGAAGGTGTCATTGAAGCCTTTTCTCGAACCACCCATGCGATTGTAAGAGGAACCGGACGGTCGATATGTGCTGCCACGTCTGCTACCTCGGCTGCCGTATCCGCGACCACCTCCACTTCTGGCCAAGTGGATAGGTTAAATCACCCCAGAAAATTTTCGTCCTGCGACACAATAACGTCGTTTTCTAGAATCCTGATTGTCGTCCCCTTCAGAATATCCTTTCCTATGATCATAGGCTGCTTCATATAGGTCCTCGACAAGACGAAAATGCGGGCCTTGTAGTCCCGTCCATCTGTCCTCACTATTCCATCCAGTACCCTGGGGATTCTGCTGGTTATTTTGCTACGGCGTCGAATCTCGATGGACAGTCCTGTAGATCCGGCAGGTTCATGGCGACGTATTTGTCGTATCGTATCGCCGTGATAGAGCTACCAGTGTCGATATCGGCAAAGATCGGTTGACCTTCTATCGAGACCTTCTTCCAATACCTCGCTGTCTCTTGTTGTCCCACAAAATTTATTTTTGGCCGTCCGCTGTAGTTGCTACCCTTGGTCGGACAGCTGTTTGACTTATGGCCAAACTCGTTGCACGCAAAACAATTTGGGCGTTGGTCCTTGAAAATCCCCGCTTTTATGGTTCATTTTTCCGCAGTTGAGGCATCGTGGTGTTGTTTTTGTTTGCATTTCGTTGTTTCTGGTTAGACCCAACCTGTTTTCTATGGGGAGGCTCTCCCTGAAACGCCTGTGGTCGTTCAACTTTTCTTTCAACGCCTTTATGGTGTTCCCTCCATACAGAAGTACCTTATTTCTAGGCTCGTCCTCTATTCCGTCGATGACGTATTGGATCACTGTCTTGTCCAACCGCAATGCTGTCGCCGAACTCCTCTAGCAAAAACCCCTTTAACTCTTCCCATTTAACCAGCCACGCTCTCGATCGCACCGCCAGGTTTGCTGCTATCATCAGCAACCGTTTGGCATAAAGAAATCTCTGTATATTAGCCCATAACAACACGTCCACACGTTTGGGGTGGCCGTGGTGTAGTGGTAGTAGCAAACACTTCTCACTCGGAGGGTCCAGGTTCGAATCCTGCCCATGGCAAGTCAGTTTTTCATTGTGTAATTGGAACTCAGACAGAAAAATTCTGCGTGTGAAGGCATAACACTGACACGTAGATTTGGCTGTTGTAGAGTTTCAAGCACAGAAAAGAAAAATACTGTGATATACCTCGAATCACTCTGAGTGAAGAAAAACTCTCCGTCCTATTCGGACTCCCACCCCTGGAGAGCAAACATAGAAACCAAACACACCTGAGTTTCAAACCACTACAAATCAATTTTCCTTTCTCCTCTTTCTATCTTTCCGCGCCCGGGCAACAGTAAAAGGGTATCTAACCCCTTAGGCACGCGTAAATTATAAAAAAAAAAAAAAAACGTCCGTTGCGGCCTCAAATTCCTGAGCCACATTTCTACACGATAGTCGTCCTTGCCTGCAAACTTTGCGACTGCATTCAGCACGTCCTCGAAACTTGTGGAATTTCTGCCTCTTAGTTGTTCGACCTCCATTCTGAGTAGCGTTAGCTCTATGTTCTCCTCTAGTTTCCTCCTTTCTTCGTCTTCTTGGTGAGCGTTTGATTTATCGCCCTCTATACTACAACTACCGACATCGCGCCTTCCTGCAACCCTAGTCATTCGGCTTGTACCTGCTTGCGCCTCTTGAGGTTCGATACGTGGCGGTTCCACCTCCCCACGCTGTACTTCTTGCGCTCCAATGAAACCTCCCTTCTCGTTAACTCTGTCTTCCTGCGCGTTAAATCCGATTCCCTGCTCATGAACTCCCGCATGAGGTCGGATAAATTCTGCATGCTGCCCAACAATTCAGTGCTATTCATTGCCTTTGCTTTCCTTCCTTTACCCATAGTGAAATAAAATATCCAAAATAAGACTATATACTTTTTCTTCAGTGTACTCTTTTTCAGTGTGCTAAACTAAATAATTTGGTTGTTGTCCTTGCCTTTATTTTATGTAAGACACCAACCCAGAAAATAGGAAATTTCCCCTGTCGGCAATGTAGGTATGATGTGTTTGTGCCCTTGCTACACTTTTTAAAAATTATAGAAAGTCTGCGTTTGTCTCTTCCCAATTCATATGACGTCACAAGAAGAACGATGTTACCGCTTCTCCGAATTGCAGACCTTTTGTCTTAATGCAGTTATGCTATTGGACTTGGTATTTAATTAATTTTTTTTTTTCTCACTTTCACCAGAGATTGTATAAGGCGATTTTTTACACTTGAAGGATTTCAATGCACTTTGCCTTATTACGGCTGATGTTTTTTTTTTTTTTTAGTTTCACTTTCACTAGATGTTGTATTGGGCGATGTTTTACACTGGAAGGATTTTAATGGCACTTTGCCTTATTACGACGGATTTTATTTTTTTTTATATATAAAACAGTTCGCGCGGATCCCGGTTGAGCCCCCAATTTGTAGGGATCCTGGAGAGGCAGAAACTAATGAAAAAAGAATTATTCTTTTGAATTCAATATAGTATAGTTTTTAATTATGTTTAAGATACGATACAATATAGCGATATTTTGTTAAAGGGGAAATTAATTTAATGTTGAAAACTCGCGCCCGTCTTTAATGTCGTTGTTGGGGTGTGTAGGGTTTTACTTTGCCTAGATTAGTGTAGGGTTAATAAATGGTTAGAAAATGCGGTAGTTATATTCAAATTAATTTGTAGCTCAGTTACAATAATTATTACAAATTCAGTAAAATCTCTCAAAATAATAAAATTAAATATACATGGACATTGTGTTCACGAACATGCTCCCGCCCGGTGGACGATTTTCATCCGCAAGTATCCTCAATCATGTACCTTACTGTACCTAATTGCAGTCGGAGTATGTTGTACTTCTTTTGTGTGTTGTGTGAGTGCGAGTGTGTTGGCTATCTACAATTACCATGAAACAAGATCGTTTAAGTGACAAGTATGACGATATAACAAACGAGCAACAAAGGGAGATAAAATGTGTGTAATTCGCCTAGTGCAATAGTTTGCTTTGATCGTTGACCAAAACTAGGTCAAATCGCGTCGGAAGTGTTGTTCGATTTTTAATTTAGTTTGTTTGTCCCCGTTTTAGTTTTCTTTTGTGTTAATAAAAAGGTAACTGTTTTTCTCTGATTATTATTTTTTTTAATCCTTTTTGTCTGCTCCCCTTCCTTCGCGCAATTCGATTTCGTTTTGAATTGTGTACGTCGGCGCGAGTACACAATCGTATATACGTGCGTGTGTAGATATTTACATGCATCGATTATTTGTTATTGTTTCGCGAACGTGATATTCGTGTGCAGTGCAAAAAAAAACAAAAGAAAAAATGAAATGGGAAATTGAAAAAAAAAAGGTCATTGTAATTATTTTCCCAACAACTCGGTACAATTTGTGGTGTTATTTTGTACGATAACTGTTCTCCGCGTACGCAATTTTTGGTTGTGCAGTGCGATGCTGTGCGACAAAATTTTCGCGAACGGTTAGTATTTTGATGATGGCCGAATTAGCCTTCTTAGTGTGTGTGTGTGATATTTACATTTTTAAGTAAAGCCAAGAATCCGCCTTCCTTTGAATTGCTGTTGCAATTAATTTTTTCATTTTTACATATTTAATTTTGTTTACATATTTATTTATTATTATTTTCTTTATTTATATAATTTATGTTAAAAGATTAGTTTAAGGTATATATTTTTATTATTAAGTGTTTATAAATTGTAAAATGTTTTGTGTTTCTTTTTAAATTGATACCTTTAAAGTGTTCTATTGCGTTTTGAGTGGACAAGGTTGAGTGTTCAGTTAAAAACTTCAAGTGCCGTCAAGGTTTTGATTCTTCAATTCCCGTCGGCATTTTGGAATTTTGAATGAATGATTTTGTGTGGTTTAGAGTGGACTGTATTTATGTGTGTTGTGCTGTGTAGGAATAGCTAGGACAAAATAAGTTTGTATCATTATATTTTATTAATTTAATAAATTGTTTTTTTTTTTTGTAAGAAAAGAAATGCTTTTAATTTTCATATGAATTTATTTAAAGTGTTTGTTTTATAAGTGTTATGTTGTGTCGTTTAAATGTTGTGTTTTGTTGTTCAAATGTAGCAGATTTACCCGAGTGACCTTTTAAGTTATACGGTTTTGGTTCGTACCGTAACCACTCGGACAAGTGCTTTTTTTCCGGGATGCGTGTCGAAATCCGTTGGAGTCGCCATTGCGGTAGCGGTAGTCTCTCATCCTTGAAGATAACTGAGTCTTCGCGTATTGATCTCGGCTTCGATCTTGTCCACTTCGGGCGCTGTCTCATCCCGGACAGTTATTTTTCGCTCCACTTGATGAAGCCTACGTAAGGCACCTAACTTCGAGGCACCGAACCTAGGCTTATATTGCGGTTTATTGAATACCACATGGTGAGGAGTAAGGAAATGGTGTGGTGTATCCAGTATGGTATTCTTTTTGTCGACCTCTGTCATCTTAATAAGCTTCTCGCATTCCTTTAAACACTTGGAATACTCATTGTGCTCTGTGGAGTTTTCCTGGAATCTTCCTTCCAATTGATGAAACCTACGTAGGGCACCTAACCCCGAGGCACCAAACCCAGGTTTACATCCGTCTTTAAATGGAAACGATACCTCATATCGTCGATCATCCAATCTTTTTGTTGTGTTGATATGATTCTTTTCAGAAGTTTTCTCTTCCGCAGTTTCCTTAGTGTTGAAAGGTAACTCTTCCAGTTCCCAGTTCCCAGTACCTTCGCAGCTGAGTGTCGTTATCGAGAACCTGTAAGAAGCTGTTACCAGAGACCCAAAGGTAAAACTTACATACCGCTGACATGAACCACTGCTAACTTTTCCCAATCCAGATACCTGAATGATCGTTCGTCGCTTATGAAGCCCTAATATGTTAACTGGACAGCGGATTCAGTAATGAACGTTGCTTCCGATCCAGGATCGACTAACGACCTAAGATGATAATAGTTGCCATTTGAAGATCTCACTCGAACAACTGCTGTGCAGTTGTAGTTGCTGAAGTACAGCAGCCAGAAGAAC
Organism: Volucella bombylans; assembly: GCA_949129095.1. Classification (NCBI taxonomy): domain Eukaryota; kingdom Metazoa; phylum Arthropoda; class Insecta; order Diptera; family Syrphidae; genus Volucella; species Volucella bombylans. The sequence continues at coordinate 242,854,434 of OX422140.1, forward strand.
ACATGGCTGATGTACTTCAGAAGAGCCTACTTTAGGTGTGTTAAATTTTGATGTTATATGAAATGTTTGTGTACCTGTTGTTATATTTTTATAATCCCTTGTAGGTTTAAAGCTGATATTATTAATATGCAGCAGAGAATGGTGTGCCTGCTTGCAGTAATACCAGCGCACACTGCTTTGAAAATGGCTAGTCCTGTGACTAGACTTGCATCAGAGTATAAAGTAGTATGTCATCCCAAGAACTAACCGGCAATCCTAAATTTTCTAGAGCATGGAAACATTCCTGGACGTGTGCAGTAGAGACTTGATGTTGTTTGCAGTCTCCTTTGTCAACTGCTGCTGTTCAAAAAAAAAGTTGGAAATGAGCGTTTACCAACACTCGCTTGTGGTCGTATCTGGCGACAAGCAGTTCCCATGCTTTGTCATAATTGCCAGAATAAAAACCTAAATGCTGCAACAAACGAGCAGCTTCACCTGTAGATTCACCTTCCACAATCTTCTCCTTGGATGCTAACTTGGCATTGTCGATAGCGTCGACCAATGCATCTCGGTAAGTGAAATATGTTTCTTGAAGCAGCTAAAAATTTTATCAAACATTTCCTTCTTCCAGACTTTCTTCAATTTCTCCTCGTCGAGTGTTCGCTTGAAGACCAAGCGCATTCTTGAAGTTCCCTTCTAGAATAAGAAGACGACTTGAGAGATAGCTGGCTGTACGACGTGATGCTCCAGTCTTTTTGAAGTTGGTGTGGCACGAAGAATGCTCTCCAGAACATCTTTCTGATCTGCACCCGTGGAAAATTTCGACATTTTTAAGGTTTTTTATTTGTAATTTAATTATAAAGCAATGTATGTATGTATCAAGTACAATATTTATTTAATTTTATTAAATACAGTTTATTAAAATAATATTAATTAATTAATATTTTATTTCAGCAACTTACGACCTTTGGTCAGCTTTGCCTAGCTGGTGACACTTGTGGTTAAAGTTTAAAATTAATTTTTACACGGCGCGGGAAATGCGATTCATGCACAACCACCGAAAGAGTCTGTAAGTCTTTAAAAGGAGCAAGACAAGGGGCAAGGCACCGACCGCAAGGGAGTAAATGTATGTACTTTATGTCTTTTATGTATATATTTATATATATATTGCACACTTGCACTTGCACTTGCACCTTTTGATTAATTTTTCTTTTAAATGTTTAATGTTTTGTGTAGTCTATTAAGTATCTTTATATATATATATATTTTATATATATATATATATATATATATATATATCTATATATGTATGATTGTATATATAATTTCCACTTTCACTTGCGGACTTGAATATTTTTTATTTTATTTATTTTGAAACAATTCTATACGACTCGAAGGACCAAATGATGGGGTGTGTAGGGTTTTACTTTGCCTAGATTAGTGTAGGGTTAAAAAATGGGTAGAAAATGCGGTTTTAAATAAAAAACGTTTGTTCGGCTTCAAGGGTTAAATCAAAAAAAAAGTTTATTCTTTTCCGGAAATTACTTCCATCTTTACAATAAGTGTCATACTCGTACAATAGCAAAATATAACCTTAAGTTACGTTTAATTGTTTACATTAGAAATAGTAGTTATATTCAAATTCATTTGTAGCTCAGTTACAATAATTATTACAAAATTCAGTAAAATCTCACAAAATAATAAAATTAAATATACGTTGACATTGTATTCACGAACAGTCGTCTTTACGTCGTTTCTCTTTCATCTGTACCAACTTCTCTTGTAATGGTTTATTCTGCGTCGTCGTTGTCCTCATTGTCGTCGTCTTCGATCTCGCATGTTCCACTTCCAGTTGGTGATGGTGTGGTGTTGCCAATAGTTACCATCCTACATACATATGTATGTTTGTTCCTTTGTGGCACTCCAGAGAGGAAACACGTGGGTCGATTTTGATGGTTCTTATATGTAGCTGTCGATTTGCTGTAATCTTGCGCGTGTCACTGAAGACATGATATTAATCGAAATTCAATATGGCGACTTCCAGCCTCCATTTTGTGAAACTACGAGTATATACATATATATGTTTGTTCTTTTGTGGCACTCCATCTATAGACCAAAGGCGTGGACCGATTTTGATGGCTCTTACATCCGTCGATTTATCGTAATCTTGCGCGTGTCACTGAATACATGAAATTAATCAAAATTCTATATGGCGCCTACCAGCCGCCATTTTGTGAAACTATGTATGTATGTTTGTTTTTGAGTTACTGCAGAGAGCAAACACGTGGACCGAATTTGATGGCTCTTACATCCATCGATTTGCCGTAACCTTGTGCGTGACACTGAAGACATGATATTTATCAAAATTCGGTCGTTCATAGACCTTAGTGGCGTTTAGACGCATTTTCGTGTTCGGCTTCACAAGTGTAGAAAATAAATAAAGTATACGTTTAAAAAAAAATTCTCAAGTGTTCGGTAGCCGAAGAGGCAAACACTCGGACGACATCATACCTGGTGTGACGATACTGAGGCCTGGGTTCGATTCTCATCGGTAGACAATCTGTTTTTATTTCTAATTTTTATTGAAATAATACTCGTAACAACTGAAGTATAAAAAAAAAACAAAACAAAAAAAAATCACGTGATGGATTGTGGAGAGCGGTCCGCTATGCCAATAGCGGGACCTGCTGAATTATCAGGCAAGGCCTCAAGCGGTTCAAGCCAAACACCAACGTCTAAGAGAAGGAGGAAGCTTAGGCCAATTTCCAACTTAGTTCAACGTCCCACCCTACCAACTTCCACTGTAAAACTGCTTGGTGGAGCGAGGGAAGGGAACAGCTTCGCTTCATTGCCACCGAGCCAATCGGAAGATGAAGAGGAAGAGATGAAGGCCATAAACAGCAGCATCAAAATGCTACAACAAAGGGTACTGGCCATCAAAGAAAGGCAAATGGTAAAAAGGAAGAGGGAAGAGGAAGAACAATCCCAGCAACAACAGCAGACGCTGCTTGCTCAAAAGCAGAGCCAACAACAACACCAACAAAAGCGTAAAAAGCACCAGCAACAACAACAAGAGCATCCACAACAACGGCATCAGCAAAAACAACACCAGCCACAAAAACATATACATCCACTGTAATACAGTGGAGGGCTACGCGAAAGTGAAAGAGCTCCTAAAAGAAACGACAACGGAGCACTACTCATTCACACCGAAGTGTGAACAGTTGCAATCGATGCTGCTGAAGGGATTGGAATCATCTACTGATCCTGAGGAGATCCTGGAGCAGCTCAAAGAGAAGGAGTGCGAAGTACTCAAGTTTGGGGTGGTAAAGGCATTTACCATAGCTAGAGCCAGTTCTTCCTGGTGCAACTCAGTCCCGAAAGCCGTCTGGATAGTCTAAGGAGTATCAATGTCCTAGACTACCAGGTGGTGCAGTGGGAAAAATTAAAACGGAGTGAAGACGTTATATAATGCGTTCTCTGCCAGAGGTTCGGGCATGCCGCGTCGAACTGCCAAATGCAGCTCGAAACGATGACATTAAAAAAGCAGAACTGGCTCGGCAGCAGAAGGTGGAGGTCAAAGGTTCACCTGTTAGGTTTCAAACACCAGCCGTCACGTCTCAAATTTCCTACGCCCAAATGGCGTCAGGTAGGAGGGCTACGGTACAGCAAGCGACTGTTGCTTCTCCGGCGCTAAAGCCGAGAACAACGGAAGCTGCACCTAACATGCTGGCCATCTTGCTCGTAATCCCAGGACAGATATCTCAGCTGCAACAGCAGGTACAAGAACAGGCTAAGCGGGTGGACCAGATCTACGCGAGTAACATACGCAATTCCGCAATTCTCGGTCAATCCACCCAAACCAGCAAGAATGGAGTCACACAATGCAAGTCCCCCAATATCAGCAAATTACACCAAAAGCAATACTGCAGACTCAACAATTAACGGCTATAAAAACGATAAACTAATTATGGGCAAGCGACCAGTACTTCGTTTATAGCCATTGTTGATCGAGTTATGACCGGATAGGTGTAGAGCCCAACCTTTGTTTAAAATTGCTTGATGTTTAAATAGAAATTATTCAACTTGTTTGGACTTTCCACTATTTAATTTTTATTTTTATTACATTTGAATCGTCTTTTAATGTTGCTGAATGACTCACTTTTTAAGAAGAACCACTTTTCTAATTCAACTCTTCTTATATAGTCCGACGACGGCCGAAAATCCAAATCTGCTACCAATACATCATAAACTCTCATCTACAAGAGAGAGGGTTTGCAGAATTGCAATTTTACATTTGCATAGCAACATGTCACACGATGGAATAGGCATCAACAATGAATTAATCTCCCATTGAGAGTGTTGTGTGAATATGTGAGTTAACTATTGGCACAGCAACAGCAGCATGAGTCGAGATCACATTCTTTTCTAGTATGATTGGCTGCAACTATGCTGACTTTGGCTAACAACGCACGTGCTGTTTAAGCTCAGGTGAATAAAGCATGCTGTGCTATGTGTAAACATATGTTTGTTTTTTATAGCATCAGCTACTCACATATTCGATGAGTTTATAACATACTAGGGTTGCCATAGTATGTAACTCCTCCCGCCGTAGTATTATGATATGATGATGGGTTTGTGGAAAGTGATTTGCGACTTGTTGCAATGAGATTAATATGTATATATGTATAGTAGCACATTTATTCGGACCTATGTGAGTTATATTTAATGAGAATAAAAGTTGAATCAGAAATTTAGTTCATCTTTTTTTTTTTTTTTTTTTTTTTTACCAGGTTTTTTGCATGAAATAATATGATATACGTATAAATGAATATGTGAACGTTTACAATGGATAGAAAGAAAGTGAGTGTTTATAAGGATTATGACTATGTTTAGTTTGCAATATGATATAGATTAAGGGTTTTGCATATGTACATATGTACTTATTTTAGTTATATTAACTTATGATCTATCGTGGTAGTGTCCTAGTTCATATCAGTTAAAGAAAACAATTAATTAATTAAAAAAAAAGAAGGAACAAAAATAACGGCGGTTCAGTTTTTTTTTTTTTTTTTTATTATACCTGGATTGAAAGAACTTCGCGTTTCTCTTTTCGAATACTATCATCAACAAATTTTCGCTTTTTCTTAACCTTTTGTTTGTGCACTTTTCTCTTTTTTGTATCGATCGTGACTTTGTTGTCTTTATGTACAATATGTGAGATGAATCTAGGAGCAAGTTTATTCCGCCTATCGTCTTGTTCGTAAATTCGTTCATGTTTATTGAATTCAAGTGGATTTTCCCGGTTTTTATTTCTATTTTGAATTATTCTCTCTTTATGTTTTAGACTATTCCTATGAACTAAATCACATAAAAAGGAATAGCCCTCTACATGTTGTCTTAAATAGTCTTGTTCTGTATTACATTTATTTGTCGGTGGGAAAAAATTAGTTTTCTTAATGTGACCTGTTAGTATTTCAAAAGGAGTCATTTTAGTTGCAGAATGAATAGAACAATTATATGTTATGACTGCCTCATTGACAATTTCGTCAATAGGTTTTTTTATGTCCTTAGATTTAATTATTCGTATTAGCTCGGTAAGAGTCGAATGAAATCGCTCTACAGGAGAATTCCCGGTCGAACTCTTCGCACATATTGTGTGGAAGTTTATATTATAAATTGATAGAAAATCTTTAAAAAGGGTCGATACGAATTCGCTACCATTATCTGACACTATCTTTTCTGGGACTCCATGATGAGAAAAGAAATGTTTTAAAGCCCGGATGATACTTAGACTGTTTCTTGATGGCAAAAGATAGACGCTAGCAAATTTACTAAATTTATCTAAAATTGTTAAGAAGTACTCTTTATGTATGAAGTAAATGTCTATACTCGTATGTACGATCTGCAAAGGCCTTGATGGAGTTTCTGTGATTTCAAACTTAATAGGTTTTCTTTGCCTATCATATTTATATTTTGCACATGTATCACAATTGTTGACTATTCTGGTGATAACAGCTATCATATTTGGAAAAAAATATTTTCGTTTTAAATGCTCTAAGGTTTCACTGATACCTCTGTGGTTTGAAGAGTGATGATATTCCCGTATTAGTTTTTCCTGTTCGTCAATTTCTGTTACATCTTCTAATAGAGTGTTACACCTAACTAATTTTATTTTGCTGTTGCTAAAATATTTTGAGAAAATGGCTTGGACTATCTTAAACGTGTTATCATCTGCAAGAATTGCGGTCAGTTTTTTGGCATTGATATAATTTTTAAATATGTCTATTATTGTGTTTTCATTTTTCATATCCTTATACTCAACATTAAGTCTTTTTTTCCTACGAAATAGGATTCGAAAATTGGTATGCATCTGTACTCGTTTTGGGTTCTCAATAAGAATTAATTGATTTGAAAACTCATTAATAGGTGTTTCGGATATTGGTATACCATCATTAACGTTTTCTACAGCTGAGTGTATAGTCGATGTTATTATTCATGGACATGGAATCGAGATTTTCGGTTTGACTGCCATTGCTTTCGTTTGCATGAATTTCAATGCGGGATAAAGCATCTGCATTCAAGTTAAGTTTACCTTTTTTATATATTACTGTGTAGTCGAATTCTTCTAATCTTAGACGGCAACGTACCAGTTTCGAATTTGGTTCTTTAAGACCAAAAAGCCAAGTTAAAGGTTTGTGGTCAGTAACGTTTTGGAACTTTCTGCCGTAGAGGTAAGGTCTAAAATATTTGACGGCCCAGACTATGGCTAGTAGTTCTTTTTCAATGGTACTATAATTTTGTTCGCATTTTGACAAGGTACGGCTTGCGTAACAAACCGGCTTGTCCGAACCTATAGTACCTTGAGACAGCACAGCGCCTATTGCAACATTACTCGCATCTGTAGTAAGGTTAAATGGCTTAGAAAAGTCTGGGTATTGAAGGATGGGATCGTTACATAACAAATTTTTGGACGTTTCAAAACAACTGACGTACCTTGAATTCAAAACTACTTTGTTTCCCTTACGTAGACATTCGGTCATTGGCTTAGTGATGTTGGCAAAGTCCTTTATAAATTTTCGGTAGTAACCGAGAAGTCCCAAAAAGGATTTTATTTGTTTTGGCGTCTTGGGAATAGGATAGTTTTGTAATGCGTGTATTTTATCGGGGTTTGGTTTGACACCATTTGAGGTTACTAAATGCCCCAAAAAAGAAATTTCTTTCCGCAGAAACTCGGATTTGTCCAATTGAATTTTGAAATTGGCATCTCTGAGTTTTTTAAAGACAAGTTCCAAGTTATAAATATGTTCCTGTAATGAAGTGGAAAATACAATGATGTCGTCCATGTATACTAAACATATTTTCCCTTGCAAATCTTTTAGGACGTTGTCCATTACACGTTGAAAAGTTGAGGGGGCGTTTTTAAGGCCAAAGGGCATTCGAAGGAATTCAAAGTGTCCGTTATCAACGGAAAACGCTGTTTTGGGAATGTCGCCTTCATATACTTGGATTTGATGAAAACCCGACGCAAGATCTAGAGTACTAAAATACAAAGATTTTCCGAGCTTGTCCAAAATGTCCGTGATGTTGGGTATTGGGTACTTGTCATCTTCAGTAATTCCGTTCAGCTTTCTATAGTCGATGACTAATCGCCACTTCTCCTTTCCACTGGCGTCTTTCTTTTTCGGAACTATCCAAATTGGGGAAGACCAGGGCGAAAAGCTGGGACGAATAATACCTTGGTCAAGCAATTTAGAAATCTGATTTCTGATTTCTTCTTTGTGGACATATGGATAACGATACGATTTTGTATATATCGGAATGTCGTTACTCGTTTTGATTCTATGCTTAATCTCACTAGAAAATTTCAGGTTTCCACCTTATTTAAAGAAAATGTCTTCATACTCATGACACAAGCGTTTTATTGCTCTCTCTTCCTCTGAATTAAGATGATCGGTACGAATAAATTTCAAATCAAATTGACCTATTTTTTCAGGACTTGATATTGAGAAGTTATGTACTTCAAACACAGTTTTTGCATTGATCAATTCTACTTTAATCGGTTGTTCAACAACAAACACTTGAGGAAAGTTTAGCAAGTTATTCACTTCGACTAACGCGTACCAGTTGTCAGCATGATAAAGACCCTTAGAAATAGTTAGGCCTTGCTTTATTATAGTCGGCTTAATATATATATCCCCTTGTTCAATGTCAACGGGTAGGCGGCAAATAATTTTACTCAAACCTAAGACGACATACTTCTTTGACATAACGTTTGGTTTGAAATACAATGGAATTTTTATATTTTTATTTTCTAATATGGAGTTTTTTAAATCAATCTTGAAGCCTAATTTTTTCATTATTTCTGTCCCTATAAGGCCATCAAAGTAGTTATGGAATCGGAAGAGTAAAAATGGAAGTAGTTGGTCAGTTTTTAATTCAGGTAGTTTATTCAAAATTACTTCTTTATCTACAAAATGAGTTTTAAAAACTGTTTTTATTTGTAAAGCCTAATGCTTTTAATGTGTCGCTCTTTTACAACATCAGGATTTATAAAAGACTTATTGCTACCGGTATCTATTAGAAATTTAAGTTTATTTTTGCCTAAGCTATCTATTACTATGTATGGTAATGAATTAGTATTAAAGTTATTAATATCCAGGTAACCTATTGAATCTCCGAGGCCAGTGAGAGAAAATTTGCATCATCTATTTCACCCTGAGGTGCATAAACTTCATCTGTTGACTGTTTTTTAACATCAATTTGATAAGAGTTCTTTGCCTGATGATTGATGTTATTATCTCTGTAGTTGTGTGAAGATTCAATATTATTTAGATGGTTTTTTCCAGAATTTTGCAACGTACTACGATTTCTAAAAGAACTTCTATTTGCATTGCCACTGTAAGTGTCCATTGGCTCTAATGGTGGAAGTCTCCTACGAACAGAGCTTGGATTTGAAATATTCTGCACAGTTGGCCTTGTGAAATCACGTCTTGAATTATTTTGAGTGGACGTTTGTTGGGAATACAAGTGTCTTTCAGGTGCATTTTGATAATATGACCCTATTCTTGAAAGTCTACTTTGGTGCGAAAAGACTTGGTTTTGAGCGTAGTAGCAGTTTTGTTCTCTTGTACAAAAATTTAAAGCCTTTGGTAGCGTTAAGGGCCTCATGGCCCTTACTGTGGACCCTAATGGTTCTCTTAACCCAGACAAAAAAACGTTTAAGCACATTTCACTGTATAATGTTTGTTTCGCGGTAATTACATCCATGTTGTTTTCATGAACTTTCACGTGGTTCATCATCGCCGATAAAATATCGATTATACTCGAATAGAAATTTTGAACTGTATCTGTACCCTGCCTGAGTTGATGTAAATCGCGAATCAAACTTGCTTCATTGCGTTTATCGGAATAATGTATAACTAACGTTTGTTTTATATCTGCCCAATTTACCTGAGTACCATACAAATTCAAGACTTCATTCGCGGGACCGACAATTTTGTTCCGAATTGCACGAAGAAGTATTTTTGGATAGCTCTGGGTACTTGTTAAAGGTATGCAGTCGAGAATTTCTTCGACATTGTTCAAGAAATTATGCAACGACCTTGAGTTGCCATCAAAACTGGGTAAATCTTTTATTGCGTCGGGTATTCTCAACGAATCGAAGATTTCCCTTGATATTGCTGGATTGTTCGTAGCCATTGTTTTTGATTTCTCTTGAACAATGTTGATATCAAGATTTTCTCGCGAACTTTCTTTGACGATATTGTACGTACGCGAAACACCTTCAATCCGGTACCGAAATAAATTATCAGAACGCACTTTATTCCTTACTATTTTTACTTTAACTGGTGGCATAGAATAATATGAACCAGGACTTACCCCTCTATTTTCTTGATATTTATTTTATTTCTGGTTTTCTCTAGGATGCGTAGATTTCTTCCGTTGACTGCGCCAGTTATGACCGGATAGGTGTAGAGCCCAACCTTTGTTTAAAATTGCTTGATGTTTAAATAGAAATTATTCAACTTGTTTGGACTTTCCACTATTTAATTTTTATTTTTATTACATTTGAATCGTCTTTTAATGTTGCTGAATGACTCACTTTTTAAGAAGAACCACTTTTCTAATTCAACTCTTCTTATATAGTCCGACGACGGCCGAAAATCCAAATCTGCTACCAATACATCATAAACTCTCATCTACAAGAGAGAGGGTTTGCAGAATTGCAATTTTACATTTGCATAGCAACATGTCACACGATGGAATAGGCATCAACAATGAATTAATCTCCCATTGAGAGTGTTGTGTGAATATGTGAGTTAACTATTGGCATAGCAACAGCAGCATGAGTCGAGATCACATTCTTTTCTAGTATGATTGGCTGCAACTATGCTGAATGTGGCTAACAACGCACGTGCTGTTTGTGCTCAGGTGAATAAAGCATGCTGTGCTATGTGTAAACATATGTTTGTTTTTTATAGCATCAGCTACTCACATATTCGATGAGTTTGTAACATACTAGGGTTGCCATAGTATGTAACTATCGCAGCGACGCTGAAGACGGCGGGTTATCATAGGCTAAGTTAAATTAAGATTTTTATATAATAAACGAACGGTCCCCGTTGACCGATAGGAAATTTATAAATTGTTTTTTTTTCTTTTGGGTCTCAACGCGATACATAACTCGCGCGGCTGCCACGACTAGCGCGACACATGTCGTAATGGGTACGCACATGGTGGAGCAAACTTTGAAGGTCCTTGCGGTGAATGTTAATTCACTTATTAGGATCGAACGAAGAGCCGCGATGTTTAAATTGCTACAAGACCAACCTCCGGATGTGCTTTTCGCTAGCGAAACCAAGCTAACCGATAAGCACAAACTGGAGTAAAATAATTATATTGTTAGAAGAAGAAATCGGTCCAGATTCAAACGTGTAGGCGGTGTCGCGATCTTCGTTAAAGAAGGTATAAAATTTCACAGAGTGTACAAGGTAGTGTTACGACAGGTTCCGGGTGTTGGAGGCAGTTGTCATTTACATACCGCTCCGCAGTGGAAAGCGGCTGTACTTGGCCTCTGTTTATGTGCCTGAGGCTTCACAATCCACTTCATTCATTACGGAGCTCGACATACAACATTAAACTGTCTGCGCACATTCGTGTATGACAGCGAACATTGCGGTTTTAGCACCGAAATTACAGTTCCCAACGAAATTGCGGAATTGGAGGAGTTTGTCCAAAGATATTCTTACAACTACAGTAAGACTCGAAGGACACACTTCTACGCAACCTTGAAAAGAGTACTCACCTCGAACACGCTCCACTCAGCGTCCAATAGGAATTTGTCAAACGAGGAGATCGACAATTGCCTAAAACAAATGGACGAGACAATTAAACAAACTATGGACACTACAATACCGCGGTATCGACGTACGGCTAACGAAGACTTGTTCCGCAATCGTACTATTGACGCACTACACCGAGAAAAGTACGCTTCTGTGAAGACTTAAAAACTTGTACAGACAGTTAACTGAACATGAACTAAGTAAACAATCCTTTCTTAAGCTTTCAAATATGTGTTGGCTCACATCCTTTAAGTCGTAATTGATCCCTAACGTGTTGCAAATCGTAATCAGGTCAGCTGCACAGAGATGTTCATCTTGAAACAATCTTCTGTGAGTCTTCTTCTATGGCGACTTCCAGCCGCCATTTTGTGAAATTATGTACATATGTATGTTTGTTCTCTTGCGGCACTCTAGAGACAAAACGCGTAAGCCGATTTTGATGGTTCTTACATCCATCGATTTGTCGTTATTTTGCAATGACATAATATTAATCCAAATTACTTCCAGCCGCCATTTTGTGAAACTACAGTCGAGCTTCTGTAAGTCGAACTTCTATAAGTCGAATTTTCTTTAACTCGAACCAATCTGAGTGGCAATAGCGTTTAAGGAGAAAATATCGTACGTTCTTACTTCTATAACTCGAAATTCCACAACTCGAAGTTCTCCATAACTCGAACAAAAAAGAGTGGCACCAACATCCTATAAGTCGAAGTTTTTGGAAATTTTCCATGTTTACGAGGATTTTTGTTTAACATTTCCATTTCGTTTTCTTTTGAACGGGGAATCACCTATGTTTACATGTACATACATACATACATTTGTAGGTATTGCAATTGCAACGCATTGTGAAATGCTTTGTTACGTTTGTTTGCCAGTTCTTAATCATTAATGTTTGTTAAATGTAAATTAAAATCCATTGAGTTAGCATTTTTTCCACTCAATACGTCTTCTAAACTGCAGCCACTTGATCAAGGGGTATTTCAAAGCTCGTAATGTCATTACCGAAGCAGAATTCTTAAAGAATCTGTAACGCGTCTGGAGGTTAATCTTAAGTCTGGTATAACGCTAATGGATTGTGTTAATCATATTACAAAAGCATGGCATGTTGATCTTTGTAGTGAAACAATAGTAAATTGCTTTAAAAAATATGATATACCCTTAATTTTTACAAAAATTATTGAGGAACGATGTTTAATGCAAAAAGAATACGATACTTGGTAAGCATTAGTTAATGCAACATATAATGCTACTCTTGATGAGTATATTAAAGTAGATATTAGCAATGATATCTGCACAACATATTTTCCTACCGATAATGAAATTGTTGAGTATCATAACACTAAATCTTTAAATCTGCATTGTTGATGATGATGATTATGATGATAATTCGGATATAGAGGTTGTAGAACAGCCTTCTAGACAAGAAGTTATAAACTGCTTAAAAATGTTAAACATGTATTTGAAAACCAGTGATAATGCAACTGACAAACACTTTGAAGCCTTATATGAGTTAGAGTCTTTAATTGAAGAAAATAAGAAAAAAGCAGATTTGCAGCCTTTAATAACAAAATATGTAACAAAACTACCGTAATTTTTTTTATATATAATACATACATATTTAAATAAATAGAAGATAAAACTGTATATGTATATACATAAAATGTTTATTTTTTATTAAATTACAAGCTTTTTTATTTTTATTCTATTAGTCAAAGTATCTATAAGTCGAACTGTTTAGGGTGGCATATGGTAGTTCGAGTTATAACATAGAAGTTCGAAAGTATATACATATGTATGTTTGTTCCTTTGTGGTACTTTAGACACCAAACACGTGGGCCGGTTTTGATGGTTCTTACATCTATCGATTTGTCGCAATCCTGCGCGTGTCACAAAAGATATGATATTAATCAAAATTCAATATGGCGAATATTAGCCGCCATTTCGTGAAACTGTATATGTACGTTTGTTCGTTTTTGATGGTTCTTACATCTATCGATTTGGCGTAATCTTGCGCTGGTCACTGAAGATATGATATTAACCAAAATTCAATATGGCGCCTACCAGCCCCATTTTGTGAAACTATATATATATGTATATTTGTTATTTTGTGGTACTCTAGAGACTAAACACGTGGGTTGATTTCGATGGCTCTTATAACTATCGATTTGTCGTAATCTTGCGCGTGTCACTGAAGACATGATATTGATCACAATTCAATATGGCGACTACCAGCCGCCATTTTCTGAAACTGTATATGTACGTTTGTTCCTTTTTGATGGTTCTTAGATCTATCGATTTGCCGTAAACTTGCGCGGGTCACTGAAGCTATGATATTAACCAAAATTCAATATGGCGCCTACCAGCCCCATTTTGTGAAACTATATATATATGTATATTTGTTATTTTGTGGTACTCTAGAGACCAAACACGTGGGTTGATTTCGATGGCTCTTATAACTATCGATTTGTCGTAATCTTGCGCGTGTCACTGAAGACATGATATTGATCGCAATTCAATATGGCGACTACCAGCCGCCATTTTCTGAAACTGTATAGGTACGTTTGTTCCTTTTTGATGGTTCTTAGATCTATCGATTTGCCGTAATCTTGCGCGGGTCACTGAAGATATGATATTAACCAAAATTCAATATGGCGACTACCAGCCCCATTTTGTGAAACTATATATATATGTATATTTGTTATTTTGTGGCACTCTGGAGACTAAACACGTGGGTTGATTTCGATGGCTCTTATAGCTATCGATTTGTCGTAATCTTGCGCGTGTCACTGAAGACATGATATTGATCGAAATTCAATATGGCGACTATTAGCCGCCATTTTGTGAAACTGTATATGTACGTTTGTTCGTTTTTGATGGTTCTTACATCTATCGATTTGGCGTAATCTTGCGCGGGTCACTGAAGATATGATATTAACCAAAATTCAATATGGCGCCTACCAGCCCCATTTTGTGAAACTATATATATATGTATATTTGTTATTTTGTGGCACTATAGAGACCAAACACGTGGGTTGATTTCGATGGCTCTTATAGCTATCGATTTGTCGTAATCTCGCGCGTGTCACTGAAGACATGATATTGATCGAAATTCAATATGGCGACTACCAGCCGCCATTTTCTGAAACTTTATATGTACGTTTGTTCCTTTTTGATGGTTCTTAGATCTATCGATTTGCCGTAAACTTGCGCAGGTCACTGAGGATATGATATTAATCAAAATTCAATATGGCGACTACCAGCCGCCATTTTGTGAAACTATATACATATATATGTTTGTTCATTTGTGGCACTCTTGAGACCAAACGCGTGGGCCAATTTTGATGGTTCTTACATCTGTCGATTTGTTGTAATCTTGCGAGTGTCACTGGAAACTTGATATTAATCAAAGTTCAATATAGCGTCTTTAAGCCGCCATTTTGTGAAACTGTATACATACGTTTGTTCCTTTGTGGCACTCTATAGACCAAACGCGTTGGCCGATTTGGATGGATCTTACATCTATCGATTTGTCGTAATCTTGCGCGGGTCACAAAAGATATGATATTAATCAAAATTCAATATGGCGACTACTAGCCTCATTTTGTGAAACTATTTTCATATGTATATTTGTTCCTTTGTGGCACTCTAGAGTCCAAACATGTGGGCTGATTTCGATGGTTCTTATATCTATCGATTTGTCTTAAGCTTGCGCGTTTCACAGAAGACATGATATTGATCAAAATTCAATATGGCGACTACCAGCCGACATTTTGTGAAACTATATACGTATGTATGTATATTTTCTAGTTTGTGGCACTCTAGACGTGGGCCGATTTTAATGGTTCTTACATCCATCGATTTGTTGTAATATTGCAACTGTCACTGGAGACATGATGTTAATCAAAATTCAATATACCGGCTATAAGGCGCCATTTTGTGAAACTATATACATATGCGAAGACTTGTGCATCAAAGAGTGTTATCAACACCACAAAAGAAATTACTCTTGAGGCGATTGAAATACAACTGAAAGCCCACACCGAAAAAATTTTGAGCCAGTTTTCTAATGAACTAAGCAATCTGCGAAATGAGATTATGCATCAAATATCTCGAATTGAACAAAACTGGTCAAATTATACGGCAAAGATAGACAAGTCATTGAACGATCTGGAATTGCGTGTGGAGAAATTGGAGACCATTTCTTTCAACAAAGTGACTCTTCATGATGACCTGGTCGAATTAAATAAAAGATGTGATGCTCTGGAACGAAAAGAGCTGGCAGCTGATGCTATTCTCTTCGGGGTTCCGCACTTGCCCGAAGAAAATTTTAAAACCATCTTTCACCATCTATGCCATACAATCAAATGCAGGCCACCAGTCTTACAAGCTCTTTTTCGATCTCGACGAAGAGATAATACAAATGATCCCCCAATTATACTAAAGTTTCAAAACAGTCAAGACAGAAACAATGTTCTTAAATCGATAGCCGACCATAGACAAAGAGAAAAACGTCAACTTTGCCTAAATGACGTTGGCTTGGAGGCAACCACCAATATTGCTATATATATGAATGACAGCCTAACAGCAAGGAAGCGCTCTTTTCTTCACAAAGCCACTCGTCTCAAGCACAGAAAACAGCTGTTTTCTGTTTCCACTAAACATGGATCTGTCATCGTTAGAGAATGCAGAAATGGGAGCTACATCAAAATAGAAGACGAAGAAGCACTAAATGCTGTTGTCGCACGAAGTCAACCATTTGTACTCAATGATGACCACTCACAACCACAAGCGTAAAAAAAATTATTATTCTACTCGTAATAGATTTTAATATTTGTCATTTAAATGCTCAAAGTTTGAGAAACAAAATTGACGACTTAAGATATGTGTTTAATGATGGGAAGGTTGATGTGTTATGTGTCTCGGAAACTTGGTTAGAAACGGAAATGTGTGATAATTTATTTAACTTAACTTGTAGGAGGATTTTTCGCAGCGATAGGCAGCGTAAAGAAGGGGGCGGTGTTGCAATTTATATGAAAAGGTGCTATAATTTCCAATTTCTGAAGAAATCAGCACCCACTGATCTTTTGGAATACGTTTTCATTGAGGTGAAGAACAGTTCTGAAAAATGTCTGATTGGTTGCATGTACATGGCTACTGATATAGCAAATTATAGACTGATAAGTGACCTATTTGAAGACTTTGCACCCAAATATTCGAAAATCGTTATATGTGGTGACCTCAACCTTAATATTTTAGGAAACAAAAATACAGCTTTTAAGGAAATGGTTGATTCACTACACTTAAGTTTTGCTAATATTACCCAACCTACACATTTTGTGCCAGATCGCATACCAACACTACTTGATGTTGTCATAGTTTCCGACCCCGACTTGATTTTGCATTATGACCAGATTTTCGCACCCGGGTGCTCTCATCATGATATGATCTTTCTGACAGTGGATATATTTCCATCACTTGAAACTGAGACGAATTTCAGATTATATCAATACTCTCGAATTAATTTAGAAAACCTTTTTATTGACTGCCTGGCTTTGAATTGGTCTCCAATTTATAATTCAAATAACGCCAATTATCAAGTAGACTTCCTTAAAAAAAATATTATATTCCTTCTAAATAAACATGTGCCTACTCGTGGAATAAAAAACACCAAAATAAAATCACCATGGTTCACACAGGAAGTATGTAACTTAATCGCAGCTCGGAACCAACTCTATGCTAGATGGAGGCGTTACAAATGCCTGGAAATTTATAGGGAATTTAAATTTGTTCATAACTCTGTAACCCGTCTTATTAGAAAAAACAAAATCGCTTTTTATAAAAATAAATTGGACTCATGTTCTTCTAGTTCTGATTTTTGGAAGAGTATTCGTCAGATAGGACTGGATTCACAAAAAACATCGGTTCGCAACAGTTTGGATGTAGAAGGACTAAATGTTAACTTTGTGTCTGTTTGCAAAGAGTCTAATAATCTAAGTTCCCCGGTTTTGAACATCAGTGTCACCTATTCCGAATCAACTTTTTCACTTACATGTGTAGACGAAACTACGGTAGGTAATATTATATTAAGTGTCAAGTCAAATGCCGTAGGTTCGGATAATATTGCCCCTAAGTTTGTAAAAATTCTGCATCCTGTTATTTTGCACCAAATCACCCACATTTTAAATACAATTTTAACAACTTCAGTTTTTCCGGATAGCTGGAAAACTGCGAAGGTTGTACCCCTACCAAAAGCACCAAACGGAGCTTCCGTAGAATATCGGCCTATTGCGATTTTACCGTTTTTAAGTAAAGTCTTTGAAATTATAGTAAGTGGTCAAATAAAAACATGTCTAAGCGCTAAGAATATGATATCAAAATACCAGTCTGGTTTTCGTAAAAATCATAGTTGTACCTCAGCCCTCTTAAAAATCAGTGAAGATTTACGTGCCGGTTGTGACAATGGTATGCTGGGATTAATTGTTTTTTTTTAGATTTCTCGAAGGCTTTTGATTGCGTTAATCATGTGCTCTTATTAAAAAAACTGAAACATCAATTCCTGTTTGATGACACTTTATGTAAGTTGTTGTCTTCTTATCTTTTCAATAGGTCTCAGTACGTCTGTTATAGGAATGAGCGCTCAGCTTGCCTGCCCGTCCTCGCAGGTGTACCACAGGGATCTGTTTTAGGACCCCTCCTGTTCACTTGTTTTATAAATGACATAACACAATGCTTTCAAGTTTCTAATTACCATATATACGCAGACGATGTACAAATATATACGCTCTTTCCGAAAGCAAATAAACACCAAGCGCTTGACATTCTAAACCAAGAATTAAATGAAATCCATAAGTGGTCATCAGATAACGGTCTAAAGCTTAATCCAAATAAAACAAAGGCACTGATTATAAATGCAGGACGAAGTACAGATGTTTTCCCACCACTGAGTCTTAACGCATCCCCTATAGAGTACGTGGTCAACATAAAGTATCTTAATTCTAACTTAATTCTAACTTAAATTGGAATGTACATGTTAACAAAACTGTATCTAAAATTTACGGAGCTCTCCGAGGACTTTGTCCCACTACAAGTTACCTTCCAACCAAAACAAAATTAAAACTTGTTAATGCATTTATCCTTCCAATGATACTATATGGATGTGAAATATTTGCAAACATGGATCAATAGTCCGCCAGAAAGTTAACGGTTGCATACAATTCCTGCGCGATATACATTTTTAATATAAAAAAACACCTATACCAAACAAATTGACGGCTGCTCTTTGATTGCTCTTATGAAATATCGAACCATGCTGTATTTTCACAAAATTCTAACCAATAAAGTACCAGAATATTTACTTGAGATAGTAAAATTTCCAACAAATCAAAGAACTTGGCAACTGATAACACCTAGGTGCAAGTATTTAAACACGTCTCGATAATTTTTTGTACATGGGATTCAGCTCTCGGTTGCCCTTAAGGATGAAACGTATGAGCAACACAAACAGTTTCAATAAAGAAGTATTTAAATATTGTTCAGAAAATTTTTAATGAATTTCCTCTTGTATCCCTAAACTTCATTCTCCGTTGTATCCTCTATTTTCCCTTTTTTTCTTCAACTATTTTTTCTTTTTTCTTCTTCTTCTTTTTCTTTGTACTTCTTACTCTAAGAACTTTTTTGATGGTTCTGACATCTATCAATTTGTCGTAATCTTGCGAGTGTCACTGAATACATGATTTTAATCAAAATTCAATATGGCGACTGCCAGTGAGACTATATCAGTCGTTCATAGACCTCCACGGAGATCAGAAGTGTTTTCTATTTCGGCTTAAAAAGGCAGAAAAATAAGAACCATACTTTTAGCCAGTGAATTTTCAAGAGTTCGGTAGCCGAAGTAGTAAATACCTGGACGACATCATACTTGGTGTGACGATTCCGAGGCCTGGGTTCGATTCCCATCGGTAGACAACTGTTTTTATTTCCAATTTGTATTGAAATAATAACAAGAGAAGTGTAAAAAACAAAAAATAATAAAAAAAAAACAAAAAGTTACGTAATGGATTGTGGAGAGCGGTCCGCTATGTCAATAGCGGGACCTGCTGAATTATTATCAGGCGAGGCTTCAAGCGGTTCAAGTCAAACACC
This sequence comes from Volucella bombylans, assembly GCA_949129095.1. Lineage (NCBI taxonomy): Eukaryota > Metazoa > Arthropoda > Insecta > Diptera > Syrphidae > Volucella > Volucella bombylans. The sequence goes on from OX422140.1 coordinate 242,873,900, forward strand.
CACGGCTAAGAGAAGGAGGAAGCCTAGGCCAACTGCTAGCATAGTTCAACGTCCCACACTACCAACTTCCACTGTAAAACTGCTTGGTTGAGTGAGGGAAGGGAACAATTTCGCTTCATTGGCACAGAGCGAATCAGAAGAGAAAGAAATGAAGGCCATAAGTAGCAGCATCAAAATGCTGCAACAAAGGGTACTGGCCGTCAAAGAAAGGCAAATGACAAGAAGGAAAGGGAAGAGGAAGAGCAATCAAAGCAACAACATCAGACGCTGCTTGCTTAAAAGCAAACCCAGCAACAACACCAACAAAAGGCTAAAAAACACCAACAAAAACAACAAGAGCAGCCACAACAACGGCATCAGCAAAAACAACAGCAGCCACAAAAACGGCAACAGCAAAAACAGCAACAACAACAACAACAACGACGACAACAACAACAACAACAGCAGCAACAACAGCAGCAGCAACAGAAGAAGAAGGAGAACGTGTCTCCTATCAACACAGAGGTAAATGCAACCAAGGACCTGTGTAAGTTGGTCATTGGTAATAATTTTAAAATTATGAGATTGGGGAACGATCGCCATGCCATCCACTGTAATACAGTGGAGAGCTACGCGAAAGTGAAAGAGCTCCTAAAGGAAAGGACAACGGAGCACTACTCATTCACACCGAAGTGTGAAAAGCGGCAATCGGTGCTGCTCAAAGAGAAGGAGTCCAAGGACTCAAGTTTGTGGGGGTAAAGCCATTTACCACAGCTAGAGCCAGGCGGGATAAAGGGAGTTTGCCGTTCTTCCTGGTGCAGCTCAGTCCCGAAAGCCGTCTGGATAGTCTAAGGAGTATCAATGTCCTAGACTACCAGGTGGTTCACTGGGAAAAACTAAAAAGGAGCGAAGGCATTATACAATGAAACTTTGAAGGTTCTTGCGGTGAATGTTAATTCACTGATTAGGATTGAACGGAGAGCCGCGATGTTTAAATTGCTACAAGACCAAACTCTTGATGTGCGAAACCAAGTTAACCGATAGGCACAAACTGGAGTACAATAATTATATTGTTAGAAGAAGAAATCGGCCCAGATCTAAACGCGGAGGCGGTGTGTCGCGATCTTCATTAAAGAAGGCATAAAATTTCACAAAGTGTACAAGGGAGTATTGCGCAGGTTCCTGGTGTGGGAAGCAGTTGTCATTAACATACCGCTCCGCAGTGGAAAGGGCTGTACTTGGCCTCTCTTTATGCACCTGAGGCTTCACAATCCACTTCATTCATTACAGAGCTCGACACGCTATTTCGACTTCTGAGGCTGGAATCGTGGGAGAATTATTTTATAATCGGCGGGGATTTCAACGCTAAACACAGAGATTGGGGAAATAATTTGCCAAATACTAGAGGGAACTTACTACTCGATTGGTGGGGTCAGCACGATGTCATGTACAGACTCGGTCTTAAAGCGACGGATAACCCGTCGTTTCCCAGAGGCGGGTCTTATTTGGATCTACTGCTGTACGACGAACGTATACGACTGACAGGTACGAATTTACAAACATTAAACTGTCTGCGCACATTCGTATATGATAGCGACCATTGCGGTTTTAGCACCGAAATTACAGTTCCCAACGAAATTGCGGAATTGGAGGAGTTTGTTCAAAGATATTCTTACAACTACAGTAAGACTCGAAGGACACGCTTCTCCGCAACCTTGACAAGAGCGCTCTCCTCAAACACGCCATACCCACCGTGGAATTTGTCAAACGAGGAGATTGACAATTACCTAAAACAAATGGACGAGACAATTAAACAAACTATAAACACAACAATACCGCGGAATCGACGTACAACTAACGAAGACCTGTTCCGCAATCCTACTATTGACGCACTGCACCGACAGAAGAGTAGACTTCTGAAAAGACTCAAAAACTTGCACAGACAGTTAACTGACAGACAAGAGCCGGAGATTATGACACTGAAGTCGTCGATTAAAAATGTGCAAACTTTAATAAAAGAGAATTACATAATTTCTGTAAGTTTGTATTGGAACAACAAGGTTCGGGCTATAAACACCAGCATATGTTCCCGCAAATAAATAAACTATTTCGGAGAAAAAATCAAAACGACCTTCAGTGTCTTAAAATAGCCCGGACAACAGACAACGCACGGTTACTGACAATAGCAGGTATTGGTCCAAATGAGGCCGCTGATGATGACGACTTCTTTGTGATCGAGGATCCACAGCAGAAGGTTGAGACCATATTGGCGACTTTCTAGGAAGTATACAAGGCCATTGATATCATTGGCCCTAATTATGACCTGGACAGTCTCGTCTTAGGGCACGACTTCTGCATTCGAAATTAAATAGGGAACTGGCGATCCGAGGGCTCTGGTTTTACTCGGTTCAGCGACGAAAATATGGCAAATAATGTCATTACCAGAGAGGGTGACCTACCCCCGTTCATTTCGAAGGAAGAACTCCATGAGATCTTCGACACAATCAGGTCTAAGAAACCAGTGGGGACCGATGGTATTCCGAACATCGTTCTTCGACATCTTCCTCTAGAAGCGGTGGACATTTACACCACCCTGTTTAATAGTGCAATGAATAATGCACATTATCCAGCGCATTGGAAAACGACGGTGGTTCAACCTATCCCCAAAAAGTGAAAGGATATATCCAATCCGGCGAATATCCGGTCGATAAGTCTCCTTCCGAATATCAGTAAGGTTTTTGAAAAAGTAATCAATAGAGCTCTGACTAGGTGGGTTGAGGACAAACACTTAGTTCCGGATAATTAATTCGGTTTTAAGACGGGACATAATACGAGTATCTCACATGCCGCGTCTAAACTGGTATCCGATATCCAATGGAATAAAGGCAAAAAACAATGTACTGGTGCCTGCCTTGTTGACTTGGAGAAGGCCTTCTACACTGTATGGTTGGAGGGTCTTTTCTATAAGCTGACTAGGCTGGGGATCAGTAAATCACTCTTGTACATTTTTTTATAATATGCTACACAACAGACAGTTCATCGTGAAAAATGCTGATGTGACTTCTGTTGGAATATTTCAAATTAAAAATGGTCTTCATCAGGGCGCGGTTAATTCGCAGATCCTATTCAACATTTATACAAGCGACTTGATAGGTTGACTTGCCCATACTATTGCGTACGCATACGATTTGGTAGCGTACAGAACAGGTCAAAAAATCGAGATTATTAATACTCTCTTGCAGAGTGACTTCGATAAGATTTCTGTATTTTAACAAAAATGTAGATGCTGCTCTGGCCAGAGCCAAAGGTGCTTTTGCCCTTACAAAGAGACTGTTTTATAGCATCCAACTCGATGCGAGGGTAAAGGTAATTTGCTACATGGCCCTTATCAGGCCCATGCTGGTATTTGGTTGTCCCGTGTGGTTCAATGTACGAGCAAGCTTAATGGAAAATATTCGGGTGTTTGAGAGGGCTTGTCTTAGGGCTTGTCTTCGCTTGTACAGAACACCAGAGTCGGAGTACAAAAAATTGTATCCTAATGAGGTCCTTTACAACAGTGCGAACCTGATACGAGTGGACAACTTCGTAATTAAGCTGACTCGAAGGCACATTGCAAGAGCAATTACCTCGACGAATAACCTGATATCTGGGGCTTACTACCCCAATTACCTTTACCACGAGACGGCTCTGACGGCTTCGTTCCGCCGGAAGCATTCCTCTACCTTGATCATGGAGGGTTGATCCAGGATAGATCAGCGGTCCCGTTAATCTTCCATGTCGCTCGGACAGCTGGAGACAGGCGACTCAACTACAACAGGGACGTCGCACACGGTAGTGTGGATCTTCTCAGGTTCAGTAGGGCGGTGAGGAATCGCGATAAAAGGGATGTCGTTGGGCAGCACCAGCATTTCTGGTGGTTGAATGATGGGGAAGGTGTTTCGTCGTTGTTTCCGTCAATTACGGACCGGCCTCACTAATGAGGCAGAGCTGACTAATCTGTTTTCCCTGTGAATAGCGATGGCCAGCTTGCATAGGTTTAGGTTAGCATTTAGGAAATATATACATATATTAGTATATACAAAGGTATACACTAATATATGTTCATAATTGTGTATAATGTCTATGTGTGTGTATGTGTGTATTGTGTATATAGGTTAGGTAGGCTAAGGTTTATTTTAAGTTAGATATTAAGTTTTCATAAAAAATAAAAAATTACATCCATATGCCAAGTTTTTGTTAACAAATATTTTTTCTTAGCCTTAAGTATCCAAAAAAAATAGTTCTAAGTAAAATGTATATACATAAAGTCGAAAGACATAGTTATAAGAATGTAGAGTACCTTAGAGCGCCTGTGTAGGGCCAGTAAGTTAGTATAAGATTGTTAAGTAATTTTAAGCTAGCATTTAAGCATTTTTTGTAAGTATGTAAGAGTTAATGATTAAGTAAATAAAATGCATTTAAAACTGAAAAAAAAACTGAATATTGTGAAACTATATACATATATTATATAATCTTGCGCGGGTAACTGAAGATATGATATTAATCAAAATTCAATATGGCGACTGCCATCCGCCATTTTGTGAAACTATATACATATAGTATATAATCTTGAGCGGGTCACTGAAGATATGATATTAATCAAAATTCAATATGGCGTCTGCCATCCGCCATTTTGTAAAACTATATACATATGTATGTTTGTTCATTTGTGGCGCTCTTGAGACCAAACGCGTGGACCGATTTCGATGGTTCTTACTTCTATCGATTTGTCGTAACCGTGCGAGTGTCACTAAAGACATGATATGAATCAAAATTCAGTTTGGCGACTAACAGCCGCCATTTTGTGAAACTATGTACATATAGTATATAATCTTGCGCGGGTCACTAAAGATACGATATTAATCAAAATTCATTATGGCGACTGCCAGACGCCGTTTTGTGAAACTATATACATACATATAGTATATAATCTTGCGCGGGTCACTGAAGATATGATATTAATCAAAATTCAATATGGCGACTGCCAGAAGCCATTTTGTGAAACTGTATACAATACATATGTATGTTTGTTCATTTGTGGCACTCTTGAGACCATACGCGTGGGTCGATTTTGATGGTTCTTACATCTATCGATTTGTCGTAATCTTGTGCGTGTTAGTGAAGATATGGTATTAATCTAAATGCAATTTGGTGACTACCACCCGCCATTTTGTGAAACTTTATATATATGTTTGTTTCTTTGTGGCACTCTAGAGACGAACCGCGAGGGCCGATTTGGATGACTATTATATCTATTGATTTGTCCTAAATTTGCGGGTGTCGTTGATGACATGATATTAATCAAAATTCAATATGACTACCAGCCGCAATTTTGTGAAACAATATACATATGTACGTTTGTTCTTTGTGGCACTCTAGAGTCCAAACGCGTTGTCCGATTTTCATGGTTCTTACATCTATCCATTCGTCATAATCTTGCGCGGGTCAGTGAAGACATGGTATTAATCTGAATTCAATATGGCGACTACCAGCCGCCAATATACATATGTATGTTTGTTCATTTGTGGCACTCTAGAGACCAAACGCGTGGTCCGATTTTGATGGTTCTTACATTTATCGATTTGTCGTAATCTTGCGCGTGTCACTAAAGATATTATATTAATCAAAATTCAGTATGGCGATTACCAGCCGCCATTTTGTAGAACTATATGTATATGTTTGTTGCTTTGGGGTACTCTCGAAATCAATCACGAGGGCCGATTTTGATGGTTCTTCCATCTATCCATTTGCCTTAATCGTGCGCGTGTCACTGAGGATATGATATTAATCAACTTTCAATATGGCGACTTCCAGTCTCCATTTTGGGAAACTATATACATATGTATGTTTGTTCCTTTGCGGCACTCTAGAGACCAAGCGCGTTGTCCCATTTTGATAGTGCCTATCGACTTTTTGGAATCTTGCGAGCATCACTGACTGCATAATATTAGTCAAAATTCAATATGGCGACTACCAGTCGCCATTTTGTGAAACTGTATATGTACTGTTGAACGGAATATCTTCCGTTTGATATCAGGCACATAAACCAGATATCTTGTTGAATTGTTAGACAAGCACTTGAACCTGTTCACTGGATGAAGATGCTGTGGCGGATTAAAATGCTTGATCAGTATTGAACTGAATTAAACTGACTTTTATTTGTTGGGCGAATGTTTTATACATTACGCCTAATAACAATATTGCTTACATCTATAAATCGTACAACTAATAACAATATTGCTTACATCTAGAAATATTATTAATGACCTAAATAAACAAAGTGAACATAATAAACACTTAATGGTATGAGGCAATGAAGTATGATGACGAGGTGTTAGGTTCGTTGTCGTTTGTTGTACCTTATGTTCCGTTCGTTGCTCCGTGGTATTGACTATGCATTTATGCCTTGGTAGTTCGTTGGTTGTCCTATGCGGTGTGTTGTGAGATATGCATTGGTTTGTTTGGCCCGAACATTCTCCCCCGCGTTGAATGGGTTGCCTTCAACTATATATGTACTCAGATTTCGCTGACATGATATTGAGCTCCAGATTGTAAAATAGGTGTGGAATTTGAATTTGACGTCATTCGATTGTGCAGTTTGCAGATGATTGTGATTCCGACTGAGATCGAAAGCAGCAGAGCCAGATAGCTAATTAAATGGTGATGAATGTTGATAACGAATACCTTGTCATGCAATTCTGGGAGTCTCTGAGTCTGCAGATCGGCAAGTTGACCTTGAAGAGTAGTTAGTGATTCCAGAGAGGTGTTGTGGTGGAGTGCTGGAGTTAATTCCAGTGCGGCCTGAACTTCGCTGTGTGTGTAAGTCATTTGGATCAGGTGAAAGAGGAGTAATTGGTCTGGAATTTAGGATGGCTTCTAGTTCAACGATTATGGTCTCTAATTCCTCGTGTGTTAGTGAAGCTGGTGAAACCGTTCTTATTAAAAGATGCTTTGCTGAATTTACTGCTGCCTCCCATAATCCGCCAAAATGGGGAGCTCGAGGCGGAATAAATTTGAAGGTGATGCCCTTGTCGCTGCTGGCCTTAATAATGGCCTCTTTTGCTTCAGGTGTATGGAGTACGTCGAGTAACTGATTCCTTGCTCCCACGAAGTTGGTCGCGTTATTCCAATAGAGCGTTTGAACTCGTCCTCGTCGGCTGATGAATCGTCTTAAGGCTCCAATGAAGGCTTCCGTCGTTAGGTCTGTTCCAATCTCTAGATGTACTGCCTTGGTTGTGAAGCAACAAAAGACTGCTAAGTATACCTCATGCGGTTTTTTTCCTCTGATTTCGTAGTGTACCCAAAGAGGTCCACAAAGATCAACACCGGACGTTATAAATGGTCTTTTTGGCGAGACGCGATCTGCTGGAAGGTTCCCCATAACTTGCGTCATAAGTTGTGGTCTGGTTTTGGTGCACTTGATGCAGTTATGAACGGTATGACGAGCCATGATCTTTCTCTTTATAGGCCAGAATTGTTGTCTCAAAATCGAAAGAAGCATCTGTGGCCAGCAATGGTTGTGATCCTTATGTTTTAATTTAAACAGCATTTTGGTTACTGATTCGTTGTAAGGCATCAGTATGGGGTGTTTTTCATCAAATTAAATGGATGCAGCTTTCAGTCGGCCTCCGACTCGCATGATACCGCTTTCGTCTAAAAATTGTGCTAGGGTGATCAGTGCGTTGGACCTACATAAGCCCTTGTGACCCTTGAGATCTTGAATTTCCTTGCCAAATTCAACGGCCTGTACTTCTCTTATGATCACTGTTAGGGCCTCATTGAGTTCCTTAGGTGAGAGTGATATGTGCTCCTCTGCAGTTGCATATTTTCATTTGGTTCTCTTGATAAAACGTAGGACGTATCCAATTGTGTGTTGTAAGAATCGGAAGGAATTTCGATGATTTATGTGGTAAATAATTTGTCCTGGAGCGGTTTGTGTCAATGCCACTGTAACTGTGTGTTTTCTTTTTCTTTCGAGATTGGTTGTTGGGTCTAGCTCCTTTATGAAAGGTCGGGCCATGCTGATTCGTTTCCATGCAAGAAGAATGGCCCATAATGCCACATGCTGCATGACATGAAGCTGGCTGCTGGTATTCCTCGCGACAGTAGATCCGCTGGGTTTTCTTTGGAAGGGACATGGCGCCATTGTTTTTCCAAAGAAAATTCCTGTATTTTCGCAACTCGATTTGCTACAAACGTGTGTAGTGATGAGGAAGTTGAGTTGATCCATGACAGAATGATTTGTGAGTCTGTCCTGAAGAATATTGGAGTATCTTGCAGTCTTAGGTCATCTCGGACGCTGCTTGTGAGTTCAGCTCCTAAGACTGCAGCACATAGTTCAAGTCGAGGAAGAGTTTGTTGTTTTATAGGAGCTATTCGTGATTAAGCACAGAGTAGTCTCACAACTGTTGTTCGATCCTTAAATGTGGATAGATACACCGCTGCGCCATATGCTTCTTCTGATGCGTCGACGATGACGTAAATCTGGATAGAGATTGGCGTCTTTTGATTGAAGATATGTCTGTCGATCTTTGCCTGATTTAATACTGATAGACTTCTCCAAAAGTTTATCCATTCTTCCCTTAAGTGCTTGGGTAATTCGTTATCCCAAGAGAGAGAGAGCTCTTTACTGCGCCAGAGCCCTTGCATGAAGATTTTTGCCTTAACGACTACCGGACCCAAGATTCCAAGTGGGTCGAAGATACGAGCGATATCTGAGCTGACTGTTTTCTTCGTGACAGATAAAACGGTTGTTAATTCGGCTCTTCCATACAGTTGGTCTGATTTAGGTTGCCAGATTATGCCTAGGGTCTTAATTCTGCATTTGATTGATTCGCTAAAGTCCAGGCTAATCTCTTGGTCCTCAACAAGGATATTCTTCAGTAATAATGGATGATTCGAACACCATTGCCGAAGTTTAAATCCACCACCATATAGCACCGTAGTTATTTGTTTTTGAGCTTCAACTGCCTCGAAAATGCTATCTGCTCCGCTAATGCCATCGTCCATATAGAAATCGTCTTTGATAATTCGAGCGCCAACTGGATATGTTGTTTCGTTATTGGTTGCTTCGTGTTGTAGACATTTAGTAGCCAAGTAAGGTGCTGGTGTTGTCCCATATGTCAGGGTATTTAGTTTAAAATATTTGATTTCCTCTGTGGCTTGTCTTCTCCAAATGATCAATTGTTACCCTTGATCTTCTTCATGGATTATGATCTGCCTATACTTCTTCTCAATATCGGCTGTGAAGATATATCTGTGCAGGCGAAATCGAAGTAGTATTGAAAGTAGTTTACTTTGAACTGAAGGTCCGATGTGAAGGATATCGTTGAGTGATAAACCGGATGACGTCTTTGCGGATGCATCAAAAACGACACGTAGTTTTGTTGTACTACTATCTGGTTTTAATACACAATGATGCGGGATAAAGAAGTGGGGTCGTTGGATCGTGTTAGGGTTGATTTCCTCCATGTGTCCAAGAGCTTCATATTCGTCCATAAACTTTGCATAATCTTCTCTCAGCTTAGGGTCTCTTTTAAGACGTCTTTCTAATGCCAGAAAACGATTCATAGCAGTTTTTTTTGGAGTCTCCTAGGGCGGAGCCATTTTCTCGAAATGGTAATCTGACGATAAAGCGGCCGCTATTGGTTTTTGATACGGTTTGACTGAAATGGTTTTCGCAAAATCTCTCTTTTGATGTCATTTGCCTTGGTGCACTGTCGTAATCCTCAAGCCTCCAAAATCATTCGATGAGCTCATCCGTTGTTTCTTCTTCGCTTAGTATACCACAAGTTGCCGAGCTATAGTTTTGATCTTCAATTTTTCCAGCTATTACCCAACCAAACACTGTATTTTGTAGAATAGGCAAATTTTTCCCAATGCTTATCTGTTCCGGTCGATTAAAATGTTCGTAGAATTCTGCTCCGAGTAGAACATCTATCTTGTCTGGTCCGTAGAAGTTAGTATCCGCTAAGGTGATATTCTCAGGTATAACCCAGGTTGAAGTATCTAGAACGTGTGCAGGCTGAGGTGCTACGATTTCAGGGAGTCTGAATGCCGCCATCCTGCAGGCGAACTTTCCAACCTTTGATTGTAGTCCAAGGTTGATTCATTGTTTTGCATTCCGTGTCCCCCTCCCTATGCCCTCAATGCACAGTGCTGATGGGGTTGGTGAGAGGGCTAGTCGTCTCATGAGCCTCTCAGTTATCAAATTTATCTGCGACCCAGTGTCCAGAATTGCTCGAGCTTCACATATTCTTCCGTTATTTCCCACAATGAGAACCTTGGCTGTGGCTAGAAGTACGTATCCCTTCTTCTTGTTGACTTGATTAATTGTCGCTAGAGTTGATGGAGGGACTTGATCCATGGTAGCTACAGTTGATGGAGGGACGACATCATTTGATGACTTCCTTGAATCGTCTGCAGTCCTGTGGCCTTGGGTCATTGCGTTTGGTTTTCCCAAATGCAGCAGGCTATTGTGCTTTCCTGTGCACTTAGTACAACATCTAGCTGGACATGCCTTTGAGGTGTGGTCTGCCTTAAAACATTTTAACCTGTCCACAGCGAAATTTTTAAAAACTTCTCGCAATAATAAAGTGGATGACCCTTAATGCTGCACACCTTACAGCCTTCGCCATTTGATGTTGCCACGGATGTCACCACCTTGCTTTTGTGACCTTGATTTTGTGTGCGCCGCGAGTCTGAGACTGCACCTTTTCCTCCCACGGCTTCCAATGCCTCGAATCGATTCTTTAAGAATTTTAAGAACTCCTTAATTTGTTGTAGTTCTGTAGGCTTTTGCAGTGATTGCTCATAAAGCAAGTGGCTTTGTCGATCGAGTTTCTTTATGGGTATGTGGATAAGTAGCGGGTCCCAGTTTTCCGTGTTTACTCCCAGAGTTTTGGGTGATTCTAGGCATTCATGAATGGCGTCATAAAACTCTTTGATTGCCTTCATTTCGGATGTGAGGTTCGGCAGACTGAGAATTCGCTGCAGCAGTGCTGAAGCTAAGGATCATTTATTGTTAAAACGGTCTTGTAAGATATTCCAAGCTATGTTGTAGTTGTAATCGGTTAGCTCGAGATGCCGCAACAAACGTTCTGCATTTTGTTGGACGAATGCCTCTTTTATACATTACACCTAATAACAATATTGCTTACATCTATAAATCGTACAACTAATAACAATATTGCTTACATCTAGAAATATTATTAATGACCTAAATAAACAAAGTGAACATAATAAACACTTAATAGTATAACGCAACGAAGTATGCTGACGAGGTGTTAGGTTCGTTGCCGTTTGTTGTACCTTATGTTGCGTTCGTTGCTCCGTGGTGTTGATTATGCATTTATGCCTTGGTAGTTCGTTCATTGCCCTATGCGGTGTGTGAACATGTACGTTTGTTCCTTTGTGGCACTCTAGAGACCACACCTGTCAGCCGATTTTGATGGTTCTTACATCTATCGATTTGTCGTAATATTGCGCGGGTCACTGAAGATATTATATTAATCAAAATTCAGTATGGCGACTACCAGCCGCAATTTTGTGAAACAATATACATATGTACGTTTGTTCTTTGTGGCACTCTAGAGACCAAACGCGTTGTCCGATTTTCATGGTTCTTACATCTATCCATTCGTCATAATCTTGCGCGGGTCAGTGAAGACATGGTATTAATCTGATTTCAATATGGAGACTACCAGCGCGGGTCAGTGAAGACATGGTATTAATCTGATTTCAATATGGCGAATGTTTGTTCATTTGTGGCACTCTAGAGACCAAACGCGTGGTCCGATTTTGATGGTTCTTACATTTATCGATTTGTCGTAATATTGCGCGGGTCACTGGAGATATTATATTAATCAAAATTCAATATGGCGACTACCAGCCGCCATTTTGAGAAACTGTATATGTACGTTTGTTCTTTGAGGCACTCTAGAGACCAAACGTGTCTGCCGATTTTGATGGTTCTTAGATCTATCGATTTGCTGTAATCTTGCGCGGGTTACTGAAGATATGATATTAATCAAAATTCAATATGGCGGCTGCTAGCCGCCATTTTGTGAAACTACACATATATGAATATTTGTTCGTTTGTGGCACTCTAGTGACCAAACGTGTGGACCGATTTTGATGGTTCTTACATCTATCGATTTGCTTTAATCTTGCGCGTGTCACTGAGGATATGATATTAATCAGTTTACATGTTTACATCATTAACACCGAAAGCTAATTAAACAATTGTTTATTAAACAATAAACGCTTGGAAAATTTTAAAAATTTCGTGCAATTTGTGCAGTAATAAAGTCGAACGAACTCAGTTAAAAGTGGTCTGTTGCGACTGTAGTAAAATCCATCACGCGAAATGTGTTAACATATTGCCGGTTGATTTGGAATTCCTAAAGAAGAGCAACAAATCTTGGAGATGTGGGAACTGCGTAACTACACAATGTCGCGATTCGCTATATCCAAAAGAATTAAATTCATCTCTCGAAGAATCGGGCATCACACTGATGATGATTTGCAAGGAACTGCAAGACATAAAAGAAGCTCAAACAATACAAATAATGGAGCTTCAAAACAAAAACAAAGAGTGCGAGCAAAAAATTCAAATGCTGGAACATAAGGTCAATTACCTCGAGAACCAGCTGATTTCAAACGACATTGAGGTGTATAATATTCCTCAAATCACCAACGTCTCTACCACCGATTTGGCGCTAAGAATCTTTCGTAATGGAATCAATGTGGGTGTAACAGAGAACGATATAGATCATTGCTATATAAAAAAAATTAAAAAACGACATCAAATCTCAGAGAGCGATGACTCACACACCCCCATCAATATTCTTCATGTAAGATTATCAAGCCGACGTTGGAAGGAGAAGATAATGAGAGCAAACCGGCAAAAGAAAGAACCGTTAACAACGTCTGTACTCAACGCAGAGGTGAACTCTCAGAAGATGTACATCAATGAATGTTTATCTCACCACACACGTCAGCTGTTCAAAACCTCAAAGACATTGAGGATCACAAAGAAATATAAATATGTATGGATCAAGAATGGGATAGTACACATGCGCAGAAGTGAGGGTGATGTAATCGTTCGTATAAACTGTATACTGATTTCAATAAATTATGAGTTCTGTAAATACTAGTACTGACCCTTGTCTAACTCCTATTGTATGTATAATGCGAATGTCCCATCATATTCATATGAAAATTTTTGTATTCATCAGAACATTCGTAGTATGCGTAGTAATTTTTCAACACTATTAGCTTATATTAAAACTCTTGAAAAATTGTCTGTGGTAATAGTTTTAAGTGAAGTATGGGTTTTTGAGGAAGAATTATATTTGTATAATATTCCTGGATACGCGCCGCCCTTTGTAAAGATGGGTTGTACGTGCAATTCCGCTTATATAAATGTTCTGAGCGCTGATATCGTGAAATTGTCTTTCGAATATAACAATGTTTTGTATACTCTGTTGTGCATTTATAGGCTTCAGAAGGTAAATAAAACTGTGTTTTTGAAAGATCTAGACAGGATTTTAAAGAAGATTAAGGCAATAAGATTGTCTTAGGAGACATCAATATCAATATCCTCGATCGCTCCAACAAATACACTGAGGACTATTTAATGACACCAAACGGTTTAAAAAGTATTGTTAATGATCCGACCAGAGTTAGTAACTCAACTCTAAGTTGTATTGACCATATTTTTATAATAGTGTGCAAAAATTTTAATAAAATTGTTAAAGGACTACGGAATTACTGACCACCATATGACTTCTCTTAGCACCAGTGTAAATTCGATCCAAAATCCCAAAATTGCTACGCTCAAATCGACTCAAAAAATAGACTATCACTTGCTTAAAGAATACCTATTGAACGAATTTTGGGATTCGGTTTACAATAAAAATGATTCTTCCAGTGCATTTGAGATATTCTTATCGATTTTACACAAGTATATAAGACTTTGCACTACAGAAAATTCGACCATAACAAATCGAAATAAACACTTAAAACCTTGGATAACAAAAGCTCTTCTAAATCTTATAAGAAAGAAAAAAATATTTGCAAATAAACATGCTAGATATCCTTATAATAAAAGGCTGAATAAATATTATAAAAAGCTTTGTAAAATGGTTACATTTAAAGTTAAAGAAGCACGTAATAATTATTACCTAAACTTATTTGAAAGGGCAAATGGAAATAGCAGGGAAGTATGCAGAGTAATAGATAGTATTATGGGCAAATATAAACAAACTGAACAAATAAATGTTTTGGAAGATAATGGAACTCTATTAACAGGTTCAGAAGCAATCACCAATACACTTAATGAGCATTTTATTGAAATTTCACAGCTACTTAAACCTTCAATCGAACCCTGTCATCCCTGTCAATGTTCTTTAAATAGTAATATTATTACCGACAGAGTTCAAAATAACAGTTTTGTATGTGAGTCCATTGATTCTGTCGAACACTACAAAGTCATTATGAACTTAAAGAACAAAAATTGTTGTACAAGTGAGGGTATCACAAGTATTCTGATAAAAAATATTGCTTGGCAAATAATAGATACAGTGCCTCACAAAATTGATCAAATGATTTGTGAAAAAAACATCATTCGATTTATAACTGTAAAGTTGTTAACCGGTGACCGAAAATTTGCTGTTGTTTAGTGAACACATGTTTTCTCATTTCATGAAATGCGATTTAGTGATAAAAATTTAAAACTTCACTGTTATTTGTGAAGTGCTGGTGAGTGGTTGATTTGATCAATTTTGTGAGTTTAGGGATCGCACGTTTATTGTGACACTAAAAGTTAGTTTTACAAGAAATAAAAGGTGAGTAAACGTTTTTCTGTAAAAAAGACAGTTGTCAAAATTAAAAATACAACAAGTAAGTGAAGATAATCTTACTATTTTTCCGCTGAATATGACAGATTGAAGATGAAGCCAATTCCATCAAACTTAATCAAAGAAATCCAGAAATTGTTGGAAGAAAGGAAATCCCACCGTCAAATTTCTGGCCAACTATTCATTTTTGTTGGTGCCGTTAGTAAATACAGATAAACTCAACATCAGTACCACGGTTGAAGGCGGGACGAAAACCTTTGCAATCAAGGACCATCCAACGCAAGATTTGCCGTGCCATAACAACAGGAGAGGAAAAAAATGCTGTTTCAGTGCAGAAGTCTCTAATTAGAAACGATAATCTCCACGTTAGTACAGAGACAGTAAGAAGAACTCTGAGAAAAGCTGGATTAAAAGGTCGCGCCAAAGTTAAAAGGCCATTTCTTACAACACGTCATAGGAAACTTCGCCGGGATTTTGCCAAAAAATACAGAAATTTCACTGAAGCTGACTGGGAAAGGGTAATTTTTTCAGACGAAACCAAAATTAACCGTTTTGGGTCGGATGGAAGAGAATGGACTTGGAAAAAAACAGGACAGCCTTTAAGAAAACGTATGGTAAAAGATACAGTTAAGTTCGGTGACGGAAATTTAATGATATGGGGTTGTATGGCTACAAAAGGCATCGGGTTGTGTCAGAGAATGGTCTGAAGAATGACATCAGTAGACTACATTTCAATTTTAAATAGAAGTTTAGTCGGAAGTTTGGAAAAATGGTACAAAAATGCTTCCAACGTTATCTTCCAGCATGATAACGATCCGAATCATACTGCTAAATTAACAAAAGCTTGGATCCAACAACGTGGAATTAAAGTCTTAGATTGGCCTCCACAGTCTCCAGACTTAAATCCCATAGAGCATTTATGGCAACACCTGAAAACTTGCTGAATACTCAACACCAGCACGAAATCTAGATGAACTGTACGGCAGAGTTGACTCAGAGTGGAATGCAATTCCTTCAGAAACGTGTGAAAATTTGATAAACAACATGCCACGTCGAATTCAAGCCGTTTTAAAAGCCAAAGGAGGTCACACGAAGTACTAAAAGGTAATTGATCCTTAAACTCACACAATTGATCAATTACTAATCTACCTTACTTGTAATTATTTTTCAGAAATAAAGATAAAGAACACAAAAAAAAAATAGAACAGGAAAAAGTCTAATAAATACTTATTCTTGAAAAAAAGTGTTTAAATTATTCTGCATAGATTTAAAACTAGGAAAAAGCTACATAATTGACTTCATGCAAAACACTTGATCAATTTTGTGAGACACTGTATATTGAGTTATTTATTTAGTTTAAGTATCAATAATGGTTGTTTTGCAAGTCCACTTAAATGTGCAGAGGTAATTCCATTTTTGAAGAAAGGTAACAAAAAAGATGTGTCCGACTACAGACCCACATCGTTATTACCTACATTTTCTAAAGTATTTGAAAAAATTCTCAAAAGGCGAATGCTACAATTCTTGGAGAAAACTAAGTTTTTTTCAAGTAATCAATTTGGTTTTAGACATGGATTATCAACAGAGAATGCTATCCTTAGGGTCTGCAATCAGCTACATAAAGGGCGAAACAAAAATGTGTCTACTATGGCTTTATTCATAAACATGACAAAGGCTTTTGATATGGTTGACTATTAGTTATTATTAGAAAAATTATACAATGCTGGATTTAGGGGAACAATACATAACTGGTTGAAAACATATCTTAAAGACAGAGTTCAAAAAGTGAAGGTAAATGGCGTTTTTAGTAAACCGCTGGTCTTAAAAAATGGAGTTCCTCAGGGTTCTGTTCTACGGCCATTTCTATTTTTAATATATATTCAGACAGCAATTCAATGGAATACCGACTGCATTCGGTGATGATATAACATTTACATACACGTTCCAAAACCAAATTGATTGCATTACGAAAATTGGAGAAGATCTAGAAAAATTTAGGGTGTGGTTTGCTCATCACAAGTTACTTATTAGCGAAAAAACCAAATTATTAACGTTGAAAATATCCGGCAATACTATACTAGAATACAACCTTGATTTCACTCGCATGAGTGTACTAGATTTAGCCTACCGCTTCATACTTGTGGCATACCAAACTTTTATGAACAAAATACGTGTTCTCAGAAGTGTTTTATAATTGAATCAGTCAAGAATTTTAAATATCTAGGAGTCTTAATATATCAAAATCTGAACTGGAAGGATCATTTACAAACAATAAAATAACACATGTACCTGGTGGCTCGTAAACTGTATCTTATCAAACCATACTGCTCAGATTTTTTATTAAAGTTTTATTAAAGTTTTACTATGGACTGGCATACTCTAAATTGCAATATGGCATTGTATGTTATATTGGGGAGGATAATATTTCAATGCGATTAGACCAGTCTTGGTTGCTCAAAAATATCTAGTTCGCATTCTTACTAACTACAATCGTCGTACTCATAGTTGACCCCTATTTATAAAAATCAATATTTTACCAATAAGACACTTATATGTTTTTAAAGTACTTAGAGAATTTTTTCAGCGGAGCGGTAACATTCCTAGCAGGACTAATTCAACTTATAATTTAAGGACAAATAACACAGGCTTAGCAAACGTACCAATTGCACGTTCAATACATTTTTCCAAATTCTATACATTTACTGCCCCATGCTATTTCAATAAACTTCCACATTCCATACGATTAACTAATAACTATAATATCTACATTAACAAAATAAGAGCTTGGATTTTTGCTATTGATCTTACTAATATTGAACTATTACTACGAAATCTACCTTAATATCGCTGTAAAAAACGGACTAATGAAACTGTATTCTTCTTTGTATCTCATTACTATTAATTTCATACGCATTCTGTCTTTAATAAATTTTAATTTTACAGCTATATATTATCTGTATATGTATTTTTCAATGCCACCCCACTCCAGAAATGTTAATTAATTTATATAAACATAATGAAGTGTCGTCTAACACAAATTTTTGACTTTGTCATCTAATTAAATGACGACCACTATTTTATTCACTCTATGAAATTTATATTATTATATTATTGCTTTGCATTTATCTATTAATTTTTATATAATTATTATTATTTTTATATAATTATTTTTATATAAAAATATATAAATAACAAAATAAAAAAAAGATAATCAAAATTATTTGATTATTTGGCCAGCCGCCATTTTATGAAACTATATACATATGTATATTTGTTTCTTTGTGGCACTCTAGAGACCAAACGCGTGGACCGATTTTGATGGTTCTTACATCTATCGATTTGTCGTATCTTGCGAGTGTCACTAAAGACATGATATTAATCAAAATTCAATATGGCGACTAACAGCCGCTATTGTGTGAAACTATATATGTATGTTAGGTCTAGAGACCTAACGCGTTGGAACCATCAAAATCGCATGGTTCTTACATCTTCGATCTGTCGTAATCTTGCGTGTATCACCGAAGACATGATATTAATCAAAATTCAATACGGCGACTACCAGCCGCCATTTTGTGAAACTATAACATATATGTATGCTTGTTCCTCTGTGGCACTCTAGACACCAAACGCGTGGGCCGATTTCGATGGATCTTATATCTATCGATTTGTCGTAACCTTGCGCGTGTCATTGAAGACATGATATTAATCAAAATTCAATATGGCGCCTACCAGCCGTCATTTTGTGAAACTATATACATATGTGTGTTTGTTCATTTGTGGCACTCTTGAGACCAAACGAGTGGGCCGATTTTGATGGTTCTTACATCTATCGTTTTGTCGTAATCTTGCGCGGGTCACTGACGATATGACATTAATCAAAATTCAATATGGCGCCTACCAGCCGTCATTTTGTGAAACTATATACATATGTGTGTTTGTTCATTTGTGGCACTCTAGAGACCAAACACGAGTGCCAATTTTGATCGTTCTTACATCCATCGATTTGCCTTAATCTTGCGCGTGTCACTCAGGATATGATATTAATCAAAATTCATTATGGCGAGTGCCAGCCGCCATTTTATGAAACTGTAGACATATGTATATTTGTTCCTTTGTGCCACGCTAGACACCAAACGCGTGGACCGATTTTGATGGTTCGTACATCTATCGATTTGTCGTAACCTTGCGAGTGTCACTAAAGACATAATATTAATCAAAATTCAATATGGCGGCTCCCAGCCGCCATTTTGTGAAACTGTGTATGTATGTTTGTTCATTTGTGGTACTCTAGAGAACAAACGAGTGGACCGATTTTGATGGTTCTTACATCTATCGATCTGTCGTAATCTTGCACGTGTCAGTGAAGACATGGTATTAATAAAAATTTAATATGGCGACTACCAGCCCCATTTTGTGAAATTATATATATCTATAAAATTAAATATATATAAATTAATTATATATAAATATTATATATTAAATATATATAAATTATATATATTTATAAAACAGCACAAATCATAAAAATTCAAATACACTCGTATCTTGCATTCGAAAATGTACCTATTTTAAGGTCGCGCACATGTGACACTTGAGGCGATGAAAAAGATGGTCGTCGAGATATAACTAGAACGCTGGTTTGATATCTTCGACGACTAGTTTCGACTCAAGGGCGTAATAACTCTCAATACCAGACGCAAAATCATTTCATCCAAAACTCATACAACAATAGAACAACAGGCATAGACGGTGAATGCGATAGCCATTCAAGATCAAATGCCAACTACGGCATTGTTGGCCACCGCGCTGGTGAAGGTTTTTGCACCTGATAGAACAAGCCAAGTGCTCAGAGCATTAATCGATCCGGGCTCCGAGGCCACATTTATAATCGAAAATGCCGTTCAACTCATCAAACTTAGAAGGGAAAAGGTATTAACGAAAGTAACTGGTTTAGGATTAACGTCCACTGGTACTTCAAACTATCAAGTTCACCTCACAATTTTCTCGCGAACCAATAGTTCATTTTCTCTTGATGTTATATGTTTTGTTTTCCCTCGTCTGACTTCACTGCTGCCATCTCACCAGGTGCAAAAGAAGGGATGGGATCACATCTCGAAACTTGCATTGACAGATCTGACGTATGATATCCCAGGGAAGATAAACATTTTGTTAGGTGCTGATGTATATGCATCCATAATTTTAAAATGATTAGTAAGAAGTAAAATGGGATCTCCTATTGTACAGCAAACTGAGTTGGGTTGGATCCTGACGGGAAGCACTAACAAGCAGTTGCAGAGTAACAATCTCACGGTACAGAGTCAATATAACTCCTTAGATGCGCAACTACGACAATTTTGGGAGATAGAAGAAGACTTCGGTGTGAGAAAGTTAGCAGCAGAGGAGGAGAGCTCTCAACAAGATTTCAAACAGACTGTCAGAAGACGAAGAGATGATAGGTACGAGGTTCGGCTTTCTTTAAAAAAACATATTCGTTCAGTACTAGGAAATTCAATAGGAGCTGCCATGGCAAGACTATACCAAATCGAAAACCGGCTAGCTACCGAGCCAAAATTGCAGGAAGCTTATAAAAACTGTTTGAAAGAATATGTTACACTAAGACACATGAAGGCAGTGCCACATGGAATGGAGCGAATAAATAGCGATAACTATTTTCTACGCACCATGCTGTATTGAAAGAGTCCAACACTACAAAGCTGCGAGTAGTTTTTGACGCTCCATGTAAGACTTCTAATGGAAAATCATTAAACGATTATTTAATGGTGGGACCACGGTTACAGCCGGACATCATACATAGCCAAATGGAGGAAATTTAAGGTGGCTTTTACGGCGGACATTGCCATGATGTACCGTCAATTATGGATAGCGGAAGAAGATATGAAATATTAGTTGATTTTGTGGATAACCAGAAAAAAAGATCCTATGAGAACATATGCGCTCAACAGAATCACATTCGGTATCGCATCAGCGCCCTATTTAGCAGTGCGTACATTACACCAACTTGCAACTGATGTTGAAAATTCAAAACCATAAGTCGCAAAGGTACTTACTGAAGGCTTTTACATCGACGATCTTATCTATGGATCGGACAATGAAGAAGAGGCAGTTAAATTGCTATGAGACCTTCTAGCTACGTTATAGTCAGCTGGATTTCCGTTACGTAAATGGGCAAGACTTTAGAGCAAGTCCCTGAAAATCAAAGAGAAGTAAAACTTCCTATAAATTTTGATTCACAAGATGCCATTAAAACATTGGGCATTCAATGGCTCCAGCAAGAGATATATTTAAGTTTAAAATAATATTACCTGAGGTTGATAAATATACGAAACGATCCGTGCTCGCAGATATCGCTCGACTGTTCGATCCTGTAGGACGGCTGGCTCCGAGTATCGTCAAAGCAAAACTAATATTACAAGAACTTTGGCGCATTGAATGTTCTTGAGACACACCCATTCCTTACAAGATCGAAAAACCTTGGGTGGAATTACGAGCTGGGCTAAAACAATTGCATCACTTAGAAATCCCACGTTGGATTGGATATGCAGACGGAGCGGAGGTGCAATTGCATGGTTTTAGTGACGCTTCCGAGAAAGGAGTGCATAAACATGCTGACATCGAAAACTAGAGTTGCCCCAGTCAAAAGCATATCTTTACCGCGCCTAGAACTTTGCGCGGCTCTGCTCTTAGCCAGGCTATTAAACAGAATTGTAAAGACCATGCAATTTAATAATCCAGAAATATTTGCATGGTCCGATTCCATGATCACCCTGTCATGGATAAAGGGAAACCCAGCGATAAGTACGACGTTTGTGGCAAATAGAGTTGCAGAAATTCAATCAATCACGAACCCAAACTGCTGGCGACATGTAGGCACCAAAGAAAACCCAGCAGACATGGGATCACGGGGTCTATTGCCAGAAGAATTAAATAACAAGATGTGGTGACACGGATCCTCATTTCTAAGAAGATTTTGTGTAAAGGGGGTACCAGGTATCATAATTGAGACGGATAAAGAAACTAAAAGAGTAAATAAAAAAGATAATAACTCCTATTTGCTATATGCATACAAATTTTGCGAATGTAGGTTCACAGTGTGTTGACAACAACAGCATATTTTTTCAGAAATTCTCAACACTTAAACGTTTGATTCGAATTGTGGCAATATGGCGCAGGTACTTCCTCAATCTGAGATCGGAGGAATGCAGATCTTTAGATAAGAAAAATCTAACAGCTGAAGAACTGCTCTTATCTATGCATCAACTCATCAATGTCGTCCAAAATGAACTATTTAGAGCAGACATCCAGGCATTGGAAGAGAAAAAACCTATTCTCAAGAGGACGATTCTCAACTTAAATCCCTTTCTCGACTCTGAAGGCTTATTAAGGGTAGTTGATCGTTTAGCAAATGCATCGCTTACATTCCATCAGCGACATCCTATAATGCTCAGTGGGTCACATTACTTATCAAAACTAATTGTTAGCGATGTGCATCAAAGCACTCTTCACGGCGGCCAACAAATGATGATGGCGGAAATCAAAAACTGTTTCTGGATAACAAATTTGAAAAAAGTGGTGAAGTTCACGATCCACAAATGCATTCCCTGTCATCTGTACAACACGAAAACGCAACTGCAGCTTATGGGCAGTATTCAAACAGAACGCGTAATTGCCACAAGACCCTTTACAAATACGGGGGTAGTTTATGCTGGGCCAGTGGAGATAAAAATGTGGAAGGGAAGATGCAATACGTTTTCAAAAGGGTACATTGCCGTGTTTGTATGCCTCTCAACAAAGGCAATTCATATTGAATTAGTAAGCTATCTGACCGTCGCCGCCTTTATTGGAGCGTTTAGAAGTTTTGCGGCAAGTAGGGGTGCCTGCAATAACATCTATAGTAACTGTGGTACCAATTTTAAGGGTGCGAACAATGAGCTAAGAAAAGATAGCAAGTTCATAACCACGGAATGGTCGAAAGAAGTTACAAAAATCCTAGCTTCCCAAAACACAACGTGCCATTTCAACCATCCAACGTCACCACACTTTGGCGGACTTTGGGAGGCAGGAGTTAAGTCAATTAAACACCACTTGAAAAGAACCATTGGCTCCTCTAAATTAACGTTCGAAAAATATTCCACACTACCTCATGCAAATCGAAGCATGTCTAAATTCAAGGCCATTGTGTGCCATGACCACAGATCCCAATGATTTGACGGTCCTCATCCCTGGACACTTTCTCATTGGAGTTCCACTAAATACTCTTCCTGACAGAAATTTGGAAGAAAGAAACGTCAAAAATATCGAAAAAGGGAAATGCCTTCAACGGCTAATACAAAACTTTTGGAAACAATGGAACGGAACGTATCCGCATCAACTTCAGCAGCGATCAAAATGGCTTCGATAGCATCCAAACATAAAGGTCGGAGACCTTGTTTTAGTCAAGTAGGATAACCTTCCTCCATTGGGGTGGCCGTGGTGTAGTGGTAATTGCAAACGCTTCTCACTCGGAGGGTCCAGGTTCGAATCCTGCCCATGGCAAATCAGTTTTTCATTCTGTAATTGGAACTCAGACAAAAAAATTCTGCGTGTGAAGGCATAACACTGACACGTAGATTTGGCTGTTATAAGAGTTTCAAGCAATGAAAAAAAATACTGGGAATTATATCTCGAATCACTCTGAGTGAAGAAAAACTCTCCGTCCTATTCGGACTCCCGCCCCTGGAGAGCAATCATAGAAACCAAACACACCTGAGTTTCAAACCACTACAAAAACAATTTTCCTTTCTCCTCCTTCTATCTTTCCGCCCGCGCCCTGGCAACAGTAAAAGGGTATCTAACCCCTTAGGCGCGCGTAAGTTATAAAAAAAAAAAAAAAAAAAAAAAATTGTCTTGGGTTCTCGCGTTCAAGAACTACACACCGGTTCGAATCGTCTTGCGCGCGTGGTGACCATTAAGACGGGCACGTCGATCCTTAAACACCCAATCGTAAAATTATCCCCCTTACCAATCTCAAATCCGTAATACGAATAACCTTGATGTATATCTACAAAATGAACTACACATTAACACCATCATACAACAAATAAAGTTAAATAAACTTCGAAAAAATATCATTAA
This sequence comes from Volucella bombylans, assembly GCA_949129095.1. Classification (NCBI taxonomy): domain Eukaryota; kingdom Metazoa; phylum Arthropoda; class Insecta; order Diptera; family Syrphidae; genus Volucella; species Volucella bombylans. The sequence goes on from OX422140.1 coordinate 242,897,911, forward strand.
GAAACTAAAAGACATACTAACCCAACAACATCTCAACAACCTCACCGAATGCGTAACCTCCAACCAGTCAATAGTCAGCTCTTACAGCTAAACATTTTCTTTTCCTTTTCTCTATGCATCATTCATGTTAACAAAATCTAATGCTTTGTTTTCTTTTGTTACATGAACGAGCAAATAAAATCTTCACCAGCAGATAAATACACATCGGAGCGCAAGATATTGGGGGAACGATATCGCAAGAGACTACACCAAACTCAAGATGCGACCAAGCCCCGCCACTATGAGCATCACAAGTCTGCAGTACGAGGGCCGGAAGCATGTTGGTTCCCAACAAAACAGCACAAATCATAAAAATTCAAATACACTCGTATCTTGCATTCGAAAATGTACCTATTGTAATGCCGCGCGCATTTGACACTTGAGGCGACTGGTCGTCGAGATATAACTAGAACGCTGGTTGCAAATGCAACCTTGATATCTTCGACGACTAGTTTCGACGAACATGAAAACACAAATTGTAAGCGCGTAGTTAAAACCACAACCAAAATAATAGACACTAACTAACTAAAACACCTGAACTGTCAAATGTGCAAGGGCAGATTGTTAAGATGCATGCTTTCTCTCTCTAGCATCGTCCAAACCAATATGTCACATCAAGTGTCGCTAGTCATGCTAAGTCAAAACCTTATATTAATGGCCGACCTAAGGAGAGAGAACGCATACACCTATAGCTCCATAAGATTAATAGTCACAGCTCTAACTTCATATATGGGGCATTATCCAATTTAGTTGGTATAATTATAATGTACAAACACATAAGTGTCATTACATATTATATGAATATTTAAAAGAGTTCATTGACGCATGTATATAAGAGTAAAGCATAACAGCTGTTAGACACCGAGGTTTCTTCATCTCATGAGACAAGTTTCCTTGACACTAATCGCCAGTCATTTGAATCGGAAGAATAAGAAATTGTAACGTCTTTTATCTCTTGCATTTCATTTTAACCCATTTATGCCCGAGTTAATTTATTTTCAATATTTTATTTAAATTCATTCAATTTATGTGGAAAACCACTTAACTTAAGCAAATACGTAATAAATTTTTTTTTCTATCGTGAGATTTTAGCTTTTTAGAAATGTTGCATTAATGGGCAACAAACAGCATTAGTGAATTTTTTTTAAAAACTTTATTTTTAATTTTCAAATGTGTTTATACAATGCTAGGAATGTCTATTTTATGGAATGGAATTGCACAAAACATTTATCGTGTAATGCAATGTTGCATTGACTACAAATTTTGTTTGGTCTGGGATTTGCATAACCAGCAACGTTTTCCACTTCGTACAGGTGAGTAACTGTATATTTTCAAAAAACCAATTGCCAGCTGCCTCCTGAACTCCAGTTGGTCTACGCCTTTTCCACAATGTTTGTTTAAGGACCACGTATTAACAATGGCTAGATCAATCATCCACATAACAATGGAGGTGTACCATTTCTTTCCTCGAAATCCAATTCGGTAGCACGAAATGTGCTCATCTAGCAATTCTACACCACCCATATGAGAGTTGTACTCATGATTGACGTTTGGTTGAGGGATATCTATCCTCCTTTTCTCAGAAAATGAAAACCTTTTTACACTCTTAATTGGATAAGTACCGTAGACATTCGACACCATAGTAACTACATTTTTGTTTTTCCAGCTTGTTACAATTTGGCCAGTTTCTTCATCATAGTACGTGGTAAAGTAACCCCTATCTTTCTTTAAAAATTTCTTTCTATCTTCCAATTTTATATTTTTTAACCGGTTCTCACGCAAAGTGCCTGTTCCACCGAATCCCATTAGCGAAAGTTTGTATATAAGATCTGGGCTTGAAAAACAGATATCGAAAAATAATGAAAATTTAAACAAGGGGAACTCGTTGGCGATCGTTTTGCTAAAGTCCAGAACCACTGATTCTCCTAATCCTAAAAGAGAAATCTCTATCCTGTCTCTTTCCTTGATAAATATCAAACTGAAGACAGTATCCGAACTTCAAAGCCGCTACCCAAGCTTTATATCCGTATCTTACGGGCTTATTTCGAAGAAACTGCTTGCAACAATGTTTTCCGAAGAATGGAATCGTGTATTCGTCAATAGATATATTGCTTTCCATCGGACAGTATTGCTAAAATTTTGTATTTAGGTGATTGAGCCAAGGGTCGAATCTATTGGAAGATAGTGTGCTAGTGAACAAGAGTTTGTAAAAACTAATGCTACCTTGAGGGGAGTAGTGTTGGTTGAACAAAGTAAAAATTGGGTAAAATGTCTTAAAATTTATTTCTTCTCATCAACTAAAGCGTTATGAGCACCTTCGCGGAAGTCCCAAAAAATTCGCCTTCTTGGTATATGAATATATCCGCTTATTATAAGTATTCCAATAAATGTATATATCATTTATAACATTTTATCGACTTGAAGTACTCGTATCTCATTCTTTCTTATAAGTGAATATGCAATAGCATAGCTCTCCGAAGATAAGGTAAGAGACTTAGGATAACTTATATCTGAAAACTTATTGTTGTAAACCATAGTTTTCAAGGTAAGGTTTTCCTCTGTACCACGTTTCCACTTTTGGGAAATTATAAACCCCACTTGTGTGTAGCTCCTACACGATGTGATTAGAAGAGCTGTCTCTATGAAATATCATTTCTCCACTGGACATACGTTGCCTACTTCCCAATCGATTTGCATCTTCATTCTCCTCATCACCCGACTCTTCATCTGTTAAGTTTCCATCTTCTGGAAGAGTTATAAAAATTGCATCTGGAACATCATCGCCTTGAGTCAAGCTTAACAGAAACTCCAAAATTTCTCCAACAGTTAGACATTTATTCCCACATAAAAAATATGTATCAAACACTTGCATATCCCATTGATGCGTTAACGCAACACCATTTTTCAGCTTGATATAATAATATGATAAATATGCTTTTCTGATCACGTTTTTATTTTATCACACTTATGTTTATGTAGTTGCAATAACCCTGATGTCAAATATCAGGTTTTATTAATTTTTTGTACTTACCAATCCATTTTATAAAACCGCTTTACTTTTTTTTTTCAAATTTTTTTTTTCACAATCTCTGACTATAGAAAACCAACATTTTCACACACCGAACACTTTAAAGAACACCAAATGCAAAGCCTACTTCCCAAATGCAATTTCTTGATAAATTAAAAAATTTAAAATTCGGAAAGGCTTACTCCCTTTTTTGTTGCGTTACCGCAACAGTGGACATAAATGGGTTAAATACAAAATTATATTTTATAGTTCAACTAAGTATAAAACAATATGCATATGAATATTTGTTCCCTTGTGGCACTCTAGAGACCAAACACGTGGGCCGATTTTGATGGTTTTTACATCTATCGATCTGTCGTAATCTTGCGAGTGTCACTGAAGACATGACATTCATCAGAATTCAATGTGGCGACTGCCAGCCGCCAATTTGTGAAACAATATACATATGTATATTTGTTCTTATGTGGCACTCTAGAGGCCAACAGAGTGGAGCGATGTTGATGGTTCTTGCATCTAGCGATTTGTCGTAATCTTGCGAGTGTCATTAAGGACATGATATTAATCAATATTCAACATAGCGACTACCAGCCGCCATTTTGTGAAACTATATATGCATGTTTAATCCCTTGTGGCACTCTAGAGACCAAACGCGTTGGCCGATTTTGATGGTTTTTACATCTATCGATATGTCGAAATCTTGGGCCTGTCAGTGAAGACATGGTATTTATAAAAATTCAATATTGCGACTACCAGCCGCCATTTTGTGAAACGATGGATCTTACATCTATCGATATTATATTAATCAAAATTCAATATGGCGATTACCAGCCGCCATTTTGTAGAACTATATGTATATGTTTGTTGCTTTGGGGTACTCCCGAAACCAATCACGAGGGCCGATTTTGATGGTTCTTGCATCTATCGACTGGTCGTAATCTTGCGGGTGTCACTGAATACATGATATTAATCAAGTTTTTATGAAACTATATATGTATGTTTGTTCCTCTGTTGCACTCTAGATATCAAACGCGTCTGCCGATTCCGATGGATCTTACATCTATCGATCTGTCGTAATCTTGCGAGTGTCACTGAATACATGACATTCATCAGAATTTAATATGGCGACTGCCAGCCGCCATTTTGTGAAATTATATACATATGTATGGTTTTTCCTTCATGGCATAATAGAGAACAAACGCGAGGGCCTATATTGATGGTTCTTGCATCTATCGATTTGTCGTAGTCTTGCGGATGTCAATGAATACATGATATTAATCAAAATTCAATGTGGCGACTACCAGCTGCCATTTTGTGAAACTATATATGTATGTTTGTTCCTTTGTGGCACTCTAGAGACCAAACGCGTTGGCCGATTTTGATGGTTCTTACATCTATCGATCTGTCGTAATCTTGCGAGTGTCACTGAATACATGACATTCATCAGAATTTAATATGGCGACTGCCAGCCGCCAATTTGTGAAACAATATACATATGTATATTTGTTCTTATGTGGCACTCTAGAGACCAACAGAGTGGAGCGATTTTGATGGTTCTTGCATCTAGCGATTTGTCGTAATCTTTCGAGTGTCATTAAGGACAGGATATTAATCAATATTCAACATAGCGACTACCAGCCGCCATTTTGTGAAACTATATATGCATGTTTAATCCTTTGTGGCAGTCTAGAGACCAAACGCGTTGGCCGATTTTGATGGTTTTTACATCTATCGATATGTCGAAATCTTGCGCGTGTCAGTGAAGACATGTTATTTATCAAAATTCAATATGGCGACTATCAGCCGCCATTATGTGAAACTATATATATATGCTTGTTCCTCTGTGGCACTCTAGAGTCCAAACGCGTGGGCCGATTTCGATGGATCGTACACCTGTCGATTTGACGTTATCTTGCGAGTGTCATTAAAGACATGATATTAATCAAAATTCAATATGGCAAGTACCAGCCGCCATTTTGTGAAACTATATATGAACAAAATAAAAAATTTAAACAAGTGTGTGATTTTTTAGTTATTTTATTATAAGATAAGATAAAACAAAGTATATAAACGTATGCGAGGGAAACCGTATGCGAGAGACTGCCGACATGACCACGCTGCTGATAAAGTACGGACTGCTTCTTCTGGGCTACTACAGCCACCAGACCCCTAACGAACTTAGGACCTTTTACCAGACCCAAGCTTTTGAGCACCATGAGTAAATCATACCCAAGATGATACATCCAGCAACGAGCAACACAATTTTCTTCCATTTGGCCATTTGGATACGTTGCTTTTTTCGACACCTCATCTGTTTGAAATGCTTTTATTACCCCACTTAACTGGGTCACTTTTCTATGCTTTTATTACCCCACTTAACTGGGTCACTTTTTTATTGGGGTATCGTTGTTTATGATTTATATGTACTGGATGGTTTTTTATTACCCCATTGAACTTATCGGGCTATTGGCTGGTTGAAAACCAATTCCTTCGTGTGTCATCATTGAATGGAGCGTCGGCTGTCTCGCAGAGTGTAATCTAGATTACAAAATATAGTCGGTCTAAGTTATAAACAAAATGAGTAATGGTAATGAAGCAAATGGAATAAGCAAATAGTAAAAATAAGTATAGTGAGTAACTCATATCACTCATATACACACTCGGCCATCCTGGTCTTCTCGACTGCCCTCAGTCGAGTTGATTATCGTGTTCGTTCTCTTCGTCTTTTTCGTCGACTTCATCTTCGGTGTCTTGGATCCAAGGCTTCATAAAATCGGCTGCACTGTAAGTAAGGTTAGGTCCCTCATGCTGACCCACTTTGGTCACCTCGTATCGATCGTTGCTTAGAACTTTTACTACTTTCTTTCTCTGGTTGTAGTATTTCTTGTTCTCCTCCTGAATTTTTAGTATTTGCTCCTTCGCTGCTTTCCTGGTCACATCACGGTTAACTTCAAAATCATTAATAATGACTTCTTCCAGAAGCGATTGCAGTTGAAGGTCTTTCCCATTTCTCATGATTGTTCCAAAAATCAGTTGAAAGGGACTTCTTTTAGTGCTCCGGGACACGGTAGAATTTAGTGCTCTTTGAAGTTCACCAACAAAAGTATACCACTCTTTGGGTCGTCGACTGACATTTTAGCTAATGCTTCTACGATGATTCGATTTATTCGTTCCACCTGCCCGTTTCCTCTGGGTACACCCGTCGTCGTTAGAACATGCTGGATACCTTGTTGTACACAGTAGTCTTTGAAAACTTTGGCGGTGAATGCTGCTAACCTATCTGATATGATCCTAAACGGATTGCCGAATTCCTCACTTAAATTTTCCAGCTTCTTGATGACAACGGGAAGATGACTTCTGTCTACGAATTTGTATAGTAGACTATTCCTTATCTCGAAATCTTTATGTGACTCTGTGGGGGAAATAATACTCATGATTAATTGGCAATATTCACATTTATTTTGGGCCCGCTGCAGTCTCTGGACAATACCATCTTCGATCCTCATGACTGAAGGGTATCGGCTAAGCGCATCTACGTGTCTCATCGCCGTTCCTGAGCGATGCAATACTTCACAGTCATACTCCTGTAGCAATATTGCCCACCTGCAACCCTTGGACATAGATCCCTTTTGTTCATTGTGGGTTAAAAGGCTTTGCAGTCCGTGTAAACTTTAAACCTTAGCCCCAACAAGTAGACTCGTAATTTCTTTATACATTTTATCACAGCCAAGACTTCCTGCTCGTAACTCGTATAGTTGTGTTCTGCCGATGATGCCTTGAAACTGAGATAAAAGACGGGGTGAAAATTTTCTACATGTTTTTGGAACAGTATTCCTGCTGGCGTCCGTGTGTAGTTCCGTTTCTAACTTTGGATTAAAGAGTTTCAAAACGGGCTCCTGGCTCAGAAGAACGTTTAAGGTTGCAAATGTTGCGATCTGGTCTGCTTCGAAGCGGATTGGGACATCTTTCTCTGTTAAATCCGACAATGGCTTAGCGTGATCGGCGTAATTGGGTACGAACTTTCTGAAGAATCCTGTTAGACCCAAGAAGCTTTGTACTTGTTTTACGTTGATGGGTCTGGGAAATCCTTGACTGCTTTCAACTTCTCGACGCACGGTTTTATACTGCCATTCTCCACTACATGCCCGAGGAATTCAACGCACCTACTTAGGATGTTGCACATCTCCCACTTTATCCTAAGGCCGTTATCGTCCGCCACCTTCAATACAACGATAAGCTTCTTGATGTTCTTGCTCTCATCTTCAGCAGCTATAATAATATCATCCAGGTAAAGCAACAAATATTTTTGACGTATTAGGTCTCTGAAGATTGTGTTTACGAGCCGTTGAAAAACAGATGGTGAATTGCACAATCCGAATGGGACTTTTAGGAACTCGTACTGTCCATCTGGCGTGATGAATGAAGTGTATTTTCTGCTACCCTCGGCAACATCGACGTAAAGGAATCTATTCCGGAGATCAAGAGTCGTGAAAACTTTTGCTTTGTACAGCTGCTCCAAAACATTTTCCATTATTGGTAGTGGGTATCTGTCCTTAATTACTTTAGTATTCAGCTTCCTATAATCGACGCACAGTCTGGTTTTGCCATCTTTTTTTCTTAACCAGCACCACTGGACTGGCATAATCCGAACGATTATATTGTATTGTTCCTTCTCCCAGCCATTCTTCAATCTGTTTATTAATGATTTGTTTTTCGGGTTCAGGTAACTTCCTCGCCTTTTGGTAAACTAAGATTTCATCTTGAACCACCAAATTCATTTCTATGCAGGAACACTTCACCTTTTTGGGAGAATACGTGGCCACTATGCCGGATATTTCTTCTTTAAAGTTGTCGTTACCAATGTGTGGCTCTGTCTCAATTTAATCTTTCTTCACATTAAACAATTCTATCTTTTAGATATCATTTTCCTCCAACTCGTGTAAGACTTGTCTCTGCGCTTTACGGTTTTTCGTATACTCGCTATTTTCCCATGACTTATGATAAGCTCTACATTTCTTGAAATGTACAACTTGAAATCGTAACCAGTAGTCAATGTTGTCGATATATACTGGAACTGAAAATGAACCAAGTGTCTGTCGTGGAGCGTTGCCAAATCCCTTTAGAATCATTCCAGGTTTAATTGATTTCTTGTCGCTAATTTGCCTATAAAGTGCCTCATGCATCACCGATACATCACTCCCATTATCAAGAAATGCGTAGTAGTCTTCTCGTAGTCTTTTTGAACTCCTTATCCTCATCTGTATCTGGGCAATTGGAAGACATATGACCGAACAAATTACACTTAAATCATTTCGTTCTTCTTCCCTTATCCGGACAGTCCTGCGCAATATGTGACGGCGATCCGTCAGCCTTCTGCTACGGCAGTTGCCTTTGCATTCTTTTATAACATTCCTTCTTACTTTTTAACTCGTCTATGCTTGATGCTTCGTACATGATTCTCTTATTGCTATGGGATCGGGAATCCCAGCTATGATGTACTCGATCGTCGTTGATTCGTCAATGTTCCCTCTACTTGCAATCTGGATCATGGCGCACAGATATTAAAGCAATCTTTCTCCATTTGTCTTCTTTCGTTTCACCAATAGCCAGTGAATTTCTACTGCAGATGGTTTCTTTCCAAATTCTTTTTCCAACCTTGCTTTCAACGGGGTCCAATTAGTTATTCCACCGGTGGCCTCCACAGCCAGTTTAGCTGCTCCCTTCAACAGACGTCGTGCGTATAGGCATTTTTGCACATCGTTCCACTCACACGTACTCGAAATTTCTTCGTATTCTTTCAGCCAGTCCTCATAATTTCGGCTTTCCTCTCCGCAGAACTTTTCTAGAGATTCTTCTATATCTTTGAAAACGAAATTATTTTTTGATGACATGGTTATCGTATCTTCGTTATTGTCTTGTTCAGATTTTTGCGTGCCGCACTCTTCGTCTTGTTCTTCGTTTTTTTTTCACTCACGCACTCTTCGTCTTGATCCTCGTTATGTTCTTTTAGGGTCCATTCAAATCTGTGGTTTTCACTTAACACTTCGTCGTCTTTCGCGAAAGCTAACACGTCAGTCACACCAATTCGCCCGAAATTTTCAAAAATTCGCTCTATTAAGTCTGTTTTCAGTAAGTATCGATAGGAAATCACTTTTCGCCGCAGAAATTCCTGTAGCTGCTTAACCGTGAGATAATTCCGCTCATCCATTAATGACACTCTCAAAATTTTTAATTCAAAATACCGGAGATCCCGGTTGAGCCCCCATGTAGAAAATAAAAAATTTAAACAAGTGTGTGATTTTTTAGTTATTTTATTATAAGATAAGATAAAACAAAGTGTATAAACGTATGCGAGAGAAAACGTATGAGAGAGACTGCCGACATGACCACGCTGCTCGTAAAGTACGGACTGCTTCTTCTGGGCTTCTCCATTTTCCTCAACAGCTACTACAGACACCAGACCCCTAATGAACTAAGGACCTTATACCAGGCCCAAGCTTTTGAGCACCATGAGTAAATCATACCCAAGATGACACATCCACATATGAAGCAAATGGAATAAGCAAATAGTAAAAATAAGAATAATAAATAACTCATGTCACTCATATCCACATATATGTATATGTATGTATGTTTGTTCCTTTGTGGCACAGACCAAACGCGTTATCCGCCTTTGATGTTTCTTACGTCTATCGATTCGTCGTAATCTTGCGAGTGTTACTGAAGACATGATATTAATCAAACTTCAATATGGCGCCATTTCGTGAAATTATGTACATATGTATGTTTGCTCCTTTGCGGCACTCTAGAGACCAAACACGAGGGCCGATTTTGATGGTTCCTACATCTATTGATTTTTCGTAATCTTGCGCGTGTTACTGAAGATATGATATCAATTAAAATTCAATATGGCGACTACCAGCCGCCATTTAGTGAAACTATATATATATATTTGTTCCTTTGTGACATTCCAGATACCAAACACGAGGGCCGATATTGATGGTTCTTACATCTATCGATTTGCATTAATCTTGCGCGTGTCACTGAAGATATGATACTAAACAAAATTTCATATGGCGATTATTTGTGAAACTATATATGTATGCTTGTTCCCCTGTGGCAGTTTAGAGCCCAACCGCGTGGGCCGATTTCGATGGATCGTACATCTATCGATTTGTCGTAATCTTCCGTGTGTTACTGAATACATGATATTAATCAAGATTCAATATGGCGACTACTAGCCGCCATAATATGAAACTACATATGTGTGATTGTTCCTCTGTGGAATTCTTGAGACCAAACACGTGGGCCGATTTCGATGGATCGTACATCTATCAATTCGTCGTAATCTTGGGAGTGTCACTAAAGACATGATATTAATCAAAATTCAATATGACGACTACCAGCGGCCATTTTGTGAAACTATATATGTATGCTTGTTCTTTGTTGCACTCTAGAGACCAAACGCATCTGCCGATTTTGATGGTTCTTACATCGTAATCTTGCGCGTATCACTGAAGATATGATATTAATCAAAATTCAATATGGCGACTACCAGCCGCCATTATGTGAAACTATATATGTATGATTGTTCCTCTGTAGCAATCTAGAGACCAAACGCGTGGGCCGATTCCGATGGATCGTACATCTATCAATTCGTCGTAATCTTGCGAGTGTCACTAAAGACATGATATTAATCAAAATTCAATATGGCGACTACCAGCGGCCATTATGTGAAACTATATATGTATGATTGTTCCTCTGTAGCAATCTGGAGACCAAACGCATGGGCCGATTCCGATGGATCGTACATCTATCAATTCGTCGTAATCTTGCGAGTGTCACTAAAGACATGATATTAATCAAAATTCAATATGGCGACTACCAGCTGCCATTTTGTGAAACTATATATGTATGCTTGTTCTTTGTTGCACTCTAGAGACCAAACGCATCTGCCGATTTTGATGGTTCTTACATCGTAATCTCTTGCGTGTCACTGAAGATATGATATTAATCAAAATTCAATATCGCGACTACCAGCCGCCATTTTGTTAAACTACATACATATGTATATTTGTTCCTTTGTCGCACTCTCGAGACGAAACGCATGGGCCTATTTTGATGTGCTTTTTTAATTGTTCTTTCTAATTTCTTTCCCAAACATCATAAGCAAACCGTTAAATTCATATACATTATTTTCTTTTTTTATAATTTACCCGCGCCTAAGGGGTTAGATACCCTTTTACTGTTGTCGTGGCGCGGGTGAAAAGGTAGAAGGAGGAGAAAGGAATATTGTTTTGTAGTGGTTTGAAACTCAGGTGCATTTGGTTTCGATATTAGCTCTCCAGGGGTTTGAGTCCGTTTTATGCCTTCACACGTAAAATTTTTCTGTCTGAGTTCCAATTACACAAATGAAAAACTTGAAAGACTTGTCACGGGTAGGATTGGAAAATAATGTATCGCAAACTTTTGAGAAATTTTGTACCTATTCAGTTGAAGCGGAGTGTGCATTGGGCGACTGAGTTCGTTTTTACTTATGTTTGCTTATGTTTTCAGAAGTGAACGAAAAATGAACGAAACTACTCTGAGCTTATTATGTGTTGTTTCATAAGTTCCTGTGTAATCGCGCGTTTGAATAGTGCCTGTTTACATTCTCTTTCAAAAATGTGTACAACGGTTTCTTAAGCTGAATCCGTTAGAAATCTACTGCCTTTTAAGAAATTTTACCTCGAATTCAGAGATTTCTCACTTTAAAGTACTAATATTTCATCAAGTTCGATGAATCCCAGCCAAAATTATGGCATTTTAAAGCTAACATTTTGAAAAATCGTTGGACCAATTTCATCAGAAAAATGCGGTTATCTCGAAATTTTCACCTTTTAGGTTAACTTTTTTTATCAAAACTTTTGTCTTCTCTTCATTATCTACGGTTTTTATGTAAGACGGTTTTGTGTAATAATGAAAGTTATTGCAAACTACTATTTTATTTAGGCAAATGGGTCACAGAATATATAGTGTGTTCAATAAAAAAAAATTTACTAAAAGCCGTCAGTTAACAAGTAAATCTGAATCTTCAGCTATCAGGATTAAAACCTATACTGCCTGAATTATCTTGTACTATGCCCATATTCATCAGGGGTTTTTCCACACGGCAGTGTCCTGTGAGAAAACCTGTGGGCACCCGGATCTGACTTCTACTTAATTGCAGCAGTTGTTTTGTTTTCCTGTTGCAAGAGCTTACGTAAAGTTTTTGGCTTGTCAGTTTCCTTCGGTTTCTCTCCAGAAATGAAGCTTCTTTTCCTCTAGCCATGTTTTAATATTTCACTGTACTAATTGATAGCCAACAGAATGGTCTTGGCATCATGAATTGAGATGCGGATCATTTACTGGCTAGTTCGTCTACTTCTTCATTGCCTTCATGCCCGCTGTATCCTGGCACCCAAATAAGGTTAACTTTATTTGTATTGGACAGTAGTTATAGGAATTGAAGGCAGTCCAACACCAGTTTTGATTTTATTTCAAAGGTGTTAAATGCAAGTACGGCTGCTCTGCTCTCGGAGAGAATATAAATGTTTGCTTGTTACATGTCTGTTTAGGTTCTGTTCAATGCAAATCTCTACTGCATGGACAAAACCATTTTAATAGTGACAGACAAAATATCCTAGACACTTATAGTACAGTAAAATAGATTGCGTTATAAATGACATTTTGAAACAACAGATATTCTTAGATCAGATCACCAAAAGAGGTTTTATAGAAAATAAGGTTAATCAAATACAATAAAACATTATATCAGCAAAACAAAGTATAATTACCGCAAGTATTGTCATAACTGTAGAAATAAATGAATACAAAATTGATTTCCATAAACTAAAATTGCAATAAAAGTTCCTAGAAACTATGTACATATCAGTCGAAAAAAGATTAATAACTCCATTACCAAATAAGGAAAATTTTGAAAGATAATAAAGAAGATTGTAATGCAGCAATAGAAAATAAGACTTACACTAATCAACCCGATTTTACTTTCAACAATTTGAAACTGGGAAACACTGTATTCTAACAAAATAAACTACGATATAATGGGACTATAATTTGTCATATAGATGAGATGACCATTTTAATTAAAACTGCAAATAAAAATATACTTAAACAAAATTGTGACGAATGAAAAATTGTTCTTAATAAAAAAACTTTCTTAATTTTTACAACCGTCAAATAACCCTGCTTGATGAATCATTCGAAACTAAACAAAAGGCATTCGAAGACAAATACCTTTATTCCGATAGTAGCATTAAAATCACTTTTGCCAAAGCGATGACATTTAATGATATTGTATAGAGTAATTTTAAAAATACTAAAGAAATAAAAGAACTAAGACAGCACAAAAATACATCTTATGGTTTAAGCTTAAGCATTGTAATAATTTTCATTAGTGTAACATCAATTTTACTTATTATTGTGTAACAAGCGTTGCACAGCGGGTTGTAAGTGAAAGTTTGGTTGGTGCACCGTTTCTTATAGTTGCACGGCATAACACTTAAACAATGTGATTCGGTAAACCACCGTCAAAATTTTCACTTCACGGCTTGGCTTAACATCGTCGGTGCTTGTGTTTGTTTGCAGTAATGACTCGTGAATTCAGAGTAGATATAGCAAATGTATACAAATATAAGAAGTAATCGCTTTTCTGCGTACGTCCACGTTTGTAAATATAGGCCAGCTATTTCGCCACTTAGTGAAACCCCTCTGAGATCACTTTGAACTGGCTATGAACTAGTGCCATTATCTTTCCCTTACCAGAGTGTCGTCATCTACGTGTTTATGATGCAAAATAGCTTACCAAACTCCATCACAAAATAATCCTCGTTCCAATCGGAAATTAATAAAATTATATCTTCGTAAATAACTTATTTGGTTTATTTACAGAAACCCAAAGTTGGACAACAATTTGACCCTTAACGAGTTTGATGTGCTATCTGACTCCACTCAAAACAGTATATCCCTGTATCGTAATGCTGAAATCGTTATTACGGCCGATTTAAATATATATAATTTTAGGTGGCTCAGACAATTTAGACGGATAACATTCGAAGGACGGTGTGTTGAGATATTCGCTGCGAAAAACAACTCGACCTAGCTGGCAAAAATGCCCACGCGAATACCAGACGTTGATAGTCCCACGTCATCGGCAGTATGGGTTCCTCAACAAAAATTCGCTTGTGATATGACATCATATCTCACCGAAAATTGATAGTTGTTGATAGTTGCACGAAAATGCGTGCTTTTGGGATCAACGAATCTGTTCTTCAGTGGGTTGGAAATTACCTTTTGGAGCACTCAATTCAAGTTGTCTTGGATGGTTTCAAGTCCAATGTCCACAAAATAAATGTTGGTGTTTCACAGGGCTCCGTTTTGTCTCTGACACTCTTTTTATTTTTCATTAGTAATCTCTTGTCTGGTAATTCCAATCCAATATATTCCTTCGTTGACGACAGTACTCTGCTTTACTTAACCCCCTAAGACTTTACCTCAATATATAAGGCATTTATTCGCCAAAATTGCTCCATAGCTGTTGCTAATATCACCCAGTCAATTGGCAACCTTGAACACCGGCGAAATGTTTCGTGTCTCACATTCTTCTATCGCTATCTTAACGTTAACACCCGTCTCGCTATGATTGCTCTTCAGTTTACCCTTAAGCCCACTTTCAGATGTACATTGAAATATCGTGATTCTTTTTAAAGCCGTATGAAATGCATTGACGAGCTCTTTATCTTCTTGTTACTATAATCACTATGATCTACAAAGTTAATGGTAGCGGTCTTTCTTGCCTCCCTAACTTCCTTGGTCCGTGCTGTGTGCAAACATTTTAAGGTAAAATCACTTTGGGGAATTTAACCATGCAATTTTTTCTGCAAGAAAGAGTTGTTTCCCTTTTTAACAAATATGTGCACTTAAAAAAGAGGTCCATTAAACCCCTTTCACCCCATTGGCTAACACATTGAGCAGCTCATACAAAAGCCCGATGATTCGTTCAAGAGCTGGAGAAAATACAGAAGTGGTGAATTCTGAAATAGATTCTGTAATAGATAATAGTGGTACAGTCTACGCCTACCAATGACAGCGAGGGTCAATTCACGCTCCAGATGATCTACGCAAAATTTCGAAGTTGGAGGAAATTAACCAACGGTTCCTACTACAACTAAATGAGTTGAGGACTGAAAATGCGGAGCTCAAATCGAGAGTCAACGTTCTGGAAAGCAAATTAAACTGGCAAAACAACACCTTCTCAGTAACTCAATAGAAATTGTGGGTGTGTCAAATGTCAATGACACCAATGTTATCAGGACGGCACAACAGATTTTTTCCAAAGCCCTTTCCATCGATATTCCCGACAATGAAATTGAGAATTGCTACGTAAAGAAAATGCAAACGAAATCCTCCTCGTCTGCTTTGAAACCGATCATATGTTTAAGATTCGCTAGTCTAACAACAAAAGAACGAATTATGTGCGCAAAGAGGAACAGTAAAAACAATCTCAACACACATGCGACTGGCATCGATGGTCCTCTCGTCAGCAGCGGTAGCAGCAGCAGCAGAGTAAGGAGTGGTATCCCAATCTACATCAATCTGGGTCTATGACTTCGAGACAAACGATTATTTTATGCACTGGTTCAATTTTGTGGCTAAAACTAATGAAAATTACGCTGCAGGTAGAGTTGGTTGTTTTGTCAAAGATGACCACCTGCACGTTGATTTATTGAGTGCTGATATTTTAAAGGTCTCCGTTGAAATTAACAATGAATTGTATGTGTTTTTATGTGTCTATAGACTACATATGTTTAATGTTGTGACTTTTTTAAATGACTTTTCTGATCTATTAACTAAGGAAAAATCAAAAAAGGTAATTATTGTAGGAGATTTCAACATCAATAGTATGGATGGTAATGAAACTGTCTCTAGTTATTTGGCATTATTTGCTTCGCATGGCCTACCATGATTTTTTAATGAGCCCACTAGGCCTGTTTCGGGGAGCTATCTGGATCATATTTATGGGCGTCTCAGTAATGTTACGCTCAATGAATGCGAAAATTGTGTCTTTGAGCTGAAAATTACTGATCACTGTATGACGGGTCTATTAGTAACACTCTCTATAACTAGAGGCTGTAATTCTTCTAATTAACCTCAAAGAAGAGTGGAAGTTGACTTTAGTAGGCTAAAAAATAATCTATGCAATGAGGATGTTTATGCTTGTAGCGATTTATCTACTGCCTATACTATTTTCACTGATTCTCTTAAGAAACACATCTTATTTTGTATTGTCGTATTTGTCCTTCCATTTGTGGGTTTTGCTGCACCATTGCTATGTTGTAGTTTTGTTTTTCAGCCCATAAGGGCTTTTGAAATGTTGAAATTTATTGGTACTCTACCCAATTCAAATTCGTGCGGAGCTGACGGTGCTTCAAATTGTATACTTAAACAAATTGCATGTTTTGGCAAATGTTTATAATCGTTGCGTGTGTGAAGGGGTCTTTCCTGAAGACTTGAAATGCGCTGATGTCATTCCTTTACTCAAAAAAGGTCTCTCTGAGGAAATTGGTAACTACAGCCCACTCTCACTTCTTTCTGCTTTTAGCAAAATCTTCGAAATGCTAACGAAAAATAGAATTGTGAGTTTTTTAGATAAAACTAGGTTTTCCAATCCAGTTCAACTTGGTTTTCTAAAAGGCAAATCGACGGAAGATGCGCCCTTATAGTTTTGTTCCCAAATAATGTCACACCTTGATGGGAAAAAATGTATGGCTGGTTTATTTATTGGCATTACCAAAGCATTCGACATGGTCAACCACAATTTCTTGTTGAGAAAATTGGAAAAAGCTGGTTTTCATGATTTCATGCTCCACTGGTTTAGGTCATATCTTGAAAATTGGTCGCATATAGTGACAATAGATTATATAAGGAGAGAAATATGATTCCTTAACCAGGGTGTTCCATAAGGTCCTGTTTTGGGTCCAATTCTGTTTTTGGCCTACATTAATTCACCCTTTGCGCTTAGTTTCAAGGGTAAACCTACTGCTTTTGGACCTAGTTTCTAATGTGAATTGGGATCTAAGTTTATTGAGACACTGGTTTGCTGAACATAATTTGGTAATAAGCTCTAAAACTAAGATAATGTTCTTAAGCTTATCTTCCTAATACAATTTGGAAGCTTTCACGCACCTGAATGTCATAGATATAAACTGTCTAATTGCTATTGTTCGTCTGGGCTTTCCTCTCATTCTTTTTGTTGTAATCTTACCTGTAGTGGTAAATGTTTTCTAGTAAAGAGTGTAGACGAATTTAAATATTTGGGGCTTACCCTTGATTCAAGGATAAGTTTTGCGAATTACGCCGATAATTTGAAAAAGTCTTTCCGATGCACGATGCCATTTTTATTATTTGCGTAACGTATGCTCAACAAAGGTATTAATTATTTATGGTATTATTTATTATAGTATTTTCCATTCCAAGTAACAATATGGAATTGCTTGTTGGGGGGGGGGGGGGGGGTTGTGTATCGAATTAAAATACAACCACTTTTGATTTTTCAGCAGCCTGCCATAAGAAAAATTTATCGTAATTCAGGTAGACATTCTAACTTTCCCTTATTCTGTTCCCTGAAAATTGTTCCTGTACTCCATTTGTATTGTTTTAGAGTGTTAAAAATCTTCTTTATGAAGTCGGGTAATCTCAACTTTCATCTAATGTCCTTTCATAATTCTCGTTGAAAACTTTCTAAATTTTTTTCTGTACCCAACTTCCGTACCTTTCTTTTTTTCTCTGTTTTTTGTTATCGCTTATTTAACGAACTCCCTCAGTCAATCAGTACCTGGAACGTTCCTAAAACGCGTAAAAATGTGGCTCTTCAGCCTTGATTATGTTGCATTAGAATCTCGTATCTCTGATGTTTTGGTCTAATCTTTGTTTTCATTGTTTTGTTTCTTTCTTTAGATTTTTTTAAAATTACAATTCTTTCTTTTTTGTTTGTATTGCATTTATATTTGGATTATGCTTCTTGAAATGTTTAAAGTTTGTTTTTTTCGTGTCTTCTTACTCTAAATTTTTAAATTTTAAAGGTCACAGGTGAAGTGACATTCAACTCTATTTTTATCTATTTATAAATTCTGAATATCATGAACTTTTTTTATATTGAATTCTCTTACATTGTATGTATTACTTAATTGTTTAATGAATCTACAAGAATAAATAAAAATAACTAAATAACTCGAAAACTAAGATCCAATCATGGACTGATTTACGGAGTTATCCATACCGTGCCAAAACTCAACCTGGCTGAGGGCCCAGAAATATTATAGCTCACTAACGGAGCTACTATCTAACAGTAGGTCCAGATACCGGGCGCGCTCTGGTGCTAAATAGCCTTACACCCGTATAGGGGTTCTGAGGGTGCTGATCAACCTTTCTAGCTTTACTCGAGGGATACATATTTAAGACCTAGTAAAAACAAAACCTACACACAATCACGGAGTCAGATGGAGACTGAGGACACTATCTCATCTTCAGTGAAGCCATCAAGAATCACACGCACATTTATGAAGACGCAAAACACCCAGGTTACCAAAATGCCAAGTTATGGGAAATTGGAAATGAGTAAAAACCAAGATAGCAACAAGCTCTGCACGTTCGTAAGATGCCGATCAGCCGACAACTCCCCAAGTATGCAGTAGCCCAAAAAACATAGAGCACATCCAGAGGTACAAAAGCGCACAGATGTTACAATGATAAGAGTTCCCGGAAAATCAAGTGCGGCAAGGCAAGGTAGGAAATGCACCTCTCATACTAAACCTCGCCCAGGTTCAGATAAAGAACCCAGAGAGGAGGTCGGTAAGAGAAGGAACCCAAACGAACCCTCGACCAGCCACACAATAGCAGAGTCCTAGACATCAGGACTGCCCTATAAGGTCGCATTAACCCAATGGAAGGTTGCTATAATGCACGAAATGCATCCAGAAGAATCGCTGTCAGTGAAACAAATTCAGTTAAAAATGCCTTTCTGGTCGAGGTGGACAAAGCCGAATATCAATATGCCTATCAAGCTGGAAAATCAACCACATACGCTCTACAAAATCTTACCACATGGATTGAAAAATCTCTCAGAGATAAAGGGGTTGCGGTCGGTTGTTTCCTCGATATAGAAGCAGCATGTGACGACACAGAATTCAAAATATCATTAAAATGTTGGTTAATTTTGATTTGATTATTTATTGTGTCAATTGAGTTGTGTGCATTTTTGTATAAAGTTTTAAGATTATTGAAAATAAGCTGCCAATCAGTATCATCAAAAGCAATTTTTCTGCACTTCATACTATATTCATTAATCCTCTTTTCTGTGTTGCTGTTCCCCTCGGCATTATTAAGTTAATTTTAGCTATTAATGTTTCTATTCTTTGATGAATCATCTCTTTGTTTTCATTCTGCTTTAGTTTTAAGTGTAATGGTTATTCGTAATATTTCTTCTGGGTTTATAAGGCGTAGAGTAATATCAGACTGATTAGTGATTTAAACTGTTTTCACCTTAATTTTTAAATATCCTGAGAGTTCACTGATTGGTGTTATCTCTAGTGTTCCGTGAATAGTCGCTATTGAAAGTACCATAGTTAGTAGTAGAAAATCTAAGTTTATGTCAACTTTGAATGTTTAATTGTGTACTTAACATTATTTAAATCCTTGATCTTATAACTTTAATTTTTATGTGTAACGTGTTCATAATTTTTTATAAGGCCTACCTCTCATTGTTTCCTGTAATCTTCTGGATCTTCATTAAGTTTATTTATTTTTTGTTTTACTTTTCTGGACAATATTAAGTGCTTAATGTCCATTCATTAGATTCTTCCTTAGCTTTTCAATGTGTTGTGCTAATTGTAGAATAAAATCTATTACTATAGTTTTTTTTTTATAATTTACGCGCGCCTAAGGGGTTAGATAGCCTTTTACTGTTGCCAGGCCTCGGGCGGAAAGGTAGAAGGAAGAGAAAGGAAAATTGTTTTTGTAGTGGTTTGAAACTCAGGTGTGTTTGGTTTCGATATTCGCTCTCCAGGGAGAGTTTTTGCTTCACTCAGAGTGATTCGAGGTATAATTCACAGTATTTTTTTCTGTGCTTGAAACTCTACAACAACCAAATCTACGTGTCAGTGTTATGCCTTCATATGCAGAATTTTTCTGTCTGAGTTCCAATTACAAATGAAAAACTGACATGTCATCGGCAGGACTCGAACCTGGACCCTCCGAGTGAGAAGCGATTGTTAGTACCACTACACCACGGCCACCCCAAGTATCTAGTACTAGTTGTATTTTCATTTCTTCTGAGAGATCTTTATCTCCTATGCCAGTTTTTTCCCTAATATTGTAGAATGAAGTGTGTCTATGTCTGAATTACAAGTGTGGCTATTTGGTTTAGTCCAATGGATTTCAACATAATATATCATCAAAAACTGTATGATTTGTTTTTACTCAAATTCTATCATATGAGAATAGCTGTATGATAACTATTTGGCTAAGTTTTGTGATGGTCCTCAACTTCTGAATATAAACCTACCATTCCTTTCTTTACAAATTTAATTAACACATCTGGGATCGAGGACTCAGCTGCGATCCGGTCGTGTATGCTGATTCATGATTCTCTCTCTCTCTTTTCTCTCCCCTTACACAGAGTGATTTAAAGTCAGTCAGAAAGAAGAAGTAAGGTCGCACACAGCGCAGTACCCAAATCAGTTTCTTTTTGTAATTCTGTTTGTTTTTTGCGCTATACCCATGAAAGGTTGATTTTGTATTTTGTATGTCATCTCTTGAAATAAACATTTAAATTGATGGGAGACGAATTTAGTTTTATTTACTCCTACAAATGGGTTATTTCGTTGTTAACATTGTAAATTAATATAATTTGCGTTTTGTACTTGTTGACGATTTCTTCTTTAATACCTATGTGATATAATTGCTGTTCCTCTGTTAATTCTAAGTTTGATTCCGCATCGTTGCTTTCCTTAATCTTTGGTGTATTTTCAGCTTAGTCTTAATTAGCAGCCTTATTGTCTTTTCCTTTTAGATATTCTATATCGAAGTTATATTCTTGTAGTTGTAATAACCATTTCTGGCTTCGTTGCGAAAATTCCTAGCCTTTATATTTACCACGTGAATACTTAATAGGTGCGTAATATGTTATGACCTTAAATTTGTTTCCATAGATATATGGACGGGAATAATTAGCTGAATTTACGTTCGGCACAAATTCTTTATCTACAATACTATAATTCTTTTCGTAGTTATTTAGAGTTATTGACACAAAGCAAACTGGCTGTCGATTTTGTGATAGAACGACACCAATAGTGTAATTGCTTGCGTCCATTGTCAACACAAATCCTCTCCGCCTAATAATGATCAGTTGCTCATAAACATCATGTGCCAAATAAGCGATTTAAGCAACGAGATAACCGAATCACGCGCGCCGTTAATCGATATTGCTGATCACATCCGGATAACTTCCAGTAAAATCGAAGGTATACCGGTGCAATCCCAACCCCCACCGACTGCATTATACAGCACCACGATTCTTACTGAGATGCTTGAATCTGCAATTATGGAACCACCAGTAACTCCTGGATCATCTTCTCCTCCACCACAACCCTCTTCGGTAAACGATGCTACTACACTAACTCATGAACCCACAATCTCTAGATTCTGAATCTTATGGACACTTTCGGAGTGGAACACGAGAATAAAAACGTTGAACAATTTCAACAAAGCTGAGTCAGTTGCCTTTTTAATAAGAGGTACACTCCTCGATCGAAACAGGCTAACTAGTCTCTTCAAATCTAAATTTAAAATAGATGTTAGCAACTGTCGTAAGATCTCCACCAACACCTTCAAGGTAAGCATCCCGTCAAAATATGAATGGATGTTTATCAACCCTGCTTCCGACGTCATCAATCTGTGTGGATTAATTATGGAAAATTCACAAGGATACTACTTTTAAGTTCAGTACCTCAAAATCCACTAAATCTAACAAACAGCATAATGTTAATTTTAAGCCTAACCATATACCGAAGCCTAACTCTTCCAAAAAAACCCGAACTCATAACAAACAAGCTCCTGATGCAAATTGGAGTTTTAAAGTTGGGACATTTCCTGTCTTCACTCCTCCTTCAATTCATACTGCCAATCGCGTATATACAAAACGTTCTTCCACCGCGTCTAACTCAATTCCTAAGCGCGTATCTTTCAATCTAGATCCTCCTCCCAGTCATTTACAAAACCCAACATCTCCTCATTCCACTCATACAAAAATGACATACCCCAACTTCATTCGCTCCCATATTTTAAATCCCTCCCCATGTTCTAAGCTAGACTCCCACCCTAATACCACACCACCTTCTTTTTTAGACCCCATTCTTCCTCCAAAGGCAAAGTTAACCAAGCACCTTATCGATTCTGGGGAAGATGGCAGATATGTCCTCTCTCGTTTAAGAGCCTACCTACATGACAAGCCTGACTCTGTCTGTATCGACGGTATAACGAAAACCAATGCAATGGTTTCCATTCTGCAAGAAGGTCTCACCACTAATCATAATGATCTGCGGCAACTTTTTATACGTTTTCATGAACAATTAGATATGACTCCTGATGACGTGGCTAATGATCTCTCTTCTTTTGCGTCTCATGTTAACCCCAAACGCATACTACACCTCCAGAGAACACGGTCTAGTTTCAAAAACTACCATCACGCCTAACCCACCACTCAATTCTTTTCCGAAGCCTCCCAAATATCTGTCCCTGTATTATCAAAACGTAAGAGGATTACGAACTAAGATTTCTGCTATATATCTTAATTCGCAGATTCTGCCCTACGACATCTTTGCCCTCACAGAAACTAATCTCACCCCTGATACTATGAATAGTGAATTTTTTTTCCAAGACTTCGATTTACACCGTGACGATGGTCTAGATAAAGAGGAGAATTTATATGGCCGTGGTGTACTTCTAGCTATACACTCTCGTCTCGAGTCTAGACCCTTTAAAAAATCGTCCACTGCATTCTTTGAATTCGTTTGCACTAGAATTCCTATTTGCAAACGCAACCTATATACTTGTTGCTGCTACATTCGCCCCTCTCAACCAATTCAAGGTTACCAGCTAGCTGTTGATGCAATCGACTGTATTTTTAATGCTGCTGATCCCAATGACGTTGCTATTTTTTTAGGTGATTTTAATCTACCTAAGCTTCTATGGACTCAGACTGATCAGTCCTACTATACTGCAACAAATCCTACCTCTGATAAAGAGAATCTTTTCATCGACTGCCTAACTGACTCTGGTGTATATCAATTAAGTGGTGTCACCAATAACATCGGCAGACAACTCGACCTAGTCTTCGCCACTGACACAGATAACTGCGTCGTTTTAGAAAGTAAACATCTGCTTTCTAGGTTGGATATCTACCACCCTCCCCTTTCTCTTACGCTGACATATGACAATGGTTTTAATCCCGTTTCCTATGAATATTCTTACAGTTTTAATTTTCATAGGGTTAACTACGCCAAACTGAACAACCTCCTCAGTATTGTAAATTTTAACTTTCCCTACAATAACCCTAACCTTACGGTTAACGATGCTCTTGCATCCATTTATACCGAAATTTTAAAATGTCTTTCCCAATCTGTGCCTTTTTTACCCAAAAGGAATCCCTCATCGTCACCACCCTGGTATAATAAAGAGCTGCGATCTCTGCGTAACAAGAGAAATAAGCTCTGGTACTCTTACTTAAAATCGCGTTCCGACACAGATTTCTTCTACAACCAGGCTGCCCAAATAAATTTCTCTGTACTTTGCCAAACTCTCTATAACAACTATTTAAACCGAATGGACCACACACTCATTTCCGACCCCAAAAGATTCTTTCAGTTCATCAAAACTAAAAGCAAATCGGATAACTATCCATCATCTCTAAATTTTCTTGATAGGTCATCGGGCGATGCCCAAATTATTGCAAATCTCTTCGCCATCCATTCCCAAGAGCCAGACCACTCCTACTTTTAATACTTAAACAGCTGCTCAGAAACAACTTTGGAATCGATGTCTATTACTTTAGAGTAAGTTAGAGATAAAATAATAAAACTCAAAGATGATTATTCTGCTGATGATCTTCCCCCTATATTTTTAAAGAAATGTCAAATGCATCTAGCCCAACCTCTTATAGCTCTCTTTCAGCTTTCTATCACCCAGGGATTATTTCCATCAACCTGGAAAAGGTCGTTTATTATTCCCCTACATAAAAAAGGTACAAAAGACGATATTTCCAACTATCGACCAATTGCTAAGTTGTCCTGCATACCTAAGCTTTTTGAGAGCATTATCTATGACATAATGCTTTCCCATTGTAAATCTATTGTTTCCCTAAAACAGCACGGATTTTTCAAAGGCAGATCTACGACCACCAACATAACGGAATTCGTATCAAGCACATTATGTGCACTGGAATCTGGAAATGAAGTTAATGTGATTGCCACCGATTTCAGCAAAGCCTTTGATAGAATTTCTCATGATATAATCCTTCTAAAATTAAAGGCTCTTGGTTTCCAGATAAACTTTATAACTTGGGTTCAATCCTATTTAAGTGAACGACTTTACTATGTTCTATTTAGGTCCATGGTTTCTGACCCAATTAAAGCCTCCTCTGGTGTCCCCCAAGGCAGCCACATTGGTCCCTTATTATTTATTCTGACCATTAATCATATTGCTTCTGTCATTAAAAATTCTTACATATCTGTTTACGCAGATGATATGAAAATATTTAGACAGACTACTTCTACAGCAAGATCTAGACCGGTTTTGTACTTGGTGTCAGAAGAATTTTCTGGAGCTTAACGTCAATAAGTGTCAGGCTATAACTTATACTCGTAAACGCTCTCTACTTCACCTCGTTGCTATCTAATCTTTAATCTGCCTGTTCCCTTAGTGAATGAGTTGCGTGATTTAGGTGTTATCTGCGATAAGGAACTCAATTTCCGTTCTCACATTGATAGTATAATAAAAAAAGCCAACTCTGCCCTTCGCTTTATCAAGCGCTGGTCTAAGGAGTTTTCCAATCCTTATGTTACCAAATCTCTTTACATAACCTTTGTTAGGCCTCTTCTTGAATATGCCAGCCAAGTTTGGTCACCCTACACAGAACTCACATCCTCCGGATAGAAGCTGTTCAACGCAGGTTGAACTGGGATGATAACCAAAACTTACCACCTTACACTGACCGGATGAAACTTATAAATTTACAACCCCTTTCTATACGCCGAAATGTTGCCGACATTCTCTCTATTCATCAAGTTTTAGTAGGTAATATCGATTGTCCTTCCTTACTTCAAATTATTTCTTTTAACACCAATCTCCGTAATCTTAGGTCTGTGCCACTTTTCCGGCTCAATCTTCACAGAACGAATTACGGACACCAGGAGCCAATGTCTAGGATGCTTCGCGAAGTTAACGATATTCTGCCTCTCTTCGACTACCATCTCAGCAAACTCTCCCTCAAGAACATACTTATTTCCACCTATGCCTCAGGTCCTAACTTTCTTTAACCGCTCCCACCCTTTAGTTTTTAAGTGAAAATGTTAGTTTTAAGTATATATTTGCTTGCAATAAGCTTAATAAATCTGTCCGGGATTGACCCGGGCCGCAAAATCAAATGGCTTGTCATATTCCTCGAATTTCAAGATAGGATGCGCCGTAATTAAGGCATTTGAGTTTTAAAATGCCGATATATATTTATGTTTATTTTCTCCTATTTAGGTACTTTTTTATAAACCTATGGTAGTATCCTGTCATACCGAGTAATCCCTTGAGTTGTTTTTCGATTTTGGGTAAGCTTATATTTTTCATATCTCTAAATTTGTTGCTGTTTGATTTAATCCCCTCTTTTGTTAAAAAATACCTTAAGAATTCAGTATCACGTTTCATACAGCTACATTTGCCAGCTTGGATTTCTAAATTGTGTTCTTGAAATTTCATAAATATATTATCTAATGACTCTAAATGTTCTTCTAGACCTGCATGGAATATTAACACATCATCTCGATATATTCACGGAGGATATTATTCATCATCCTTTGAAACGTTGCAGGTGCCATCTTAAGTCCTAACGGCATTCTGACATATTTATATAAGCCTGATGGTGTTACAGAAGCAGGTTTTAGAATATTCTACCACCAGAATTTGATGATATCCCTTAGCTAAGTCTAAGGTGCTTTGACCAATTTGTCCAAAATACCATCTATGTTTGGAGGGGGGTGTTTGTCTTCTATTGTTACCTGATTTAATTTTCTATAGTCCACTACACTTCTATACTTTTGTTCTCCAGAATTATATTAATTTTTTGGTATAACTACAATATAATATGTAAACTGTGTCGACTGTTGCTTTTCCTGCTTTTCCATTTCAGCTCTATGTTTTCGGACTTTCGTGTCATGTTTTGGTGGGTATCTACAATTTATATTTTCGAGGTAATTTGTTCGTCTGTTGTGACTTTTATTTTACGGACCACTGTGTTCATGTTTGTCAATTAGTCTCCTTCTCTAAATATAAGTCTTCTATATTTATTAAGAAGTGTTTCAATAGATTGCTTTTCTGTTTCTTTAAGATGATTTGTCTGAATGTTGCTAACTTCACTTGCTTCTAGCACGTTCACTTCGTTTAATAATTCGGGTAAGAATGGAAGGCGCATTCATTCATCAATGCAATTTCTTGGTTCTGCAAGTCTATTGTTTTAGCGAAATGCCCTATCCAATCCATTCCGATTAGTAAATCGTATGATTTGTTCAATGTTATTTTTGTCCATCTCGTTCTAGCATTGTCAGACATTTTAAATTGTTCTGGACATTTGGTTTTAACTTGTTCTGTTTTCTCGTTCATTGCTGATTAATTGATTCATTGTGTCTAAATTGTCCTGATTGTTGCGACCTATTGCCATAGAGGAGAGTTACTACTCGTGTGATATGATCTGATTCTGGGTGAAGTTTAAAGACCCGCACTAAATTCCATTTTAATGGTGGCAGACGCTCATCCTTCAACGGAAGCAGATCTCCTTCTTTATCTGATGGGTGAGTGATCTTAGTGCATTTGGGACGCTGTTGCAATCTGGTCAGATTCTCGTTGTTCAACATTTTCCCTGACGATTCAGCCAGCGTTTCCATTCTCTTCCATCAATCGAGATATGATATTCTCTCAAGGCTGAACTGAGCCTGTGGTGGTGTTGTAAGTGCCTCTCCTACTAGAAAATGTGGACAATTGAGGTCATTAATGTCATTCGACTGTGGGCACATTTATGACAGAAGCCTGGCAAGCTCCTAGAATGTTTGAATCCTATCTACTCGTTTTAAGTGAAATGTAACATACTTCAATCCCGCTCCTCATAAACCAAGAAAATGTGGAGAAGATGGGAGAATGAAATTCCACCTTTTTCCTGTCTGTCCTGGCCAGAGTCTCTGCTATGTTCTTCCTATCTGACTAGGCTTCTCGTAGTTCCTTTTGTAATTATCTATCTTCTCCAATGAAATTAGCTCCGCAGTTGCCAAACAGTTCAGAACACAGGCCTTTTCGTGCAAGAAATTTGCGAAAAGCTACTAGGAACGCTCGACTTGTCACGTCTCTCCCTAGTTCAATATTCATGGCCTTTATTGATATGCATATAAAAATCACAAAGTGTCATTTGAGTACTTTAGCACTGGGTCCTCTCCATGTCTTTACGTCGATTGTAATCTACTATAGCTGATATGAACAGCCCTTAGTGGAGTAACGGGTTTTGCTCTGAACCTGAAACATATATCGCACCGATGAATATGCTTCTTCACCACATTTTTTAATCCAAATAACCAAAAGAATTGACGAACATATCCTATAACCTTTTGGTTTCCTCCGTGTAAAATCTTTTCGTGGGCGTCCTTGATGAGTGGGTTTTAGTAGTATTGGATGCTTCTTGTCGGAATGTCCCCGCCATCCTTAAATGGGTTGAGATTATCATACCCTCCTACCTTTTCCTGTTCCTTTTCTTCAAACATTTGTGTTTGGCTTAGCTACAAGATCAGCCGTAACTCCTCTTCAAATTCAATTATTTCCTGTTGGATTGTGTTGTTTCAGCTTTCGAAAACGCAAACAGACGGCATAAGACATAATATTTTTTCAGTAGTTATCAATAAAATTGACTCTTCTTTCCATATAGTGATGCACGTTAGTTCACCTCAATTCCTCTTGCGTCTCTAATAGCTGTTGTTGCTCCGAAAAGGAAGTCTTTCATTTGTTTGCGTAAAAAGTCTGGAGCTTCCAGACACAATTTTCTACCGACGGTCATCGATGGTAGTATTCCTCGAGAAGCTAAATGCGCTGGATTATATTCCGAAGAAACATATCCCCACTTCATCCAATTAATGAGTTTTTGGATTTTGGGGGATCAATTGCAAATAACTTCATCCATCTTGTAGGTGGTGCTCTTATCCAGGTTAAAATGGCTTTGACGTTGCTCTTCTCATCGGACGGAACGGGGAACTCTACATATCTCAGGGTCGGTGGGACAAACCGCCACTGTATTCATTCGCCCTCTTACTTTACTTCATAATTGTGAATTCCTATTCCGCTTATTACAGTTCAATCAATCCAATAACCTAATCTCTCACCTAAAAATTGTTATCGCTTACGCGCCTTTTTATTGTTGACCTACTAGTCTGTTTATGCATTTTTTATTTAATTTCTCTAAAATTATATTTTGTGTTCCTTTTTATTTTCCTGGTATTCGTCATGTTTTCTTGTGGATTATCCAATTGCTCCATTAACGATAATAATGCTGACTTTGTTGCCTGTAAGGCGATCTACGGAAAAATATTCCATGCTATTTGTTTCGGCCTAGGTAAAGGAAACACGGCCTTCGTTAAAGAGTTCTCGGAAAATCTGCTGTTCTTCTGTGACGAGTATACTAATATATCTCTCTCACATGTACTCCTTGTAATCAAGTATCTTAGTGACTCCAATGAATCTAATCATAACTCACTCGTCAGCTTAACAACGGACTAACTATCAATCTTTGAACAAAGTCTTAGATGTGCGGAAGACTTTGGTCAAAGTATTGAAAAACAAATTGAGCGCTTAATTTAATTAGAAAGGGTAAGATCCTGAAATGAAGAAATGCCCGAGCGCCACCTCGATAAAATATTAAGTGAATTTATATCAATCGATTCCGCAATGATGGATTCCAACAAGAAAACTTGATATTCTAGCAGCTCTCTCTGGAAAGATATAGATATTCCTCCCCAATCATCCACATTAAATTTCCGATCTTCAATATAAAATCATCCACTCTCAAAGCATTATGAGTCCATGCTTGGCGTTATATTCGATTAAATCAAATGAGTTTATCATTAAAACTCAGTACGAATAGAACAGTGTTGAATGATTTGAAAAACCTCATTAAAAAAGTATGTCTCAAAATCGAAGGGTCTTTCAACACGTCCCCGCCGCACAACGGTAACAATACTTCAAGTTTGGCTGAATTGTTACAAACCGAAGCCGAATCATTGCCACATCCAATGCCGGCAACCCAACCTCCAAATTATCGCACCAGCCCTCCGATCCAAAAGTCGTATGGTAATATAACTGCTCCAATGTTAACTCCTCCTGTCGCCGCTCCACGGAAACTTGTTACACAATTTAACACGACGTGGACATCTTCAGAGTGGCAAAGACATACTCCGCACAATGAATCAGATGTTCACCACCCTACTCGTCAAAGTTGCCCCCAAATAGGCAGATGTTGCTCGTATTTCTGAATTTTTCAAAAAGAGGTATGGCATGACCATCAGCCAATGCACAATATTCCCAACATATCAGCACAAAAACAAACGTAATTTCAAGATTAACCTACCAGCCACGTATGAGTGGTTATTTGTTAACCCATCCAGCACCCACCTCAACCTCGGAAAAATGCGGGTCTCCAAAAGGACGGATCAACCAATCAATAAGAACATAAAAACAAAGCTAATTATAAATCTCAGAGATCCATTCCCCATCCTCATCTTTAACCTGACGCCAACTGGTACCATAAAACCAAAATATTTCCAAATTTTTCCCCTCCTGACTATATCCCTAAGCAACCCCTTCACGTCTCCCCACAAAAGCACCAAGTGCGTCTCTTCCATCCAAACCCCAACGCGTTCCTTTTAATTTAATCCCTGCCCCTGATATTCTGACTCCTCAACCACCCACACCCAAACTGTATCATGCATTGCATCTATCTCTAAATCACGTGGTCTATCTCTTGACGTGTATGCTCTTATAGAAACCAATCTGATCCCCGACATAAAGGGTCACGAGCTATTCTCATCTTCTTATAATGTTTTCCGAGATGACGATTACTCTCTCCTTATGGTTACTGATACTGTCCTCCTTAAAGTTGATGCAGGAACCAGTTTGAGCTTATAATAAAGCGTAGGAGACTGTTAACGTCTAAGTTTTCTAGATCGTTTAGGTCGTTGTAGAAGAAAGCTCCTAGATGAAGATGTCTTCTCTGGGAGAGAGCTGGGCATGCGCAGAGTAGGTGGAGGATTGTCTCCTCCTCTTCCTCGTCCATGCAGCTTCTACAGAAATCATTAGTAAAAGCGCCAAGCCTTCTTGCGTGCTTGCCTATGAGGCAGTGCCCCGTAATGACACATATTATGGCGCTGAAATGTTTCCTATCTAAAAGGATGAGACACTTAGAGCGACTCAGATCCAGCCTTGGCCAGATCTGTTTGGTTGCTAGACATGTTTGCCCAGCAGTTTGACCGAGTACCGAGTCGACCGCCGTCGAGTGCACAACTCCACCAGTGCACTCGCAATATTGTTGTGTGCTGAGCATAAAAAAAAAAAAAAAAAAAAAAGTGCAGTGCAGTGACTGAAAAGCAAAATATCAAATATCACACAGTCCGGGTATCCCACCTCTCCCGCTCCTAGTAGAAGTACTGTTGCTTGCACTTAATCACTGCCGTTACTGTATTTACCATACGGTACGGGCAGTGGCTGAGTGTATGTAACAACTGATGGATAGCGGGGTTGTGAGTGAAAATTCTGTTGGTGCACTGTTTCATATTGTAGTAAGGGCATAACACCTACAACAATTTGATTCGGTAAACCAACGTCAGAATTTCCACTTCGCAGCCTTGCTTAGTATCGGTGTTTGTGTTTTCTGTGTTTCTCTGTGATTATGACTAGGGAATTCAGGGTAGACGTAGCCAATATACGCGGGCTAAAAAGTAATCACTTTTCTACGTACGTCCACGTCTGTAATTGTAGACCAGCTGTTTTGGCACTTAGTGAAACACAGGTAGATCCCCGCCCACACCTCTCAGATCATTCTGATCTGAAGCTACGTGGCTACGAACTAGTGCTATTATTCTTCTCTCACCCCGGTCTCGCCATTTATGTGCGTAGTGATGTAGCTTACCAAACTCCACCACAATGTGATCAATGTTCCAATCCGGAATTCAACTTCATGTGCTTAAGATTCCATCTCCGTAAGCAAATTATACACTACTGCTTTATTTATAGAAGCCCCAAACTGGACAGCAATTCAACCTTTAACGAGTTTGATGCGCTGTCTGATTCCATTCAAAGAATTGTATCCCTGTATCCTCATACTGAAATCGTTATTACGGGCGACTTCAATATACACAATTCTGGGTGGCTTCGACATTCTGGACAGACAACACCCGAAGGACGGTGTGTTGAGATCTTCGCTGCGGAAAACAACCTAACGCAGCTTGTAAATGAGCCCACGCGAATACCAGACGTTGATAGTCATACCGCCAACACCCTGGACTTGTTTTTAACTTCTCACCATTGATGTGCTCTCCCCTCTAGGCTCGTCGGACCATTGTGTCATATCAGCTAATTTCTCGTACACCGACCACACAGTTAGAGAAAAAATTCCTAAAAGAACCGTATGGCAATACGAGAAAGCCAACTGGAGCGGTCTTAACAGCTTCTTTAGGAATTTTAACTGGTCGTTATGCGATGCGGTCGATAACGACGTGGATGCCGCTGCTGATATGATTACAGACACCATTCTCTTTGGAATGAAATCCTTTATTCCTCATCGGATGAAGAGTATTAAACCAAAAGAAAAGGCATGGTACGACTCGAGCTGTAAAGAGGCCGTCAGGGTTGGAGAAATATTTTTTCGGGCCTTCAAGACCAACCCGACAGAGGAAAACCGAAAAAAGTTCAAACGAGCCAGAAATGACTTAAGCGTGTGAAATTCCAATACGACCAAAAACTGAGGCAAAAATACTACAATGTCCCAAAGGTAGTAAATATTTTTGGTTGTAAGTCAAAAATATTAGAAATTCTGCCTCATCCTCTATCCCAACGCTCATTTACAATGACATTCCAGCTGTCAGCTCTTCGGACAAGGCCAATCTACTTGCTGCACACTTTACGGCCAGCTCAACACTCCCAGATTGTGCTTTGTCTCCGCCTAGACTTGAATGCGTCGAATCTTCAATGGGACGAATCTACTTTCGCACCCGTGTAGTAGCAAGACTACTTAAAGATCTCAACGTACATAAATCCGCTGGTCCAGATGGTATATCTCCCCTTCTTCTGAAGAGGTGTTCTTCCTCGCTGGCAAAACCACTGCGTAAGCTTTTTCATCAATCCTACACTTTAGGACTATTCCCGAGCAGATGGAAAAAAGCATTTGTCCAGCCCGTCCCTAAAAAAGGCGAATCATCTTCTCTCTCCTCCTACAGACCCATTGCACTTACGTCCCTTCTTTCCAAGGTCATGGAAACACTGATAAATCGTCAGCTCATGAAATATCTCGAAACACGAAAACTTCTCAATGACCGGCAGTACGGTTTTCGTAACAACAGATCCACTGGTGATTTGATGGAATGTATCACCGAAAAGTGGAATCAAAGCGTACATCAATCTGGCGAAAGCAAGATAGTTGCACTTGATATTACTAAGGCATTTGACAGAGTTTGGCATCAGGCTCTTTTGTCGAAAATGCGTGCATTTGGGATCGACGACTCTCTTCTTCAATGGATTAGAAATTACCTTTCGGAACGTTCAATTCAAGTTGTCTTGGACGGTTTCAAGTCTGATATTCACAAAATAAATGCTGGTGTGCCCCAGGGCTCTGTTCTGTCACCGAAACTCTTTTTAATTTTCATTAATGATCTCTTGTCTGCTACTTCTAATCCAATATATTCCTTTGCTGATGACAGTACTCTCTGCTTTTCATATTCGTTCCCGGACTCACGGCCCTGCTCTTCGGCTGTAGTACGAGAACGGCAGCGTATGCTAAGCTCATTAAATTCCGATATCAACAGCATAACCAATTGGGGAACTATCAATAGAGTGGAATTTAATGCTTCCAAAACACAATACTGTCTGCTGTCTTTAAAGCGAAATTTAAACACCCAGCCATTATCTATGAATGGCACTTGCATCGTCGAAACCGAAAAACTTTCCATTCTCGGTATGTGTGTCAATGACAACTTACGTTGGAATGACCACGTATTTGATGTCGCCAAAAATGTTGCGAAATGTCTAGGTTTCCTCAAGCGATGTAAGAAATATTTTACCCCCTCTGATCTGGCCTCAATATATAAGGCATTCATCCGCCCAAAATTGGAGTACAACTCCCACATCTGGTCAGGTGCTCCTAAAACATGTCTGCACTTGCTAGATAGGATTCAAATCCGTGCGATAAAACTTAGTGACGATACTAATATCAGTCAATCAATGGACACCCTCGAACACCGACGAAATGTCTCGTGTCTCACTTTGTTTTATTGCTATTTCCACCACCAGTGCTCCACTGAAATCGCCAGTAGCATTCCGCCCATTCAAACTTTCAACCGTAACACCCGTCTCGCTATGAATGCTCATCAGTACACCCTCAAGCCCATTTTCGGACGTACTCTAAAATATAAGCTGTACAACTCGCTTATGGAATGCCCTGCCGATCTCTGTATTTCCTGGTCGTTATAACTTGCAAACATTTAAAAACAATGTACATCGGTACCTCTCTTTTCTTCCTCCCTAAATTTCCTTTGGCCGCGCTGTGTACAATCACCTTAAGGGTACTCAAACCCCTTGAGCGCGCGCTCATTATAAAAAAAAAAACAAAAACAAAAGTCCACCTAAGGTCTGTTCTTTTATTGGCATCCAACTTTAGTGTTAGTTTGTACGTAGCGATTGGTATACCTATACTACCTTTGTCCGGTAGGATAGGTAGAGTGGTTCCAATTTTTGGGGGGTTCATCGGCTCTGCAGTTCCCTGGAATGTCTCTGTGGCCCGGCACCCAACAAAGGTGAATGTTGAACTGCTCTGCCATCTCCATGAGAGATGATCGGCATTCAAGGGCGGTTTGAGAATATAATGAGACCGAGTCCAGGGACTTGATGGCGGCCTGACTATCCGAAAATATGCGGATATCCTTTGCAGATATCACGTTTTTCTTCAGCCAGGACAGAGCTTCTTTAATCGCCAAAATTTCCGCCTGAAATGCGCTACAGTGATTTGGAAGGCGGAAAGAGAGGCTTAGATTTAGCTTATCTAAGAAAACATCGCCACCAACTCCGTTATCGGTTTTAGATCCATCTGTGTAGAGATGGATTGACTTGACCATGAAAGCATCCTCCTCCCAGAATGATCTAGAGGGGAAGCTTAGATGGAAATTTTTGTCAAACCAAAGTTCAGGTATGGTGTAATCGATGTTCTCTGTGTGTACTCCTAATGTATTAACAATGTTGGCGTGGGCAAATGAATTATTTGTCCACTGTTTAATCGCTTTAAGGCGAATAGCTGCAGTCGCAGCTACGAGATGTAAAGCCAGTGGGTTATGCGAGGTTGAAGGCCCCATTTGTTCCCAATGGCTTTTTTGCAAGAGAATAAAGCTATTGTAGCTTTATTGACTCTTTCTTGAATGCTAGGTTTCCAGTTTAGTTTCCTGTCAAAAATGAGACCCAGATATTTTGCTGTATCGGAGAAAACTAAACTGGTACCGTTTATTGAAGGAGGGTCTATGACTAGAATTTTATATTTCCTAGAAAAGAGGACAAGATCAGTTTTATGGGGGGTTATTCCCAATCCACAGCGATCTGCCCAGCAGGTTAATCTATTGAGATTTACTTGGAGGAGTTCTTTAATGGTATTGAGATATTTCCCTGAGACGGCTATGGCAACGTCATCCGCATAGGCAATCACTCTGCTACCACTCGCTTCCAGGTACATCAGTAGTTCGTTGACTACTAAGTTCCCGAGAAGGGGAGAGAGGACACCGCCTTGCGCCGTACCTCTGCTGACATATCTTTTAGCAGAAGTCTCACCCAGTTTGGAGTTGATTATCCTGCTTTTTAGCATTAGACCGATCAACTCCCCAAGTGAGTCGTCTACTTGCAGAGTTGACAGCGCAGTCGTGATTGCGGATGTGTTGACGTTGTTAAAGGCGCCCTCTATGTCTAGGAAAGCAACCATTGTGTACTCCTTATATTGTAGGGATCGTTCGATGTGTCAGTCAGTCACTTTTATTGTGCTTTTTCCTGCGTTGAAAAGTTTTCTACAGGCGTTCCTGAGCAGTCTCAGTGCCGATGTCCACCAATGTGGCTTTTTCTTGCCACTTGGTTGAATAAGAGGGCAGGAAGCGGCCATAGCCTGATTGACAGCAAGAGTAAAT
Source organism: Volucella bombylans (assembly GCA_949129095.1). NCBI lineage: Eukaryota > Metazoa > Arthropoda > Insecta > Diptera > Syrphidae > Volucella > Volucella bombylans. The sequence goes on from OX422140.1 coordinate 242,933,731, forward strand.
TCCCTGACTCTCACGTCAAGCTCATTGGTGTCAAAACAAAAAACATTAGACCAAAACATAAGCAACTCAGATATCACTGACATTTACCGAACCAACAAGAAAAATCCAAACAAATCAACGATCATCGTCACCTTCGCAAGCCACACATGCAAAACAAATTTAATTAAAAAAGCAAAAACAATGCGGAGTATTCCTCTGAAGAAGGCCAGAGAAAAGACTTGCAATGCCCCTGTTCCAAGTACAACACCCGAAATCGAAGCATTAATTTATGTAAACAATCATCTCACACTAATAAGCACCTTCTTTGGCTAGCAAAAAACATAGCCAGAGAGTGCAACTGGAGGTTTGTGTGGGAAACAGCCGACAAAATATTAGCAAAAAAAACGAAAACGGTGAATCCATACACATCGGGTCTTGAGACGATGTAAACAAGATGAATAACTAAGCATTGTTGTTGTACGTCATACTTATCGAGCGAATCGAAATAAAATAATCAAATCGAAAACACATATCGTGAATCTGATGTTGACTTTAGTGTAATACATGGTGTTAGCGGCATCGAAAAAAAGTATTTGGAAAAAATTAATTTTTGTTGTGTCAATTTTAATGTTAGATCAGTTTCAGTTTTCAATTTATATGCATTTTTATTATGTTGAATTAATTAACACTTACTAGCTATACAAAAAAACGCTTAAAAATTAGTTTAATTAACTTAAAATTATCTTATTCTAACTTACTGGCCCCCTATGGGCACTCTAAGTTAAACCTAACGCTTAAACTATGTCTTTCGACGTTTTGACAGGTTTTGTTCTTATTCTTATAGTTAGAACCGCTTAAACTAAGAAAACATTTTTAAATAGAAAAAAATTAGTATATGTACAATTTGATTTTAATTTTAATATAAAACTTAAAACTAAAAACTTACAGACTACCAAAAAATAAATCTTAATCTACTTAACCTACTTACATCTAACACAAACATAGACATACATAAATATATATATACATAATATGTATATACATAATATATAAATACATGTATATATATATATATTTTTTAATTAATTTTTTTTTGGTTTTTATATGTTTCTTTTTCTTAAAATTAACTTAATCCTACCTAAAACTATGTAAGCCGGCCAAGGCTAATGAAATAGTCAGACGACCGACTTTGCTTCCTATGGAGCTACCTATTACTGGAGGAATTGGACGACGAAACTTCCCCTCCTTCAACTACCCACCAGAATTGTTGGTGCTGCCGAGCAACATCCCTCAGGTCGCGACTCCCTACCGCCCTGCTGAACCGGAGACGCCCCGCACTGCCATGTGCGACGTCTCTGTCGTAGATGAGTCGCCTGTCCGCAACTGTTCGAGCGACGTGGAAGATTAGCGGCACCGCCAATCTGTCCTGGATCAGACCTTTCATATCTAGGTAGAGGAACGCTTCTGGAGGAATAAAGCCATCAAAGCGAACCCCGGAGATCAGGTTGTTCGATGAGGTCATTGCTCTTGCAATGTGCCTTCGAGTCAACTTAATGACGAAATTGTCCACTCTTATTAGGTTCGCCCTATTGTATAAGACCTCATTAGGATAGAATTTTATGTACTCAGACTCTGGTGTTCTGCATAAGCGAAGACAAGGCCTCTCAAACACCCGAATCTTTTCCAATAAACTTGCTCTCACGTTGAACCACACGGGACATCCAAATACAAGCATGGGCCTGATAAGGGCCATGTAGCAGATTACCTTCACCCTCGCATCGAGTTCGCTGTTATAAAACAGTTTTTTTTTTAAGGTCAAAAGCACCTTTGGCTCTGGCCAGAGCAACCTCTATATGTTTGTTAACATACAGAAATTGATCTAGCCAGATCCCAAGGTATCTGACTACATTTCGACAAGAAAGTGGTTGTCCGTGCTGCCCCACGATAGAAAACTTTCGCCAATTATTTCTGGTATCCCTAGATGCCCCAGACAAAGGCGTCCTAAACAGAATAGTTTCCGACTTCTGAAAATTGATTTTCAACTTCCAGTCATCGCAATATCGCTTAATTTTGTCGAAGTCACGCTGCAAAAGCATATTAATGACCTCAATCTTTGGACCCGATCTGTACGCGATTAAGTCGTCTGCGTACGATATGGCATGGTGAAGTGAACCTATCAGATCACTTGTGTTAATGTTGAACAGGATCGGCGAATTTACCGCACCCTCTTGCAGACTGTTTTGTAATGTTAAATGTTGCAGCAGAAGTCTACTGGAGAGCATATCGAAAAGAATATACTGCAGTGGTTTACTAATGTCCAACCTGTCCAGCTTGAAAAAGAGTCCCTCTAACCATACGGTATCGAAGGCTTTCTCCAAGTCAATCAAGCAGGCATCAGTGCACTGTTTCTTGCCTTTGTTCCATTGGATATCAGAAACTAGTTTAGACGCAGAATGAATGATATCATGCCCCGCCTTGAAACCGAATTGATTATCCGGAACTATATGTTTGTCCTCAACCCACTTAGTCAGGACTCTATTGATCACTTTCTCGAAAACCTTACTGATGTTTGGAAGAAGACTAATCGAGCGGAGATTCGCCGGATTGGAAGTATCTTTATCCCTTTTGGGGATCGGATGTACCACCGCAGTTTTCCAATGTGCTGGATAACGTACATTTGTTCTCCATCAATATAAAGGTTGAGAGTTTTGTACACCTTGGTTGATTTATTTTTACGCAACTCGTTGAAGATATCAGCAAACATTTCCTGCTGCACCCTTCGTACAGCTGTGTGCAAGCTAGAGTTGATTTCATTTGGTGACAAAACTGATTTTAACCTTGAATTTTCTGTTTTCCGTGTGTTGTTGGTAAATCTTTTCACATAAGCCAAAATTCGTAAACAGTTTGTGAGTTTCGAGTGAGTTTGGATTAATTTTAAAATGTCATTTTCATTATTTATAGCGAGAAGAGTTTTGATTTCTCTTTTCTCTCTTTCTGTGTCGTGTTGCCTGGGCTGTGTTGGAATGGAAAATTCCCATCGTTCTTGAAGAAAGGCTGGTCCCTTCCACCAGAGTGCGTTATTTTGATGTATTGAGGGTAATACACCACGCGATACAAGGTCTGCTGGATTGAATTTGGTGGGGATGTGTCGCCAAATGCTTACATTCGTCAGTCTCTGAATTTCAGCTACTCGATTTGCGGTAAATGATTTCCATCGAGTCGGTGGTGCAGATATCCAACTGAGGGTGATTGTGGAGTCAGTCCACGCATATGTTTTCATGTTTTGCACTGGGAGAACAGATATGGTGTAGCTCAGAAGCTTTGCCAAGACTACTGCTCCACAAAGCTCCAATCTTGGCAGTGAAACCGTATTGAGTGGCGCTACTCTAGTTTTGGAGATGAGTAAATGTGTTTGTGTGATGTTGTTGCAGTCCAAAACTCGGAGATAGACCAAAGCTCCATACACCTTGATGGATGCATCACTGAATCCGCGGAGTTCCAACTGCTCATTTTGTCCTTGCGTGTTTACCCACCTGGGAATCTGGATGTCTTCAATAATGGCCAATTCTTGTTGAAGAGACAACCACTCTCGACGTACTTCCACCGGAATAGGGTCATCCCACGATAGATCATGTAGCCACAATTGTTGCATGATAATTTTCGCCTTAACAATGCAAGGCGAAATCCATCCTAGCCGGTCAAAGAGACGAGCGCGATCGTTGATAGGATGGTCCGTTTTGAAACCACTTCCTCGACGGCGAGCTTCTGAAATGAAGACATATCTGAACTAGGATGCCAATTGATTCCCAACGCTTTCGTTTGTTGTGTTGTTCCAAAGCTAAGGGAAACACTGGTATCACGACTTCCTTCGGTATTAAATCCAGGAACTGTTGACTGTTGCACATCCATTTTCTGAGATGAAACCCAGCGGAAAGAAGTAGGTTCGACATTTGTTCAAATTTTTATTTAGCTGCTTGGATGGAATCTGCACCAGACACGAGATCATCAATGTACATATCTTTCCATATCATTTGATCTGCTAGTGGATATGTTGCCTTTTCGTCATCATCGAGTTTCTGCAGCGTACGATTTGCCAGATATGGAGCAGGAGATGTGCCAAACATTAAAACCTTTACCTTGAAAAGTTTGATTGGAGTTGTTGGATCCTCTCGCCAATATAGGAGTTGGTAGTATGCATCATCTGGATGAATCTGGATCTGGCGATACATCTTCTCGATGTCTGCTGTAACGATAATTTTGTGTGTTCTCTATCTTAAAACAATTGATATAAAATCCGTCTGTTTTTTAAATACCGTCATCAGATAATCATTTAAAGAATTGCCCTCCACAGTCTTGAATGCAGCGTTGAAGACCACTCGCAGTTTAGTGTTTGTGCTTGATTCCTTGAAGACGGCATGATGTGGCACAACATAATGGAAAGGCGATTTATGTGTGATATTCACTTCCTCCATCTGATTGAGCTGTAAGTATTCCTGTATACATTTATTGTAGTCCTTGTAAAGTGTTGGTTTGGTGAGCAGTCTTTTTTCCTGTCATACTTAGGATATTCTTTTGGGTTGAAATGAGTGCTGGGCGCTGACCTCCTTTGAAAGGGAGTGCAACTTCAAAACGCCCTCCCGGCAACCGCTTGACATTTTGTAAAAAATGTTCCTCGCAAGCATTTTCTTCTTCAGTTAGGGCCTTTTCGAATGGTGATTCCTCAATTTCCCAAAATTTCCTTAATTGTGTGTCTACGTCAGAAAATTGGGTGAAGACCTGAATTGAGAGTGGTGTTTTGAAGGGAACTTTACCTAATATTAGCCAGCCAAACTGCGTTTTTTGGGCGATCGGTGCAATTAACTCTGCTCCTCTTATGATGTCAGGTAAAACCGCCTCACAAAATATTTCATTTCCCAACAGTAAGTCGATACTGGACGGTCGGTTAAATGTGGGTCTACTAATTTCAGACCTTGTAGGTGTGCCCATCTATTTGGATACACTTCGCGACTCGGAAAAAACCCTGTTAAGGTTTTATAAACGTAACCTCGTTTCGAAGTTCTAAATTCTGAATATTTAGAACCCAGGTTGAGTTCAACAAAGTTTTGACAGAAACCATTTTTAACTTGTCCTAAAACTTGGACATCAAAAAATGTTTTATGTTTTTTCAACCTTAAAAGTTGTACCGCTTATTCGGTGATAAAAGTTGCTTGTGAACCGGGATCAAGCAAAGCTCGGAAGCTAATATAGTTGCCATGAGCAGATTTCACCTTGACGATAGCTGTTGCCAATAAAATTTGTGTGTTGGTGTGGTCGTTAGTGTGGAAGCAGTTTGCCGATGACTGTTGTTCATCAGAAGGATGAAATGAAGCTGCATTTGGATGAATTTGGGTTGATATATGGTGTGTTTGGTATTGGTATTTATTCTGTGTATTTGGGTTTTTTGGCATAAATGTATTATTATTATTATTTGGGTAGATATGAGTGGATGGTTGCGACGATGCTTGATGAGGAGAGAATTGGTTAGTGTTGTGTATTTGATTAGAGTGAGAGAATGATTGTTGTGTGTTGTAATTTGGTTGTAACTGATTAGAAGGGAAAGCTGATTGTGGGTGAGGCTTATACAGATTTGAATTGTTGTTTGTGTCGAAATGAAGCATGGAATTGTGACGCTTTTTGCAAAAATGGCAGGATTTGTTGCTCGGACAACTATTTGTTTTGTGGCTATAAGCCAAGCAATTAAAACAATTACCTAATTGTTAAACAACACGCTGCCTTGTTTTTAAATCCATATTTGAAAATTTGTAACAGGCTCGCAATGAATGAATACCTTCGTGGCAAATCTTGCAACTGCAATTTTCCTTTGCTACCGTATTGGAATGGAAGATGTTTTTGTGAGACCTTTTTTGTGTTGGGGGCTTTGTATTTTGTTGCTGATCCACTATCTTTAGTGTTCGAAATTTTGTTTCTAAAAACTCAGACAATTCTTTGAAAGTAGGAATATCCTTGTTTGTTCCCAGAGAAGACTCCCACGATGATTGAGTTGATTTCGGAAGTTTCTTTAACAGCAAGAATATGATAATTACATCCCAATGCTGCACTGGCAAGTCAAGATTCTTCAGTGAATGTAAAATTTTCGTCGCGTTATCCAAAAGTTCACAGATTCCGATGGCAGATTCTTCTCGGACGACTGGCAAATCATAAAACAACTTCAATTCCTGATTCACTAAAATCCGTTTGAAATCATAGCGGGATTTTAAAAGTTCCCACGCTTGGTCGTAACTAACGTCGTTCACATTGACGTGATCAAGTAATCTTTACAGCATGATTTTAGATAATGTAATTTTTCTATTTTAGATAAGGATGTGTTGCTGTGTACGAGTGAAACGAATTGGTCGTGGAATGAACACTAGTTCTCATATTCACCTGTAACTGAAGGCGGATGGATTTTCAGAAAGTGAATTTCATGGGACCTCTTAGACTCTGACTGATGTGAACACCTTTCAGGCTTTGTTTGAGTGGATGTTTCTAGTTTTTGCAGCTCATCTAAAAGTTGTGACTTGTACAGGACGTATACTTCTTTTGCCTCATCATATGTAAAATCTAATTGCTCCAAAACTTCCTTCTCAATCTCCTTATTATCATAAATGATCTCATATCTTTTTTCAATATTCGATAAATTAATTTGTAAGAGTTCGAGGCGCGTGCTAATGTAATTTTTCGTACGGTCTTTTTAAAATTTTCAAAGTCTTTTGAGACTTGGTTGCAGGTTTTTACAAATAATTTTGATACACTCATTTATTTTAATAAGTTTAAAAAATACTATTGTATATATTGTATGTGTACGCGCAAATAAGTAGCGAGCAAATTGTACTCACTTTGATTTATATCTTCTAAATTATTGTAATTTAAGGAGGGATATCCACCTCCTTAAAAGCTTTTTGATTCCCACTCCGTGAATTTCTTCCTTTCCAGCTCTGATTCCTCTGATTCCTAACTTGCAACTTGTATTTATTAAATTTGTTTTTGGATTAAGGGGCCACGCACTGATTTAATTATTTAATTTAAAAATTTGAAATGGTTTGTAAATTTAACACCATACACCAAAATGTTTGCTGATTATATTTTTTTTTTCTAAAGCTCAGAAGGACCAAAATGTTCGGGACTGGTTATTTTGTTTTACCGTGTTATATTTAGTTGGACTGTGTATCAACAGTATCAACTGTGTAGTTAATTAAAAAATTAATTAAAAAGGTCTTGAAAACTGTGTACAAAAACTGTGTAGGAAAACTGTATAGAAAAACTGTGTAGAAAAACTGTGTAGGAAAAACTGTGTAGAAAAAAATAATTTTAAATAAAACCAACTGTTTGCTTCAACGTTACAAAATTGATGATTTATTTTGTGTAAAAATGTCTTCCTTTTATGTTAATTTTTGACATAGGCAATTTTATCTCATGAGAGATTTATCATAAATGTGTTTGGTTAAATATTTTAAGTGTACAAATTTTCTATGCTTTTTATTTTTTTTACATTTGACAATTTTATTTTAATTTATATCTTTATCAACAACAGTGTTGAAGGAAATAGAATTGTAAAGGGAAGCGCAGTCCACCGAGTTGGAGAGTAGTCGATGAATGAAGAGAATGTCAGCTACGTCTCTGCGTTTTTCTAGGGTATTCAAGTTAAGAAGTTTGATAGAAGTCGCGAAAGGGAGGTATGATAAATGGGCAAACCGAAGAAAACGACGTTGAATGTTCTCGATTCGGTATATATGAAAGGGGGACCATACTTGGCTGGCATACTAAAGGAGGGGCCGGACAAGGGTAATGTAAAGTGACCTTGTCACATAAGGGTTGCAAAAATTCTTTAGATCAACGTTTGATAAAACCGAGCGATGTGTTGGCTTTAAGGATTATCTCATCAATATGCGAACGGAAGTTTAACTCTCTATCGTATAAAATTCCAAGGTCGCGAAGGGATTGAACCTGGGGTACAGGTTGGTCATGCAGAAAATAAGGTCGAGAGGGGGATTGATTGGACTTACGAGACAAAGTCATAGATTGGCATTTGGAGACATTAAGCTCAAAGCAATTTTTTAGACACCAAGTAGAAAACCTATCGAGGTCTTCTTGAAGGAGAATAGAGTCTTGGGGTGAAGAAATAGTTTTCGAGAACTTAGTGTCATCGGCGTAAATGGATACGGAGCAGTGTTTGATAATCTTCTCAAGATCGTTTATAGTTAAAATAAAAAATAGGGGACCTAGGTGCCTGCCTTGTGCGACACCGGATGTGGCTAAAAACGGGGTTGAGAAGACTGACCTAAAGCGAACGCTATAGTAACAGTTCTCCAGATCAGAAGATATCCATTTTAACAATATGGGGTCAAAACCGAGGGAAGACAATTTGAAAAGGATCAGTTGATGTGATATTTTATCGAAGGCCTTAGCAAAATCTGTAGCAGTACCGTCAATTTCGTTGCCATTTTCTAGGGCTGAAAGCGCAAAGGATACGAATTCAACTAAGTTTGTAGTAGTTGATGGCAGAGTTATGGAAAAATGAGAGAAGAAGAGGCGGGTGAAAGTTGTCGACAGTTGATAGGATAAAGGGACACAACGCTACTGTGGTGTTAATAGGATCACTAGTGGATATAAGGTCTAGTTGCCTACCGATAGAATTAGGGACGTCACTTACGTGGCACAGGCTTGAGTCAGTTATGCTATCAATGAAAAGACATTCCTTGGATGAACTGGCGTTTGACGCGGTAAAAAATAAGTGATCATCCGATGGAATCCACTTTAGCAGGGGTAGATTAAAGTCACCAAAGATAAGGATATCGTCGATGGAAACACTTAGGTCAATTAGCTGGTCAATTGCTTTAATAGGAAGGATGTAGGATTCAATAGGTTGAGCTGGGAGAATGTAGCAACACGTAACGTACAGGGACCTGTTGGGAAGTGTTATTTTAATTGAAACAAAGTCAAGTTTAACAGAAGAAGAGATAGCTATGAGAGAAGAGTTGATGTTATTGTGAATGGCAAGTAGGACACCTCTACATGGAAAATCAACTTTAGGGATGGCAGGATCATTAAACATAGGGAGAGAGTGATCGTCATCTCGGAAAACATTATAAGAAGATGGAAATAGCTCCAGGCTCTTTATGTCGAGGATCAGATTGGTTTCTGTAAGAGCATAGACGTCGAAAGAGAGACCGTGTGATTTAGACAAGACAGCACGGGTTTTAGAGCGCAAGCCTCTTATGTTTTGGTAGTAAAATGTAAGAGGTAGTTTGTTGCGTGGAGGAGTAGGGGAATGTAGATGAGATGCAGGCAAAGAAGGCAAGTTAGGAACGAAAAAATTTGTCGTGGTCAGCTCGGCTGCGCTGATGGTGGGAAAATCTTTTAGAGTGTACATAGTTGCGGAAAGCAGCGAGGTCATCCGCAACCTTTTGAGGAGGTGTGTCGAAGATTTCGTGGTACCTGTTGTAAAGCTTTCTGAGACTAGTTATACCGGTAGGAAGGCCTTCCTGTTGGATGGAGACCATGACACTTGTTTTGGTTTTTCCCTCAAAGCAAACAGAGTCGGATTTGTCGTAAAGATATGCGAGAAATTTTCGTATATCTTTTTATCCCTCAGCCTAGAGAGAGCGTAACCGAATTCTGTGGTGTCTATATTCTTTGGGGTCAATTTAACGTTGGGCGGCGAAAGGGGATCAAAAATAGGGACTAGGGCCCTTGAAACCGAGGGAGAAGGCGTGCTAGAAGCGGGATTTAATATATGCGAGCTGATAAAGTCAGGGTATTTGGCTCCTGTTGTAAGGTCGAAATTGGGAAAACAGTTGTACTTATCCGTGGGAGAGGGTGTGGGTGTTTGAGCAGTGATTGTATCAGGGGCAGGGGTTAAATTGAATGAAACGCGTTGGGGCTTTGATGGAAGAGAGGCACTTGGTGCTTTTGTGGAGATGCCTGAAGGGGGTTGTTTAGGGATATAAACAGGAGGGGAAAAATTGGGAAATATATTGGTTTTAAGACTCCAGTTAGGGTCACGTTTAGGATGTGGATGGGGAATGGATCTAGGCGATTTATAATTATTTTTTGATGAGAGGTTGCTTCGTTTTTGCTCTACGCTTTTGTTGGTTGGTTGATCCTTCCATTTGGAGACCCGCATCTTTCCTAGCTTGAAGTTGGTGTTGGATGAGTTAACAAATAACCATTCGTATTTAGCCGATATATCAATTTTGAAGTTCCGTTTGTTTTTGTGGTGAGATGTTGGGAATATTGTGCATTGGTTGATGGTGATGCCATACCTCTTTTTGAAGAATTCGGAAATCCAAGCGACATCTGCATAATTTGGAACACCTTTGATGACTAGGGTGGTGAACATCTGATTCGTTGTGCGGAGTCGGTCTAGCCTGATTTGCCACTCTGAAGGTGTCCACGTCGTGTTGAATTGTGTAACAATTTTCCGTGGGGCGGCGACAGGAGGGGTTGGCGTCGGAACAATTATATCATAATGCGATTTTTGAATCAAAGGGCTGGTGCGAGGTAGTTGTGAAGGTTGAGTTGTCGGCACTGGATCTTGCAATGATTCGGCTTCAGTTTGTAACAATCCAGCCAAAATTGAAGTATTATAACTGTTGTGCGGTGCGGGATGGGTTGGAAGACCATCAATTTTGTGGCATACTATTCCAATGAGGTGTTCCAAATCTTTCAACACTGTTCTATTCGTGGTGAGTTCATCATTAAGCTCACTGATTTTATCGAATATGATATCAAGCATTGCATATGATATACTTATCAAGGTGAGAAGTCCAGGGTGTTGGAGGTATGACTATCAACGTCTGGTATTCGTGTGGGCTCAGTTACAGCTGGGCCAAATTGTTTTCCGAAGATCTCAGCACACCGTCCTCCGGGTGTTGTCTGTCCAGAATGTCAAAGCCACCCAGAGTTGTATACGGGTGAGTTTTTAACTTGAGACATCAAAATTACTCGAAAAATACGCGATATCGCGAAAAATGTTTCAGACAAAAGTCACAAGGTTCTGAAGGGGACATAAGATGGTGACCACGAGTTTGACCTTGAGCCCCATTTTCAAGGTCAAACGAAGGTCACTTTTGATTTTTTAATGGGAACCCCTATTTTTTTGACAGATTCGTAATCTGCGTGAATAATTACAATTCTTTTACATGAAGCACTTTTTCCAAAAATGCGTTCTTTTCCCGTCAGAGGGCGCCATAAAACTTACGATTTCAAAAGTACTCGAAAAGTACGAAACACTTTTTTCAAAAATGCGTTCTTTTCCCGTCAGAGAGCGCCATAAAATTTAAGACATCAAAATTACTCGAACAGTACGAAATATCGCGAAAAATGTTTCAGACAAAAGTCACAAGGTTCTGAATGGGACATAAGATGGTGACCACGAGTTTGACCTTGAGACCCATTATCAAGGTCAACGAAGTTCATTTTTGATTTTTCAAATGATAATTCCTGATTTTCATTGCCAGTCGTATTGCTCGTAGGCTTATCATTTGTTTTTACATACTGCGTTTAGCATAACCCAGAAACAACGATGTGGACATAGCAGTATTTTGTTTCCTTCGGGGTGAATAATTAGAGTGGGTCCCCTTACACCCATTGTTGCATCATTGAATTCTTCCCATTTTGACGTTTATTGTCCGAGACTATTTCAACAAATTTCGAAAATGTGACCATTCACTTCAATACACAGGTCTATCCGCGCTCTAAATGAACTAACAGAACTGAAAATGGGTCTCAAGGTCAAACTCGTGGTCACCATCTTATGTCTCCGCTCCAGTAAATAAAGCAGTGGTAGATAGTTTGATTATGGAGATGGAATATTAACCAAAGAAAATTGAATTATGGATTGGAACAAGGAGTGGAGGGGGTTAGAGTTTGGGAGAGTTTGGTAAGCCACATCACAAATGGCAAGACCGTGGTGTGAAAATAATAATGGCACTAGATCTTAACAAGGCAGCTTCAGTTCACAGCGATCTGAGAGGTGTGGGCGGGGATCTACCTTTGTTTTTCTAAGTGCCAAAATAGCTGGTCTGTATTTACCGACGTGGATGTAGGCAGAAAAAAAATTACTTTTTAGCCAGCAGATATTTGTTATGTCCACTCTAAATTCCCGAGCCAATATAAGAAAAAAAACACAAACTCTAACGGGGCTAAGCAAGGCTGTTAAGTGAAAATTCAGAGTTTGGCTTACCGAATCAAATTATTGTAGGTGCTATAATTTATCAAAAGCTTGTTTGGCTTTAGCAAACGAGCGGTTCAGCCTTTTAGAAGTTAACTTTCCAGCAGATCTGAAAACGTTATCATTGGTAGCAAATACTCTGCCTTGAAAATAATTAGACAAGGTGTATCACAAAAATCGATTCTCGGTCCTATATTGTTCTGTGCATTCATTAACGACTTGCCATCAGTGTACGAGCAGCAATGGTCCACTTATACAGTGACGAAGTTCAGCTGTATCTGTCCCATCCCATGAATTTGATTGCTGAACTTGCGTTAAAGTTAAATGAAGATTTATGAAAAATATATGCTGGCTAACGGACTGTTGCTTAACCTAGCGAAATTAAATTAAGCGAATTAAATGTGGAAAATTTCACATTTACGTCGTACCAGACTTATGGCTCTATAACTTTAGGATTAAACGTGTAGAGTGAGCAACAAATCTCGGTTTTGCTTTATGTAGAAACTTATCTGGATACATTCATGCAAACCTTGATCGCATTTACGGATGCTTTGGCTAACAGCTAATTTTACCCCAATGGCGACTCGACAGAAATTGGTAAGGACTTTAATTGTGTTTTTAATAAGCTGTTCTGGGGTGTGGTATGCAGTGACCTTGATATGTTACCTCAGCGAAAACTTCAAGTAGCTATCAATGATTTAATGCGATATATACATGGACTTCGTAGACATGACCATATTTCTGCACATTCAAAACGCTTACTCAAATGTACGAAGGTGCTCGTAACTGCATTTAACTACATCAGGTCATTAATAATAAATCCACATCGTATATCTATAATAAAATACAATTTGAAAAAATAAAAACCTTGTACAAGCTGTCTATAATTACTAAAATTCGTGACGTCTGTTTCCTGTTCACGCTATAAGACAATTCCATAGTCTTCCCCAACACTTCCCCAATACAACAGGGTATTAAAAATGTCATTAACTTTAAAAATGCAAACTTTTACATTTTACTCTTCAATCTTATTTCTATATCTTTAATTTCTTCAATTCCTTGAGTGATCTCTAAAACTGTATTTTTTTTTTAGTCTATTTTATATCTCATTTTGTATTTTTACTTTTTTATTCAGTCATCAACTGACCGCCGAGCTGACAAGTTGTCTTCCTCTGTGTTATGATCACCCCTATCTCTGTATAGGTAAAATCCCACTACCTCTTCAGCTTATATACGTACATTCCACTGTATTCGTAGATCGTCACAACTGAATGAAAAAAAAAATTAAATCTAGTGCAAAAACAACAAGTGTCATGTCCCCTGGACCACATGTGCTTTCGGGCAATTATTTCAGTGTATTAGATTTTGATTCGCTGGCCGAGCCCAAACATAAAAGAAAAAAAAACCTAATTCTCCCACAGCTTTCGATTTCAATATAGCCCTTCCAGTGCAATCCTGTGTAAAAATAGCGGACCTGTTCATGGCCAAAAAGACACTTGCTGATATCTGTCCCATCTCAGTTACTCTTCAACAACAACTAAACCCTTCCAAGGGCATTGTATATGCACCTATCCTTCTAAACCTTTGGGAAAAAGAAATAGTGCAGAATTTGCAGTCGCAAACAGTCACGGACGTGTACAAATTCAAGAAAACTGAAGCCGATAAGAAACGCGAGACAGGCCTAATGCTATTTACATTCGATCGCTTCCGTTCCCCAACCTCAATCGATGCCGCGTGGTATAACCTCAAAGTTAAAGAATATTTCCCCAACACCATGCGGTGTCGCAACTGCCAGTTACTTGGTCACACTGCCAAATAGTGCAAAGGGAATCCGTCTTGTGTAACGTGCAACCTTCCTCCTCATGATCCTAACAAGTGCACACGGGTCTCCTACGCCTACCTCTTCGCTTCCTCAAAACCATCCAATTCACATACATCACATCTAACAACGCAAAACCACAAAATTTGCCTCAAATGCATCAGTAACAAATCAATAATCAAGTCACTCACTCACATCTCAAAACAGCCAACTAATATTTCTCCAATCACCCAATCCAACTTAACAGATCCGCAAACCTCCAGCAAATTAAACTCAGACAAATATTTCAACACACCATACACTAAACATATCGATAACAACATACAAATACTACCTTTTCACTCACCTCATCTCCTATCTCTAGAGTTACCAAACACCTAATCTCAACTAATCAATATTTTATACCCCATGAAAACAATGATGATGACATCATGCAATAATAATCTAATCAATAACCCCAAACCCGACTCTGCTGTTCATTGGTCGAGTCAACCGGTTTCCATAAGTAATCTCGTTGGTTCGACCTCTGGTCAGCAGAGTCGCGCCTGTCAACCCAACAACCCTCATCACAATCACGTCTTCCTCGCCTCTTCAAAACATGGCGGATCGACACAGCAGCTCAGGCCTTGTATATCGGCAAGGCCAAGTAACTTTGCTTGTCTTTCGCGTTTCACCTCTGTTAATAGTAAAAATATAATGGCTCTCAAACTTCTACAGTGGAATGTAAAAGGATATATAAACAACTATGGCGAGCTAAATATTCTTTTAAAATAACACAATTCTGACATCCTTGTACTGCAGGAAACGCATTGCCCATACGGATTCCCTCCTCATCCTCCAAAAGGCTACATAGGGCACTTCTCAAATTTTACAAAGCAAGGCATTGCAGTTCTACTCAAAAGCAATATCCCATTTGATATCGTGCCCTTAACTTCAAATTTACTAGCCTTTGCAATTGACCTGAAGCTCTCGACTAAAATCACCATTTTGTCTCTCTACATCTTACCTAAACAATAACAATAACATGTTGCTCCCCTGAGTTCAGTTTCAGTTTTGAATGCATTTTATTTACTTAATCACTAACTCTTACATACTAACAAAAAATGCTTAAATGCTAGCTTACAATTACTTAA
The DNA here is from genome assembly GCA_949129095.1 of Volucella bombylans. Taxonomy (NCBI): domain Eukaryota; kingdom Metazoa; phylum Arthropoda; class Insecta; order Diptera; family Syrphidae; genus Volucella; species Volucella bombylans. The sequence goes on from OX422140.1 coordinate 242,948,873, forward strand.
CAATCTTATACTAACTTACTGGCCCCACACAGGTACTCTAAGCTAATCTAGATTCTTATATCTATGTCTTTCGACTTCATTTACATTTTATTTATAAATATTTATTTTGTGTACTTAGGTTGCTCCCCTGAACTTTTACCCAAAATCACCTGGCAAACGTTTTCCGATCTACATAACAGTGATCATTTTCCCATCATCACGACAATCAAACTGAAACAAAATCAAGCTGCTACAACAAATGTTTGCACTCCAATATTTAAAACAGACTCAGCTGACTGGGAGAAATTTCAAGCACTCGTTAACTACCATCTTAATAACCGTAAGCCTGCTTCTATTGTAAACAAGGAAGCTGCTAACATACTTAAGTTTATTCGTAGTGCTGTTAACCAATCCATCCCTCAGTATTCGCAAAAGAAACGTAAACACACTGTTCCATGGTGGAATTTGGAATTGTCCATCCTGAGAAATAACAAAGTTACTGCGTGGGAAGCCTTTAAGAAAAACCCTAGCCAAATCAACCTAATTGTTTATAAAAAGTCAAACGCCGCCTTCCACAGGTTACTCAAATCGATCAAGCTTAAATCCTTTAATAAGTTCACCTCTGCCATTAATCCAAATTCTCCCATCAAACAAATTTGGCACAACATTTACTGTTTCACCGGTGACAATGTCAAGCAACCAATAAAATTTATTAAAACACCAGCAGGGTCGATCTTCCCTCCTCAGGAAATAAGTAACTGTTTCGCACAAAGATGATATGATGCATCGGAGGATACAAATTTTCCAACCACCTTCAACTTAAGGAAGCGGGAAGATTTAAACGCGATCTCTCACACAATTACCAATTCAGAGGCCCTATATTTAGAAGAGACTTTATCACTCTCAGAATTCGATTACTGCTTGCAATATGTCGAAGGTAAAACTCCTGGTCGCGATCGCATCTCGTACCCGATGTTAAAAAATCTACCGCTCACAACTAAAGCACGAATTGTAAGGTTGTACAATACAATTTTCAATAGCGGCGTTATACCCCAAAGCTGGAAAACGGCGTCGATCATCCCCATCCCCAAGCCAAAAAAAGATTTAACTAAGGTTGATGGCTATCGTCCCATTTCCCTTATTCCCTGCTTATGCAAAATCCTCGAAAAAATTATAGCAAATCGGCTTCGCTGGTTTACCGAAACCAAAAACTTAATAAGTAAAAACCAAGTGGGATTTAAGCCAAAGCAAGGGTGTATCGATGCCCTTCTACACATCGACTTTGTAGTAAACAATGCTCTGTCCACTCAAAATCACGTTTCGATCCTAGCCCTGGATTTCAAGAAGGCTTTCGACCGGATAGGCAATTACTTGGTATTGAGTACACTCAAAGAATAGGGAATTGGCCCAAAAATACTCGGTTACATTACTGCTTTTTTGAGTAACAGAAAGTTTTGCGTAAAAATCGGCAAAGTCTTTTCCAATACCGTTCAGCTTTTTAATGGCATCCCTCAAGGATCACCACTATCTGTGTTACTTTTTTCAATCGCATTTGATGAAATAAACAAAATCAGAACCACACACAAATATTTGGAACACTGTGGTTACGCTGACGATATTTACATACTTTGTGGGCACAATGATCCAAATTTGTTACATTCATCCCTATCTAATGTCTTAAAGGACATTATAGATTGGTCTTCAACCACTGGTGCTACTTCGGCACTCAACAAATGCAAAATCCTCCATATTTGCCGGAAAAGATCCTGCTCAGTCCCAGACTTATATGTAAATAATGTTATAATAAAATCAGTATCTAATTTAAGTATACTTGGTTTGTTGTTAAAATGTAAATATAAATGGAAAAGTCATTGTTTAGAAATTAAGAAATCACTAGCTGCAAGGAGCAATATAATTAAGTATTTAGCCTCAAAAAAAAGTAATGCTAATATCAATACTCTTTGTTACGTAACAAGAATGCTAATATTAAGTAAAATCGACTTCGCATTATGTATCTACGGTAATGCCCCAAAGTCTACATTGAACATCATCAAGGCGCCATATCATCAAGCCATCCGCAGAAATTGCATTCCGCACCACGCCAACAAAAAACATACTTGCAGAAGCTGGATTCCCCTCCATCGAAGAACGCTGCATGGGAGTATCGGCGAAACTGCTCTCCAAAATCAGTTTCCCAAACGATTCCATCCTAGACACAGATGTGCTTCTATGCTCCAATCGGAAAACCAAGCAAAGAATTTCGTCAGCGATAGGAAACTCGTTAAAACTCGGCAAAGTTTTAAGTATTCCATACAAATGTTTCCCCAAACACACAGTCTCGTAAGACTGATTCAATTATTTTGAAGTACCGAAAAACACACTCAAACAATCGTATATATCAGTCAATGTTCCTATGTATATCCTCGGACCTGACTTCTAAAAGATGGGCATTTTTTTACACGGATGGTTCCAAGACAATAAACAATACTGCATTCGCCGTCACCCTAGAAAATGGTACACTCCTCAAACAAGGTATTATGACGAAGACTGCCTCTATCATCACTACAGAAGCACAGGCCATTTTAGAGGCGCTGGTGTTAGCAGATAATACGCATGGCAAATACGTCATCTGCTCAGACAGCCTTTCAGTACTACAGGCAACTGTAAACCCAAAATATGATTCTCAAATAGTCTGCCGTATCCGAGACATCCTCTTGAAAAGACCGAACAATATCAAATTAATGTGGGTACCAGTAAATGCAGGTATACGGGGCAATGAAGTCGCCGACCACGCTGCCAATTTAGCTGGTGTTAGTCCAACCTATCTATTTCACACATACAGCAAACATGACCTACAACGCATAATAAAAAGCAAAATAAAACAGGCACAAATGAACGATTGGAAACTATATCTTCACTTTTACTCGAGCAAAATCAATTCCTGCAAAACACCGCCAGCTTATCCACCCTCTGTCTTTAAGTCAGCCACCACTAATTTCCTTCGTCTTCGCCTTGGACAGTCTGTAGCCACTCACCACTACCTACTAAGAAAGGAGTCGCCCCCAATCTGCTCCTCATGTAATATCCTAAACATGGAACACATCCTTGGTTCCTGTTTCTTCTCTTCAAACACGGCCAGTAGCCACCTTAAAGACAATATTTTTAAAATATTAGACAATCCATCCCTAGAAAACTTAAATATAATAAATAAGCTTGTAACATTATTCAATATCAAATTATAGTAAAGGGTCCGCCATCTAACGTTTTTTTTTCAACTAGTGCTTATTTCGTGAATGGTAACACTTAGCTCATGTCTGATTTGACAGGTAATTAGTTTTATCCTTCCGGTTAATAATGGAAAATAATTTCATTCAAATGGCTGCCTCTGCTGACCATGCAGTAGCCTACACGATCGGTCCAATTTTTAAGCACATTATCGACTGTGTGCAGCTGTATTTCACCAATGGCTTCACGAATATTGTCCTTTAAAGCGTCAATTGTCTCTGGCTTGTCGGCGTAACACTTATGTTTTACGGCACCCCACATATAATAGTCCAACGGTGTCAAATCGCAGCTCCGAGGTGGCCAAACGACATCAGCTCTGCGGCTGATAATGCGATCTTCAAAAACAGGGCGCAAAACATCGAGTGTAGCTTCGGCTGTGTGGCACGTAGCGCCGTCCTATTGAAACCAAATGTTGAAACCAAATTCGTTCAACATGGCCCGATAACGATCGCCATTGACTGTAACGGCCACTCCTTGCTCATTTTCGAAGATAAATGGCCCAATTATGCCTCTGGACCAAAATCCGCACCAAACAGTGACTCGTTTTGGGTGTATCGGCTTTTCAATGTATGCGTGCGGGTTTTCTGTGCCCCAAATGCGACAATTTTGCTTGTTTACATACCCGCCAAGATCAAAATGAGCTTCATCTGAAAAGATGATTTTTTTGGCAAAATCGGCATCTTCTCTAAGTCGATCGCAGGCCCACTTAGCGAAGCGAAAACGCATTGGATGGTCAGTTGGCTTCAACCATATTCGTTCAGCGGAAGGATAAAACTAATTATCCGTCAAATCAGACATGAGCTAAGTGTTACCATTCACGAAATAAGCACTAGTAGAAAAAAAAACGTTAGATGGCGGACCCTTTATATAAATGTACATTTCTTGTATTTGCATGTAATTTATTTCATGTTAAAAAATATTAATAATAATAATAGTACTTATTTATTGTTAATTTATTTGTTTGAATTTTTTTTATTAAGAATGAATATTATAGTTTCCAGTATTTGTAATTTCTGAATTTTATGCTAAAGGTTGACCAGATAAGAACGATAGCAAAAACAAAAACTTATGTAGAAAACAACAACGCTGTGAGACACAAAATTGTCTCTGGCTTTATTTTCAAGCCACGTCCATGCTATTATGTGTAGAATAGCACATCATTCAAATGGCCGCTTCGGCTTCACTGGCAGTGCTTCAAGCGGTCCGCACAATTGCTGATTGCTCGGCCGAACGTCGTCCAAAGTTAGTTGGCTTTTTAGCGTAGTCTAAGAACTTGACGTATCCCCAGAGAAAATAATCGAATGGTGACAAATCGCATAAACATAGCGGCCAATTTATGAACGCTGGCCATGAGGCGACCCAGTCGCCAAATTTCTCCTTCACAATTTCGAGAGATGCGTCGCTTGTATTGCTTACAGCGCCGTCTTGTTGGAACACAGCTCGCATATACCGATTTTGTCGAGTTCTGACCACAGAAAGTCAGTTAACATCGCACTATATCTGAAATCATTACCGGTAACGGTGTCTCCTTCCTCATTTCGACAGAAATAAAGTCCGATGATGCCGCTAAGCGATAAGGCGCACCAAACAGTAAATCTTTGTGGATGCACTGATGCTCGCCCGAACAATTGTGGATTGTGTTCGCTCCAATAATGGCAATTTTGCTTGACATAACCACTTAGCCAAAAACGGGCCTCGTCCAGAAGTTGATTTTTTGGCGATCTCTGGCCAACATTTGCAGCGCCTAACTAGCGAACTCAGGAGTGGTTTATGATTGTTCGGCTTCAATTCGATGTAGGCCCAAATCCAAGCCGGCGATGACAATTCAGCTGATCGGCGCCGAATCGACATTTCTGGATCTTCTTCGATACTGGCCGCTATAGCGGCTATGTTTTTTTCATTACGTACCAATGTCTGTCTTGTTGGTGGCTTAAGATCCAAATGAGTGTGCTCACGTTCAAATTTTTCCACGAAGCGAAGAATTGCCTGCACACTCAAGGCATGATGATGACCGACTTCATGACGAAATTCACGTTATGTGTTTACAACTGATCCGGAATTTCGATATCATTTCTTAATAATTTCTCCACTTTCAGCAAGTGTAAAACGATGCATGATGAAATGGCAAACCTTACTGAATATTTCGACGGCTGGATGTCACTTTGACAGCTGGTGCAACATAACAATTCGAAAAACTATCATTGGTATGTGGTCACCCGTTATGTTGTTTCTATGCTTAGATATGTTCTGAGTACTATAAAGGAAATGTCATTTCTCAAATTATCCTTGACGAATTAGGGGTCACCCTGTATATTGCGACTTCTCCACCTTTCGTTCGTTCGATTTATAAATTCATGGTTAAATCAATCCATATAGTATCATTTATTTATTCGTTTAGGTACATTTATTTCATTTAACACTAATATATAAACGTAGCATAATACGTTCAAATATTTGTGTGGCTACAAATGGTAGAACTTATTCCCTTCAATATAATCGCTTTATTATACAATTACAATTTAGAATTCAATCGCTTTTCTTTTACTTCACTTTATTCAATTTAGAATTCCACTATGGAACTGACCCTAACATCTTGCAAGAACGTTCTGTTCTGTACCATCCAGCCTTCCATACAATATTCCATTTTAGTAGAATATTCGCTAAAAGTTTCCATTCTCCAATAGTTGTGTCTTCTGCTATTCAAGTATGAAAATCTTTTGGTACTCAAATATAGATGACGCTGTAATGTGTACAGACGGATGTCCCCCCTAAAGTTGTTCATCGGGGAATAAATTCGTCATTCATCGTTTCGCTGAAATGACACATTCTATCCACATGGAATGCCTTCATTTTTCCTCGTTACCCATGCTGGATCCTGTAGACAATGTCATAAATGCGGGTTATCACATTGTATGAACCTTCTCAATCCTGTTGCAATATTGGTTTTTTGCCTTTCTTAATTAGATGATTACACACTCACACCATATCTCCTTCGTTGAAGCCAGAAGATTTTGCTTTGATATTGTACCTGGTCTGCATACGGTTGCAGTTTCATCTTTTTCCGGGTGTTGTTTTGCAATTCAAGTATCCTGTTGTGCAAGTAATCTATGTAGTCGTTTACCTCCTTAGACTCCGTGGGTGGGGATCCGAAATTCGTTTCACAAGGCAACCGAACTATTTGAGCAAATAGGATCTTAGATATTGTATGTCCTGTTTAACTATGGGCCGCGTTTCGGCAGTCCAGTAAGAAGAGGGCTATATGTCGATCCCAGATACTCACTCAATGTTACTCGTATATTGAATCGCTTCATCATTCGATTCCGTCTTCGTTATTCCCACACTTCCTGGAAGACTTTTGATTCAAAATTTGGAACCCTAAACCTGCTTACCCAGTTGTTGACTATTTTGCTACGATCTTAGCCTCCTGATTAATTGCAAGCACTTCCGGGCACTTACTAATGTAATCGAAGACCACAAAAGTGTATCGGTTGCCATTAAGGGTTTCGGGAAACAGGGTATCGATGTCAATGGTTCTACGATATTGCATTGTTATATTCTTCCCAGTTACTTTACTTTTGGGCTCTTCGCAGCAATTTTGTGACAGGCCACGGACTCGTTGCTGCTATCAAAACTCCTTCAGGGAGTGTTAAGACTGTGGCAAGCCATAGTCCTATCACTTCCTCCGCCCCTAGCAGCAGCAAGTTTGTGGCATGCCACGGACTTGTTTCTGCTACCAAAACTCCTCGCTCGAAGAAGGAATCTGGAGCTTAGCCGTATCGGCAAGCTCCATCTAAGGCGCTCTATACAAGACGCTGAAATGCTTCACGCATTATCAAAACCTTCGGATCCATTCCGGAGGTTGAGAGAAGTGCGGAAATAAAGAGCAAGGTTGAGTGGGCTAAAAACATCCTAAAAGACGGATTACCCACTGCTTCCACTGCTCCCAAAATGCCAAAAGACTCCTCTAAGCGCGAGAGATCGTTGGAGGAAACGGTGCCGATTTCCAAGAGACTGAAAACATATAGTTCCAAAACCCCTGGGCCATCCAACAGCACATCTCTGAGGTCTTACAATGAAGGACGCATTGGTGATCGCGGTGATCGATAGGAACGATACCGACGGTTCCATTACACCTGAACGGTGGCAGCTGGTCAAGCTGAAGCTTTCGAGCAACTTCTTGGCCATCATGCGGGAAAACCCCGGGCCACCTCCTATCACAAGCGACGCTGGCTGGCACCAAGGCCATGTCAAGCTCATCGCATGTTCCAACCAGAGATCTCTTGATCTCTTCACCAAGGCCATCAGTGGTTTAGGAGAGATTTGGCCAGGTGCAAGACTCGAGGTTGTGTCTAAGGAAGACATTCCTAGCACACCTCGAACTCGTACATGGATCCCAGCCGAACCCTCCTCTCCAGAATGTATTTTGGGAATCATCCGTCTCAGTAACCCGACTGTTCCGACTCATGACTGGAAAGTCGCAAAACTGGAGGAACTAAGGGGTTCTTATATGTAGATGCGCGTTAATTGTGATCAATAAGGAATCCCTTAATCCTCTGGCGCAGACGAAAGGCATGATTCGGTTCAGATTCGAGTCCATACATTTAAGGGTATACAAAAAGGATGAGCTGGATGCTGATAAGCAACCTCCTCCTCCTTTAATACCTGATACCACTCCCTCGGATCTCGGAGGGTCGATATCCTTTCCAGAGTTGTATAGCGACAACTCCAATCCGTCCGAGGTGACTATCAAGCAGTCGGTCTCCTCTTCTGACACTCTGTCGGAAATGGAAACCGATGACGAAGCAAAGAGAGGTCCTACACGCTCAGAGATAGAAGATGAGCTCTTGGGCACATCTTCAAAATCGGAGGACCTCAACAACACCGTGGTGGAGGTGACTCTGGAAAACTGTAGCAATGATACGGTTTCTCCAGATTAATTTCCACCACTCAAAAAAGGCTTCGGCCGCACTTATTCTACGTCTTTCTAAAAGCGCAGAAGACATAATCCTAATCCAGGAACCATGGATTGTAGAAGGCGTGGTTCGTGGACTTAGGACACCCGCGTACGCTCCGCTCTATACAAGAGACAAAGGTAAGATTAGAACTTGTATATTAGTGAAACGTAGCCTTAATATATTTCTACTTCCCAACCTCAGTGACCCCGACTTAACCGTTGCCAGACTAGAGACTGCCAAAGGCTCCTACTGGCTGGCATCGGCTTCCCTTGGCCACGACCAAGTGGGCCCTCTCCCTGGTGATAACCTAGATAGGGTGGTAGTGGAAGCTGGAAGGCAAAAAACTGATTGGCCAAAATACAGAGGAATACTGTCAGAAACGCTATCCTCTGAACTATCAAGTCCCCCGCGTGACACCAATGAGCTTGACGTGAAAGTCAGGGAATTTGCTCTGGCTCTCAATCAGGCTATGGCCGCTATTCAACCAAGTGGCAAGAAAAAGCCGAATTGGTCGAAATCGACACTGGGACTGCTCAGAAACGCCTGTAGAAAACTTTTCAACGCAGCAAAAAGCACAACAAAAGTGACTGACTGAGACTCATATAAAGAATCCCTCAAATTATACAAAAAAGAACTGAGGAAGGCAAAGCGACAATCCTGGAGGGCATTCTGTGACAAAATTACAGAAACCTCTGAGGCATCGCGGCTTAGAAAAATCCTCTCCACAAATCCTATGATGCCCAGCTGTTTGAAAAAAACCGATGGCTCTTGGACAACCTCAAGTGATGAATCACTCAACCTGCTTCTGGACACCCACTTTTCAGGTAGCTCCCAACTCGCGGCCAGTAGCAGCCCAAACAGACCGACTGCAACCGTGACCAAAATTCATGGTCTGATTACGAGAGACAAACTGCTCTGTGCGCTGCATATAGCTTCAAACTATCCAAGTAAATGGCGATAATTTACACTTAAATTGTTATAATAATAAAGTAATAAGAAATTCAAATGAAATAATATGGATCTTAGATAGTGGTTGTACAGACCACGTAGTGAACTCTGATGCTTATTATGATGAATTTATTACCTTGAAAGAGCCAGTTAATGTCAAGTTAGATGACGGCAATATGATTAGTTATGCCAGAGTACCGAAACATAATAAAATAGTTTCTAAATATGATAGTTCGAAGATTTTTAATAGAAATAGAAATTTGATTGGAATTGCAAAAAAGGAAAATAATCTGTATTACATAAAAAGTTTTATTAATGAAGTAAGAAATAAAGAAATTGTTACCAATGTAGCAATGAACAGTCAAATATGTGATAAGGAAAAATGGCATAGAATTTTAGGTCACGTAAATTTTCAATATTTAGATAAATTAATTAAAAATGAATTATTAGATGGGTTGCCGATAGATTTAGGAAATGAATATATAAAATGTGGAATTTTTTTAGAAAGTAAAATGTCAAACTTACCATTTAAAAATAATAGAACTAAAGCATCACGAGTATTAGAATTTATACATACTGATTTGAATGGGCCACATCACACATCAGGATACGGTGGCGAAAAATATTTTCTTACATTTATTGATGTTTAAGTTTATTGCATGAAATCTAAGTCTGATACGTATAAGTACTTCGTTGAATATGTTAACTTAGTTGAAAATTTAGTGGGAAATAGAATAAAAAAAACTGCAATTTGACAATGGTAAAGAATATTTAAATCAAAATATTTATGAATTTGCTAGGAATCAGTTGAATGGCGTTGCGGAACCCTGCAATAGATCAATTATGGATACTGCTAGATGCTTATTATTAAAAGAAGCTAAAGTTAACAGAATATTTTGGCCTGAGGTAATAATGGCTTATTTGAAGAATAGAACCATTGCTAACACGTACGAAAATAAAACTCCTTTTGAGATAATGTTTAATAAGAAACCGAGTGCAGAACATTTAAAAATTTATGGAAGCAGAGGCTTTGTAAGAACGCCTGATCAATTAAGGGGAAGTAAATGGGACGATAAATCGAATTTAGGAATTCTGGTAGGCTATAATGAAAATGGATATAGAATATTGATGAAAAATAGGATTGTAAATGCTCGGCATGTCGATATTACAGAAGAGGGAATACAGCTTATATGTTTGGATGAAGAAAAGGACAACATGAACAGAGTGGAAAGTAATGAAAATAAGTAATCCGCGAACAGTCGAAATAATGTAGAAAGTATTGAAAATGATGAGTCAAATAATCAGGATAATATGAATAATGAATTTAGTAATGAAATTAGCGAAAAGAGGAATTTAGAGGTAAGACAGTCAAACAGAAAGAAAAGTCCGATACAAAGATATGGTTATATGGCGACAAATTTTTTATATGTAAATTATTGTGATGCAAATGTTCCTGAGAGTTTTGATGGAGCAATTAATAGTAAAGATTCAGATAAATGGAAAAAGGCAATGAATTCAGAATACGAAAGTTTAATTAATAATCAAACATGGCAGTTAATTGATAAACCAAAAGATAATTGATAAACCAAATGTTATTGAGGTAAAAATGTATAGGAAAAAAGGTGAAAACATTTATAAAGCTAGGCTAGTTGTACGGGGATTTCAGCAAAAAGAACATGTAGATAATATTTACTCTCCAGTAGTAAAAATGCAAACCTTAAAACTATCACTTTCATACTGTTGACAAAATGAATTAGAAATTCAGCAAATGGATATAGAAGCAGCATTTTTAAATGGAAAAGTAAGTTCTGAAGTATATCTGAAACATCCTGAAGGGTATGAACAAGGAAATAATAAAGTTTGCAAATTAATAAAGTTATATGGTTTAAGAGAAAGCCCAAGATCATGGTATAATTGTTTTAACGAATTTATAATAAAATTAGGTTATCTAAAAAGTAACTATGATTATTGCTTGTATGTAAAACAAATAGGAAATCATATGGTATATACACTTTTGTTCGTTTATGATTTATTAATATGTAGTAAGTGTCAACAAGAAATTAGACATGTGAAACAAAATTTAGTAAATCAATTTAAAATGAAAGATTTGGGAAAAGTAAGAACATACATAGTTATAGAAATAAATAATAATATGAAAGAAAATGTATTAACTTTAAGTCAGCAAAAATATATAGAATCTCTTGCTGAAAAATATAAATTGAGAAATGCTAAGCTACATGATACTCCTATGGAGAGAAATTTAAAGCTAGAACCTGCATTAGAAATTGATATAAGAATTAAGTACAGAAATTTAATTGGCGAAATTAAATTATTTAAGTCGATTTCAGAGTTGTTATGATGAAACTCATTACAAATATGCACTTAGAATCGTAAAGTATCTGTATAGAACGAAAGATTTAAAATTAACTTATGAAAAGAATAATCACGGGAAGATCTTAGATTGTGCGGTAGATTCTGATTGGGCACGTGATAATGTGGACAGAAAATTAACCACTGGATATATAATTAGAATGTATAACAATGTAATTTTTTGAAAACTCATAAACAAAATACAGTAACAAAGTCGTCCACATTTGCAGAATATGTAGCTCTATCAGAAGCCGTAACAGATGTTATTTTTCTAAAAAATATGTTAAACGAAACTTTCAATATAAAAATAAATGTACCAATAAAATTGTATGAAGATAATTCAGGAGCCTTAATAATTGCTAAATATGGGAATTATACAAAAAATTCAAAGCATGTACTCGTAGAAGTACAATATCATTATATAAATGAGAACTATGAAAAAGGGAATATATGTAAATTTAATCAAAGTAAATTCAGAAGACAATATTGCAGATATACTTACAAAAAGTTTATGTAAAAAAAAGCTTATGAATATAAGAAATTTATTAAAATTAATTTAGAATAGTCAGAGAGTTAATGTAAGAGCAATAAACTGTAAATTTAAGGAGATATGTTGAAATATGTAAATTAACAGTTTGTATTTATACTAATCCACATACAAATGTATGTAATGCCATCTGTGCGTAAGGTGTAAACCTATATTGCTAGGATGATCCGAGTTACACTCAACTATGAATAGACAGTTGTTGCTCAGCGTCTCTTATGTAAAGACCAAATAAAATGTATCAAGCCAATGTTCCACATACACACACTGTTCATTAATCGTCGCATTATTATAATAAATTGATAAATTCAAAACTTGATTACATTTTGTCAACTTCTTTGATATCTATAATAATTCTAACAGTATGGAACTTTAGATAGTACAGATCTTTCTTGAAAAATGTCAGAGGAGGATAAATATCAACATCCCACAAGAAGTGCAAGTCATTTCTGAAGTGGAATTTGAAATAAATCTGAATTGCGAGTAGTGAGAAAATGGTTTAAGTAAAAGTAAGGTAAACGTGGTCGAGAAAAGCGATTGAAGCTAAATTGTGTTTGTATTGGATAAAGCGATTGTATTGAAAGGAATAAGTTCATTTTTACCCACACAAATATTTTACAAGACGGTATTATTGAGTAGGGAATTTTATTTACGTTACTACAAGACCCGATGTGCACGACATCACCCTTTCAAAGTGCAGAACTCTCCGGCTTTTTTCTTTGCTAGCCAAAGAAGATGTTTATTAGTTTCCGTAAGTTGATTATTAACGAATATATAACGAATTGATAAAGTTGGTTGGTTTTGTGGCTGGTGAAGTAGACAATTATTGTTGTTTTGTTTGATTTTTTTTTCATTGGTTCTATAAATATCAGTTATATCCGACGTGTTTACTTTGCAATAGTTGTTTTACTTATTGCTTGAAAAATATAAGTTTTTCATTTTGTGTAGGTGGAATTTAAATATCAATATTGTTTTTAAGTAATTGTTATTCAAGCGTGTTTATTTTGGTGTCCATTTGGAGTATATGTTGGTCTTTTTTTGTTTGCTTTGTTGGTATTTTTTGTTTGCTTTGTGGCTTTCTTCAAACTTTTTTGTTTCCTTCTATAATATCTGTAGTGCTTTATTAATCGAGGCCATGTAATGTTCAGTCTCTTTGTACATATTGGTTTGCTACAAATTCACAGCTATGTATTATTTCCTTTTCGCATTTTTCGCATATCTATTAGATAGAAGCATATCTATTATCTTGGGCTGTATCAATGGAGATCAAACTTCTCATTCTTTTTCATAGCGGTTGGGCTGGAGTTATTTCAGCCGCTATTGTTTTTGACATGGAAGGTGACATGAGTTCCTTTCTACAGGTTGGAAATTCCCATTCCTCCTTTTTAGCCGTAGTCATTTTCCGATAAGAAGAAGGTAGTGCATCCATAATGAATTTTACGTTCATAATTGTAACACGTAACAAAGTTTCCATCTGCGGGGAGATTGGATAAGCATATTATTGATTTGATAATTTTTTTTTTTAGTGTAACGATTTTGGTTTGGAATGCTGTTAGTTTTAGACTGAGTATCTGACTCAGACATTCGGAATTATTAAATCAATTTCACTGGTGTGATATTTAAAGGGTGACCATATAAGGACGATAGAAAAAAAAATTAAATAAAACAATAACGGAGTGAAATATTAAATTGATTCTTTATTTTGAAGCTACGTTCATGCTATTATGTGTGGAATAGAGGTTGGCCCAATTTTGATGAATCGGTCCAAAATGTTCGGCGTTATTCCGACAATAGTGTGTCGAATATTGGCTTCGAGCTCGTCCAAAGTGGTTGGCTTGTTAGCGTAGACTAAGGAAAAAATAATCGATTAATGTCAAATCGCAAGATCGCGGCGGCCAATTAATGAACGCTCGCCGTGATATCTCCTTCATAATTTCGAGCGTTGCGTCGCTTGTATGGCATATAGCGCCGTCTTGTCATTTTCATTTCATTTTTAATGCATTTTATTCTATTGATCTTAAATTTACTAAACTTACATGCTAACAGACAAAATGCTAAAATGGTAGCTTATCATAACTTAATTAACTTATTCTAACTTACTGGCCCTCCAAACGGGCGCTCTAAGCTAAACTATAATATATTTTTATTTTATGTCCTTCGACGTCTAATTTACAATTTTCAATCTGAACAACTGTTCATTAACATCTTATAGTTAAACTAAGAAAAATTTAAGAAAAATTTAAGTAAATGAGCATTTTTTGTATTTGTATAAAACTTATACTAAAGGTACAAATACTTAAACTACTTAAGCTAATAACCTGTGCTAACTCACACTAAACCTTAAACTACTTAGCCTAAATATAAACTAACTATACAATCTAATCTAACCTAATTGTTAGCAAACTTCAAGTTGCTAACCTAATTGCTAGCTAACCCAAGGTTGCCAACATCCATACCTTAAAACTACCCTAACCTATATAAGTCGGCCTTCTGACTAGACTAACCTGGACTTGAAGGAAACTACGAAGAAATCGGGTCTTCCTCACTCAACCACCAAATATTTTGGTGCTGCAAGAAAAAATCTTTTTTGTCGCGTTTTGAAGCCGCCCTGCTAAATCCGAAACGTTCAGTTCTGCCGTGTACAACGTCTCTGTTGTAGTTGAGTCGCCCCTCACCAACTGCACAAGCTACGTGGAAGATTAGCGGCACCGCAAACCTATCCTGGATCAGCCCTTTCATGTCCAAATAAAGGAACGCATCAAGGGGGACGAAGCCTTTGAAGCGCACACTCTCATGATATAAGTAGTTGGGGTAGTAGGCCACATATATCAGATTATTGGACGAAGTCATTGCTCTTGCAATATGCCCTCGAGTCAACTTAATAGCGAAGTTGTCCACTCTTATTAGATTCACCCTATTGTATAGAACCCCATTGGGATAGAATTTTATGTACTCCGATTCTGGTGTTCTGTAAAGGTTAAGACAAACCCTAAGGCAAGCCCTCTCAAACACCCGAATCTTTTCCATTAAGCTCGCTCTCACATTGAACCACACAGGACACCCATATACCAGCATGGGCCGGATGAGGGCCATGTAGCAGATAACTTTCATCCTCGCATCGACTTGGCTACTACAAAACAGTCTCTTTGTAAGGGCAAAAGCACCTTTCTCTGGCCAGAGCAGCATCTACATTCTTGTTGAAATATAGATATTGGTCTAGCCAGATCCCAAGTTATCTGACTACATTTCGACAAGCAAGTGGCTGGCCGCTTTTCTTTCAATTCTTTCTGGTGTCAATTGTTTCTGTTGGTGAGCATATTATGAAGAATATACAAAAGTGGTTTACTGATGTCCAGTCTGGTCAGCCTGTAGAAAAGACCCTCTAGCCATACGGTGTCGAAGGCCCTTTCAAAATCAACCAGGTAGGTCCCAGTACACTGGTTTTTGCTTTTATTCCATTCTGACACTAGTTTAGACGCGACATGTATGACATCGTGCCCCGCCTTAAAATCGAATTGATTATATGGAACTATATTTTTGTCCTCGACCCACAGAGTCAAAACCCTATTGATTACCTTTTCGAACAACTTACTTATATTCGGAATGAGACTTATCGACCGAAGATTCGCCGGATTGGATGTATCTTTACCCCTTTTAGTGATGGGATAAACCACCGCAGTTTTCCAATGGTCTGGATAATGTGCATTATTCTTGCATTGTTAAACAGGGTGGTGTAAATGTCTACCGCTTCTAGAGGGAGATGTCGAAGTAAAATATTCGGTATTCCATCGATTCCCACTGATTTTTTACTTCTTAATGTGTTGAAGATCTCATGGAGTTCTTCCTTTGAGATAAACGGTGGTAGGTCCCGTTCAATGACGACGACATTATTTTGCCATGTTCTCGTCACTGAACTATGTGAAACCCGAGCTCTTGAATCGCCAGTTCTGTATGTTATTTCGCAGGTAGAAATTGTGCAGAAGGACTCGATTATCCAGGTCGTGATTTGAGCCAATAATGTTATTGGTTTTATAAACTTCCTGAAAAGTCGCTCCCAAGGCCTCAATTTTCTCCTTAGGATCTTCGATGGCAAAGAACTTATCATCATCTGCGACTTCTTCCGGATCTATGCCTGCAGTAGTCAGTATTCGTTCGTTGTCCATCGTTCGAGGAATTTTAAGGCATTGTGAGTCATTTAGATTTTTTCTCCAAAATATTTTATTTATTTGCGGGAACTTATTCGGGTTGCTAGAATTTACAGCCCGAATTCTATTGATCTGTAATTCTCTCTTTTCAATATTTTGAGGTTTTTAGTTGATGACTTCAGTGTCCTAACCTCCATGTTATGTCTGAAACAAAGGACTGTCCGTCGCTTCAAACCAAGTCTATACATGACACTGTGCTGAGCCCACCAATTGAGTAGTATGTTTCCTCTCGTATTTGGTACGTGATTTCCCCAATATATATGTTCGGCATTAAAATCCCCTCCGATTATGTAATTCTCCTCCAATTCCAGTCTAAGGAGTCGAAAAAGCCTATCGAGCTCTGAGATGAAGTATCATCTGGATTGAGAAGCATCAGGTGCGTAGACAGAGACCGTGAACAGCCACTTTCCGCTACGGAGAGGGATGCGTACGACACATGCCTCTAGCACCCGGAACCCATGCAAAACACCCTTTTACATTCTTCTGAATTTAAATTTTTTTCTAATAAAGATCGCGACACCACCCCCTTTTGTGGAGTTGGGTCGGTTGCTTCTTCTACTATTATATTCACTGTGCTCCAGATTGTGCTTATCGAAAAGCTTAGTTTCGCTAGCGAAAAGCACATCAGGAGCCTGGTCTTGGGGTGTGCTCCACCATATGCATATCCATTACGACATGAGGTGCGTTAGACCCGGCAGCAGCGCGTAGATTTGATCGACCCGCTTAGCCTCTTCCTGTACTTGACGTTGAAGCTGAGCCATCTGCTCTTGAATAGAGAGCAAGATAGCCAACATGTCAGGTGCAGCTTCCGGTGCTCTTGGCAGGAAGCAACCGTGGCTTTTTGTACCATTCTACGCCTACCTGCAGCCATTTGGGCGAAGGTAATTCGGGGCGTGACGGCTGGAGTTTGAAGCTGAGTGGATGGATGCTTAACCTCCGCTTTCTGCTGACGAGCCATATTTGCTTTCTTTATATCTTGTATAATGCTATCGCTACTTTTTAATTTCTCCCAGTGAACAACCTGGTAGTCCAGGACTTTGATACTCCTTAGAATATCCAGTTTGCTATTGGGAGTGAGCTGTACTAGGAAGAACGGTAGTTTCCGCTTCTCCTTTTTTGCTCTTGCAGTGGTAAAAGGCTTAACCCCCACAAATTTGAGATCTTCGCACTCTTTCTCTTGAAGAAGTTTTAAGAGCTCCTCGGGATCAGTGGACGGTTCCAGTCCTTTCAATAGGACCGTTTTAAATTCATCACTTTTCGGTGTGTACGTGAAGTACTCCGTCGTCGTTTCCTTCAACAGGTTTTGAATTTTTTTGTAGCCATATACTGAATTACAGTGGATGACGTGCCTGTTTAAGCCTAATCTTTTAATGCTAAAGTGCTTACCTATGGCCGACTTACACAAGTCCTTGGTGTCCTGGACCTCCATGTTGTAGGTGTTGATTGGCGGAAACTTTTCTTTATTTGTTTTCTGATGCAGTTGCTGTTGTTGTTTCTGCTGATGTTGCTGTTGTTGTTTCTGTAGTTTTTGATGACATTTTTGCTGCTGCGATTGTTGCTTTTCCTGATGCGGGTGATTTTGCTGCGTTTGCACTTGTGTTTGTGTTTTCTTTTGCTTCTGAATACTTTTTTCCTGCAGTTGCTTGTTGGGAGCTTGTCTAAGCTTCCTGCTCTCTTTGCCTTCAGTCGATTTGCTTAGCTTTAATAGCAAGCACCTTTTTCTCTAGTTGCTGTATGCTGCTATTAATGGCATTTCATTCATCTTCTTCGTCTTCCGACTCAGAAGTTGCCAACGACTCTAAGCTATTATTACTCCCTTGGTGATGTGCAACTCTATCAGAAACGTATGAGGATTCGTCTTCCGACTCGTGACGTCTTTATTTTTGCGCTGCTATTGCTGTCACAGACGTTTAAGCCCCCCCCACCCCAATTACCTAATTAACAGCATTTCGTTAGATGTGCATAGAGAGGGGTGTTTAGCTAAGTTTGATGTTCCACTTTTTTTTCTCCGTTTAATACAATGGGGATAACGGGACGGTCTTTGCCACTCGTCAATTGTTTGTTTGTCTCCACGTCACTAATTTATTATTTATTTAAATATAATTTTTAGTTTCGCGTCCGCGCACTATCGCATTACGCCAACCGTGAATTTGATAATTTGTATGTTAATTATACTCGTATATATGTATAATGATTTACCGAATTCACTAATGAAAAGCCGAAACAGGTGTGTATACTACCGTGATCTGTGAACGACTGAGCGCCGTCCCTATAAATGCTGATATACTCGTATGCAGCCTTAAAATCGATGAAAAGGCAAAAATGTGTAGAACATACTTGTTTATTTCAAAAATGAAAAGAAGTATTATTATAATTAATTAAGGGATTTGAAGTACGGGTGTTTTTTTAGACTTTGTTTTAATTTTTGCATAATATCTTCTGTTCCAGCAAAAGTTTAACAGGTCTATTAATTGTTCTGACGACAGAAAGTCGATTAACATCGCTCTTTACCTGGGAACACTGACGATACAGGTGTCTCCTTCCTCATTTCGAAAGAAATAAGAAAAGATGATGCCGCCATGTGAGAAACCGCACCAAACAATGGATTGTGTTCGCTCCAATAATGGTAATTTTGCTTGACATAACCACTTAGCCAAAAATGGGCCTCGTCCAAGAAGATGATTTTTTGGCGATCTCTGGCCAAATTTCATTTCGCACCAATCTCTGTCTGGTTGGTGACCTAAGATTCAAAAGAGTGTACTCACGCTCAAGCTTTTTCACAGTGCGATGAATTCCCTGCACACTGAGGTCATGATGACCAACGTCACGACGAAATTCATGTTGCGTATTTACAATTAAGCCGGAATTTCGATAATATTTTTTTAACAGGCATGATGCATGATGAAATCGAAAACCTTAGTGAATATTTTGACAGCTGGATGTGATTGTTAATTTGACAGATGCTGAAACATAACAATTGGAAAAACTATCATAGCTATCTGTACACTCTAACGAGTTTAAGCTTTATAATCATGAAATGTATTTACTCGTATTTGGGATGGAAAAATATATAGGTTTAATATGCATATATAAATTTCGTAAATATGGTATTTACGTACCAGTTTATGTTATGTACATAGATGCAAAGAAAAGTTTTATTTTCTTCATTGGGTCTGATATAAAACCAATGAAAACGTTTTCAGATTTTCATTTTATATTTGTATATTAAAATATAACACAATTTTGTTATCATTATCATTTTCTATTCCAGGTGGAGCGAGTTTTTCGAAAACTGGATCTAAACCAGGATGGTATCAAAACTGTTGAAGAATTTTTAGAAGCATGCCTAAAAGATGACCTTGTAACAAAGTCTTTACAAATGTTTGATTCTGAACTTTGATGTCCAGAAAATAAGCTTCGGTTACATGTGAAAAAAAAAACACAAATTTTTATTTTTATTTTAACGGATACAAATTTGTACAATTCCTAGAGATAACTGTTAATGACATAATTGAATTAAAAATATTTTTTTTTATATTAGGTTGTGAGAACTTATAGTAAATAAAAAACTTAAACTTGTTTCTTATATTAATTGCTTTGTTTCAAATGTTTTAACTTATATATATAAAATGTTGTTATTACGTGAACTTTGATTGCATTTCTTATCACGTATTAGCTAATACGCACAGAAACAATGCAAACCCCTTACTTTTCGGTTTATAGATTTAGATCAATTTTAATATGTTTACATTTCCAATTTAAAATCCTATTCATATTTATATGTGCACTTGTGTTAGGCTAAAAGCTTTAAATACTTGTACCACATTGGTACTATTTTCGATTTCGCCAATTTTTTTTATATGCATATTATATTACCTGCTACCATGTGTGCTGAATATAGTGAATTAATAGATCTTCTTTGATTGCTGATAAGGCCTCTTACCATATGAGCTACACTACTTACGAAAAAAAGAAATTTAATAGCCCGCTCTTTAGTTGACTGCTTCATGTTGCACACTCGGTTGCGGTCACCTTATATTTGGTGCGCGCCACCTAAGATGAGGGCTCTCTCTACTACGTTGTCCATCCGGGTACGGTCCGAAGACTCTTCGGGCCGGAGTATTGGTGTCCATCGCAGCACATCTCGTATAGTTCGTCGTTGAATCTTCTCTTCCAAATCCCGTCAACTCAAATGGGACCGAATATTTTTTTAAGGATTTTTCTCTCGAAGCGACTGAGAGAATCTTCATCCGATTTGGACAATGTCTATGTTTCAGCGCCATAAAGTAGGAAGAAGATTATCAAGGTCTTATCCAAAGTTTCCTTTGTTTTTCGATGTTTCACCGTACTACTTGCCTTCTTGGCCCAAATAAACAGTGATTATCAAAAGTGTTTCCTCCTTTTATTTCTGCTGAGGTGTTGTTACAAGAAATTTCTAACTGTGGTACATAAAGTGCATTACGAGTACTACCTTGAATTTATAGCTCTCGACTGTAGGGTTCTGTTCTTATTATTGGCAGCATATACTTGGTTGTTGCCTCTTTTTCAAGTGAACCCATTTAGGCAGTTTCAGTTTCAATTATGTCAATATCATCGGCGTACGATAGTAGTTGTATATACTTTTAATAGATTATGTCTCCAGTGAGTTCCGCATAATTATGAAGTTATGAAGTAAAGAAGATTCAGTTTCAATTACATATGTCAATATAATCGGCGTACGATAGTAGTTGTATATATGTACTTTTGATAGATTATGTCTCCAGTGAGTTCCGCATAATTATGAAGTTAAAGAAGTCACCTGACAGGGCGTTACCTTATCTAAAATCTTTTTTGACATCAAGGCTCTTGGTTGAATGGTTACCGATCTTGACCTAGCAGCGGGCGATTTCAATCTTCATTACGCACAAACTGATGAGCTTGATATAGATGCCTGAACTAAACATGGCTCTATATAGCTTGTCCCTACAAATACTAACATATGCAGCCTTAAAATCGGTGAAAAGATGGTTGGTATCGATTTTGACTTTTTGGTTTTTTTCCAAGACGTCCTTGAGTGTGAAGATTTGGTCTATTGTGGTCTTTTCTATCCAGCTCTAGCCATCAAGAAGGAAATCTTGTAGCAGAGCCACATTCGGGGCTTATGATATGGTAAAAAAATCTTCCGAGTGTATAACGGTGACGAAGCTCAACATCCTGCCGTCAGGCAGAATAGACCATTCCACTTAGACGATGATAAAAAAAACTTCTATCTGCCTGACCAGAACGGAACAAGTATATCAATGTCTGAGCTGAAATCTAGAAAGCAGCTGGACATTTCGCCAGAAGAATGTATGAATGATGAATGGAATCTCAGAATCGTTTGCCGGAGAAAAAAGAGACCCTCTCAACTGCGCTAAGTATCCACAACATCGCATACAAGATCTTATCTGCTATATTGTGTGAATGTCGGCGATTGTAATGCCAATTTGATAAGAAATGACTGACGTGTTTTTCAACTGAAAGATTCAGGGTGTTTTATCGGTATAAGTGTAATAAATACCACTTACCCAACACGTTTTGTCCCAGATGGTTTACCCAGTCTCCTTGATCTTGTTATAGTCTCTAATCCTAAGCTTGTCCTCCTTTTTGAACAGACAACAAAGATATCCTTTGAAGTCTCTGATCACGACTTATTTGGCACGACTTATAGTGTGAATTTATCTGATTGTGCTACAACAGACTTTTTTACATATAAATACTTCAATTATGTTGACGTGAATGGACTTCAACTATCGTCCCCCTTTTTGCAGTGTAGACAAACTGCCAATCCTAATGACAAAGTTGATTCTTTAAATCAATTTTAAGCCGACTGTTTGATCAACATGTTTCATTTTCATTTTATTTTATTTTATAAAGAATTTTTTTTTGGTTTCATAGGAATTAATTCCATCTTTATTTAGTAATTTAATTTAAGACTTTTTAAGATTGAAGTACAAAATTATAAGTGTTTAAGAGAACAACTGGTTCAAGTTTTTTTCGCCAGTGTAAAAAAGACTTTTGATGCTAAATTTTTTGAAGCTGTGTCTATCCTTCAACGTAAGACGTTATGCAGCGAATCTCATTTACGCAAGTTTTGACAAGACTTGAAAAATTTCAAACATCAACTAAAAACGAAATGGGAATGATCCAATCGAACAAAAAAAATGTTTTTTGCCTCGGAATTAAAATGGCTCAACGGATTCATTTCTTTTAAAAAAAATTTTCATCTGCTGGACATCCATCGCTTTTTTTTGAAACATGCAATGAATCAACAAAACGCAAACGAACTACGGAATTAAGAAATATGTTTCCCACGAATGAGCTGGTGTAATGCTGCTGAAATGAGTTTACGGTCTTCGGGTCAAAAGCAAACAGCAGTTTTGGTAAAAGAAGGAACAACGTCTCAAAGTTTATTACAAAGGCAAACAAGTTTTGAAGAAACAAGAAAGGTGTCATCACTAGAAGCTTTGTCTATGATGATTGAAGCAAAATTGTCAAGGCACCAATACATCATTATAAGAACCTATGCTAAAAATGTGTTCCCTTCTTATAAAAAGATTCAAAACAAAAAGAAAAATTGTTACCCTGCTGAAATTAAAATAGTAGAAACTTGTACTGAGGACACTAGCAAAAAAATACTGATCAATCTAAGAAACGTTTTGGAATCTTTTCAATCAGATACAGAAAACGAATTAAAGTTAGTATCGAAGTGTGTTCGGGTCATCGCCAATACCATCAAAAATATTTAGAAAGCCAAGAGAGCGATGATAAGTTTATTTTTATGAAGTGCCTGGTCCCACTACAACTTCCATTTTTTAGACTTTGTTTTAATTTTTGCATAGTATCTTCTGTTAGATTTTTTCAAAAATTTCATATAACTTTGCAATGCCTTTCAAGTGGTTTCAAGCTCAACGACGAAAAATTTAAGAGCTTTTGCGAGGATACCGCCCAATATTTTATTACACTGTATCCCTGGTATTATATGAGTACAACAGTGCACAAAATATTAATTCATGGTCATTTAATTGCTTCTACTTTCCTCTTACCGATTGGTCAGTTAAGTAAAGAAGCTTTAAAATTACGAAACATCAAGAATAGACAATTTAACAGATATTTTTTATAGAATGAAGATCAGATCCTCTGTTATCAAGTCTCCGAAGTCAAAATCTTTTTGTTAATAAAAAAGATTTTCATTCAGATGCTATTAATATGTTTGATGTGGAGAATATTTCTTTTGAAAATGAATGAAAAAAATTTTATTAAATATCAAATGTATTATTAAATGTAAATTATGAGATTCATTACAATGTTTTGTATTGTTTTGTTTTGTCAATTGTTTGTTTGTCTCCACGTCACTAATTTATTATTTATTTAAATATAATTTTTAGTTTCGCGTCCGCGCACTATCGCATTACGCCAACCGTGAATTTGATAATTTGTATGTTAATTATACTCGTATATATGTATAATAATTTACCGAATTCACTAATGAAAAGCCGAAACAGGTGTGTATACTACCGTGATCTGTGAACGACTGAGCGCCGTCCCTATAAATGCTGATATACTCGTATGCAGCCTTAAAATCGATGAAAAGGCAAAAATGTGTAGAACATACTTGTTTATTTCAAAAATGAAAAGAAGTATTATTATAATTAATTAAGGGATTTGAAGTACGGGTGTTTTTTTAGACTTTGTTTTAATTTTTGCATAATATCTTCTGTTCCAGCAAAAGTTTAACAGGTCTATTAATTGTTCTGACGACAGAAAGTCGATTAACATCGCTCTTTACCTGGGAACACTGACGATACAGGTGTCTCCTTCCTCATTTCGAAAGAAATAAGAAAAGATGATGCCGCCATGTGAGAAACCGCACCAAACAATGGATTGTGTTCGCTCCAATAATGGTAATTTTGCTTGACATAACCACTTAGCCAAAAATGGGCCTCGTCCAAGAAGATGATTTTTTGGCGATCTCTGGCCAAATTTCATTTCGCACCAATCTCTGTCTGGTTGGTGACCTAAGATTCAAAAGAGTGTACTCACGCTCAAGCTTTTTCACAGTGCGATGAATTCCCTGCACACTGAGGTCATGATGACCAACGTCACGACGAAATTCATGTTGCGTATTTACAATTAAGCCGGAATTTCGATAATATTTTTTTAACAGGCATGATGCATGATGAAATCGAAAACCTTAGTGAATATTTTGACAGCTGGATGTGATTGTTAATTTGACAGATGCTGAAACATAACAATTGGAAAAACTATCATAGCTATCTGTACACTCTAACGAGTTTAAGCTTTATAATCATGAAATGTATTTACTCGTATTTGGGATGGAAAAATATATAGGTTTAATATGCATATATAAATTTCGTAAATATGGTATTTACGTACCAGTTTATGTTATGTACATAGATGCAAAGAAAAGTTTTATTTTCTTCATTGGGTCTGATATAAAACCAATGAAAACGTTTTCAGATTTTCATTTTATATTTGTATATTAAAATATAACACAATTTTGTTATCATTATCATTTTCTATTCCAGGTGGAGCGAGTTTTTCGAAAACTGGATCTAAACCAGGATGGTATCAAAACTGTTGAAGAATTTTTAGAAGCATGCCTAAAAGATGACCTTGTAACAAAGTCTTTACAAATGTTTGATTCTGAACTTTGATGTCCAGAAAATAAGCTTCGGTTACATGTGAAAAAAAAAACACAAATTTTTATTTTTATTTTAACGGATACAAATTTGTACAATTCCTAGAGATAACTGTTAATGACATAATTGAATTAAAAATATTTTTTTTTATATTAGGTTGTGAGAACTTATAGTAAATAAAAAACTTAAACTTGTTTCTTATATTAATTGCTTTGTTTCAAATGTTTTAACTTATATATATAAAATGTTGTTATTACGTGAACTTTGATTGCATTTCTTATCACGTATTAGCTAATACGCACAGAAACAATGCAAACCCCTTACTTTTCGGTTTATAGATTTAGATCAATTTTAATATGTTTACATTTCCAATTTAAAATCCTATTCATATTTATATGTGCACTTGTGTTAGGCTAAAAGCTTTAAATACTTGTACCACATTGGTACTATTTTCGATTTCGCCAATTTTTTTTATATGCATATTATATTACCTGCTACCATGTGTGCTGAATATAGTGAATTAATAGATCTTCTTTGATTGCTGATAAGGCCTCTTACCATATGAGCTACACTACTTACGAAAAAAAGAAATTTAATAGCCCGCTCTTTAGTTGACTGCTTCATGTTGCACACTCGGTTGCGGTCACCTTATATTTGGTGCGCGCCACCTAAGATGAGGTCTCACTCTACTACGTTGTCCATCCGGGTACGGTCCGAAGACTCTTCGGGCCGGAGTATTGGTGTCCATCGCAGCACATCTCGTATAGTTCGTCGTTGAATCTTCTCTTCCAAATCCCGTCAACTCAAATGGGACCGAATATTTTTTTAAGGATTTTTCTCTCGAAGCGACTGAGAGAATCTTCATCCGATTTGGACAATGTCTATGTTTCAGCGCCATAAAGTAGGAAGAAGATTATCAAGGTCTTATCCAAAGTTTCCTTTGTTTTTCGATGTTTCACCGTACTACTTGCCTTCTTGGCCCAAATAAACAGTGATTATCAAAAGTGTTTCCTCCTTTTATTTCTGCTGAGGTGTTGTTACAAGAAATTTCTAACTGTGGTACATAAAGTGCATTACGAGTACTACCTTGAATTTATAGCTCTCGACTGTAGGGTTCTGTTCTTATTATTGGCAGCATATACTTGGTTGTTGCCTCTTTTTCAAGTGAACCCATTTAGGCAGTTTCAGTTTCAATTATGTCAATATCATCGGCGTACGATAGTAGTTGTATATACTTTTAATAGATTATGTCTCCAGTGAGTTCCGCATAATTATGAAGTTATGAAGTAAAGAAGATTCAGTTTCAATTACATATGTCAATATAATCGGCGTACGATAGTAGTTGTATATATGTACTTTTGATAGATTATGTCTCCAGTGAGTTCCGCATAATTATGAAGTTAAAGAAGTCACCTGACAGGGCGTTACCTTATCTAAAATCTTTTTTGACATCAAGGCTCTTGGTTGAATGGTTACCGATCTTGACCTAGCAGCGGGCGATTTCAATCTTCATTACGCACAAACTGATGAGCTTGATATAGATGCCTGAACTAAACATGGCTCTATATAGCTTGTCCCTACAAATACTAACATATGCAGCCTTAAAATCGGTGAAAAGATGGTTGGTATCGATTTTGACTTTTTGGTTTTTTTCCAAGACGTCCTTGAGTGTGAAGATTTGGTCTATTGTGGTCTTTTCTATCCAGCTCTAGCCATCAAGAAGGAAATCTTGTAGCAGAGCCACATTCGGGGCTTATGATATGGTAAAAAAATCTTCCGAGTGTATAACGGTGACGAAGCTCAACATCCTGCCGTCAGGCAGAATAGACCATTCCACTTAGACGATGATAAAAAAAACTTCTATCTGCCTGACCAGAACGGAACAAGTATATCAATGTCTGAGCTGAAATCTAGAAAGCAGCTGGACATTTCGCCAGAAGAATGTATGAATGATGAATGGAATCTCAGAATCGTTTGCCGGAGAAAAAAGAGACCCTCTCAACTGCGCTAAGTATCCACAACATCGCATACAAGATCTTATCTGCTATATTGTGTGAATGTCGGCGATTGTAATGCCAATTTGATAAGAAATGACTGACGTGTTTTTCAACTGAAAGATTCAGGGTGTTTTATCGGTATAAGTGTAATAAATACCACTTACCCAACACGTTTTGTCCCAGATGGTTTACCCAGTCTCCTTGATCTTGTTATAGTCTCTAATCCTAAGCTTGTCCTCCTTTTTGAACAGACAACAAAGATATCCTTTGAAGTCTCTGATCACGACTTATTTGGCACGACTTATAGTGTGAATTTATCTGATTGTGCTACAACAGACTTTTTTACATATAAATACTTCAATTATGTTGACGTGAATGGACTTCAACTATCGTCCCCCTTTTTGCAGTGTAGACAAACTGCCAATCCTAATGACAAAGTTGATTCTTTAAATCAATTTTAAGCCGACTGTTTGATCAACATGTTTCATTTTCATTTTATTTTATTTTATAAAGAATTTTTTTTTGGTTTCATAGGAATTAATTCCATCTTTATTTAGTAATTTAATTTAAGACTTTTTAAGATTGAAGTACAAAATTATAAGTGTTTAAGAGAACAACTGGTTCAAGTTTTTTTCGCCAGTGTAAAAAAGACTTTTGATGCTAAATTTTTTGAAGCTGTGTCTATCCTTCAACGTAAGACGTTATGCAGCGAATCTCATTTACGCAAGTTTTGACAAGACTTGAAAAATTTCAAACATCAACTAAAAACGAAATGGGAATGATCCAATCGAACAAAAAAAATGTTTTTTGCCTCGGAATTAAAATGGCTCAACGGATTCATTTCTTTTAAAAAAAATTTTCATCTGCTGGACATCCATCGCTTTTTTTTGAAACATGCAATGAATCAACAAAACGCAAACGAACTACGGAATTAAGAAATATGTTTCCCACGAATGAGCTGGTGTAATGCTGCTGAAATGAGTTTACGGTCTTCGGGTCAAAAGCAAACAGCAGTTTTGGTAAAAGAAGGAACAACGTCTCAAAGTTTATTACAAAGGCAAACAAGTTTTGAAGAAACAAGAAAGGTGTCATCACTAGAAGCTTTGTCTATGATGATTGAAGCAAAATTGTCAAGGCACCAATACATCATTATAAGAACCTATGCTAAAAATGTGTTCCCTTCTTATAAAAAGATTCAAAACAAAAAGAAAAATTGTTACCCTGCTGAAATTAAAATAGTAGAAACTTGTACTGAGGACACTAGCAAAAAAATACTGATCAATCTAAGAAACGTTTTGGAATCTTTTCAATCAGATACAGAAAACGAATTAAAGTTAGTATCGAAGTGTGTTCGGGTCATCGCCAATACCATCAAAAATATTTAGAAAGCCAAGAGAGCGATGATAAGTTTATTTTTATGAAGTGCCTGGTCCCACTACAACTTCCATTTTTTAGACTTTGTTTTAATTTTTGCATAGTATCTTCTGTTAGATTTTTTCAAAAATTTCATATAACTTTGCAATGCCTTTCAAGTGGTTTCAAGCTCAACGACGAAAAATTTAAGAGCTTTTGCGAGGATACCGCCCAATATTTTATTACACTGTATCCCTGGTATTATATGAGTACAACAGTGCACAAAATATTAATTCATGGTCATTTAATTGCTTCTACTTTCCTCTTACCGATTGGTCAGTTAAGTAAAGAAGCTTTAAAATTACGAAACATCAAGAATAGACAATTTAACAGATATTTTTTATAGAATGAAGATCAGATCCTCTGTTATCAAGTCTCCGAAGTCAAAATCTTTTTGTTAATAAAAAAGATTTTCATTCAGATGCTATTAATATGTTTGATGTGGAGAATATTTCTTTTGAAAATGAATGAAAAAAATTTTATTAAATATCAAATGTATTATTAAATGTAAATTATGAGATTCATTACAATGTTTTGTATTGTTTTGTTTTGTCAATTGTTTGTTTGTCTCCACGTCACTAATTTATTATTTATTTAAATATAATTTTTAGTTTCGCGTCCGCGCACTATCGCATTACGCCAACCGTGAATTTGATAATTTGTATGTTAATTATACTCGTATATATGTATAATAATTTACCGAATTCACTAATGAAAAGCCGAAACAGGTGTGTATACTACCGTGATCTGTGAACGACTGAGCGCCGTCCCTATAAATGCTGATATACTCGTATGCAGCCTTAAAATCGATGAAAAGGCAAAAATGTGTAGAACATACTTGTTTATTTCAAAAATGAAAAGAAGTATTATTATAATTAATTAAGGGATTTGAAGTACGGGTGTTTTTTTAGACTTTGTTTTAATTTTTGCATAATATCTTCTGTTCCAGCAAAAGTTTAACAGGTCTATTAATTGTTCTGACGACAGAAAGTCGATTAACATCGCTCTTTACCTGGGAACACTGACGATACAGGTGTCTCCTTCCTCATTTCGAAAGAAATAAGAAAAGATGATGCCGCCATGTGAGAAACCGCACCAAACAATGGATTGTGTTCGCTCCAATAATGGTAATTTTGCTTGACATAACCACTTAGCCAAAAATGGGCCTCGTCCAAGAAGATGATTTTTTGGCGATCTCTGGCCAAATTTCATTTCGCACCAATCTCTGTCTGGTTGGTGACCTAAGATTCAAAAGAGTGTACTCACGCTCAAGCTTTTTCACAGTGCGATGAATTCCCTGCACACTGAGGTCATGATGACCAACGTCACGACGAAATTCATGTTGCGTATTTACAATTAAGCCGGAATTTCGATAATATTTTTTTAACAGGCATGATGCATGATGAAATCGAAAACCTTAGTGAATATTTTGACAGCTGGATGTGATTGTTAATTTGACAGATGCTGAAACATAACAATTGGAAAAACTATCATAGCTATCTGTACACTCTAACGAGTTTAAGCTTTATAATCATGAAATGTATTTACTCGTATTTGGGATGGAAAAATATATAGGTTTAATATGCATATATAAATTTCGTAAATATGGTATTTACGTACCAGTTTATGTTATGTACATAGATGCAAAGAAAAGTTTTATTTTCTTCATTGGGTCTGATATAAAACCAATGAAAACGTTTTCAGATTTTCATTTTATATTTGTATATTAAAATATAACACAATTTTGTTATCATTATCATTTTCTATTCCAGGTGGAGCGAGTTTTTCGAAAACTGGATCTAAACCAGGATGGTATCAAAACTGTTGAAGAA
This sequence comes from Volucella bombylans, assembly GCA_949129095.1. Lineage (NCBI taxonomy): Eukaryota > Metazoa > Arthropoda > Insecta > Diptera > Syrphidae > Volucella > Volucella bombylans. Next base: position 242,979,082 of record OX422140.1, read on the forward strand.
TTTTTAGAAGCATGCCTAAAAGATGACCTTGTAACAAAGTCTTTACAAATGTTTGATTCTGAACTTTGATGTCCAGAAAATAAGCTTCGGTTACATGTGAAAAAAAAAACACAAATTTTTATTTTTATTTTAACGGATACAAATTTGTACAATTCCTAGAGATAACTGTTAATGACATAATTGAATTAAAAATATTTTTTTTTATATTAGGTTGTGAGAACTTATAGTAAATAAAAAACTTAAACTTGTTTCTTATATTAATTGCTTTGTTTCAAATGTTTTAACTTATATATATAAAATGTTGTTATTACGTGAACTTTGATTGCATTTCTTATCACGTATTAGCTAATACGCACAGAAACAATGCAAACCCCTTACTTTTCGGTTTATTGATTTAGATCAATTTTAATATGTTTACATTTCCAATTTAAATCCTATTCATATTTATATGTGCACTTGTGTTAGGCTAAAAGCTTTAAATACTTGTACCACATTGGTACTATTTTCGATTTCGCCAATTTTTTTATATGCATATGTATATTACCTGCTACCATGTGTGCTGAATATAGTGAATTAATAGATTTTCTTTGATTGCTGATAAGGCCTCTTACCATATGAGCTACACTACTTACGAAAAAAAGAAATTTAATAGCCCGCTCTTTAGTTGACTGCTTCATGTTGCACACTCGGTTGCGGTCACCTTATATTTGGTGCGCGCCACCTAAGATGAGGTCTCACTCTACTACGTTGTCCATCCGGGTACGGTCCGAAGACTCTTCGGGCCGGAGTATTGGTGTCCATCGCAGCACATCTCGTATAGTTCGTCGTTGAATCTTCTCTTCTAAATCCCGTCAACTCAAATGGGACCGAATATTTGTTTAAGGATTTTTCTCTCGAAGCGACTGAGAGAATCTTCATCCGATTTGGACAATGTCTATGTTTCAGAGCCATAAAGTAGGACTAAGATTATCAAGGTCTTATCCAAAGTTTCCTTTGTTTTTCGATGTTTCACCGTACTACTTGCCTTCTTGGCCCAAATAAACAGTGATTATCAAAAGTGTTTCCTCCTTTTATTTCTGCTGAGGTGTTGTTACAAGAAATTTCTAACTGTGGTACATAAAGTGCATTACGAGTACTACCTTGAATTTATAGCTCTCGACTGTAGCGTTCTGTTCTTATTATTGGCAGCATATACTTGGTTGTTGCCTCTTTTTCAAGTGAACCCATTTAGGCAGTTTCAGTTTCAATTATGTCAATATCATCGGCGTCCGATAGTAGTTGTATATACTTTTAATAGATTATGTCTCCAGTGAGTTCCGCATAATTATGAAGTTATGAAGTAAAGAAGCTTCAGTTTCAATTACATATGTCAATATAATCGGCGTACGATAGTAGTTGTATATATGTACTTTTGATAGATTATGTCTCCAGTGAGTTCCGCATAATTATGAAGTTAAAGAAGTCACCTGACAGGGCGTTACCTTATCTAAAATCTTTTTTGACATCAAGGCTCTTGGTTGAATGGTTACCGATCTTGACCTAGCAGCGGGCGATTTCAATCTTCATTACGCACAAACTGATGAGCTTGATATAGATGCCTGAACTAAACATGGCTCTATATAGCTTGTCCCTACAAATACTAACATATGCAGCCTTAAAATCGGTGAAAAGATGGTTGGTATCGATTTTGACTTTTTGGTTTTTTTCCAAGACGTCCTTGAGTGTGAAGATTTGGTCTATTGTGGTCTTTTCTATCCAGCTCTAGCCATCAAGAAGGAAATCTTGTAGCAGAGCCACATTCGGGGCTTATGATATGGAAAAAAAATCTTCCGAGTGTATAACGGTGACGAAGCTCAACATCCTGCCGTCAGGCAGAATAGACCATTCCACTTAGACGATGATAAAAAAAACTTCTATCTGCCTGACCAGAACGGAACAAGTATATCAATGTCTAAGCTGAAATCTAGAAAGCAGCTGGACATTTCGCCAGAAGAATGTATGAATGATGAATGGAATCTCAGAATCGTTTGCCGGAGAAAAAAGAGACCCTCTCAACTGCGCTAAGTATCCACAACATCGCATACAAGATCTTATCTGCTATATTGTGTGAATGTCGGCGATTGTAATGCCAATTTGATAAGAAATGACTGACGTGAATTTCAATTGAAAGATTCAGGGTGTTTTATCGGTATAAGTGTAATAAATACCACTTACCCAACACGTTTTGTCCCAGATGGTTTACCCAGTCTCCTTGATCTTGTTATAGTCTCTAATCCTAAGCTTGTCCTCCTTTTTGAACAGATATCCTTTGAAGTCTCTGATCATGACTTATTTGGCACGACTTATAGTGTGAATTTATCTGATTGTGCTACAACAGACTTTTTTACATATAAATACTTCAATTATGTTGACGTGAATGGACTTCAACTATCGTCCCCCTTTTTGCAGTGTAGACAAACTGCCAATCCTAATGACAAAGTTGATTCTTTAAATCAATTTTAAGCCGACTGTTTGATCAACATGTTTCATTTTCATTTTATTTTATTTTATAAAGAATTTTTTTTTGGTTTCATAGGAATTAATTCCATCTTTATTTAGTAATTTAATTTAAGACTTTTTAAGATTGAAGTACAAAATTATAAGTGTTTAAGAGAACAACTGGTTCAAGTTTTTTTCGCCAGTGTAAAAAAGACTTTTGATGCTAAATTTTTTGAAGCTGTGTCTATCCTTCAACGTAAGACGTTATGCAGCGAATCTCATTTACGCAAGTTTTGACAAGACTTGAAAAATTTCAAACATCAACATGCAATGAATCAACAAAACGCAAACGAACTACGGAATTAAGAAATATGTTTCCCACGAATGAGCTGGTGTAATGCTGCTGAAATGAGTTTACGGTCTTCGGGTCAAAAGCAAACAGCAGTTTTGGTAAAAGAAGGAACAACGTCTCAAAGTTTATTACAAAGGCAAACAAGTTTTGAAGAAACAAGAAAGGTGTCATCACTAGAAGCTTTGTCTATGATGATTGAAGCAAAATTGTCAAGGCACCAATACATCATTATAAGAACCTATGCTAAAAATGTGTTCCCTTCTTATAAAAAGATTCAAAACAAAAAGAAAAATTGTTACCCTGCTGAAATTAAAATAATAGAAACTTGTACTGAGGACACTAGCAAAAAAAAATACTGATCAATCTAAGAAACGTTTTGGAATCTTTTCAATCAGATACAGAAAACGAATTAAAGTTAGTATCGAAGTGTGTTCGGGTCATCGCCAATACCATCAAAAATATTTAGAAAGCCAAGAGAGCGATGATAAGTTTATTTTTATGAAGTGCCTGGTCCCACTACAACTTCCATTTTTTAGACTTTGTTTTAATTTTTGCATAATATCTTCTGTTAGATTTTTTCAAAAATTTCATATAACTTTGCAATGCCTTTCAAGTGGTTTCAAGCTCAACGACGAAAAATTTAAGAGCTTTTGCGAGGATACCGCCCAATATTTTATTACACTGTATCCCTGGTATTATATGAGTACAACAGTGCACAAAATATTAATTCATGGTCAGTCTTTCGCAGATCTCCACAGAGAACAGACGCGTCTCGGCTTTTCCTAGTGAAAAAGACAATTCAGTTTTTTTTTTCTTATAGACAATTATCGCAAATTTATTGGTTGACTCGATAGCCAAGCGGGTAGCGGCGTCGGTCATTAAATCGTGGGACGCGAGTTCGATCCCAGGCCAGACTTAAAACTTTTTTTTTGTTTTTTATTTATTTATTTGTCACAAATTGTGTAAAGACATAGAGTGTTATCAAAACAAAACCGTTCGGGAAATCACGCGATGGATGGTGGAGAGCGTTCCGCTCTTCCCATAACGGGAGTTGTAAAAGGCAACAATGGTGTTGCCGGTGCCGTGGCGAAAGCCATTAAAAGGAGGAGGCCGTTAAAAACCACTCCTAACTTAACAAAGTTAAAAATGGGTGTTGCTTTGGTAGCTGAAACAGCAAAAACAACACAACAAAATAAAAAACAGACAGATGATACGTTCATGTGCATCTCTGATAAGGTCCATTATAAGGGCGGCAACAATAAATTTGCCTCTCTAGCGGCATCCGAATTCGAAGATGAGGATGAAGAAATAAAAAAGCTTAACAGCAGCATACAAATACTTAATGAAAAATGGCTTGCTATTAAGCAACGACAAACTGCACGCAGGCAGAAGGAGCAACAAGAATTAGAGAGCTCCCAACATCAAAAGCAGCAAATGCAGCAACAACAAAGCCATCAGCAGCCGAAACAACAACTGCAGCAAAAGCAAAAGCTGCAAAAGCAACAGCAGCAGCAGCTGCAAGAACAACAACAGCTGAAAAAACAGCAGCAACAACACAAACAACGACAACAGCAACAACAACAAAAACAACAACAGCAGCAGCAACAACAACAACAACAGCAGCAGCAGCAGAAGAAGAAGAAGGAAAAGGTGCCTCCGATCAACACCTACAAACTGGAGGTAAATGCAACCAAGGACCTGTGTAAGTTGGTCATTGGTAATAATTTTAATATTAAGAGATTGGGTAACGATCGCCATGCCATCCACTGTAATACAGTGGAGGGCTACGCGAAAGTGAAAGAGCTCCTAAAAGAAACGACGACGGAGCATTATTCATACACACAGAAGTGTGAAAAGCGGCAATCGATGCTGCTGAAAGGGTTGGAACCGTCTTCTGATCCGGAGGAGATCCTGGCACTGCTCAAAGAGAAGGAGTGCGAAGGACTCAAGTTTGTGGGGGTAAAGCCATTTACCACAGCTAGAGCTAGACGGGAGAAACGGAGTCTGCCGTTCTTCTTGGTGCAGCTCAGTCCCGAAAGCCGTCTGGATAGCCTAAGGAGTATCAATGTCCTAGACTACCAGGTGGTTCACTGGGAAAAACTAAAAAGGAGCGAAGCCGTTATACAATGCGTTCGCTGCCAGAGGTTCGGGCACGCCGCGTCGAACTGCCAAATGCAGCCTCGATGCGTGAAGTGCGCAAAGAACCACAGTTCCGAGGAGTGTGCTCTGGGTGTTGACGGAGCATCCGATAGGTCGCAGCTCTCGTGCGTATTATGTGGGAACGTGGGACACACCGCAAACTATCGGGGTTGTCCTAAGTTCACCGAAATTAAAAAAGCAAAATTGGCTCGGCAGCAGAAGGTGGAGGTCAAACGTTCACCTGTGAGGTTTCAAACACCAGCCGTCACGCCCCAAATTTCCTACGCCCAAATGGCATCAGGTAGGGGGGCTACGGTACAGCAAGCGACTGTTGCTTCTCCGGCTCCGATGCCGAGAACAACGGAAGCTGCACCCAACATGCTCGCCATCTTGCTCGCAATCCAAGGGCAGATGGCTCAGCTGCAAAAGCAGGTTCAAGAACAGGCCAAGCGGGTGGACCAGATCTACGCGTTGCTGCCGGGCCTAACGCAACACATGCCGTAATGGGTACGCACATGGTGGAGCAAACTTTGAAGGTCCTTGCGGTGAATGTGAATTCATTGATTAGGATCGAACGAAGAGCCGCGATGTTTAAATTGCTACAAGACCAAACTCCTGATGTGTTTTTCGCTAGCGAAACCAAGCTAACCGATAAGCACAAACTGGAGTACAATAATTATATTGTTAGAAGAAGAAACCGGCCCAGATCCAAACGTGGAGGCGGTGTCGCGATCTTCATTAAAGAGGGTATAAAATTTCACAGAGTGTACAAGGGGGTGTTGCGCAGGTTCCGGGTGTTGGAGGCAGTCGTCGTTTACATCCCGCTCCGCAGTGGAAAGCGGCTGTACTTGGCCTCTGTTTATGCACCTGAGGCTTCACAATCCACCCTATTCATTACAGAGCTCGACACGCTTTTTCGACTTCTGAGGCTGGAATCGGGGGAGAATTATTTTATAATCGGCGGGGATTTCAACGCTAGACACAGAGATTGGGGAAATAATTTGCCAAATACTAGGGGGAACCTACTACTCGATTGGTGGGGTCAGCACGATGTCATGTACAGACTCGGTCTTAAAGCGACAGATAATCCGTCGTTTCCCAGAGGCGGGTCTTATTTGGATCTACTGCTGTACGACGAACGTATACGACTGACAGGTACGAATTTACAAACATTAAACTGTCTGCGCACATTCGAGTATGACAGCGACCATTGCGGTTTTAGCACCGAAATTACAGTTCCCAACGAAATTGCGGAATTGGAGGAGTTTGTCCAAAGATATTCCTACAACTACAGTAAGACTCGATGGACACGCTTCTCCGCAACCTTGACTAGAGCGCTCTCCTTGAACACGATCCACCCACCGTCCAATAGGAATTTGTCAAACGAGGAGATCGACAATTACCTAAGACAAATGGACGAGACAATTAAACAAACTATGGACACTACAATACCGCGGTATCGGCGTATGACTAACGAAGACCTGTTCCGCAATCCTACTATTGACGCACTGCACCGACAGAAAAGTAGACTTCTGACAAGACTTAAAAACTTGTACAGACAGTTAACTGACCGACAAGACCCGGAGATTAGGACACTGAAGTCGTCGATTAAAAATATTCAAACGCTAATAAAAGAAAATTACAGAATTTCTGTAAGTTTGTATTGGAACAACAAGGTTCGGGCTGTAAACACCAGCAACCCGAATATGTTTCCGCAAATAAATAAACTATTTCGGAGAAAAAATCAAAACGACCTTCAGTGTCTTAAAATACCCCGGACAACAGACAACGAACGGTTACTGACAATAGCAGGCATTGATCCAAATGAGGCCGCTGATGATGACGACTTTTTTGTGATCGAGGATCCACAGGAGAAGGTTGAGACCATAGGGGCGACTTTCCAGGAAGTATACAAGGCCACTGATACCATTGGCCCTAATTACGACCTGGACAGTCGTGTCTTGGTGCACGACTTCTGCATTCGAAATGAAATAGGGAACTGGCGATCCGAGGGCTCTGGTTTCACCCGGTTTAGCGACGAAAATATGGCAAATAACGTCATTGCCAGAGAGGGTGGCCTACCCCCGTTCATTTCGAAGGCGGGACTCCATGAGATCTTCGACACAATCAGGGCTAAGAAATCGGTGGGGACCGATGGTATTCCGAACATCGTGCTTCGACATCTTCCTCTAGAAGCGGTGGACATTTACACCACCCTGTTTAATAATGCAATGAATAATGCACATTATCCAGCGCATTGGAAAACGGCGGTGGTTCAACCTATCCCCAAAAAGGGAAAGGATATATCCAATCCGGCGAATCTCCGGTCGATAAGTCTCCTTCCGAATATCAGTAAGGTTTTTGAAAAGGTAATCAATAGAGCTCTGTCTAGGTGGGTTGAGGACAAACATATAGTTCCGGATAATCAATTCGGTTTTAAGGCGGGACATGATATCTCACATGCCGCGTCTAAACTGTTGTCCGATATCCAATGGAATAAAGGCAAAAAACAATGTACTGGTGCCTGCCTTGTTGACTTGGAGAAGGCCTTCGACACCGTATGGTTAGAGGGTCTTTTCTATAAACTAACTGGGCTGGGGATCAGTAAACCACTCTTGTACATTCTTTATAATATGCTAACTAACAGACAGTTCATCGTGAAGAATGGTGATGTGACTTCTGTTGGAATATTTCAAATTAAAAATGGTCTTCAGCAAGGCGCGGTCAATTCGCCGATCCTATTCAACATTTTTACAAGCGACTTGATAGGTTCACTTCCCCATACTATTGCGTACGCAGACGATTTGATAGCGTACAGAACAGGTCCAAAAATCGAGGTCATTAATACTCTCTTGCAGCGTGACTTCGATAAGATAAGACGATTTTGCGATGACTGGAAGTTGAAAATCAACTTTCAGAAGTCGGAAACCATTCTCTTTAGGACGCCGTTGTCTAGAGCCTCAAGGGATACCAGAAAAAATTGGAGAAAGTTCTCGATTATTGGACAACACGGACAGCCTCTTGCCTGTCGAAATGTAGTCAGATACCTTGGAATCTGGCTAGATCAGTTTCTATATTTTGGCAAAAATGTAGATGCTGCTCTGGCCAGAGCTAAAGGTGCTTTTGCCCTTACAAAGAGACTGTTCTATAGCAGCCAACTCGATGCGAGGGTAAAGGTAATCTGCTACATGGCCCTTATTAGGCCCATGCTGGTATTTGGTTGTCCGGTGTGGTTCAATGTACGAGCAAGCTTAATGGAAAAGATTCGGGTGTTTGAGAGGGCTTGCCTTAGGGCCTGTCTTCGCTTGTATAGAACACCAGAGTCGGAGTACAAAAAATTTTATCCTAATGATTTCCTTTACAACACGGCGAACCTAATACGAGTGGACAACTTCGTAATTAAGCTGACTCGAAGGCACATTGCAAGAGCAATGACGTCGACGAATAACCTGATATCTGGGGCTTATTACCCCAATTACCTTTACCACGAGAGTGTGCGCTCTGACGGCTTCGTTCCACCGGAAGCATTCCTCTACCTAGATCAGAAAGGGTTGATCCAGGATAGATCAGCGGTGCCGTTAATCTTCCATGTCGCTCGGACAGCTGGGGACAGGCGACTCAACTACGACAGAGACGTCGCACACGGCAGTGTGGATCGCCTCAGGTTCAGTAGGGCGGTGGGGAATCGCGATAAGAGGGATGTCGTTTGGCAGCACCAGCATTTCTGGTGGTTGAATGATGGAGAAGATGTTCCGTCGTCGTTTGCGTCAATTACGGACCAACCTCACTAATGAGGCAGAGCTGACCAATCTGTTTTCTCTGTAAACAGCGATGGCCGGCTTACATAGGTTTAGGTTAGCATTTAAGAAACATATACATATATCAGTGTATACAAAGGTGTATACTGATATATGTATATGATTGTGTATAACGTCTATGTGTGTTTATGTGTGTATTGTACATTTAGTTTAGGTAGGCTAAGGTTTATTTTAAGTTAGATACTAAGTTTTTATTAAAAATAAAAAATTATGTCCATATGCTAAGTTTTGTTAACAAATTTTTTTCTTAGCTTTAAGTATACAAAATAAATAGTTCTAAGAAAATGTAAATGAAGTCGAAAGACATAGTTATAAGAGTTTAAAGTAGCTTAGAGTGCCTGTGTGGGGCCAGTAAGTTAGTGTAAGATTATTAAGTAATTGTAAGCTAGCATTTAAGCATTTTTTGTTAGAATGTAAGAGTTAGTGTTAAGAAAATAAAATGCATATAAAACTAAAACTAAAACTATTAATTCATGGTCATTTAATTGCTTCTACTTTCCTCTTACCGATTGGTCAGTTAAGTAAAGAAGCTTTAAAATTACGAAACATCAAGAATAGACAATTTAACAGATATTTTTTATAGAATGAAGATCAGATCCTCTGTTATCAAGTCTCCGAAGTCAAAATCTTTTTGTTAATAAAAAAGATTTTCATTCAGATGCTATTAATATGTTTGATGTGGAGAATATTTCTTTTGAAAATGAATGAAAAAAATTTTATTAAATATCAAATGTATTATTAAATGTAAATTATGAGATTCATTACAATGTTTTGTATTGTTTTGTTTTGTCAATTGTTTGTTTGTCTCCACGTCACTAATTTATTATTTATTTAAATATAATTTTTAGTTTCGCGTCCGCGCACTATCGCATTACGCCAACCGTGAATTTGATAATTTGTATGTTAATTATACTCGTATATATGTATAATAATTTACCGAATTCACTAATGAAAAGCCGAAACAGGTGTGTATACTACCGTGATCTGTGAACGACTGAGCGCCGTCCCTATAAATGCTGATATACTCGTATGCAGCCTTAAAATCGATGAAAAGGCAAAAATGTGTAGAACATACTTGTTTATTTCAAAAATGAAAAGAAGTATTATTATAATTAATTAAGGGATTTGAAGTACGGGTGTTTTTTTAGACTTTGTTTTAATTTTTGCATAATATCTTCTGTTCCAGCAAAAGTTTAACAGGTCTATTAATTGTTCTGACGACAGAAAGTCGATTAACATCGCTCTTTACCTGGGAACACTGACGATACAGGTGTCTCCTTCCTCATTTCGAAAGAAATAAGAAAAGATGATGCCGCCATGTGAGAAACCGCACCAAACAATGGATTGTGTTCGCTCCAATAATGGTAATTTTGCTTGACATAACCACTTAGCCAAAAATGGGCCTCGTCCAAGAAGATGATTTTTTGGCGATCTCTGGCCAAATTTCATTTCGCACCAATCTCTGTCTGGTTGGTGACCTAAGATTCAAAAGAGTGTACTCACGCTCAAGCTTTTTCACAGTGCGATGAATTCCCTGCACACTGAGGTCATGATGACCCACGTCACGACGAAATTCATGTTGCGTATTTACAATTAAGCCGGAATTTCGATAATATTTTTTTAACAGGCATGATGCATGATGAAATCGAAAACCTTAGTGAATATTTTGACAGCTGGATGTGATTGTTAATTTGACAGATGCTGAAACATAACAATTGGAAAAACTATCATAGCTATCTGTACACTCTAACGAGTTTAAGCTTTATAATCATGAAATGTATTTACTCGTATTTGGGATGGAAAAATATATAGGTTTAATATGCATATATAAATTTCGTAAATATGGTATTTACGTACCAGTTTATGTTATGTACATAGATGCAAAGAAAAGTTTTATTTTCTTCATTGGGTCTGATATAAAACCAATGAAAACGTTTTCAGATTTTCATTTTATATTTGTATATTAAAATATAACACAATTTTGTTATCATTATCATTTTCTATTCCAGGTGGAGCGAGTTTTTCGAAAACTGGATCTAAACCAGGATGGTATCAAAACTGTTGAAGAATTTTTAGAAGCATGCCTAAAAGATGACCTTGTAACAAAGTCTTTACAAATGTTTGATTCTGAACTTTGATGTCCAGAAAATAAGCTTCGGTTACATGTGAAAAAAAAACACAAATTTTTATTTTTATTTTAACGGATACAAATTTGTACAATTCCTAGAGATAACTGTTAATGACATAATTGAATTAAAAATATTTTTTTTTATATTAGGTTGTGAGAACTTATAGTAAATAAAAAACTTAAACTTGTTTCTTATATTAATTGCTTTGTTTCAAATGTTTTAACTTATATATATAAAATGTTGTTATTACGTGAACTTTGATTGCATTTCTTATCACGTATTAGCTAATACGCACAGAAACAATGCAAACCCCTTACTTTTCGGTTTATAGATTTAGATCAATTTTAATATGTTTACATTTCCAATTTAAATCCTATTCATATTTATATGTGCACTTGTGTTAGGCTAAAAGCTTTAAATACTTGTACCACATTGGTACTATTTTCGATTTCGCCAATTTTTTTTATATGCATATGTATATTACCTGCTACCATGTGTGCTGAATATAGTGAATTAATAGATCTTCTTTGATTGCTGATAAGGCCTCTTACCATATGAGCTACACTACTTACGAAAAAAAGAAATTTAATAGCCCGCTCTTTAGTTGGCTGCTTCATGTTGCACACTCGGTTGCGGTCACCTTATATTTGGTGCGCGCCACCTAAGATGAGGGCTCTCTCTACTACGTTGTCCATCCGGGTACGGTCCGAAGACTCTTCGGGCCGGAGTATTGGTGTCCATCGCAGCACATCTCGTATAGTTCGTCGTTGAATCTTCTCTTCCAAATCCCGTCAACTCAAATGGGACCGAATATTTTTTTAAGGATTTTTCTCTCGAAGCGACTGAGAGAATCTTCATCCGATTTGGACAATGTCTATGTTTCAGCGCCATAAAGTAGGACTAAGATTATCAAGGTCTTATCCAAAGTTTCCTTTGTTTTTCGATGTTTCACCGTACTACTTGCCTTCTTGGCCCAAATAAACAGTGATTATCAAAAGTGTTTCCTCCTTTTATTTCTGCTGAGGTGTTGTTACAAGAAATTTCTAACTGTGGTACATAAAGTGCATTACGAGTACTACCTTGAATTTATAGCTCTCGACTGTAGGGTTCTGTTCTTATTATTGGCAGCATATACTTGGTTGTTGCCTCTTTTTCAAGTGAACCCATTTAGGCAGTTTCAGTTTCAATTATGTCAATATCATCGGCGTCCGATAGTAGTTGTATATACTTTTAATAGATTATGTCTCCAGTGAGTTCCGCATAATTATGAAGTTATGAAGTAAAGAAGCTTCAGTTTCAATTACATATGTCAATATAATCGGCGTACGATAGTAGTTGTATATATGTACTTTTGATAGATTATGTCTCCAGTGAGTTCCGCATAATTATGAAGTTAAAGAAGTCACCTGACAGGGCGTTACCTTATCTAAAATCTTTTTTGACATCAAGGCTCTTGGTTGAATGGTTACCGATCTTGACCTAGCAGCGGGCGATTTCAATCTTCATTACGCACAAACTGATGAGCTTGATATAGATGCCTGAACTAAACATGGCTCTATATAGCTTGTCCCTACAAATACTAACATATGCAGCCTTAAAATCGGTGAAAAGATGGTTGGTATCGATTTTGACTTTTTGGTTTTTTTCCAAGACGTCCTTGAGTGTGAAGATTTGGTCTATTGTGGTCTTTTCTATCCAGCTCTAGCCATCAAGAAGGAAATCTTGTAGCAGAGCCACATTCGGGGCTTATGATATGGTAAAAAAATCTTCCGAGTGTATAACGGTGACGAAGCTCAACATCCTGCCGTCAGGCAGAATAGACCATTCCACTTAGACGATGATAAAAAAAACTTCTATCTGCCTGACCAGAACGGAACAAGTATATCAATGTCTGAGCTGAAATCTAGAAAGCAGCTGGACATTTCGCCAGAAGAATGTATGAATGATGAATGGAATCTCAGAATCGTTTGCCGGAGAAAAAAGAGACCCTCTCAACTGCGCTAAGTATCCACAACATCGCATACAAGATCTTATCTGCTATATTGTGTGAATGTCGGCGATTGTAATGCCAATTTGATAAGAAATGACTGACGTGTTTTTCAACTGAAAGATTCAGGGTGTTTTATCGGTATAAGTGTAATAAATACCACTTACCCAACACGTTTTGTCCCAGATGGTTTACCCAGTCTCCTTGATCTTGTTATAGTCTCTAATCCTAAGCTTGTCCTCCTTTTTGAACAGACAACAAAGATATCCTTTGAAGTCTCTGATCACGACTTATTTGGCACGACTTATAGTGTGAATTTATCTGATTGTGCTACAACAGACTTTTTTACATATAAATACTTCAATTATGTTGACGTGAATGGACTTCAACTATCGTCCCCCTTTTTGCAGTGTAGACAAACTGCCAATCCTAATGACAAAGTTGATTCTTTAAATCAATTTTAAGCCGACTGTTTGATCAACATGTTTCATTTTCATTTTATTTTATTTTATAAAGAATTTTTTTTTGGTTTCATAGGAATTAATTCCATCTTTATTTAGTAATTTAATTTAAGACTTTTTAAGATTGAAGTACAAAATTATAAGTGTTTAAGAGAACAACTGGTTCAAGTTTTTTTCGCCAGTGTAAAAAAGACTTTTGATGCTAAATTTTTTGAAGCTGTGTCTATCCTTCAACGTAAGACGTTATGCAGCGAATCTCATTTACGCAAGTTTTGACAAGACTTGAAAAATTTCAAACATCAACTAAAAACGAAATGGGAATGATCCAATCGAACAAAAAAAATGTTTTTTGCCTCGGAATTAAAATGGCTCAACGGATTCATTTCTTTTAAAAAAAAATTTTCATCTGCTGGACATCCATCGCTTTTTTTTGAAACATGCAATGAATCAACAAAACGCAAACGAACTACGGAATTAAGAAATATGTTTCCCACGAATGAGCTGGTGTAATGCTGCTGAAATGAGTTTACGGTCTTCGGGTCAAAAGCAAACAGCAGTTTTGGTAAAAGAAGGAACAACGTCTCAAAGTTTATTACAAAGGCAAACAAGTTTTGAAGAAACAAGAAAGGTGTCATCACTAGAAGCTTTGTCTATGATGATTGAAGCAAAATTGTCAAGGCACCAATACATCATTATAAGAACCTATGCTAAAAATGTGTTCCCTTCTTATAAAAAGATTCAAAACAAAAAGAAAAATTGTTACCCTGCTGAAATTAAAATAATAGAAACTTGTACTGAGGACACTAGCAAAAAAAAATACTGATCAATCTAAGAAACGTTTTGGAATCTTTTCAATCAGATACAGAAAACGAATTAAAGTTAGTATCGAAGTGTGTTCGGGTCATCGCCAATACCATCAAAAATATTTAGAAAGCCAAGAGAGCGATGATAAGTTTATTTTTATGAAGTGCCTGGTCCCACTACAACTTCCATTTTTTAGACTTTGTTTTAATTTTTGCATAGTATCTTCTGTTAGATTTTTTCAAAAATTTCATATAACTTTGCAATGCCTTTCAAGTGGTTTCAAGCTCAACGACGAAAAATTTAAGAGCTTTTGCGAGGATACCGCCCAATATTTTATTACACTGTATCCCTGGTATTATATGAGTACAACAGTGCACAAAATATTAATTCATGGTCATTTAATTGCTTCTACTTTCCTCTTACCGATTGGTCAGTTAAGTAAAGAAGCTTTAAAATTACGAAACATCAAGAATAGACAATTTAACAGATATTTTTTATAGAATGAAGATCAGATCCTCTGTTATCAAGTCTCCGAAGTCAAAATCTTTTTGTTAATAAAAAAGATTTTCATTCAGATGCTATTAATATGTTTGATGTGGAGAATATTTCTTTTGAAAATGAATGAAAAAATTTTTATTAAATATCAAATGTATTATTAAATGTAAATTATGAGATTCATTACAATGTTTTGTATAGGGTTCGCCGAAAATTTTTTTTTTGAAAATGCTTATAGCATTACACTACTCAATATTTTCTCAAATTTCTTTTTTTATTTGAAAGTACAATCCTTCCGGCTAATAATGGAAAATAATTTCATTCAAATGGCTGCCTCGGCTGGCCATGCAGTAGCCTACACGATCGGTCCAATTTTTAAGCACATTATCGTCTGTGTGCAGCTGTATTTCACCAATGGCTTCACGAATATTGTCCTTTAAAGCGTCAATTGTCTCTGGCTTGTCGGCGTAACACTTATGTTTTACGGCACCCCACAAATAATAGTCCAACGGTGTCAAATCGCAGCTCCGAGGTGGCCAAACGACATCAGCTCTGCGGCTGATAATGCGATTTTCAAAAACAGGGCGCAAAACATCGAGTGTAGCTTTGGCTGTGTGGCACGTAGCGCCGTCCTGTTGAAAACAAATGTTGCCAATATCCTTCTCTTCAATTTTTGTGAACAAAAATTCGTTCAACATGGCCCGATAACGATCCATTGACTGTAACGGCCAAAAAAAAAAGAAAAATGGACCAATTATGCCTCTGGACCAAAATCCGCACCAAACAGTGACTCGTTTTGGGTGTATCGGCTTTTCAATGTATGCGTGCGGGTTTTCTGTGCCCCAAATGTGACAATTTTGCTTGTTTATATACCCGCCAAGATCAAAATGAGCTTCATCTGAAAAGATGATTTTTTTGTCGAAATCGGCATCCTCTCTAAATTGATCGCAGGCCCACGTTCCTAGCGTTGTTCAAGCATATTCGTTCAGCGGAAGGATAAAACTAATTATCTGTTAAATCAGACTTGAGCTAAGTGTTACAATTCACGAAATAAGCACTAGTTGAGAAAAAAAACGTTAAATGGCGGACCCTATATATAAATAATAATATAAATTTTTGGTTCAAAAATTAAAAATAGTACTAATAATTTTCATATTTATATAATTATTTGTATATTTTAACAACACATTTGTCCTTGAAAAAACTATATTATCCTTAATATTAAACACCGAAAAAAACAAAGATTGTTTTCGGTGTAAACACGTAAATTTATCTTTAAACAACCCTCCAAATTTGTTTTTTCTTCATAGAAATTAAATTTCAACTCATATTTACACTTAAACAAGGCTTTAAAACACAAAAATTCACATTAGACCTTTCAAAATAATTTATTGAACAAAAGCAATACTTTTGCCCCACTGTGCGCCGATTAATCAAAGAGGAGCAAAATCACGCACGCTTGATAATAAGTGTAGCACCTCCTTACTGCCAAAAAGCTTTTGAGCAAATTAGAAAAGATCGGTGTTTCTTAACCCACGGGGTATTTTCGACCCAGACAATCCGAATAACTTCTTCGTAGTCGAATAACTCTCTGAGTGAAGAAGTCTTAGATAAACAAATACAAAACCATATAACAACCAATAACTGAAATAACCAATAACCAATCTGCATTGATTGCTTGATTTTTCGAAGGCTACGGATAGGGTAGATAACAACATTCTAAAGTGGAAGCTTGCAAACTTGTTTGGTCTCAGTGGTAGGGCTGTACAATTTATTGCCATCTATTTACCAAATAGAATCTAGAGAGTCAATTCTGATGACGTTCAACTTCTTCCAAGCAAACCCTTTAACAAACTTGATGTCCCGGGTTAACCCTAAAATACGAGTACTATGATAGTATGATTTTTGTATCGCCTGTAAGGCTAGTCTTAAAAAAAAAAGTTTCTTTGTTAAACATTTTTTTTTACTAAACGAAAACTTAAATCCGGTCTTAAAAAAAATTTAAATTAATGTTGCATTCTTAGTTTAAATAAAAATAATTGTCTTCAAAAAGGAACATATTTTTCGCCGTTTGATTTTCAGAGATCATGCTTTAAAAAAAAAATTTCTGCCCAAAAGAACCATTAAAATGTATGCATTGCCTCAAAGCTATTTTAATGTCCTTTTAAATGCAGAAAGCTTCAAAGGACTCTCATTTAAAATAAGGCTTCCACAGTAAAATGAAATTAACGTTTTCAGCTTCTTATTTCTAATCACATTAAGAGCAATTTGGTGATCTGTTTTATGTTCTATTGCATTTTATTTGCAGTAGTACGCCTCTTCTTCGGAGAACAAAAGTTACTTACTGACATTTTACCTCCCGTTATTGCTGGTTCATCAATATAGCCTGGCTCATTTTTCGCATTTGAAGTTTTTTCTAACATAAACAATGAGTGGTAGAAAGCTTTTGAAGTGATCGGTTATATTTTTCTTCTCTCAAGTAGTGATCCAAAAAAAATAAAGAAATAAATAAATAAATATAAATAAAAAATCCAAAGCCTAAGCCATATCAATAGTGAATCAAAGACAGTGACTTTTAACCCTGTTTGTACTAAATCCAATAATTAGTTTTTTATTTATTACCAACTTAAATTACAAATTTTTAATAAAACCACAGTAACAGCCTTTTCTCTCTCTCCAAAATACAAAGTACTTTTATTGATACACATACTTAAGTACATTATACACACATATAACATCCCTTTGTACAACATGGACCAATACTCCGAATGCCTCAGCGATCTGCCTGCTGATGGAGACTTCGTGACATGCTACAGGTGCGAGCGTAAAATGCACTACGGATGCACCACCATCGCCGAAAAATCCTATCGGAAAATGACCATGACCTATCTGCCCATCTCCAAAGCAAAACCAACTGAAATAACGCCAATACAACCACTGTCCAAACGATTGAGAAGCGTGAGTTCTCCTGAGATGGAAGGAACAATTTCAGCAGCAAACATAAATGCAGCATCAGCAGAGACCAGTAACCATGCAATGCTAAACGAGGTACGAAAAATGAGAAAAGAAATGACAGAAATAAGTTCCAGTTGTGAATTCGTGGCAAACAAATACGATGAAATCAAACAACACATGACATTGAACCACGAACTTCTACAAACTAACACCAACAAACAAACACCTTCTTTGGCTAGCAAAGAACAAAGCCAGAGAGTGCAACTGGAAATTTGTATGGGAGACAACAATAAAAGTACTCGCAAAAAAACATGAGAACAGTGAAACTGTACACATCGCAACCTGTAACGATATAAATCAGATGTCCAACTAAACTATGTGTTTCTTTGTTTGCTCGCATTTGAATTACATAATATATAAATAAAATAATGGAAACAGAACATAGTGAAGCTGATGTCAACTTTAGAATAATACAAGTAATCGAAAAAGACTTTTTGAAAAATATGAATTTTTGTTGTCTTAGTTTTAACATAAGATCGATAACCAAAACATGGGATAATTTCATAGCAGAAATCGATAATGTCTTATGTTATATCGATATCATAGTACTAAACGAAATAAACATACGAGTATCAAAACAGAAAAATGGAATATAGCACATTAATGGATTTGAACCTGAATTTATAAATCGAAATGAAAGGAAAGGCGGAGGTGTTGCAATATTTATTAAAAAGAATATAAAATACGATATAATACCAATAAACCCAATAAACTATGAAGGCATACACATCGAAATAAACCATAATAATAAGAAAACATACATACACGCAATTTACAGGCCACCAAAACTAGGTATTACGAAATTCATTGACGAATTAAATGAAAATATCAAAGAAGACAAAGAAAACATTGTATTAGGTGATACTAATATAAATATACAAGATGAAAATAACTCACTAGTTTTGAAATATATGGAGATGATGGCCTCGAAAGGACTTACAAATGTAATCAAACAACCTTCGCGCGTAGATTTGAAAAGGAGCACCTCAACACTCATTGATCACATATATGTTACCATTAAAAAACTAGATATATTCTCAGCAATCATTGAAACGGACCTTTCCGATCACTACATAACTCTGTATGCAACAAAAAATGTAAGCCAAACCAAACGAATGATCAAACCGACATTAAACATATTAGCCAACAAAAAGTTAATGAGCTAATAGAGCAAACGAACTGACAAAATATACTAGAAGAGAGGGATGTTGAAAAACTCTATAATAGCTTCGTAAAAGTAATGAATAATATATATACTGAAGCAAGTAGAACAAAAACAAACAAATATCGGCGAAAGCAAAAACCATGGATTACGAAAGAAATAATTTCAATGTGCAAAAAGAGAGATGAACTCTATAGAAGATGCAACAGCCCAAGAAGTCAAAGCTATGAAATCCAGTACAAGAACTTTCGAAATATTATTAATAAAAACATACAAAATATAAAAGCTACTTTTTATAAGCAACAATTCGTAAACGCTAAAAATTACCCAAGAAAAACATGGAATATTGTTAATGAACTTTTAGGAAAGAAAAAATGTTCTATAGATGATACTATTAAAAACAATTTCACGGGTAACGACGAAGACTTGAATGAAACGGCCTAGAAATTTGCGGAGCAATTCTCAAATAAAGGGTCTGCATGTGTGTAATGTAAGAACATCAACCTATGAAAACTGGGAACTACAGCAAAGTATCTACATAGAAGAAGCAACCGAAGCGGAAATTTATAAAATGATGTATCAATTGAACTGCAATAAATGTCCTGGTGCCGATAACATTAGACCAATTGATTTAAAAATAAATGCAGTGTATCTAGCTCCTGTTGTAAAGACAATCGTTAACCAAAGTATAAATCAATGCATTGTTCCAAAGCTGATGAAAACATCGATTATCCGCCCAATATATAAGGGAGGAACCAAAAATAACACTGGAAACTACAGGCCAATCGCAATTTTGTCAGTTGTTTTAAAATGTGTGGATGAGGTAGTTGTTAATCGACTTAACAATTTTATAACCAAACACCAAATACTACATCCAAACCAATACGGTTTTCGGAAAAATAAAAGTACTGGAATGTTACTAGGCGAGTTTACCAATACTGTTAATGCCGGCCTGAACAGAAATCACCATGTTCTCGTGCTATTTATCGATTTCAGTAAAGCGTTCGATACACTAATGCATGAAAAGCTAATCGAAAGCCTCAGTAAAATAGGTTTGAGAGGAATAATGGCAAACTGGCTTAAGAGCTATTTGAAAGATAGAACAATAAAAGTTAAGGTCTCAGACAAAATGAGCGAGGAAAAACCAAGTGAATATGGTGTACCACAAGGCTTCAAAATGGGCCCGTTATTATTTATCCTCTATACAAACGAACTCTTGCGCTTATTCAAAAAAAGGACTGCCTATGCCTACGCTGATGACATAGCAGTTGTGGCAAAACACAAATGTTTAAACTCTGCGGTGGAAATATTGCAAGAAGAATTTAACACCGTCTCTAAATGGTGTCATGATAAAGGCCTTCTAATAAATGCGACCAAAACAAAAGTAATGCACATACGCACCCCCTCTAAGCGAGAAGATATTGTTCAAATATTTCACAGAAACGAACACTGCCCATTGCCAGCCAACAATAAACAAATTGAAGTAGTTAAAAGAATGAAATACCTCGGGATAATTATAGATGAACACCTATTATGGCGAGAGCATAATACCCTACGTCTTCAACTTAAGAGCGCGCTCTTTGCGATATGTGGATATTCCTATTTTGAACTGCAAAAACAAGTGTACTACTCGCTAGCAGAATCAAGAATCAGATATGGGATTCAGGCCAGAGAAACACGGCGAAAACCCATATTGATAAGATATTGAATCTACAACATCGTCTATTTAAAGTTTTTAGACCTGCTTACACATCTTTTAAAGTTTTAGATGCCAACGCAATATTTCAGATGACAACACTCATACACTATATGGATGATCAGAGATTTCTGCAACCTATACGTCATACGCAAAACACTAGAAGACGAGCCCAAGGAATGCTGGAAGTACCAGAAACATTCAACATTTTTGGAAAACGAGAACTACGCTGTGCTATTCCGATACTTATGAACAAACTTCCACAATCCTTGAAATATATTCCTAACCTTAGAAAACGAAAAAAAGAATTAACAAAATTACTTGTTTCGATGTACTTTGTAAAGTAGAATAGTCACCAATAATGACTTTAGTTTATTGTATATCTACATAAAGTAATAATGCTATTCTTTTATAAATATTATGAAACTGAGATATTATTTTAAATCACTTCAAAACTAAATAATGATACGAATGCTAGCAACCTTCTGCAGATAAGCACTTTGCTTTGCGGGTAAATTGATGTTAATTTAAAATGTAAATAAAATGTAATAAATAAATAATAAAACTAATATGAATTGAAAATTTAAAGGTTTAAAATCAAAGAACAAAAACTGAGGGAACAAAAATGTTTTTAAACCAAAATATCAGAAGTAAGAGATTAAATTTGATTAAGATCAAATGTAAAGAGCCAACATTTTACTCTCATTAGAAAAGTAGCTTTAAATGATATCGTTCTAGTGGAAGCAGGAAGTTTATTTAACAAACGAGTAGATAAAACAGTATAAAAATTACGAAATGCAGGGGTTCGAAAATAAGGAATGGAATGAGTGCAAGACAAGCTTCCACGAAGATTGTGACTAGAAATTAAATGAAAATTACGGTTACCGGACTTCATATAGAACATTTTGAACACCTTAAAACAGAACAAATGACGAATATGAAGGATTTTCAGGTAACAGAATAACGGAAATCCAGAATTTCTAGCCGGTTTACGACAAATTGTTCTTTTCACATATTTTTGTAATATCAGCAATGATTGAATATTACATAGATACACACCAGGACAGAATTTTGAGGAACATCGATATTAAAAGCATCTTTCCACTTCTAATACCGTCGATCTTGACCCTTTGTGACCTATTTTTAAGATAGGACCCAAACCAATCCAGGATAAATCCACGACACCAGCATTCTCCAACTTTTTCAACAAAAGGTTGTGATCAACCATGTCAAAAGCTTTCGTGATGTCAATAAATAATCCTACGGTAAATTTTTTAGCATCAAAGTGTGACATAATTTGGGAACAAGATTTTAAGAGTGCATCTTCCATTGATTTCCCTTTCTGAAACACAAATTGATTTGAATTGAAGAAATTAGTCTTAGTTAAGAAACTCACTATTCTATTTTTCACCAGTTTTTCAAAGATTTTACTAAAAACTGGAAGTAACGAGATCTGTCTAGAGTTGCAAATTTCAGAAACAGAACCTTTTTTAAGAAGAGGAATGTCATCGGAAACTTTAAGATCTTCGGGGAAATTCCCTTCAAAAACACGACGGTTATAAATAAAAGACAAGACATCAACCAAAAAACAACCAA
Source organism: Volucella bombylans (assembly GCA_949129095.1). Lineage (NCBI taxonomy): Eukaryota > Metazoa > Arthropoda > Insecta > Diptera > Syrphidae > Volucella > Volucella bombylans. Next base: position 243,001,214 of record OX422140.1, read on the forward strand.
TTATTTTAAGCATTAAATAGAACCATGTAAGGGATGACAAATAGGGCAAACCGATTTGACAGGACTCATCTGTAGACTGGAGTCAATATTGACAAAATTAAAGGCATTTGCCATAACGTCATGAACTTCAGAGTTGTCTAGTAATAAAAATTTGGGTTTTTGAGACGTACATAGTTGATTTATTTAGTAGGCTATTTACAGCTTACCATTCGTATTTCAAATTTCCATTTACTGAGCTAAATAACGGTAATATTTATCACGGCACATCGGAATTTCTTTTTCCATTTTGTTGCAAAATTGGTTATATTTACGTTATAAATCCGAATTATCGGGATACTTTTTACGCACTTTTTATTCTTAATTTTAAACATTAAGATGTTCGATATGCCGGGCTTAAGTTTTTTAAATAATTTTTTGGGAGGCAAATTGGGATAATATATGTATCCCAGAAGTCATAACATAAATTATTTTTAAGTCAAAGAAAGTCAATTGTATCACTTCAAATTTCCATTTGCTGAGCTAAATAAATCACGGCTACCCATAATTGCCTGCACACTGAAGCCATGATGACAACCGAACTCACGACAAAATTCAGGTTGTTAGTCGTTCATTGATCTCCGTAGAGTACAGTCGTGATTCGGCTTGTGAGTGCATAGCGATTAGTAAAATAAGAAACAAAAGGACGTTTGAGAAAATTCCTATAGGCTCCAATTAGCAGAGTGTCAACGTGTTCGGCCGACATCAGTCGTTCATAAACCTCGACAGAGGACAGATGTGTGTCGGCTTCTTTTCCAGTGAAAAAATAAAAAAAAAAGTGACAAAAAAAACAAATAGAAACGTTTAAGCCAAGTACTTCGGTGGCGCAATAGAAGTGGTGCCGGCCGAGAAACCAAGGGTCGTAGGTTCGATCCCCGGACAAGGACAGACTTTTTTTTTTATAAATCCAAAAATAAAACAATAATAATAAATTAATTCAGTGAAACCAGAGGATGAGTGGTGTTGAACGGTCCGCTATCCAAATAGCGGGTCCGGGAGATGGCACGATGTCATCTGATAACCAAACCGTAATTTCGACCCGTTCGGAAACTACGTCTAAGAGGAGGAGGAAGCTGAAGCCAACTCCTAACCACGTGAAGCGCCCTTCCCAATCAGCATCTACTGAGAAGCTGCCTGGTGGAGCAAGGGAAGAGGAGCCAACAACGTCAAAAAAAGCAGCGACACAACAACAACATCGAAAGAGGCAAGAAGAATACCCATATGTCTCTGACGGTGGGGAAGGCCACTACATGGGTGAAAACAATAGCTTTTCATTCCTAGCTGCCTCTGAGTCAGATGACGAAGAGGACGAGGTCAAAGCCATAAATAGTAAAATCATACAGCTACAGCAACAAGTGCTTGCTATAAGAGCGAAGCAAGTGGCAAGGAGGGAGAAGGAGCTACTGCAACAAATTCAGATCCCTCAGAAACAACAAATCACCAACGTGGAGGTACCACAAGAAAACCATAATCAGCCACTAAAACAACAAAAAATACAAAAACCAGTAAAAGAAGTAACAAAGATGGATCCTAAATCACAATCTAAAAATAAACACCAAAAACAACAACAGCAACAAAAATCGCCACAGCAGCAACAGCAGCAACAGCAGCAACAATAGCAACAGCAACAGCAACAACAAACGAAATCAACAAAGCAACGAGTTCCACCTATAAACACATATAAGATGGAACTAAAGGAAACCATTGAGCTATGTAAGTCAGCCATAGGCAATAATTTTTTTATTAAAAGACTTAGTTTAGATAGGCACGCGATCCACTGTAACACAGTGGAGCGCTATAATAAAATAAAAAACTAATTGAAGGAATCGACGACGGAGTTCTTCTCCTACACACCGAAGGGGGACAAGTTGCAAACAATGCTGCTGAGGGGGTTAGAACCGTCGACTGATCCGGAGGAGCTTCTTGCACTGCTCAAAGAGGAGGGGTGCGAAGAGCTCAAATTCGTAGGGGTTAAGCCATTCGTCACGGCTAGAGCCAAAAGGGAGAAGCGGAAACTACCGTTCTTCCTGGTTCAGCTAAGCCCAACAGCAAACTGGATGGTCTAAGGAGCATCAAAGTCTTAAACTACCAGGTTGTACACTGGGAAAAATTAAAGAGGAGCGAAAACATTTTACAATGTGTTCGTTGCCAAAGTTTCGAGCACGCCGCGTAGAACTGCGAAATGCAGCCTCGATGCGTGAAGTGTGGAAACTCCAGCCGTTACTCCACACGTTACCTACGCCCAAATGGCGGAAGGTAGGGGGAATACGGTACAACAACCAAAGGTAGCTTCTCAGGCCCCAGCGCCTAGAGCACCGGAACCTGTACCTGACATGCTGGCTATCTTGCTCTCTATTCAGGGGCAGATGGCTCAGCTTCAGCGTCAAATACAGGAACAGGCTAAGTGGGTAGATCAAATATACGCGCTGCTGCCGGGCCTAACGCACCTCCAGTCGTAATGGGTACGTACATGGCGGACCAAATCCTGAAGGTCCTTGCTGTGAATGTGAATTCAATGATAAGGCTCGAACGACGAGCCGCACTATTTAAGTTGCTTAACGACCAAGCCCCTGATGTGCTTTTGGTTAGCGAACTAAGCTTACCAAAAGACACAAAATGAGGCACAGAAGATACAAAATAGTACGGAGAAACCGACCCAACTCCATTCAGGGAGGTGCGCAACGCCACCTTCGTACGAAAAGGTATACGTTTTAAAAGAGTATACAGTCGTGTAGTACGTAGATTCCAAGTGCTAGAAGCATGCATCGTGTATATCCCCCTCCGTAGTGGAAAGCGGTTCTACATGGTGTCTGTCTACGCACTAAAGGCTACTGAATCCACCTTATTTATCTCAGAGCTCGAGACACTTTTTCGATTTCTGAGGCTGGAATTGGAAGACAATTATTTTATTATCGGCGGGGATTTCAACGCCAAACATAGTGATTGGGGAAATAATATACCAAATACTAGAGGGAACCTACTATTCATTTGGTGGGGTCAACACAGTGTGATGTATCGACTCGGCCTTAAGGCGACGGACAGTCCGTCGTTTCCTAGACACGGGTCCTTTTGGATATCCTGCTGTCTGACACACGAATACACCTGACATGCACAAACCAACAAACCATAAACCCATATCTAAAACTAATGGACGAGACAATTAAACGAACAATGGACAAAACGATACCTCGGTATCAATACACTGACAACGAAGACTTATTCCGCAACGCAACCATTGACGCACAGCACCGACATAAAAGTAGACTGCTGTCAAGGCTAAAAACCTTATACAGACAGTTTACTGACAGACATAACCCATAGATTATGACGCTAAAGTCGTCGATCAAAAACCTCCAATTATTAATAAAAGAAAATTACAGAGCATCTGTAAGTTTGTATTGGAACAACAAAATTCGGGCTGTAAACACCAGCAACCCGAATATGTTTCCGCAAATAAATAAAATATTTCGGAGAAAAGATCAAAACGACCTTTCGTGTCTTAAAGTCGCCCGAACGACGGACAACGAGAACATACTTATATTAATTTTTGTGGGGGCGAATGCCCCCATTTATTCGGCTTAATACAAGCTATAACTTAAAAAATAAACTTAAACTAAAACTTAAAACTAAGGTTGGTTGGAGTGGTGAAGGAGAACAGATTTGAGGTAGGAAGTGGTGCGGTGAAAGTCAAAGACGGTAGGGTTTGAGTTGATTTGACGTAGCATACGGGAGATTGGTTCGTTCGCGCCATAGGATGTGTGGTGGGTTGGTAGATAGAAGAGTCGAGGGGTACGTAGATTACGAGGGTTAGTGTTGAGGAAAATGGAGCTGTGAAGGGACGCGCATTCAACGGGACCTGAGAGGAGTCGATGAATGAAGAGAAAGTCTGCTGCATCTCTGCGATCTTCGAGGGTGTTTAAGTTGATAAGGTTGAGACGATTTTGATAGGGGGGCAGATTAAAAGGATCGTCCCAGGGCATACCTCGAAGACCAAATCGAAGAAAACGACGCTGAATGCTTTCAATTCTCGAGATATGAACACGATGATATGGGGACCATACTTGACTGGCGTACTCTAGGAGGGGGCGAACAAAGGTAATATAGAGGGACCTGGTCACGTATGGGTTGGTGAATTCTTTGGACCACCGTTTTACAAAACCTAGTGCAGAGTTGGCTTTGAGGATTATCTCATCCATATGTAGACGGAAGTTGAGCTCGCTGTCACACAAAATGCCGAGGTCGCGAAGAGACTGTACGGAGGAGATATGTAGGTTGGTTATGGAGAAGATAGAGCCAGGGAGGAGATTGGTTCCGCTTATGTGAGAAGGTGATGGATTGGCATTTGGCGATGTTAAGTTCCAAAGAATTTTTGAGGCACCAGATCGAGAAACTATCAAGATCTTGTTGAAGGAGGAAAGAGTCATGGGGAGAGGAAATGGTTTTGAAAAATTTGGTATCGTCGGCGTAAAGGAAGACAGACGAGTGTTTGATGATCATATCGAGATCATTTATGGTTAATATAAAAAGAAGGGGACCGAGATGGCTGCCTTGTGGGACTCCAGAGGTGGCCAAAAATGGAGCGGACTGGGCTGACCTAAAACGAACACTGTAAAAACGGTTTTCGAGGTAAGATGATATCCATTTTAACAGTATGGGTTCAAAGCCGAGGGCAGACAATTTAAAGATAATTAACCGATGAGAGATTTTATCGAAGGCTTTGCTAAAATCGGTTGCAACTACATCGACTTCATTGCCATTCTCTAGGGCAGAGAGGGCAAAGGATACGAATTCAACGAGATTTGTGGAGGTCGACCTACCCTTTAAGAAGCCATGTTGTCTAGGGGAAATAAGTGATTTGCATTGGAAGCTTAGAGGTTCATACAAAATACTTTCGAAGAGTTTGGGTATATGGGAGAGTTTAGCGATGGACGATAGCTGCAGGAACTATTGGAGTCAGCGAGGGAAATCATCTGGCACTCGCTAATGGTGATGGCGTAACTTCGGTGAAAGAAATTCCGCACCCAAGAAACATCAGCGTGTTGAGGGGCCCCTTCAACGAAGAATGCCGTATGGTATCCCTGTTTCAGCTTTTCGAGTCTGTTGTTCCATTCGGAGGGGGCCCATGAAGTTCCAAATTGATTGAGCAGTTTGCGTGGGGCGGCGACGGGCGCGATTTTAGTTGGTAAAGGCAAGACGGTTACGGTTTCCGTTGTTAGGGTGGCGGGAGGAGTATTTGAAAATGATGGCAAATGAGACTCCGTGTCTACTAATTCATTATGAATTGAGACATTGTACGGGGAACTAGCCTGGAACTGAATTTGATCGGGTATTCCATCGATTTTGTGGGAAGCCAATTTCACTTCTTTACCGATTTCGGCAACGGTCAACCGAGTTGCTATGAGTTCCTCGCTGACATCCATCATTTTTAGGGTCAGGTCATCGAGCGTAGAATCTGATGGATGCGGGATGTGATGGTTATTTCATTCTTTGATCCTTTCTTGTGGATCGGGGTTATGAAGGAGGTTTTCCAAACCTGAGGAAATTCTCCTTGTGAAAGGGATAGACGGAAGAGATTAGAAAGGGCAAGGGAAAGAGAGGAAGAACATTTTTTAAGAAATATGGCAGGGAGGCCATCTGGGCCGGGTGTGAGTTCGTCATTGAGTTGGTGTAATTTATATTCGATATAAGACGGGTCCAAAATGAGAAAGAAGTGGGCCATTGGAGAAGTTCAGTAGGTAACTAAAATAGGATGGATCTGGTACAAAGGAGTCGTTGGTGAAGGATTGTTTAAAAAATGTGGCAAATAGGTTGGCAATGGTGAGTGGATCGGTTGATGACCTGTTGTTGAAAGAGAGGGAAGGAGGGTAACCATCGGACTTTCTTTTGTAGTTAACAAATTGGAAAAAGGACTTAGGGTGGTTTATAAGGTTGGCTTGCGCATTGTTAAGGTAGCGCTGGTAAAGGGAATCGTAAAGTTCGGTGAAATGAAGATCAGCACCAAGTTGCAATAGTCGGTAATGTATCTGGTACGCAGGAAAACAGCCCATAACTTATTTCTCTTATTTCGTAAGGAACGAAGCTTGCGATTATACCAGGGAGGACTAGTAGATGATGTTTTAAGGCGGGCAAACGGAACGTAAAGGGAAAAAGAATTAAATATTTCTTTATAAAAAATGGATAAGTCATCATTTATACTTAAGTTGTGAAAGATAAAGAGGGATCTGCTGAGATATTCACTGATTTTGTGAAAGTTTCCTTTATGAAAGTCGTGGGATGAGAGAGTTGTGGGGGGAGTGGACTGGAATGAAGAGTTATGAAAAAATGAAAGTAGAAGAGGGGGGATGGTAGTTATCGATTGTTGAGAGAGATAGGGGACAAAGTGAGACTGAGGAGTTAATTGGATCTGTTGTGAAAATAAGGTCTAATTGCCTGCCCATATAATTGGATATACCACTGACTTAGCATAGACTTGAGACTGTTAAGCGATCTAAGAAGAGACATTCCTTAGCTGAGATGGCATTTGAAGCGATGAAAAACGATTGATCATCTGATGGAGTCCACTGTAGCTGAGGAAGATTAAAGTCGCCGAAAATAAGGATATCATCAATAGGGTCTGACAGGTCAATTAAATGATCGATCACATCAATAACAAATTGGTAAGATTCGATAGGTTGAGCTGGTAGGGTGTAGCAACATATAACGTAAAGGGACTTGAGAGGCAGTGATATTTTTATTGCGACAAAGTCGGCTTTAGAGGATGAAGAAATTGTAATGGGAGAAGAGTTAAGGCTGTTGTCCATCGCCAGTAGGACGCCTCGACAGGGGGAATCTTTATTTGTGCGGGTAGGATCGTCGTCGCGGAAAACATTAAAAGTAGGAGGGAACAATTCCTGGTTCTTTATGTCGGGAATCAAATTGGTTTCGGTCAAGGCGTAAATATCAAAGGGAAGAGCATGCGATTGACGTAGGACAGCATTGGTTTTAGAGCGAAGACCTCTTACATTCTGGTAGTAAAATGTAAGAGGGATATTGTGGGGTGGAGGTGTGAGGCAGGATGGTTTAAGCGCTGGCAAGGGGGGCACGTTATGGACGAAAAAATTTGTCGTGGTCGGCTCGGCTTCGCTGTAGGTGTGATACTCGTTTAGAGTGAACATAGTTGCCGAATGCAGCAAGGTCGTCTGCTACTTTCTGAGGGGACATGTTAAAAATCTCGTGGTACCTGACATAAAGGTTCCTTAGACTGATAGGGTCGGTAGGGAGGCCTTCCTGCTGGATGGAAACCATGACGCTGGTTTTGATTTTCCCTTCGTAGCAGACCGAGTCAGATTTGTCATGTAAATAGGCAAGAAAGAGACGAATGTTTTCATATATCTTTCGTTCTCTGAGCCTAGAGAGAGCATATCGACTTTCTGTAGTGCCATTGGTTTGTTGTGTTAGTTTAACAGTGGGGGGAAAAAGGGGATCAAGAATAGGAGCATTGGAGGAGGGAGATAGAGATAAATGATTGGGTATGGAGTTGGTCGAGGGATGAGATGTGGGGTTTAAGGTATGGGGGTTAATGAAGTTAGGGTACTTAGCTCCAGTTTTAAGGTCGAAGTTTGGAATTGGGTTGCTAGCTGGGTTTGGTGGCGTAGAAGGTTGAGAAGGAATAATATGGGTGGTTGGGGTTAAGTTGAAAGAGACGCGTTGGCGCGGGGACTTCGGTGGAACGGGGTTAATTGGGGGATTAGAAGATTGGTCTGTAAGGGCTTTGTGTCGGATTATTGAGGAGGGAGGACTAAAATTGGGGAATAAGTTTGTTTTGAAGCTCCAGTTGGGGTCGAGATTAGAGCTTCTTTTTTGGAAGCATATTTTTTATTTGGAAGGGAGTTGGAGAGGGGTCTTTTTTTAAGTTTATTGTTAACACTACGATTATTTTTAACACTTCCATTACTCTCGAGATGTGCGTTTTCTCGTTCTTCAGAGCATTTAGTAATTCTTATCTTCCCAGGTTTAGTTGTCTTACCAGGAGGAGTAGGGAACAACCACGAATATTTGGTTGGGATGTTGACTTTGAAGCTGCAGGAACTATTGGAGTCAGCGAGGGAAATCATCTGGCACTCGCTAATGGTGATGGCGTAACTTCGGTGAAAGAAATTCCGCACCCAAGAAACATCAGCGTGTTGAGGGGCCCCTTCAACGAAGAATGCCGTATGGTATCCCTGTTTCAGCTTTTCGAGTCTGTTGTTCCATTCGGAGGGGGTCCATGAAGTTCCAAATTGATTGAGCAGTTTGCGTGGGGCGGCGACGGGCGCGATTTTAGTTGGTAAAGGCAAGACGGTTACGGTTTCCGTTGTTAGGGTGGCGGGAGGAGTATTTGAAAATGATGGCAAATGAGACTCCGTGTCTACTAATTCATTATGAATTGAGACATTGTACGGGGAACTAGCCTGGAACTGAATTTGATCGGGTATTCCATCGATTTTGTGGGAAGCCAATTTCACTTCTTTACCGATTTCGGCAACGGTCAACCGAGTTGGTATGAGTTCCTCGCTGACATCCATCATTTTTAGGGTCAGGTCATCGAGCGTAGAATCTGATGGATGCGGGATGTGATGTGTTGTTTTGGAGGAGGATTGAAAAAGCAAGTCGAGATCAGTACGGAGAAGGTTGATAGAGTCGTTTATGTGTGTGAGTTCGTTGGACTTAAGGAGGTTGGCAAAATTTGTTTTGAGGAAAGCTTTAATTCCGTCGAAGTAATATTTAATCACTTCGCTCTCGTTGTCGTGGTTATAGCAGCAAGCATCGATCCAAATGAGGCTGTTGATGATGACAACTTCTTTGTGATCGAGGATCCGCAGGAGCAGGTAGAGGCTATAGGAGCGACTTTCCAGGAAGTGTACAAGGCGAATGTTATCATTGGCCCGACCCACGACCTGGAGAATCGAGTCCTTGTGCACAATTTCTATCTTCGAAATGAAATTGTAAATTGGCGATTCGAGAGCTCGGGTTTCACCCAGTTCATTGACGAGAATATGGCAAATAATGTCATCACCAACGATAGGGTACTATCCCCGTTCATTTCGAAGGAAGAGCTCCAAACGATCTTCGAATCGCTTAGAAGTAAGAAATCAGTGGGAACCGATGAAATACCGAAAATTGTGTTTCGACATCTCCCACTAGAAGCGGTGAACATTTATATCACCCTGTTTAAATATGCAATGAATAATGCACACTATCCAGCGCATTGGAAAACTGCGGTGGTACATCCCATCCCCAAAAGGGATAAAGACACTTCCAATCCGGCGAATCTCCGCTCGATCAGTCTTCTTCCAAACATCAGTAAGGTGTTCGAAAAGGTGATCAATAGAGTCCTGACTAAGTGGGTTGAGGACAAAAATATAGTTCCGGATAATCAGTTCGGTTTCAAGGCGGGGCATGATATTATTCATGCTGCGTCGAAACTGGTTTCTGATATCCAATGGAACAAAGGCAAGAAACAGTGCACTGGTGCCTGCCTGATTGACTTGGAGAAGGCCTTTGATACCGTATGGTTAGAGGGACTCTTTTTCAAGCTGGACAGGTTGGGCATTAGTAAACCACTGCTGTATATTCTTTTCGATATGCTCTCCAGTAGACAGTTCATCGTGAAGAATGGCGATGTGACTTCTGCTGGAACATTTAACATTAAAAACGGTCTGCAACAAGGTGCGGTAAATTCGCAGATCCTGTTTAACATTTACACAAGTGATCTGATAGGTTCACTTCACCATGCCATAGCGTACGCAGACGACTTAATCGCGTACAGATCAGGTCCAAAGATTGAGGTTATTAATATACTCTTGCAACGTGACTTCGATAAAATTAAGCGATATTGCGATGACTGGAAGCTGAAAATAAATTTTCAGAAGTCGGAAACCATTTTATTTAGGACGCCTTTGTCTGGGGCCTCTAGGGATACCAGAAAGAATTGGCGAAAGTTCTCGATCGTGTGGCAGCACGGGCAGTCACTTGCTTGTCGAAATGTAGTCAGATACCCTGGGATCTGGCTAGATCAATTTCTGTATTTTAACAAACATATAGATGTTGCTCTGGCCAGAGCCAAAGGTGCTTTTGCCCTTACAAAGAGACTGTTTTATAACAGCCAACTCGATGCGAGGGTGAAGGTAATCTGCTACATGGCCCTTATCAGGCCCATGCTTGTATTTGGATGTCCCGTGTGGTTCAACGTGAGAGCAAGTTTATTGGAAAAGATTCGGGTGTTTGAGAGGGCTTGTCTTAGGACTTGTCTTCGCTTATACAGAACACCAGAGTCTGAGTACATAAAATTCTATCCTAATGAGGTCTTATACAATAGGGCGAACCTAATAAGAGTGGGCAATATCGTCATTAAGTTGACTCGAAGGCACAGTTTCAGTTTTTCAGTTTTCAATGCATTTTATTTACTTAATCACTAACTCTTACATACTAACAAAAAATGCTTAAATGCTAATGCTTACAATTACTTAACAATCTTATACTAACTTACTGGCCCCACACAGGCACTCTAAGCTACTCTAAATTCTTATACTATGCCTTTCGACTTTATTAAAATTTTCTTTATGGATATTTATTTACTATACTTAAAGCTAAGAAAAAATATTGTTAACAAAAACTTAGCGTATGGACACAATTTTTTATTTTTTGTAAAAACTTAATATCTAACTTAAAATAAGCCTTAGTCTATCTAACCTACATACACAATAAACACATAGACATTATAGACAATAATATACATATATTAGTATATACCTTTGTATACACCAATACATGCATATATTTCTTAAATGCTAACCTAAACCTACGTAAGCTGGCAATCGCTATTTACAAGAGAAAACAGATTGGTCAGCTCTGCCTCATTAGTAAGGCTGGTCCGTAGTTGACGGAAACGTCTCCATCATTCAACCACCAGAAATGCTGGTGCTGCCGAACGACATCCCTCTTATCGCGATTCCCCACCGCCCTACTGAACCTGAGGCGATCCACACTGCCATGTGCGACGTCTCTGTTGTAGTTGAATCGCCTGTCCCCAGCTGTCCGAGCGACATGGAAGATTAACGGCACCGCTGATCTATCTTGGATCAACCCTATCTGATCTAGGTAGAGGAATGCTTCCGGTGGAACGTAGCCGTCAGATCGCACACTCTCGTGGTAAAGGTAATTGGGGTAGTAAGCCCCAGATATCAGGTTATTCATCGAGGTCATTGCTCTTGCAATGTGCCTTCGAGTCAGCTTAATTACGAAGTAGTCCACTCGTATTAGGTTCGCCCTATTGTAAAGGACCTCATTAGGATAAAATTTCTTGTACTCCGACTCTGGTGTTCTGTACAAGCGAAGACAAGCCCTAAGACAAGCCCTCTCAAACACCCGAATCTTTTCCATTAAGCTTGCTCTCACGTTGAACCACACGGGACAACCAAATACCAGCATGGGCCTGATAAGGGCCATGTAGCAGATTACCTTTACCCTCGCATCGAGTTGGCTGCTATAAAACAGTCTCTTTGTAAGGGCAAAAGCACCTTTAGCTCAGGACAGAGCAGCATCTACATTTTTGCCAAAATACAGAAACTGATCTAGCCAGATTCCAAGGTATCTGACTACATTTCGACAGGCAAGAGGTTGTCCGTGCTGTCCAATGATAGAGAACTTTCGCCAATTTTTTCTGGTATCCCTAGAGGCTCCAGACAACGGAGTCCTAAAGAGAATGATTTCCGACTTCTGAAAGTTGATTTTCAACTTCCAGTCATCGCAAAATCGTCTTATCTTATCGAAGTCACGCTGCAGGAGAGTATTAATGACCTCGATTTTTGGACCTGTTCTGTACGCTACCAAATCGTCTGCGTACGTAATAGTATGGGGAAGTTAACCTATCAAGTCGCTTGTATAAATATTGAATAGGATCGGCGAATTGACCGCGCCTTGCTGAAGACCATTTTTAATTTGAAATATTCCAACAGAAGTCACATCACCTTTTTTCATGTCTGATGACATCATGTCATGATGAACTGTCTGTTGGTTAGCATATTATAAAGAATGTACAAGAGTGGTTTACTGATCCCCAACCGAGTCAGCTTATAGAAAAGACCCTCTAACCATACGGTGTCGAAGGCCTTATCCAAGTCAACAAGGCAGGCACCAGTGCATTGTTTTTTGCCTTTATTCCATTGGATATCGGACACCAGTTTAGACGCGGCATGTGAGATATCATGTCCCGCATTAAAACTGAATTGATTATCCGGAACTATATGTTTGTCCTTAACCCACCTAGACAGAGCTCTATTGATTACCTTTTCAAAAACCTTACTGATATTCGGAAGGAGACTTATCGACCGGAGATTCGCCGGATTGGATATATCCTTCCCCTTTTTGGGGATAGGATGAACCACCGCCGTTTTCCAATGCGCTGGATAATGTGCATTATTCATTGCATTATTAAACAGGGTGGTATAAATGTCCACTGCTTCTAGAGGAAGATGTCGAAGCACGATATTCGGAATACCATCGGTCCCCACTGATTTCTTAGCCCTGATTGTGTGGAATATCTCATGGAGTTCTTCCTTCGAAATGAACGGGGGTAGGTCACCCTCTCTGGCAATGACATTATTAACTATATTTTCGTCGCTGAACCGGGTGAAACCAGAGCCCTCGGATCGCCAGTTCCCTATTTCATTTCGAATGCAGAAGTCATGCACCAAGACGCGATTGTCCAGGTCGTAATTAGGGCCAATGGTAACAGTGGCCTTGTATACTTCCTGGAAAGTCGCCCCTATGGCCTCAACCTTCTCCTGTGGATCCTCGATCACAAAAAGGTCGTCATCATCAGCGGCCTCATTTGGATCAATACCTGCTATTGTCAGTAACCGTCCGTTGTCTGTTGTCCGGGCTATTTTAAGACACTGAAGGTCGTTTTGATTTCTTCTCCGAAATAGTTTATTTATTTGCGGAAACATATTCGGGTTGCTGGTGTTTACAGCCCGAACCTTGTTGTTCCAATACAAAATTACAGAAATTATGTAATTCTCTTTTATTAGCGTTTGAATATTTTTAATCGTCGACTTCAGTGTCCTAATCTCCGGGTCTTGTCGGTCAGTTAACTGTCTGTACAGGTTTTTAAGTCTTGTCAGAAGTCTACTTTTCTATCGGTGCAGTGCGTCAATAGTAGGATTGTGGAACAGGTCTTCGTTAGTTGTACGTCGATACCGCGGTATTGTAGTGTCCATAGTTTGTTTAATTGTCTCGTCCATTTGTTTTAGGTAATTGTCGATCTCCTCGTTTGACAAATTCCTACTGGACGGTGGGTTGCACGTGTTCGAGGAGAGCGCTCTAGTCAAGGTTGCGGAGAAGCGTGTTCATCGAGTCTTACTGTAGTTGTAAGTATATCTTTGGACAAACTCCTCCAATTCCGCAATTTCGTTGGGAACCGTAATTTCGGTGCTAAAACCGCAATGGTCGCTGTCATACACGAATGTGCGCAGACAGTTTAACGTTTGTAAATTCGTACCTGTCAGTCGTATACGTTCGTCGTACAGCAGTAGATCCAAATAAGACCCGCCTCTGGGAAACGACGGGTTATCCGTCGCTTTAAGACCGAGTCTGTACATGACATCGTGCTGACCCCACCAATCGAGTAGTAGGTTTGGCAAATTATTTCCCCAATCTCTGTGTCTAGCGTTGAAATCCCCGCCGATTATAAAATAATTCTCCCCCGATTCCAGCCTCAGAAGTCGAAAAAGCGTGTCGAGCTCTGTAATGAATAGAGTGGATTGTGAAGCCTCAGGTGCATAAACAGAGGCCAAGTACAGCCGCTTTCCACTGCGGAGCGGGATGTAAACGACGACTGCCTCCAACACCCGGAACCTGCGCAACACGCCCTTGTACACTCTGTGAAATTTTATACCTTCTTTAATGAAGATCGCGACACCGCCTCCACGTTTGGATCTGGGCCGGTTTCTTCTTCTAACAATATAATTATTGTACTCCAGTTTGTGCTTATCGGTTAGCTTGGCTTCGCTAGCGAAAAGCACATCCGGAGTTTGGTCTTGTAGCAATTTAAACATCGCGGCTCTTCGTTCGATCCTAATCAGTGAATTAACATTCACCGCAAGGACCTTCAAAGTTTGCTCCACCATGCGCGTACCCATTACGACATGTGTTGCGATAGGCCCGGCAGCAACGCGTAGATCTGGTCCACCCGCTTGGCCTGTTCTTGAACCTGCTTTTGCAGCTGAGCCATCTGCCCTTGGATTGCGAGCAAGATAGCTAGCATGATGGGTGCAGCTTCCGTTGTTCTCGGCATCGGCGCCGGAGAAGCAACAGTCGCTTGCTGTACCGTAGCCCCCCTGCCTGACGCCATTTGGGCGTAGGAAATTTGGGGCGTGACGGCTGGTGTTTGAAACCTCACAGGCGAACCTTTGACTTCCACCTTCTGCTGCCGCGCCAATTTTGCTTTTTTAATGTCGGTGAACTTAGGAGCATTTTTGCATTTTATACTTTTATTTTTTTTTTTTTGTTTTTATATATTTTTTGTCTTAAAACTAACTTAATCCTACCTAAAACTATGTAAGCCGGCCATGGCTAAAAAAAATTAGGCTGACCCACTTTGCCTCAGCTGAAGCTATCTATTACTGGAGGCATTCGACGACGTAGCATCCTCTCCTTCAACTAGCCACCAAAAGTGTTGGTGCTACCGAGCAACATCCCTCATTTCGTGACTCCCTACCACCCTACTGAACCGGAGACGCTCCGCATTGCCATGTGCGACGTCTCTGTCGTAGTTGAGTCGCCGCAGCTCTTCGAGCGACGTGGAAGATTAGCGGCACCGCCAATTTGTCCTGGATCAAACCTTTGCTATCTAGATAGAGGAACGCTTCTGGATGAATAAAGCCGTCAAAGCGAACTCTCTCGTGATACATATAATTAGGATAGTAAGCCCCGGAGATCAGGTTGTTCGATAAGGTCATTGCTCTTGCAACGTTCCTTCGAGTTAACTTAATGGCGAAATTGTCCACACTTATTAGGTTCGTCCTATTGTATAAGACCTCATTACGATAGAATTTTATGTACTCTGGTGTTCTGTATAAGCGAAGACAAGTCCTAAGACAAGCCCACTCAAACACCCGAATCTTTTCCAATAAACTTGCTCTCACGTTGAACCACACGGGACATCCAAATACAAGCATGGGCCTGATAAGGGCTTAGTTCGAACCTAATCAGTGAATTCACATTCACAGCAAGGACCTTCAGAGTTTGCTCCGCCACGTACGTACCCATTACGGCAAAAGGTGCATTAGGCCAGGCAGCAGCGCGTACACTTGATCCACCTGCGCGGTCTGTTCAGTTAAATGACGTTGGAGCTGATCCATCTGCCCTCGGATAGAGAGCAAGATAGCTAGCATGTCAGGTACTGGTTCCGGTTCTCTGGGCGCTGGAGCCTTAGAAGCAACCGTCGCTTGCTGTACCGTATACCTGCCGCCATTTGGGCGTATTTAACATGGGGAGTAACGGCTGGAGTTTGTAAATGCACGGGTGGACGTTTAACTTCTACTTTCTGCTGCCGGGCCAGATTTATTCTTTTGATGCACTGGAATTTGGGACAACCCCGATAATTTGCGGTGTGTCCCGTATTCCTACATAAAGCACAAGAGAGTTGGATTTTTTCAGACGCCCCGTCCTTATCCAGAGCGCATTCCTCGGACTTGTGGTTCTTTCCGCACTTCACGCATCGAGGCTGCATTTCGCAGTTCGACGCGGCGTGCCCGAACCTTTGGTAGCGAACACATTGTAAAATGTTTTCCTTCCTCTTTAATTTCTCCCAATGTACAACCTGGTAGTCTAAGACTTTAAACTCCTTAAACCATGCAGATTGCTGGTGGGACTTAGCTGGACCAGGAAAATCGGCATTTGCCGCTTATCCCTTTTGGCGCTGGCTGTGGTGAAAGGCTTGACCCCCAGGAATTGGAGCCCTTCGCACTTCTTCTCTTTCAGCAGTGCAAAGAGCTCCTCCGGATCAGTCAACGGCTCTAATCCCCTCAGCAGCATTGCTTGCATCTTGTCCCCCTTCGGGGTGTAGGAGAAGAACTCCGTCGTTGAATCCTTCAGTAAATTTCTTATTTTATAATAGCGCTCTACTGTGTTACAGTGGATAGCATGCCTATCTAGTGACAGTCTTTTTATAAAAAAGTTGTTGCCTATGGCCGACTTACATAATGCAATGTTGTCCTTTAACTCTAAATTAAAGGTGTTAATTGGTGGCACTTTTTGTTTGGTGGCTTTCTGTTTTTCCTGTTGTTGTTGTCTCTGCTGCTGTTGCTTTTGCTGATGTTGTTGTGGGTGCCGTTGTTGTTGTAGCTGATGTTTCAGCTTTTGTTGCTCTTTTCATCTCTTTTAGCTGTTGCTGGTTTGCAACCTTTTGCTGTTGTTGTGTTTCTGGTTATTGGGATCATAACTGTTGCTCCTTTTCTCGTCTTGCTGTTTGTTTTGCCTCAATGGCAAGCACCTTTGTCTCTAACTGTCTGATGCTACTATATATAGCTTCAGCTTCATCCTCTTCGTCGTCCGATTCTGTGATAGCCAGAGCTGCGAAGCTGTTGTCGCTTCCCATGAAACGACCTTTGCCCCCATCTGATACATGTTGGTCGTCGTCAATGTCCGACTCATGACATATAGAGTTTGTTGCTGCCGTTGTAGACATTGATGTCGCCACCTCCCTTAATCCACCCGGCAGCTTTTCGATGGATTTCGTCAGAGAGGGGAGTTTAAGCAGATTGGTTGTTGGCCTTAGCTTCCTCCTCCGCTTGGCATCGCCTTCTGCTACCATAACGTATAGGTTGCTTGACGATGAATTTTCATCTATTCTTTTTCTACTGCCACTAGCTTTTCTCGTTAGTGGGAGAGCAGAACGCTCTCTATCACACATCACGTGATTACTGTTTTTTTTCTTTCTCTTTATTTACACTGTCACTTGTTACTATTACAGTAAAAAAAAAAATTGTCTACAGTTGGGATAGAAGCCAGGCCTCGAGATTGTCACACCATGTATGCTTCCACTAGACCAACTGGGTATACAGAAACTTCGCATCAAACCGCAACTAAAATTTTACTTTACTTATAGCAAGAGAAAAGCCGAAACACATCTGCACTCTATGAAAGTCCGTGAACAACTGAGTGCATATATAAGCGGCTGGAGGTCGGTGAACATTTTTACTTTCTTGATCCGTAAAGGACATTTCTCAAGGAATTAAATGATCAAATAATTGCCAGCATCTCTTTTTCGGTAGTTGCATAGCTTTCTTCGGTTTTATTAAGCGTACGTGATAGGAATGTTATTGGCTTATTGCCTTAAGATAGGAAGCACCGATGGCGTAGTCCGATGCATCAGCTGTTAATTCTAATTCCTTCTCGAACTTTGGGTGAGATAATAAGACTTCCTCCTAGACGAGGGTATTTTTCAAACTTTGAAAGCACTCAATACGGATTCATCGAGACGTATGGTCTTATATTTAGAGGCATTTTTTGACACGCGTCCATCTCCCCTCTTAAAAGAGATGTCAGTGGTTTCACTAATTTTGCATAGTGTATTATGCACCTTCAATGATATCTTGGATCTTAATTCCCTAAGGTTTTCAGTAGGAGTTATTTCGGCTACTGCTTGAACTATTTTGGGATCCGGTTTTATACCGTTTGTTCCGAATACAAAACCTAAGAATTCAATGTTTTCTTTCAAGAATTCGCATTTGTCCAACTGGACTTTCATATTAGCCTTTGTAAGAGTTTCAAAAATTATTTCTAAATTTTCAAAGTGATGATGCTCGTTTTCTCCAAAGATGACTATGTCATCGATATACACGTAGCAGCGTGAGGCATTATGCTTCCTCAGAATGTCGTCGAGAGTTCGTTCAAAAAATGCAAGGGCGTTTTTAAGACCGAAAGGTAGGCAAGTGCACTCATACTTGCCATTGTTTATTGCGAGTGCGGTTTTATCGAAGTCGGATTTCTTAACAGAGATTTGGTGAAACCCGCATGTTCGGCACTGGTTATTTTGTTTTACCGTGCTGTATTTAGTTGGACTGTATATCAACAGTATCAACTGTGTAGTTAATTAATGTACTGATTTGAAAACTGCGTACAAAACTGTGTAGAAAAACTGTATAGAACAACTGTGTAGAAAAATATTTTAAATAAAACAAACTGTTTGCTTGAACGTTATAAAATTGACGATTTATTTTATGTAAAATGTCTTCCTTTTATATTAATTTTTGACATAAGGAATTTTATCTCATGAGAGAGTTATCGTGAGTGTGTTTGTTTAAATATTTTATGTGTACAAATTTTCTATGTTTTTGTTACATTTGACAATTTTATTTTAATTTATATATTTATCAACAACATTCTCCCCGCCGTGAACAAAGTTCGCAATTATTTTCTCCTTTGTACTGGAACACCCTTTGGCTCGATCATCTGCTACTTCATTGAAGGCTCACATGAAAGGAAACCAAATTAATAAATTTTGCAAAAAGGACAGCTAACTCAAAACACATTGCGACACAAAAGTGAAAGGAGCACCCCTATACTTATATGGCTGAATGCTTATGCTGATGTTTGGCTATTGGTTCAATTGTATAGTGTTGTCCTCTTTGCACTACTTTCTTTAATTGCATATTTGAAGAAGAGTGCGTAATTTAATTGTGATTGCTGTCCATTGACAAGTTGTGCGTAATCTGTAATGGCAGCCGTGCTTGTTTTATTTAATTTTTTTTTTTTTTTTTTGTGATTCCCTTTTTTCTTTATTTTATTTTATTTAGTTTATGATTATTCTGTGTGAAATGTGTATTTTTATTGGTGATGTGTGTGATGCTTGTGGTTAGATTTTATACATAAAATTTTATTTTATTATTTTGGGGACTTGTGTTTTGATTGATTGTTATATGGTTTGTATGTGTGTGTGTGTATGTGCTTTGGGTATGTGAATGACCCAGATATGATTTGTGTAGAGATTGCACGTATGACCTATATTTGAGTTGAGCGTATGTACACACATATATTTAGATCATATGTTCATGTTGTACGTATGTATGATTGTTTTGCAAAGTGTTGTGTAGATTTTTAAAAATTTTAGTGGACTGTTTTATGTAAATTTAGGTATATGTATTTATATTTTATATTGTAATTTTATTTTGATTTTATGGGCTTAATAAGATTTATTTAGTTTAATTGTTGAAGAGTTTAATTCTATTGCGTGTATGGGTGTATGAAATGTCAAAGTGAAAATTGCATGAGATAGGGAATAAATTATTTGTTATTGTTTATTGTTTTAAGGTTTTGACTTTAAATGAAATGATGATTTGAGTTGTGAATTAGCGGGTATTTTATTATTGTTTGAGATGCAGAAATTTGAAGGTTTAACTATTTATGGGTTATTGTTTTGTTGTGGATTTTGTTAATTCGGTGATATTGATGTGATAGTTTTCTGATATGTAGACATTAGTTCAACTGTGAGATTTGTTGCATGATTCATTATGTTTTGTTGTGATGATGATTGAGATATTTGTCTTTAGATTTTGAATTTTATTTCTTATTTAACAAGTTTCGTTTTCTTGAATATTTGCAGCTAACCGTGAAAGCAGCACAGAAGACGCATTTGAAATTTGGAATATTCAAAATCGAACGGTTGAATTGCCCCATTTAATTTCGTGGACCAGGAGTTTGCATGTGTGTTTATTAAAGTGGACTGTATTTCATAGTGAGTATATTTTGAGTTTATGCGATTTTTTTTTTTTTATTTATTATTCATTTTTTTGTTATATTGAATATATTATTTGTTTTAGTTTAAGTGTAATATATAGGTTTTTCGCGTTGCGTGCATTTTGCATTATACTATGGAATAGTTTGTATTGGTCGCGTTACATGGTAGTGGACATATCTTATGTCCTTTTGAATTCCCCTGTTTCAGTTTTTAGCTTTACTACTCGGATTAGTTGGTCAGCTCCAGGATAAGTCTCCGTGATACGAGCTAAAAGCCATTTCGATGGTGGAAGCCGTTGGTCCTTTAGCAGGACTAAGTCTCCAACGTTGGGTTGCTTCTCTGTTTTCAACCACTTTGGGCGGTTTTGAAGACGAGTTAAATACTCACGGCTCCATTCCCTCCAAAACGCTTGTAGTGAGGCTTGTAATCGTTTCCATCGGTCGATATATCCAATCTTTTCTGCTGCTAGGTCTGCTTCTGGCACAACGTTGTATGAAGTGCCGATCAAAAAGTGCGCTGGTGTAAGTGCAGTATAATCGTCGAAGTTGTCGGTTAACGGGCAGAGGGGTCTCGAGTTGAGACATGCTTCTATTTGAGATAGAAGCGTGCTGAGCTCCTCAAAGGTTAACGCTTCGTTCCGGGCAACTCGTTTTAAATGGAATTTGACCGATTTCACTCCTGCTTCCCATAATCCCCCGAAACGAGGAGAAGCAGGAGGATTGAAATTCCATTTAGTTCCTAATTTGCTAATTGAATCGGCGATCTCATTGTAGTTGTGCTGGGCAGACTTAAGCATTTTCAGCAGCTCCGTATTAGCTCCTTTGAAATTGCTACCGCAGTTGCTATACAGGTTGGAACAAATTCCGCGTCGTGCTGTGAATCGGCGGAATGCCGCAAGGAAGGCCTGTGTAGTCATGTCTGTTACGGCTTCGAGGTGAATGGCTTTTGTTGCTAAACAAATGAATATTGCAAAATATCCCTTCAACATTTTCGATCCTCTTCCCTTCCAGGCCTTTACTTCGATGAGTCCAGCATAGTCAACACCTGTATCTGTGTCGAGTTGCGTGGGCTGTGTTGGAATGGAAAATTCCCATTGTTCTTGAAGAAAGGCTGGTCCCTTCCACCAGAGTGTGTTATTTTTAAGTATTGAGGTCAATACACCACGTGATACAAGGTCCGCTGGATTGAATTTGGTGGGGATGTGTCGCCAAATGCTGACATTCGTCAGTCTCTGAATTTCAGCTACACGATTTGCGATAAATGTTTTCCATCGAGTCGGTGGTGCAGATATCCAACTGAGGGTGATTGTGGAGTCAGTCCACGCATATGTTTTGATGTTTTGCACTGGGAGAACAGATATGGTGTAGCTCAGAAGCTTTGCCAGGACTACTGCACCACAAAGCTCCAATCTTGGCAGTGAAACCGTATTGAGTGGCGCTACTCTAGTTTTGGAGATGAGTAAATGTGTGTGTGTGATGTTGTTACAGTCCAAAACTCGGAGATAGACCACAGCTCCATACGCCTTGATGGATGCATCACTGAATCCGTGGAGTTCCAACTGCTCATTTTGTCCTTGTGTGTTTACCTACCTAGGAATCTGGATGTCTTCAATCATGGCCAATTCTTGTTGAAGAGACAACCACTCTCGACGTACTTCCACCGGAATATGGTCATCCCATGATAGACCATGTAGCCACAATTGTTGCATGATAATTTTCGCCTTAACAATGCAAGGCGAAATCCATCCTAGGGGGTCAAAGAGACGCGCGATCGTTGATAGGATGGTACGTTTTGAAACCACTTCATCGACGGCGTGCTTCTGAAATGCAAACATATCTAAACTAGGATGCCAATTGATTCCCAACGTTTTCGTGTGTTGTGTTGTTCCAAGGCTAAGAGAAACATTGGTATCCCGGTCTTCCTTCGGTATTAAATTCAAGAACTGCTGACTGTTGCTCATCCATTTTCTGAGATGAAACCCGGCGGAAAGAAGTAACTTCGAAATTTGTTCAAATTTTTCTTTAGCTGCATGGATGGAATCTGCCCCAGACACGAGATCATCAATGTACATATCCTTCCATATCATTTGAGCTGCTAGTGGGTATGTTGCCTTTTCGTCATCAGCGAGTTTCTGCAGCGTACAATTTGCCAGATATCGAGCAGGAGATGTGCCAAACATTAAGACCTTTACCTTTAAAAGTTTGATTGGAGTTGTTGGATCCTCTCGCCAATATAGGAGTTGGTAGTATGCATCATCTGGATGAATCTGGATCTGGCGATACATCTTCTCGATGTCTGCTGTAAAGGTAATTTTGTTTGTTCTCCATCTTAAAACAATTGATATAAAATCCGTCTGTGTTTTAGGTCCCGTCATCAGATGATGATTTAAAGAACTACCCTCCGCAGTCTTGAATGCAGCGTTGAAGACCACTCGCAGTTTAGTGGTTGTGCTCGATTCCTTGAAGACGGCATGATGTGGCACAACATAATGGAAAGGCGATTTAAGTGTGGGGTCCTGGATGATGTTCACTTCCTCCATCTGGTTGAGCTGTAAGTATTCCTGTATACATTTATTGTAGTCCTTGTATAGTGTTGGGTTGGTAAGCAGTCTTTTTTCCTGCCTATAGAACATACTTAGGCTATTCTTTTGGGTTGAAATAAGTGCTGGACGCTGACCTCCTTTGAAAGGGAGTGCAACTTCGAAACGCCCTCCCGGCAACCGCTTGACATTTTGTAAAAAATGTTCTTCGCAAGCATTTTCTTCTTTAGTCAGGGCCTTTTCGAATGGTGATTCCTCAATTTCCCAAAATTTCCTTAATTGGGTGTCTATGTCGGAAAATTGGGTGAATACCTGAATTGAGGTTGGTGTTTCGAGTGGAACTTTACCTAATATTACCCAGCCAAACTGCGTTTTTTGGGCGATGGGTGCAATTAACTCTGCTCCTCTTATAATGTCAGGTAAAACCGCCTCACAAAATATATCATTTCCCAACAGTAAGTCGATACTGGAGGGTCGGTTAAAGGTAGGATCTGCTAATTTCAGACCTTGTAGGTGTGCCCATCTATTTGGATACACCTCGCGACTCGGCAAAAACCCTGTTAAGGTTTTATATACGTAACCTCGTGTCGAAGTCCTAAAGTCTGAATATTTGGAACCCAGGTTGAGTTCAACAAAGTTTTGACAGGAACCATTTTTAATTTGTCCTAAAACTTGGACATCAAAACACGTTTTTTGTTTTTTCAACCTTAAAAGTTGTACCGCTGATTCGGTGATAAATGATGCTTGTGATCCAGGATCAAGCAAAGCTCGTAGGCTAATATAGTCGCCATTAGCAGATTTCACCTTGACGATAGCTGTTGCCAATAAAATTTGTGTGTTGGTATGGTCGTTATTGTGGAAGCAGTTTGCCGATGACTGTTGTTCATCAGAAGGGTGAAATGAAGCTGCATTTGGATTGTTTTGGGTTGATATATGGTGTGTTTGGTATTGGTATTTATTCTGTGTGTTTGGGTTTTGGGGCATAATTGTATTATTATTACTATTATTTGGGTAGATATGAGTGGATGGTTGCGACGATGCTTGAGCAGGGGGGAATTGGTTAGTGTTGTGTATTTGATTAGAATGAGAGAATGATTGCTGTGTGTTGTAATTTGGTTGTAACTGATTAGAAGGGAAAGCTGATTGTGGGTGAGGCTTATACAGATTTGAATTGTTGTTTGTGTCAAAATGAAGCATGGAGTTGTGACGCTTCTTGCAAAAATGGCAGGATTTGTTGCTCGGACAACTATTTGTTTTGTGGCTATAAGCCAAGCAATTAAAACAATTACCTAATTGTTTAACAACACGCTGCCTGGTTCTTACATCCATATTTGAAAATTTGTT
The DNA here is from genome assembly GCA_949129095.1 of Volucella bombylans. Taxonomy (NCBI): domain Eukaryota; kingdom Metazoa; phylum Arthropoda; class Insecta; order Diptera; family Syrphidae; genus Volucella; species Volucella bombylans. The sequence goes on from OX422140.1 coordinate 243,024,892, forward strand.
ACAGGCTCGCAATGAATGAATACCTTCGTGGCAAACCTTGCAACTGAAATTTTCCTTTGCCACCGTATTGGTATGGAAGACGTTCTTGTGAGACCTTTTTTGTGTTGGGGGCTTTGTATTTTGTTGCTGATCCACTATCTCTAGTGTTCGGAATTTTGTCTCTAAAAACTCAGAAAATTCTTTGAAAGTAGGAATTTCCTTTTTTGTCCCCAGAGAAGACTCCCACGATGACTGAGTTGATTTCGGAAGTTTCTTTAACAGCAAGAATATGATAATTACATCCCAATGCTGCACTGGCAAGTCAAGATTCTTCAGTGAATGTAAAATTTTCGTCGAGTTATCCAAAAGTTCACGGATTCCGATGGCAGATTCTTCTCGGACGACTGGCAGATCATAAAACAACTTCAATTCCTGGTTCACTAAAATCCGTTTGAAATCATAGCGGGATTTTAAAAGTTCCCACGCTTGGTCGTAACTAACGTCGTCCACATTGACGTGATCAAGTAATGTACCAGCACTTTCTTTACAGCATGATTTTAAATAGTGTAATTTTTCTATTTTAGATAATGATGTGTTGCTGTGTACGAGTGAAACGAATTGGTCGTGGAATGAACGCCAGTTTTCATATTCACCTGTAAATGAAGGCGGATGGATTTTCGGAAGGTGAACCTCATGGGACCTCTTAGACTCTGATTGTTGTGAACACTCTTCAGGCTTTGTTTGAGTGGATGTTTCCAGTTTCTGCAGCTCATCTAAAAGTTGCGACTTGTACAGAACGTATACTTCTTTTGCCTCATCATATGTAAAATCTAATTGTTCCAAAACTTCCTTCTCAATCTCCTTATTATCATAAATTATCTCATATCTTTTTTCAATATTCGATAAATTAATTTCTAAGAGATCGAGGCGCGTGCTAATGTAATTTTTCGTACGGCGAGTAGGGCTTACGGTCTTTTTAAAATTTTCAAAGTCTTTTGAGACTTGATTGCAGGTTTTTACAAATAATTTTGATACACCCATGTTTTTTTTTAATAAATTTAAAAATACTATTGTATATATTGTATGCTTATGTGCAAATAAGTAACGATCAGAATGTACTCACTTTGATTTATATCTTCTAAATTATTGTATTGTATTCCTCCTTAAAAGCTCTCCTTTAGAATCCTTTTGTTGAGTCCCACTCCGTGGATTTCTTCCTTTCCAGCTCTGATTCCTCACTTGCAACTTGTATTTATAAAATTAATTTTTTTTTTTAGATTAAGGGGCCACCCACTGATTTAATTATTTAATGTAAAATTTGAAATTGTTTGTAAATTTAACACCTTACACCAAAATGTTTGCTGATTATGTTTTTTCTATGGCTCAGAAGGACCAAAATGTTCGGCACTGGTTATTTTGTTTTACCGTGTTGTATTTAGTTGGACTGTATATCAACAGTATCAACTGTGTAGTTAATTAATGTACTGATTTGAAAACTGCGTACAAAACTGTGTAGAAAAACTGTATAGAAAAACTGTGTAGAAAAATATTTTAAATAAAACAAACTGTTTGCTTGAACGTTATAAAATTGAAGATTTAGTTTATGTAAAATGTCTTCCTTTTATATTAATTTTTGACATAAGGAATTTTATCTCATGAGAGAGTTATCGTGAGTGTGTTTGTTTAAATATTTTATGTGTACAAATTTTCTATATTTTTGTTACATTTGACAATTTTATTTTAATTTATATATTTATCAACAACACCGCATTTTAAATCGGTAATAGAAAAGTGTTGGTTTCTTCCAAGATTAGAAAGAACTTCATTAATCTCCGACAAATACGGGCGAGCTGTATGGGGATTTCGAAGGTTGAATGATTCCGTCATCAAGTATTTTCTTTTACTTGTTTTTCGGCTTTCAGAACCATAGGATAAGGTTAAGTTTTGGAGTAGACAGGTGTTTCAAACTTAGTGCGTATTTCGCCTTTGACTGTTTTCTTTTACTTGTTTTTCGGCTTTCAAGACTATAGGATAAGGTTAAGTGCGTATTTCGCCTTTGGCTGTCGATGAGTATGTAAGTTTTTCGTCTGGTATCGAAAATAGGTGAGGGTATCTTTTAACTAATTTTTGCAATTTTAATTTTGATCTTTATTTAAGTGAGATGTACGAAGTGTTATGCTGTTGAAATTTTCTGAAATGTGTTGCTTAAGAGATTTTCATCTAGATTTTTTCGGTATGAATAATGACTTTTAACTCCCTTAAAGTACCGTTACCAATTTACCAAAAATCTTTTTTTATCATGATATCCGACTTATTTCTATATTTCCTCCTACTGAATTGGCAAAAAATGTTTTACTGTTTGAGATATATTATCTAATACGTTTCGGACGAACATAGTTCTTGTTCGAGAATGTGTCTATTAAAAATTTAGTTTCTGCACTTTCAACCTTTACTTCGAAAAAAGGAAGTGAAGATCGGTTTAACATAAAAAATATATATCATCTAACTGTTGGGAATATTATGACTTTGGATTTTCCATAACGGTCATGTATTCTCCTTGTAAGCGGTCGTTAATATTTTCGCCCGATTCCTCAACATTATGTGTGCTTGTCTTGTGTCTTCATGTCTTCCTCGTTTTGCTGAATTGTTTGCTCTCCCTCGTTGCGGCTACTTTGATCAATATTACGAGCTCTTTGGTACTTGTTGGGTGGATGCATTCGCTTGGATTAGATTTGGCCTTGCCTTTTGGTTGTCGTTTGTCGTATTTCTGGTCTATTCGAATAATTGATCTGCCAAGTTTGGATAATATTGTGCCTACACATACTACTATTTCCTGAGACATTTGGGTCCCCTATTCTATTACACCAGCGCCGGATCGCCGATAACCCAGTTCAGCACATGTGCAAATATGTAATAGACCCACAGTTCGAAACGAATGTTCACAAAGTATTCAATACAAAATGTTACGTATTCTTGAAACTCAACAAGTGCAAGAATGCGTTGCATCGATCGGAATACTTTGGTGACCGAATGAACTTACAATGGGATAAAATAGACAAAAGACATAAAGAAAATACAGAGAAAGCCGAAATGGGCAGTCTAATTTTGGATACCATTAAGTTGTGCCTAATATTAGCAAGAAGAATAAACAAAATTAAAGTTCAATTCAGAAAAACCTGTTATTATTTCCTGACTCCATTTTCATACAGCGTTTTGGTTGCAGCGGTGGAATTTCTAGGACATAGCGTCTGCCTAGAGCCCCGTAAAAAAAAGAAAAACAAAAATAAACTTATAAATAAACTATATTTACTAACCAAATAAAGTATATTGCCCAAGACACCAAAAGACCTAAAGTTTAATTGAGTCTGGATAAACAATATATTAATAATTAAATCAAAAGAACTAAACCAAATCAGTGAAAAAAACCCTTAATCCACTTCAGTGGTAGAAAAATCCGAATCACTATCTGAAGACACATCCCACAGAGGTAGTCCAATTTCTGTGTCCATAAGAAAGAGGGAAGAAGTTTCAACGCAGAAACAATAATGACAATTGAGAGGATCATCAGCAATAGCTCCTTAGGTGATGAACTTCGGTATATCTCAGTGGCTGAAAACTCTAACGCTTTTTCGAAGATTTTTTCAATGTTTTAAATAATACTGTGCCTAGAGTGCGAAAACGAGTAAACTCTCATCCTCCATGGTATAACCAACGGTTACTCAATCTTAAATATGCCAAAAACAGAGTTCATAAGAAATTTAAAAGGAGTAAATCTCTATCAGATTATGAATTATTTGCTCGGTTGAGAAAGGAATTTATTTTTCTTTCTAGGTTCCTCTCGAACAATTACATCCAACGCTTGGAAAGGAATCTGAAGTCCAACCCAAGGTGCTTTTGGGCATACATAAATTCCAAACGGGCTAGTATTGGTTTTCCGTCAACTATGAATTTTTCTAGGCAAATCATCCAAAGATATTCTGAACATGTTCGCGTCGTTTTTTCAAGGTATTTATGATTCCTCCAGCCTTTCTTCTTCTAATGAGGATTATTGCGATTCCTTGCAAGCTTTTACTGCCTTAAGCTCTCTGGTAGTCATTAGATCCGAATTATTGTTGGCATTACAGGATTTGAAAGACAGTAAAAATCCGAATTTCCTGGGTTTTTACCCAGTTGTTTTAAAATCTTGTGCTGATTCTCTTAGCTACCCCCTGCTCTATATTTTCAATCAGTCATTGGCTAGTGGGGCATTTATTGTTGATTGGAAATATTCGCTTATAACACCAATTTATAAGAGTGGTAAAAAAAGATAAAATTTCGAATTATAGACCAGTTTCTAAACTGTATTATACTTAAACTTTTGGATCGCCTAGTGAAGGAACGGATGGTATTTTGCAGCTTTATTAGTGATTCTTAGCATGGATTTTGGAAAGGACGTTCGACTTGCTCTAACCTAGTTCAGTTCACCAATCATTGTTAAGTTCCATCGAGAAGCACAAGCAAGTGTACGTAGTCTATACTGATTTCGTGAAAGCCTTTAGTAGAATTAACTTGCGTATCCTTCTAAAACAGCTTGAGTGTTACGGATTTTTTGGCCCATTACTTTCATGATTTAATTCCTATCTATTTGGGAGAAAACAATTCGTTTCAATCGGACATTTATATTCGGTTGAAGTTAAGGTTTGGTCTGGTGTCCCGGAAGGAGGCCATCTTGGGCCAATCCTTTTCCTCATTTTTATAAATTCTAAAGTATTCTAAAGTTTTGTCATTGTCTTTTGTATGCGGATAATATAAAATTTTTCGTGACTATTTCTAATGTCAGTGACTGTCTTCTACTACAGAGAGATTTAGATTATTTTTTTGAATGGTGCAAAATGAACGATCTGCATCTCAATATCGACAAATATGCCACCATGTCATATTATAGAACACAATATAATCTAACCCCTGATTATCGTCTTGAAAACCAATCAATTAATGTTGTAGTTGAGTTTAAAGACCTTGGTGTTGTTTTTGATAGTAAACTTACTTTTGATCCCCATGTTAACAAATTAATGTCAAAAGTTAACTCTGCTTTAGGATTTCTGAACAGAAATTCATCGGACTTCAAGGATCCCTATAAGTTCAAGGCCATTTATGTAAGCATTGTTCGTCCATGTCTGGAATATTGTAGTGTTATTTGGAACCCGTTTTCATTGAAAAATATTAATAGAATAGAAAAAGTTCAAAAAAACTTCTTGCATTACGCCGTTTCTTTCTGAATGACAATGTCCACTATTCTTACCGCTCTAAATATTTGCTGTTGGGTCTTGATTCCCTGGAAGTTCCTCGTAAAATGCTTTGTGTTATGTTCGTTAGAGATTTACTATGTTTTTCCATTGACTCTAAGAACTTACTTTCATTAATTGGTATTTATGCGCCAGTAAGGGTTCTTAGGTCAAGACCATTATTATTTGAAGTTCATCACTCCACTTCATACGGAGCCAATGGGCCTGTTACGTTTTGCTGTTGATTATTTAATGTTGTATATGATCATCTCGATATTGTAATACTTAGAACTAGATTTAAGGAACTCACATTGTTAGCTTTAAGATAATTTTTAATTATTGTACTTTATATATGCCATATATATATTTTTTTTTTGATCTGTTGATGTATCTATATCGTAGATCAATCAAGACTCAACGATATCCCTGCGTTACCCATCACTAAGAGCAGCATCCAGGAAACATGAAACCAATATAAGTAAGATTTTTCTTATGTTAGTATTTTAAGCAACCCTAGGGATAGAAAAACTCAAACAAAAGACAATTATGTATATATAAATATATATATATATTATATATATATGTAGTATATCATAAATAAAAAATGTTTTAGTGAAAACTTGATCTTATTTCTTTTTGTATCATCATTCTCGTCCTTAACTCGATTATCTTAACGTCAATATATCACTAATAAGTGGTAAAGAGGTTAAACAACCACTACCAGAATCTCTAGCATAACAAATAATTTCCGAAACCAGATCTTCAGGCCAAATGCCAACTGCATACTCTCCACTTAAAGACGAACAGTTAAAAATTGAGAGTAAAGATCTGCCCAATCAGGATGTAACCTCACTAACTCAAATACTACACAGATTTCTAACGTTCAACCCAAAATGAACCGATGCTTCTGAAAGATCTTTGGACCGATTTATTCAGTTGGTCGACCCCCAAGAAAAGTAAATCAGTATAGAAGAGGAAAAACTTGAAGTCTACTGTTCCTAAGAAAGGACCATTAGTAACACTAAACAAAGTACCATTATATGTATGTACTACAAAAAGCATGGGCACATATAGGCGAGTGCTGAAAAAGGGCGTTTAATAACAGCAAACATTTTGGTAGCAAATCTAACTTCACTCAGGGAAACTCCTCGCGACCTGGAACCCTACCTACCAGTGATAGTGCCGGTTTCAGAAATAAGACCTTGCGTTTCGAGATTCTGGGAGGTTGTTGGATTTTGAGTTTTTTTTAATCATTATTTAGTGATTTAGATTTTTTTTCGGCTTCATTATCTCGTAACAGTGCTTTGAATTTATTATTTTGCGATACGTAGTGTTGAAGCATGAAAACAGATGACATCAAATAAAACCATTTATAAGAAAACAGATAACATCAAACAAACATATCATAAACAAAATCCACAAAAGTCAACACTACAAACGTCAGATAGCACAACACAAACAAACAAAAACATAACCGCCTAGAAATATATAAATTCCATTAACAGAATAAAATATTAATTATAACGTTTTAGAACATAAAACTGTGCGTTTTATTTTTCCGCTCTAGCGTTCTTTTCATTTTAAAAACGGTTTTACGAACCAAGTAAAAAGAATATATACACTCCATTTATCAATAAAAAAATACATAGTTTGGCAAAGAAACATTTGGTCCTATCGAGCCTGTGTATTTGAATCATTTGGTCATTTGTGTTTTACATTAAATTTTTAAATAAAGTGGCATTTTTACGAATGCACAATATTTGATACATTTGGCCGAACCAACCTCTTTATGAAATAAATTTACTATTCTACGAATAAATAAGTGGTTTAAAAAGTGAAGGTTTTTTTTGAAAATCTTAACAAAATTTCTTATATACATATACGAGTACATACACATAACCTGCAACAGTAACCATCTCAGCATCTGGAGAAATTAGCTGCCGGCATCACATCAATTAGCAAATCCCCGAGATCAATTCGTCTGGAAGCAGAAAAACAAAGCAAGTGAGTACACCTACATATACCTATTCAAAACTCGTCCAGTGTTGTACTTACGTATTCAATTAAAATAAAATAATGTGGCTGAACAAAAAATAAGTTCTTCATTTCACTGCGGTGAAGGATCTTCCCAGCCAGATCGTAAGAAATTGTACTAATTTCAAAAAAGCTCCAAAAGAAAACCGGGGCCAGGGTTATCTTGCCAGCCGACTCTCTTTGTTGGAAGATGACATCAAGGTAGCACGAGCCTATCATCAGGCGATCGTTGGTGGGGGGAGGCTCAAGCTACGCTGAAAACAGAAAGAAAAGGAAAGAGTTACTAGTGATCTACGAACAGCTAACGGACATTTACCTGGAATACAAAGCAGAGTTGATGGATGCATTGGAACAATGCAAAAAATCATCCACAGCAGCAGCAGCGTCTACACGTACGTTAGCTACAACGACAAACAACTCAGGCAATGAATTGCGGCTTCTGAAGATCGACATACCGAAGTTTGCGGGCTCATATACGACTTGGCGATCATTCCATGATCTCTTTAAATCATTGGTCCATAACAACAAAGCCTTAAGCAACATCGAGAAGCTGCACTATCTGAAGTCTTCATTGAGAGGTGATGCTGAACGTTTGCTCCAACATCTTCAGCTTGACTCCGATAACTACGAAAAGGCCTGGGAGCTGCTGACGTCACGTTACGACCACAAGCGTGTGTTAGTGAATGCACAGCTGAAGTTGCTTTTCGGTCAACCGACGTTGGAGAAGGAATCTGCAGATGGCCTGAAGGAGCTGTTGCGAAACCTCGCAGGAATGCATCCATGCCCAGGGGAATTTGGAATTACCGGTGGAGAAGTAGGACACAATTGTCATTTTTGTCCTACTGCAAAAACTTCCGTGCTCACTTCAACAGCTTTGGGAGGAGAAACTGGGCAGCACAAAGGAGCTTCCTACGTACGAGGAATTCACCAAATTCCTTGAGACGCGATTTCTGACGTTGGAGGTAGTGGAGCAGCAAAAAGGAGGTTCTTCGTATCCAGGACGATCAGGTCAATCATCAGGTGTCAAACAGCGGTCACATGCGAACCAGTCCAAGGTATTCGACGCAAACCAGACATCGAGATCCGTAACTTGCAGAGTGTGTCAAGGAAGCCAACATGCGTTGAGGAGATGCACACGATTCCTCAACATGGACCACCTAGAAAGAAAACAAACGGTTAAAAAGATAGGGGTTTGCGAGAATTGCCTTGGATATAATCACCTGGCGAGGGAATGTTCCAGCTCAAAGTCATGCTTCTTCTGCCAACAGCGTTATCATGCGCTGCTTCATAAAAATCCATTGGTCGATCAAACGCGTACAAACGAATCATCACAGCGGCAATATCCAGTGAGGTCCACCAGTTCCCATGCTTACCAGGTAGCCGTAAATCTAAATGCGCCTGAGTTTCAACCGTCGGAGGAGGTACTGCCGACAACTAGTGCGACGCTCAACAGCTTTCACGCGCTGCAAAAACGTGAAAGTCAAATCACCACAGCCGTGGTAAAAGTGAAGGGATCAGATGGTAGGTTACACCAGCTACGCGCCTTAATCGATCCAGGGTCAGAGGCCACATTTATCTCTGAAGCGGCTGCACAATTGCTGAAATTAAAAAAGAAGCGGACCTTTGTCGAGGTATCAGGGTTAGCGTTGGTCAGTAGCGGCACTTCAGACAGCTACGTCGAACTACAGTTCGGATCGCTTCAGGTTGGATTATCTTCGGAAAAGTTCCAGCTGAGAGTCGAAAACTCATACTTAGCTTCGTACAGTTCACCGACCTAAACCATCAACTGCAGAAATTCTGGGAAATCGAGGAGACGCCATTTCAAAGGCCAAAGACAGAAGGGGAAGTTGTATGTGATATGTGAAGAACACTTTGCTACGCATACCAGGCAGCTTCCTAATGGGCGATACGAAGTCCCAGCTACCTTTCAAAGAGCAAGGGCATCCAAAGATGGGTAGAAGTAAAGAATGCGAAGTGCGAAGATTCACCCTTCTCGAAAGGCGTTTTAGCAAGGACCCAGAACTGTACGAAGCTTACGCCTGATGTATTGCCGAATATACTACGCTCGGACATATGGAACAGGTAAGCGGGGACGATCCAGTCCTCAGAACTCCATACCACTACTTCCCTCCCCATCACGCCGTGATAAAGGAGAGTAGTACAACCACCAAGCTAAGGGTAGTCTTAGACGCAGCGGCGAAAACATCAGACGGGTTGTCATTGTATGATCGCCTGCTAGTAGGTCCAAAATTGCAGACGGATATTGTTGATCTCATCTTACGATGGAGGACATATAAGATCACGTTTATGGCGGATATAGAAAAAATGTATCGCACACCGAGTGCTCAAAAGGCTTGCTGAGGATGAAGGTAGTAAATTCCAACTAGGCGCCAGAATGATTTGCGACGAGATGTATGTAGACGAATTAATAAGTAGTGCGGATTCCATTCAAGAAGCAATTAAGAATAGACATGAAGCATGTCAATTGCGTTCTGCCGCTGGCTTTAATTTGAGGAAGTGGACAAGCAACCAATGATCCACACTGGAGAAGATTGCAGAAGAAGACCGGGAAATAGACCACAAGTTGGGTTTCCTAAGAAGGACTTTTTTCGTTTCGGAATGTCCAACCCCATACAGACGACATAACGAAAAGAGGCATTTTGTCTGCCATCGCCAAACTTTTCGATCCGCTCGGCTGGATTTCTCCCTGCATCGTAACGGCAAATATAATCATGCAGAGTCTTTGGAGTTTGGGCTCGAATTGGGATGAACCGGTTCCTACGGAACTACGAAAACGATGGAAAGCCTTCCAACAGGACTTGTCAAAAATCGAGACCATTGAAATCCCACAGTGGATCAACACAAGACAAAGCAACAAGGACGTCGAACTGCATGGTTTCTGCGACGCGTCTACAAAGGCATATGGAGCTGTGCTCTACATCCGAGTACTAGACGCACACAACAAGACCCACACGCATCTTTTTATATCAAAAACTAAGATAGCACCGATGAAAAGACCGGTTACACTTCCTCGTCTTGAACTTTGTGGAGCAGTTCTGCTTGCTTCGCTCGTAGACTATGCTGTAAGGATCCTGGAAATACCGACCCACAAGGTCAACACATGGATGGATTCCACAATTACACTAGCATGGATACGAGCACCACCAACAAGATGTGGAATATTTGTAGCAAACCCTGTAGCAGAAGTCCAACGTCAAGTGAAAATCGAAGCATGGAGATATAACTACAGAGGAGGAGAAGCGTGCAGTAAAAACATACTGTACCAAAGCGTTGCACGGGATACCATCAGCCAAGATATTCGCTGCTACTCTCGTCTCTCAAAAGTGGTGAGGGTGATTGCGTCCTGTCTTTGGTTTGCCTCCAACTGTAGATTATGGGAAAGCTGGGTAAAATCGGTTAGACACCATTTAAAAAGAATTGTGGGGAACGAGAGGTTAATCTTCGAAGAGCGCACAAGGCCTCTTTGCCCTCTTACGGAAAGCGTAGAAGATCTGAGCGCCTTCACGCCAGGACACTTTTTAGTCGGAAAAGCTTTGGACTCTATCCCACAAGGTGACAGCTCAACAAAGGCGATGGGATATCTTGAAAGATGGAAACGATTGCAGGTGCTAGCGGATGTATTCTGGCGAAAATGGAGTACCAAATACCTAACTAGGCTACAACAAAGACCAAAGTGGGCTAAACCAGTGCAACGCCGAAAGTTGAAGATTTGGTACTTATAAAAGACGAATGCCTTCCTCCATTACAGTGGTGTCTAGCGAGGATACATCAGATATACCCTGGATTAGACAGACATACGCGCGTCGTAACATTGAAAACGAAAAATGGAATGGTGAAACGACCGATAACAAAAATCTGTTACCTGCCTTCCAAAAACACCAGCGAAGAACAAGGTATCCTTTAAATAAAAACACCTATATCTACAAGCCTAATATAGTTCAAATTATAATACAATATACATATAATACGTAACATTAAACGCATAAATCAAACCATAATGTGACAAATTGAATAATAATTCTAGAAATATTATAATAAGAACTTAGCTGAGCCGATCATCTAGCCTAGACCCAAAATTCGATATTTTGCGTAGCACATCCATAAACCTATGTTTCAGCAAGGACACACTCCATAATCTTGCAAGTCAAGTTCAGGGTTACAGAACTCCGAATATCGAATTCCGAACTCCGAATTCAACTTGAACAACAAAACTTAAATAATAAAAACCTCTCATAAACTGATATCACTTAAAAAATTTAATTAACTAATGAAACTTAAACACTAAAAGCTTAATACTACAACTTATAACTAAACTTATCTTGGATCAACGCTTCAAAGATCGACCCAGGCATTCAATATTAAAATAAATAAACTACATAACTTTAATCTGTCAATTTAAATAAAATCTGCTCACCTAAATAATACGAAATTCCTCCTGCATCACCCAGTTTGCTGATACAACACCTTTAAAATCAATTTATTTTGGTTTACATTTAAAAAAAAACAACAAATTAAACACAAAATATGCACCGGCAGTTGCTTTAGTAAACAACTATTAAATCATGTTCAACAAGAATGTTGAAGCATGAAAACAGATGACATCAAATAAAACCATTTATAAGAAAACAGATAACATCAAACAAACATATCAGAAACAAAATCCACAAAAGTCCACACTACAAATGTCAAATAGCACAACAACAAACAAACAAAAACATAACCGCCTAGAAATGTATAAATTCCATTAACAGAATAAAATATTAACGATAACGTTTTAGAACACAAAACTGTGCGTTTTATTTTTCCGCTCAAGCGTTCTTTTCATTTTAAAAATGGTTTTACGAACCAAGTAAAAAGAATATATACAGTTCATTTAATAATAAAGAAAGAATACATAGTTTCGCAAAGCAACACGTAGTTTTGATTTAGAGTGTGAGAAAATTTTCCTCGATTTTGATTTTGAGAATTAATTTCTCGATTTTGGCTGTGAGAATTTCCTTCCCGATCTTGATTTAGATTTTGGGATCTTGTATCCCGATTTAGTAGATTAGGATTTTGGTTTTGATGTCGAGAATTAGGTTTTTGATTTATGAATGGACTTGGCTTTTTATATTTATTGTTTGAGATTCCGTGGTTTTGAGATTACTCACTCACGCACCTTACGAGTAGTTCAGATTCTTTACTTGACTTCGAGTGCTAGACGTGCCAGGTCGCGAGAAATTTCTCTGACTAAAGTAAGATTTGCTACCAGAATTTCTGCTGTTTTTAAACATCCTTTTTCGGCACTCGTCTACAGGGTGTCCTTGCTTTGTGCGGTATATACATAGAATGGTACTTTGTACATTGTTAATAGTGGTCCTATTTAAGAACGGTTGGCCATTATTGTGAACTGTTCTGTGATTCGTCAAATTACGAGAGGTCGTTAATCTTAGTAGATCCAACGTAGATCTCGCATCGTTGTTACCGTGGTCCAAATTTTTCAATTTTCTACAGTCGTTTGTGGTATGTGTGCTTTTTTTCAGCTCAAGTTTCGTCTGGGTGTTACGTGCAAATCACACCCTAAAAATCCTCCATTCCCTTTGGTCCTGTTGTTGTCTGTTTCACCCCTCTGCCTTTTCTTGTTTCGTCACCGTTCTTTTCTCCCCGCCATGCTCTGGATGCCACGGTACAGGTGGGATTTACCCCCCTCGGCCTACCGCTCCGGAGATAACCATGTAGGTACCTTTGATAGAGCCAGGCGTACGGCCTGGGGACTCTAGCGGACGGACGGTCTGCCCCCCTTGATGCCCGAAAATGTCGACATCCCAGCAATGGCCGAGAGCCCACCCTATGTCCTAGATTGTTTGATTCCAGCGACATAAATTTATAAATCCCTCAAAACCCCAAATTCAAAAAGTAATAATTGTGAACGAAATCCGTCACCCTCATTCGTGTCTGCAAGAAGACTTACGGGCCCCGCAGTAAATCTATTTATAAAAGTTTTCATCCTACTTGGCGGTCATTAACTGGGCTCATAAATTTTCCCCAAATGAGTCATGGATCCGAGTGTGTAATATGGAACCAAGCAGTCACTCGACAGACAGAACGAACACGACAAAACATCGACTGGTGTCATTGCGTGGTTAAATAGGGAGGATGTCAGAGCTCTGGAAGTGAGTCCCTTTGCTCTGACAGTTGAATGAGTTGTTACCGCCGAATTCTCCGTTCAACGCGCCATACCACGGAAGAGTGCCCGACCACTAAGGAGAGTGGTCGTAGGTTAAGATGTTAAAATGGGCGCCACGCGATTGCTCTTCCGTCTTACTACCCGCATCCAGAATCGCGACTAAATGGGGGATTCGCGCTCCGAGAGGACAAAACAGAATAATGAAATAATAAAAAAACCAAAAACGGAGGAGGAAAAAAATAAGAACAAATCGGTTTCTACAAACGTTACAATTTTTAATGACTTCTTAAATATAAATTCACAATATCTCTTAAAACTAGCTTAGGTCTCAGTTATTTAGTTTTAAATACATTAATCTTAACCTTCTATAATCCAATACAATTCAAAACAAAATATACATGATTTAACTAGCATGATATTAAAAAAAAAAACAAAAAAAAAAGGGATTACTCGGATACGAAACCCGGAATCGAACCCGCCTCCTCTGCTTTCCACGTCGCGTCGAGGTCAAACGCCAACGAAGTCACTTATTATCTTTATGATCTACTCAAAACCCGATTAACATGGGAACAAAAACCAACTATACCGAAAGATTTTATTGTACATAAATCGTAAACGAATAAAAGTACTTATTTCAATAGCTTGAATACTTGCAACTTATATTCATCTCCCCGAGAAAACATCAAATTCTGGATCTTTAGCCACTTCTTCCAGCCTGGTTTCGTCTTTTTCCAAAATTTTGCGCTAGCACTACTTCAAATTATACCACCGCACACTCAAAAAAAAACAATCTCCAACCACCATAAATGTATATAGCACAATTTATTTGGGACTAATCGGTAAACTACGAGTATGTGATACGAGTAGTTTCAATTCAATTCGTTTTTTTTCTTTCACTTCATTGCATTTTTTTTTTGTGTATTAATTCACTTTTGGTATCTCAAATTTAATTTCAGGTACTCTATTTTTCTTTTCTTTTTTTTTCCCGAGAACTTCTAGTTTTCTTTCCGGCACTATCTAGCTTCCTATTCTCTTTTTTTTTTTTTAATTTCTCGATAAATTCTTCTGGAAGCTATTATCATTCACTAGCTAGTTAATTTTTCTTTCTTTTCTTTTGTTTGTCCTATTTTTTTCCGTATTTGTTTTCTCTTACACTACTAACTATTTTTCACCGGACTACCGAACTGCTTGCTTGACTCCTTCCAACTGACTCTCACTTTCAATAGCAGCCTTTCCATTTTCCCACGCCCTACCAGTCGCCTGTTTTCACCAAACTCGTACCACCTACCATGATCCGGTTTTTTTTTGTGTTCAACTGGCTCATCAGATCAGACCACATTTCCTGATTTCTACATCCGCTAATCCTTACCGAAGGAATATCATACGATACCATGACGTCGGATCGCGCAATGTGGAAACTAGAGCAATTGAAACGGAAAAAAAATGTTCCTACACGGAGATTCGAACCTGGGAACCGAGAATTGCTTGCCGGGTTGGTAACCCACTGACCCAAGTTATTGCTGCCGTCTATGACGCCAAGATATGAACAGGTGCTAGTGATGGTTGGAAGAATATTTTTAATTACCAGCGAACGAAAACCTGCTCACTACAACCCATAATAGAGTGGAACCATGTATGAATGTGTGTGTGGTAACTAGCCGAAATGCAAGAATAGGGTAATTAGTAACTAGCCGTCATAGCGGAGTGTACCCAAAAAAAAAAAAAAATATGAAAAAAAAACAAAGACGATAACAAAACGAAAAAAAAAGTAAAAAAGAGAACGAAACTAAAACTACCCAATGAACGAACAAAAGAAACCAACAAGAAAAAAGAAAACTAAAGGAAAACCAGAAAACGAACCAGCAAAAATAAAGAAACTAACAAGGATTAAAATTAAGGGAAAACTACACCACGAACGAACAAAAAAAAACCCAACAAGAAAGGAAGACGGAAGCCCCGACAGACGAATAGCCAACGGACGTAACTTATGACGAGAGTGACAGCGACGGGAAGAAGACACTCTCCTCACCAACCCCGACAACCAGACAGGAGCGACCTCAAGTAGGCAGGTAAAGAGATAAGTACCATGTTGCATTTTCTTTTAATATTGTAAATACCTACATATTTGTGTAAACTTCCACCAAGTGGGAATCTTTGTGATTCGGTGATCCTGTAGGGCCCGTTACTCTTCACTTGGCGAACCCCATAACCCTTTAGCGGTTACGGCCAAAACTGTTTCGCGACCCCGTTGGCCCCAAGGGCACCGCTCTCGCGATCGTACGGAATCGTGGGTCTTCTGTTGGCCGATAAGTTGAGTGTTTTGTTTGAGAAGATTTTAAGGTGAGCAACCCCTCTGGTGCTACACGGTACCCTATACTTCGTTCGTCCTTTTTGTGCTCACACGGTCTTTGTCATCCACCCCGCTTAATAGAAAAATAATAAATAAATCGGCACAAATTAAATCCCCATCAAGGAAAAATTCATCAGTTTTACTTCGACCTTGTTTTCCCAATTTCGCATAAAAATTACGTGGAACGGTGCCAAGAGCGCCTCGAGAAGTGGGGCTTACAATTTTCAGGTGAACGTTGCGGATCTTCTCTTAGTTCCTTCTTGCAACGAGTGGAAGAATTAAGGGAAGCAAGGGGAGTATATTCTTCTCAGTTTTTCAGGTCAGCTGTGGAACTCTTCGAGGGGAAGGCAATAGTTCGGGGGCGAATAAGAGATTAGTAGGTTCATGGGAGGAATTGGTTTCAGAGCTGAAGTTGGAATTCTTTCCCCCTAATTACAAGTACCTGCTGTTGGAGGAGATTAGGCGACGTACCCAAGGGAAGGAAAAGTCCATAGGTGTATACGAGGCCATCACGGAAAACAAGTTTGGTAGACTCTCTGAGCCTGAGAGGAATCTGGCACCATTCTACCAGACCCAACTAGGCCTGACTGATCCGAAATCCATCAAGGACCTTGTTGCGTTGGGTAGAAGGTTCGAAACAGTACGAGCAAATGTTGATTCCTTCGTCCCACCACCAACTCAACGAAGTAGCAACCTCTTGGAACCAGACTTGGCCTATGTGGCGGTCGAGGAACCAAGGGTGGTGAAGTATCAAGTCGCGACGGTACGCGGTAGCACTCAACCGAACAGCCGGATGAGATGCTACAAATGTAACCGCGAGGAGCATCTCTCCAAAACTTGTTCCACTCCTAGGCATTGTGTAGGTTGTGAGAAAGTAGGGATTATACGTAGGGATTGCCCAACGTGTTCTAGAAATGGGAATCGGACGCTCGCATCGGCAGGGCTAGTGCACCGACATAATTAGAAAGGTTGCCTGCTGGCAAACGGCTGGTAGTAATGACGGAACAGGTCGTTCATTTAGGTTTCACACTCGAGGCACAGAAAGATGACGTACGCCCTTATTTATGAGTTAGGGTTTATGGAATTAGGATTTTAGGGTTATTGGATTCAGGGGCTTCGCGTATGATCATCTGTAGGGATGGATGGCATGTGTTAAAGAGTTTAGGGTTAGAGTTAGGAAAGACAAACATTAATAGGGGTTCTTTAGCAGACGGCGCAAAGTATAGGTGGTTGTCTTTGCCAATAGTAATGCAGGGGAAATCGATCCTACTGGAATGTCTAGTAATTCCAAATCTTCCAAATGTCTTGATACTGGGTGCCGACTTTTTTGCCCGGACGGGAATTGTCCCGGATCTGAGATCAGGCGTGTGGAATTTTTCGAACCAGGCAGAGGTGGCATCGATTTCAGCAATTAAGGAAAGTGTAGATTTAGATGAAGACCAGGATAGAGAATTAAGTAGAGTTATAGCTAGGGTTTTCAAAAACATGCAAGAAGGATTAGGATGCATACACTTAGTGGAACATAAGATTAGGACGACGTCTGAACCGATAAAACAGCGTTACTATCCAGTCCCGGCGGTTCAGCGTCATATAGATAGAGGATTAGAAGTTATATTAAAAGAACGTATTATAGAAAAATCAAGTAGTCCTTGGGCTTCTCACATTCTAATGATTAAAAAGAAAGATGATTCGTTTAGGTTCTGTGTCGACTACAGAAAGTTGAATAAGGTCACGGAACGTGATGCTAGTCTTCTCTTCTACATCTCAGCTACCTTGGACAAACTCCGGGATGTCAAATTCTTGTCCTCGTTGGACATCAAGTCGGCGTATTGGCAGATTCCCGTTGAGGAGAAGTCTCGGCCTTACACGGCTTTCACCTTACCCAATCGGGGCCTCTTTCAATTCAAGAGAATGCCATTCGGGTTGCATATCGCGCCGGCGACATGGCAGCGTTTTATCGACACCGTGCTTGGCACCGACCTGGAACCGCACATGTTCGTGTACCTGGATGACATCATAATCGTCACCAACAATTTCCGCCAACACCTGGAAATATTTGAAGAGGTCTTCAAAAGATTTACTGCGTCTGTCCTCAAGGTTAGCGAAGAGAAGTGCAACTTCTGTAGATCGTCTTTGAAATTTTTAGGATATGTATTGTAGTTGATAGGCATGGTCTTCATGTTGATGCAGAAAAGGTCGAGAGTATGGTTGCACCAAAGAACGTAAAAGAGGTTAGGAGTTTTGTCGGCACGGTTTCCTGGTATTGGAGATTCGTACGAAACTTCGCAGTGTTGGTAAAACCGTTAACCGGCCTGTTGAGCAAAGGGAGTATATTCATTTGGTCTGAGGAGTGCGAGGGAAGTTTCAAGAAAGCAAACGAGTGCTTGGTGATTGACCTGAAACTGACATGTCCGGATTTTGAGCGGCCGTTTGTGGTGCAAACCGACGCATCGGACTTTGGGGTTGGAGCAGTGCTTACTCAGGCATTTGAAGAAGGAGAAAAAGTAATTAATTACCTGAGTATGTCGCTGAATAGAAACGAGAGAAACCATTCAACCACGGACAAGGAGTGCTTGGCCGTACTGTTGGCTATTGAAAAGTTGCGACCGTACATTGAGGGCGTTCGATTTACCGTCGTGACAGATCATTACTCATTGGTTTGGCTGTGTAACCTCGATCCAGAGTGTGAAGCCGCTGAATGACAAACCAGCTGGTTTGATGGTGGAGAGGAGAGGAATTTCGAATCCCTGGGATATGATCTGCGTTGACTTGGTTGGCCCGCTTCCAAAATCAAATAGGGGCTTCGTTTATACCGTGGATTATTTCACCAAGTTCCCCTTGTTGTTTCCCCTTAGGTCTACTACTGCTTCCTCAGCTTACAGGGAACTCGAGGACAACGTTTTTCTTTTGTTCGGCGTACCCCGTAGAGTTGTCTGCAAAAATGGCCCTCAGTTCCGAAGTAAGGAACTGAAAAAAGGATGTAATTTTTATGGATCCTGTCTGAATTTTACCGCGAATTACCATCTGCAAGTTGATCCAGCTGGGCGGATAAACCAAATTATCAAGTCGACCCTTAGAACCTATGTGTCTGAGAACCATAGGGCTTGGGACTCTCATTTGGCGAAGGTTGCCTGTTGTATCCGCACCTCCCAACATGATGTGTTAGGTATCTCCCCTTACTACGCGACTTCGGACGGGACATAATCACGGAGATCAAGAGCAGGGAACCAACTCCACCAGAAGACGGCGTGAGCCTAGGAGATAGGGAAATAAGTTTAGAAGATTGGGTAGCCGAGTCAATTGATAGGGAATTAGGTTCACCAAATACGGCGACTGACGTAACTGAGCTAGGGATACGATTTCAAAAGCTTAGGGAAGTCATAAGTAGGAAGCTGGCGATGGTGACCATGAAGGCTTCTAAGTCATAAAACCTCAGACGATACGATGCGATGCGAGGTTGTGTGGCGTAGGAACTTTATGATCTCCGACGCTGCGAACTACTACGTTGCGAAACTAGCCCCAAAATACGTCGGACCTTTCACCATCCGGAGAAGGGTCTCACCGTGGAATTACGAGTTGTAGGACCGAGTAACGTGGCACGTGAAAGACCTCAAGCTGTACCGGGACGAGGCTAAGGTACACCAAGAAGACCTAAGTCGCGCAGCAGAACGAGGTCGCTATGCGAAGAAGTACAGAGAGCGTGGGTGCGCTCGATGGTATGCTTGAGCATCGCAAGACCGATATAAAGATTAATGTTACCCGTGTTGTCTACACCCTCTCTTTTGTATTAGCCTTGGCCACCGTTGGCTTTGGTAGCTGCCCCGCAAGTAGAAATTTGAGGACACATTTCCCAGGAGGTAAAGGTGGGGTGTGTTACGTGCAGATCACGCCCCAAAAATCCTCCATTCCCTTTGGTCTTGTTGTTGTCTGTTTCAGTCCTCTGCCCTCCTGCCTGTTTCGTCCCCGTTCTTTTCTCCCCGTCATGCTCTGGATGCCACGGTACAGGTGGGATTTACTGGATCCTTTGGATCCAGTTCCCCCCCAGCCTACTGTTCCAGAGATGACCATATAGGTACCCCTGATAGAGCCAGCCAGGCGGACGGCGTGGGGACTAGCGGACGGACGGTCTGCCCCCCCTTGATGCCCGAAGATGTCGACACCCCAGCAATGGCCGGGAGCCCACCCTAAATCCTAGATTGTTTGCTTCCAGCGACATAAATTTGTAAAACCCTCAAAACCCCAAATTCAAAACGCAATAATCGTGAAAGAAACCTCGCGATTCCTCACGATCCGTCCCCCTCATTCGTATCTGCAAGAAGACTTACGGGCCCCGCAGTAGAATCTATTTATAAAAGTTTTCTTCCTACTTGGCGGTCATTAATTGGGCTCCCTTAAATTTTCCTCAAAAGATTCATGGGTCCGAGGGTGTAATATGGACCCAAGCAGTCACTCGGCAAACAGAACGAACACGACAAAACATCGACTGGTGTGTTTGAGTGGTTCCATAGGGAGGCTGTCAGAGCTCTGGAAGTGAGTCCCTTTGCCCTGAAAGCTGAATTAGTGGAAGCATGTAGGAATGTGTGTGTGTGGGTGGCAACTAGCCAAAATGCATGGATAGGGTAATTATTAACTAGCGGTCATAGCGGAGAGTACCGCCAAAAAAAAATATATATAAAAAAAACGAACGAACAAAAGAAACCAACAAGAAAAAAAAAACTAAAGGAAAACCAGAAAACGAACGAGCAAAAATAAAGAAACCAACACGTAGGAAAATTAAGGGAAAACTGCACCACTAACGAACAAGAAATGAAGCCCCGACAGACGAGTAACCAACGGACGAAACTTTCGACGAGAGTGACAGCGACAACCAGACAGGAGAGTTTCAAGCAATGGAAAAAAATACTGGGAATTATATCTCGAATCACTCTGAGTGAAGAAAAACTCTCCGTCCTATTCGGACTCCCACCCCTGGAGAGCAAACATAGAAACCAAACACACCTGAGTTTAAAACCACTACAAAAACAATTTTCCTTTCTCCTCCTTCTATCTTTCCGCCCGCGCCCTGGCAACAGTAAAAGGGTATCCAACCCCTTAGGCGCGCGTAAATTATAAAAAAAAAAAAAAAAAAGGAAAAGAGATAAGTACCACTTTGCATTTTCCTTTAATATTGTAAATACCTACATATTTGTGTAAACTTCCCCCAAGTGGGAATCTTTGTGATGGGGTGATCCCGTAAGGCCCCTTACCGTTCACTTGGCGAACCCCGTAACCCTTTAGCGGTTACGGCCAAAACTGTTTCGCGAGGCCGTTGGCCCCAAGGGCACCGTTCTCGCGATCGTACGGAATCGTGGGCCTTCTTTTGGTCTTATCGGTTGAGTGTTTTGTTTGAGAAGATTTTAAGGCGAGCAACCCCTCTGGTTCTACATGACACCCTATACTTGGTTCTTCCTTTTTGTACTCGCACGGTCTTTGTCATCCCCTCCATTCTTAATAGAAAAAAAAAATTATAAATCGGCTCAAATTAAATCCCCATCAAGGAAAAATTCATCTGTTTTACTTCGACCTTGTTTTCTGCTGCTGGTAGCGATTCCGGTTTTCTTGCGATACGCTTTTGGGCCTGCTCCCGGTTTTGTGCACTCTTTTCCATTCGACTACCAACCACCATCCGTGTGGTTGCGGTTTTTTTTCCTTTGCTTTATTTATTTATTTATTTAAACATAACTTACACAAAAATAATGATTTCTTGTAAGTAGCGTAAGGCTTAGGAAAAATTCGAGAGAGTATTTAGAAGTAAAATTTACATTATTATACTCGTAAATCTAAGACAGAAGGAAATTAAGAATGAGTTTACTCGTATTATTCATATGCTATCAGAACTCTATTGATAAATTTAAAGCTAATGTTCAGAGGAAAACTAGGATGATGAAAGGAATTTCAGGAAAGAGGTTCTAAAGGTTCGGTGATTTGCTATGATTCTTATTTCGATTGGTAGAGAATTCCACTGACGTGTGGTATAAACAAAGAAAGTGCGTTCGGATGCCGATCAGGAGTATCTTGGTTGGATAATGACATGCGGTCGCTGCGAAACTGGAAAGTCCAATTTCCTATAGAGATAGTCTGGTTGGCTAGTTCGCATGACTTGGTGGATGCAACACAAAGCTTTGAATTTCAAGAAATTAACAAAGGAGCAGCCAAAGATTTTTATTGAGTGTTGTGATACGTGGTCATAACGTCGAAGATTGTAAATATATCTGGTTATGTTGTTAAATATAACATTTAAAATTCTCAACGAGTTAGAGTCAGTGTTACAATAAACTTCGCAGCAGTACAGCAGAGTAGGTAGAAGAAGAGCTTTAGCCAGTAAAGCTTTAGTTTTGATTGGGACGAAGTGTTTTGAGGCCCATAAAATGCGAATGGCAGCATAGATTTTACCAATGGTAGTGCTTATGTGGTCAGACCAGGTAAGCGTGTCATTAAAGATGATTCCAAGATTCCTTACTTTTTCAACGTAGGTGATCATGGAGTCACCTAGTTTGATATGCGGAAGCATCGACCTATCTAATTTCGTACGGTTTATGGCAATCGATTTACATTTAGCTGGATTCAGGCTCAGATTATTACTCTGTGCCCACACATACAAATCGTCATTCATTGCTTCTGATGCCTGGGAAAGTTCAGCTGGTGGGCTACTAATAAAGACCTGTACATCATCGGCGAACATGAGGTGGTCTTACCACCTGGGGAGATCGGTAATGTAAAGTACGAAAAAAAGAGGGCCTAAAATTGATCCCTGTGGCAGTGGTGTACTGCACACAGGGAGAAGACCTGACGTGTTATCTCCAACAACCACACATTGATGTCTTCTTTAAGGTATGATTGAAAAAGATTGGTTGCGGTTGAAGAGAAGAGGAACAGAAGATCGCGTGATCGACTGAGTCAAAAGCCTTGAAGAAGTCGAGAAGAGTAAGCAAACTTACTTCTTTCCTATCCATTGCCATGCGTATCTCATCAACAATATTAATTAGTACGGTCTTACAGCTCCGATTAGCTCTCAACCCAGACTGAGCACCATTAAGGAGATTATTGACATCGAGAAACCTTTGTACCTGTCTTGAGATCGCTTTTTCAAAAACTTTTGACAAAAAGGGTAGGATAAAAATTGGCCTAAAATCTAGTGAACCGCTGCCGTCCTTCGGAATTGGAATAATCTTGGCATTTTTCCAATCAACTGGGAACTCAGAGGTTGTTAAGATAGAGTGGTATAGATGTTTGAGGTAAGGCTAAAAGCAGTGGGGTCTATATTGTCCAAACCTATGGCATTTGATTTTACTGACAGTAATGCTGCAACAACATCAGTATCATCAAGCAAGGTAGAGCTAAACGATCTATCAGATTCTTCAGGTGGGTCAGGAAACAAATCAGCAGGTGGATTTGAACTGGTTTTGTTTAGATCCAGAAATTTTGCATTCAAAAGATTACAATCAATGTTGTCGGGGACCTTGCGGTTTTGTTTACCAATACCTAAATTTCTTAAGGTCTTCCAGACATTTTTCCCAGAACCCGTAGGGTTGAGGTGGTTTGCGTAGTATTTTTGTTTAGCCAATCTTATTTTATATACAACTTTATTCCGAAGGGTGGAGTAGATAGCATGCAGCTCAGGAATTCCACACCGCTTCCATCTAGAGTACGCTAAGTTTCTCTTGACAATCAGCTTAGTGATATCCCGATTTATCCATAAGGGAACTTTATAGGAAATGACCTTCCTACGTAATGGAACATGGGCTTCGAATAACTGCCCGATATTGCTGTTCAAAAACGATAGTTGATCATTGACTGAGGTGAGCCTATAGATTCTGCCCCAGTCCATTTCACGAACGTCACTTAATAGACGATTTTTGGTTAATTGATTTAAAATCCCTATATTGAATATGTCTAACATTTACCTGTTGAAGGTGGTCATGCTAGGAGAAGCCAAGAGCAAGAAGTTGATTATAAAGTAACGCCTGTTCAGGATCGTTAACAAAAAAGACATCAAGTAAGGTGCTAGAGGTACTGGTGAAATGAATCGGTGACGAGGAGTTGACGGGGGATAACCCTAGAGAGTTCATGGAGCCGATTATAGGTGCAGAGGTGCTATTGTGCAGAATATTACAGTTTAGGTCGCCGCAGAGTACGATCTGAGAAGTTATGCAAGAATGCTGTTCTAAGCTAACAAGCAGTGGTGCAATATCGATATTTTTATGGGGTCTGTAGGCCGTGCAGATTAGTATTTCCGATGAACTGCAAGTAATCTTCAAGAAAAGATATTGCAGAGGGCAGTCGAAGTGCGATTTGTAAAAGAGATCACATCTAATGCCATCTCTTACATACATTGCGGCTCCCCCACCCGATCGCCCATTCCTGTCAGCCCGGAATATATTGTAACCGTCGACCTCGTAAATTTTATTGCAGAACTCCGGATCAAACCATGTCTCAGAAACACAAACAATACCAACGCCAGACTTTATAAATAAATGCCGAAATTCATCCAATTTTGGATTCAGGCTTTGTGCGCTCAAATGGCAAACTTTCAACCTATTTGTTGCGAACCAGGTACCCTAGTCATTACATGCAAGTTTTTGTCTACACCACCGCCAATCGAATCTCTGTCATTTGATTCTAAAAGGGAATTCATTGATTACCCAAAAATAAAAATAAAAATTAGTATACAAATAAGAATAACGAAAACCAACCACGCAAGCATGTAGGAAAAGTGGAAAGAAGGGAGGATAGGGGAAATTGGTGAACATAGCCAACACAAGAGGCGTATAAAACTATTATACAGAAAATTTAGTACAAACAAAATAAAAATATTCATATAAGATAATCATAAAAGTGAAAAAAAAGAAAAGAAAAGAAAAGAGGTGTGGTAAGGCTTCTGATTCGTTTCTTACAACGCCTTCTTCCAATTCTGGTGAATTTTGTTGACATCTCTTGGCATAAACATTCAACTCTTCAATGCTGTTGACGACGAAACCTTTCCCCGTTATATTATTCTTCATGAAAATAAATCTATGCAGGGTGTATATTGAGAATAACTGAATACGACCTTTCATACGTGTGGCTCTCTGCAGAATGAAGCGATATCGCTCTGTCAAACTCTCGTTCACGTAGATTTTGTTGTCGGCATTCAGACCAATATGATGGAGAGACAGAGATGTGTTGTTGGTTTTGCGGTAGGTGGAGATCGCGCGTACCAACTTGTTCCTTTCTATGGTAGAGCTGAATTTCAATATGATTGGTGCTTGACGAACAGTGTTTTGTTGTCGTTGGCGAATTCTGAAGATGCTTTTAAGACAAGGTGTGTCGCAGGAAACAGAATCACACAATCGGCTGAATAGCTAGTTCAGGTTCTCATCAGGCACCTGTGGAACGCCAAACAAAACGGCGTCCACTGCAAGTTCTCTCCTCTCTACCTTGTCAATCTTGTTGTGGAGAGTAGTTTCTTTATGTGTTGGTTTTCGTCAGAGGTGTTCAATGCGCTTAAGCAAATCACTAGTTTTGTTTTCGGTCTTCAGAGTGTGTTCTTTTCAGGTCAGCTCCGAGTGTTCAATATGCTGCAAGAAGTCCGCTCGCATTTTTTTCATTTCGCTGGTGATCCGAGCAAAGTTATTGCCACTCAAACGCTCTTCCAGTACACCAACGGTGAGAGGCTGAGCATCTCTCTTGAGTGAAGGAGAGATGGATTGAGTGTTCACGGATAAATGAGTGGCTTTTGAACGTAAACCCGTTGACATAGTGGGATCAGAGTGTAACCGCACGAAACCAAAGAACGAGAAAAAAAAGAATAAAAGAAAACACTTCAATAATCCACTGGATGGCGATTTACTGCGTAACAGCTTTAGTAAAGCGACCGCGTAATAAAGGAGACTCAAGGGGTCAAGTTCGCGTTCTTTAAAATCGAATAGGACTCCGAAAAAGTTGAATGCTAGCCGGATGAGAAGAAAACACGTCTATTCACTTTCGCTTATCATTACTTACTTTATAGTTTTGCGTTTTTGGCTGTTTGGTTGCCGGTAGCCCGGCACCCTTTCCCTAATTAATTTAAATAAATTAATTAATTAATTTTTCCTCCCCGGGAGTTGCAACATGGGTACCACGATATCGACAGCTGTGTCCAGGTCTTCACATCTTACGCTTTTTACCAGAAGCTTTATATGCGATACGAGGCCATTGTGCAGTTCAGAGAGCAATGCATGCGCTCTTTTTGTAGAGCGATTCGTTAAACCTTTTCTGAAATTAGAAAATTTCAGTAAGTATAACTAGTATAGATCGAGTTTTCCTGAAGCTTTTGATTAGTGCGTCCTTTAATTCTGGCCACGTATTATAATTGCTATATACTTTATTATAGTACTATATGCCCTGCCTTTTAATTTTGTCTTCACTAGGTCAATAAATTCTAGTTTCCCCTTTTCTGTATTCTGGATTTCTTTTCTTGGAGGTCGACTAACTAAATAAATTGATCCAGAGATCTTGCGGAACCATCGAATTCGGGTATAAGTTTGATGAATTGTGATGAATTAAAAGTGGAAAACTGTGTAGTATTGAGTTCGTGGGGTTACTTCCAGAGGGGGTTTGCAGATTGGTTTCTATGGAATTGTTTTCTGGGATAAAGGGAGTACCTCCAACACTGAGACTTGGTAGCTCTTTATTCTCAATTTTTAAAACTTCGTCTTTAGACGAAGTGGAGAGTGTTCGAAGTTGTGGTTGCAGAAATTACTTGTGACGCTAGAGATGCTGTTGGTAGTTGTTTAATGATATATTGACGTTAAGAACCAACATATATTATGAAATGTGCCAATTAGAAATAATGGAGAAGCAAATAGGTTTCCACGGATGAGTGTGTGGTTTATAATAAATAGCAAGGAGAGGGAAATATGACACAAAAAGAAATGCGACAGGGGACTCAAGTGTCACAAGAAACGTCTTGTGCGAGCACAGCAGTATGTGTGGGCACAATAATTTTGCATTGCTTTCTTACGGTTGTACTATTCACATTTGGCTCCGTACGGTTGATGACAAAGAGCATGAGCTTTTCAGTGGAGATTTCCTCTATGGTGAAAATCATGAAATTATTTTTCTGTGTTATGTTTTAAGTGAGCCCTTCGCTTACACCAATAGCGTCTTCCATATAAACCAGGTTCTCAATATGAGCCCATATCCGGCAGTGAAAGCCGGTTTCTCACGAACTTTTCGGTCAGCACCAGCCACCCATCAGGTCATGTGTTGGGAATGGTTTTGCTGTCCATGCAGGTTGTTATGAATTCGCTTTGTATTGCCAGTGAAAGACGCCTTTCAGGTTGGCGGGTTCGAGAGCGTCTCCTGTATCTATGTGATATTGAGCGAGCTGCGTAGGCCATATCCTCCATCTTGTGTATAATTATATGATGTTTCTTATCTATACTTTGTTCACTGCTTTCACCTCTAGTTCATTATGAACTATAGATTGGCAGATACAATACTTAAATTAAACTTACTCAAATTACTACTTTGTAAAATTGATTTTATATAGTGAAGTATAAAGTAATAAATGAAATTAAATTGAATTGAAAAAAAAATATTTGTGGTCGATAGAAACTCAATAGGTGCATATTTGTCAACTATCTCTCCCTGCTTAACCATCACCCAGAAAGATTTTATATTGAGATCTTGTACAGTAACCGTGTTTTTCTTTGGTTCCACTAAATTCTTTCCCACCATAAATTCTGTTTTATTTTCTGGCTGCATCAAACAAAATCGGATCACTTTCCACTTTTGTTAAAACAATTGCTTCCGTCGAAGGCTAGAACCTGATTTCGGCAGATGACGACGGAAGAGTTGGCGTTTCCGTATACCATTATCTCATGTTTCCGTATTTCAGGGTTTGTGCCCCAAGGTCGACTACTAGTTCAAGTTCTGTCATGAAATCTGTAACAATAATGCACCAGTTACGTATGTCAGCCACCATAAACATGTAAGTGAAGGTCATTTCGGCCATTTGCATTTTAATGCGAACTTCACCATACACGTTAACCCGTTCTCCAGCAGCTGTTCGCAAGCTATAACTGCTGGTTTTATGTAACCAAGATTGCTTCCTGATGATTGAGGCGCAGGTGTATACTGCCATTAATTTTTCATTACAGCTGACAACTTCTACCAGGAGAACTTCATTGCATCGGTCTTACAATGAAACTTGGACGATGGTTCTATGACCGCCGACTACTTCTACAAATATTGAGGAGCATCCCGACTGATGGCTTCGAGAAGTTTGACCCGCATCCTAATAGCCCTTTCTGGCAATTTCTGCCTCTATTTGCTACTTGCCGCAATGGAGGCCGCCTTTTCGTTGTAACAGTTTTTTACACCGTCATTGTTCTACTTTATTGCAGTCACTGCAGAGCATTCTTTGTGTCTCGCAGAGTATTCGCCAAATGCTACTTCTCTGACAATATGCTTTCCTTTGGAAGCCTGATTAGCCGGTTCCATCGCCAGGGCGAAGGCAAGTGCTTCAGCAGGCGACTCCGCCTGGCCATCTGGCATGGAGCCATTGCAGTGTTTCCCCTCCTTCCGGCAATTGCTTTACAACTATACGCCTACTACATAAGACTATCTACAAAACGTTCCTCAATAGCCTGAACTAAATCCATAAAATCGTTATGTCAATTGATGGTAATTATTCTACTGCAGGATCTTGCGAGGGCATTGTAAGCGCAAAGTACTTCTGCTTATTGTTCATTTATTCGCACAAGTAACCACTTCACACTGTTCCTTATACGTAGACCATGAAGTCTGCACATCGAATGAGGAAGGCTTATTTATTTCACTTTGGACATCTCCGCCGTTTCTCTTTTCGCACTGTGTCAACCTCTTTTGCTAGTCTTGCAACTTTGTCATCGATTTCTTTGAACTTTTCCCGTAAATGTTATTTTGCTCCTGAATATATTTCTATTCGTTCAGTTATTGTTAAATTCTGTTCTTCTGTTCATCTAGCTTTTTATTTTATTCGTTTAGATTTTTCTTTTGTTTGCCCATTTTGAACAAGAGGATTTGCACCAACCCAGCCAGTCATTGCCAGTACTCCTTTGTTTTTCCACGTCAACATCAAAGGAGAATATATCTGAATCATGCCCTGCATTGTACAAAGCATTCTGAAGTCGGAGCTTTTCTCCCTACTGACGCTGAGGTTCCTGTTGTTCAACTTAGATTGAAGTTAAATGAGGGTCAGCTGTAATAGCCTTTTTACACACAACTATCTATCCCACTTCTGACACCAATGTAAAATGTTTATGTGGGTTAAGAGATAGAACTCATTTGTTTCAGCACAATCGTTTTATTCAAAATCACAATACAACAACAATTTATAAGACAATCCACTTTAAACCAACTATTTGACACTTTTATCAGTCACTTTACTGCATTTAATTTTTTACTTAAGCCACTTTACCACTACTCTTAATTCAATTTTTAAATTCAGCTATAGAACTGCTTTCATCTCTGTTCGATGTCAGTATTCTAAGCACTTTTAAATTTAATCCATATGCTGTTTTATGGACAGTTTTGGAAAGTTACCGCTTTACAGTTTTGGAAAGTTATAGTACGCGCTGGAACTTCGCCTATGAGGATATTAAAAATTTTATAAAAGATTAAAACTAATTTATAGTTGGTCTCATACTTACAAAATTCAATAGGTACAATATCTAATTCTGATTCTGCGGCCTTGCATTCTTTTAGGTTATCAACTGCTTGGGAACTCTTGTTGTACTGGAAATAGTTTCCTAGATTTAAGAGGGTGTTAAAATGTTGCCACAGTAAATTGCTATTCAATCTAGAGCTAATGCTGTATCTTAAATAACTGAGTACTCTAATTACTTTCCACAAATCCGTCGATTTTTTGCATATACGTAAAGACAACCTCCGTGCGTGCGATTCATAAAGGAACTATGTACGTTTCTACGGAGCGATAATATTTAGCGGCGGTAACGGGTATCGAAAAATGTAGACCCTACGTGGAAGGATATTTGTTTCAAGTCATCACAGATCATGCAAGTTTGAAGTGGCGTATGAGTTTATAAAATCTTAAAGCACTCTGGGGCTTAGAGCTTCAAGGATATACCTTTGAAATTGACTTACGGTAGTTTAATGTTTAGTTGCGAGGGGTGGTCGTGGTGTAGTGGTACTAGCAATCGCTTCTAAAAAACTTATTGAAGGAATCGACGACGGAGTTCTTCTCCTACACCCCGAAGGGGGACAAGCTGCAAAAAATGCTGCTGAGGGGGTTAGAACCGTCGACTGATCCGGAGGAGCTTCTTGCACTGCTCAAAGAGGAGGGGTGCGAAGAGCTCAAATTCGTAGGGGTTAAGCCATTCGTCACGGCTAGAGCCAAAAGGGAGAAGCGGAAACTACCGTTCTTCCTGGTTCAGCTAAGCCCAACAGCAAACTGGATGGTCTAAGGAGCATCAAAGTCCTAAACTACCAGGTTGTACACTGGGAAAAATTAAAGAGGAGCGAAAACATTTTACAATGTGTTCGTTGCCAAAGTTTCGAGCACGCCGCGTAGAACTGCGAAATGCAGCCTCGATGCGTGAAGTGTGGAAAGAACCACAAATCCGAGGAATGCGCTCTAGGCAAGGACGGAGCGTCAGAAAAAAGCCAACTCTCTTGCGCGATATGTAGGAACACGGGACACACCGCAAATTATCGGGGTTGTCCCAAATTCCAATACATTAAAAGAGTAAATCTGGCTCGGCAGCAGAAAGTGGAAATTAAACGTCCACTCGTGCAGACACAAACACCAGCCGTTACTCCCCACGTTACCTACGCCCAAATGGCGGCAGGTAGGGGAAATTCGGTACAACAACCAAAGGTAGCTTCTCAGGCCCCAGCGCCTAGAGCACCGGAACCTGTACCTGACATGCTGGCTATCTTGCTCTCTATTCAGGGGCAGATGGCTCAGCTTCAGCGTCAAATACAGGAACAGGCTAAGTGGGTAGATCAAATATACGCGCTGCTGCCGGGCCTAACGCACCTCCAGTCGTAATGGGTACGTACATGGCGGAGCAAACCCTGAAGGTCCTTGCTGTGAATGTGAATTCACTGATAAGGCTCGAACGAAGAGCCGCACTATTTTAGTTGCTTAACGACCAAGCCCCTGATGTGCTTTAGGTTAGCGAACTAAGCTTACCAAAAGACACAAAATGAGGCATAGAACATACAAAATAGTACGGAGAAACCGACCCAACTCCATTCAGGGAGGTGGCGTTGCGATTTTCGTACGAAAAGGTATACGTTTTAAAAGAGTATACAGTCGTGTAGTACGTAGATTCCAGGTGCTAGAAGCATGCATCGTGTATATCCCCCTCCGTAGTGGAAAGCGGTTGTACATGGTGTCTGTCTACGCACTAAAGGCTACTCAATCCACCTTATTTATCTCAGAGCTCGAGACACTTTTTCGATTTCTGAGGCTGGAATTGGAAGACAATTATTTTATTATCGGCGGGGATTTCAACGCCAAACATAGTGATTGGGGAAATAATATACCAAATACTAGAGGGAACCTACTATTCATTTGGTGGGGTCAGCACAGTATAATGTATCGACTCGGCCTGAAGTCGACGGATAGTCCGTCGTTTCCTAGACACGGGTCCTATTTGGATCTCCTGATGTTCGACACACGAATACACCTGACATGCACAAACCAACAAACAATAAACTGTCTACTCACTTTTGTGTATGACAGTGACCATTGCGGACTTAGTACCGAAATAACCGTTCCGAACGAAGCTGCGGAATTAGAGTTTGTTCAAAGGCATACCTACAACTATAATAGAGTGCGTTGGACACACTTCTCCAGAACACTGACGAGAGCACTCTCCTCGAATTCGCTCTACCCACCGTCCAATAGAAATCTGTCAAACGAGGAGATTGACAGATATCTAAAACTAATGGACGAGACAATTAAACGAACAATGGACAAAACGATACCTCGGTATCAATACACTGACAACGAAGACTTATTCCGCAACGCAACCATTGACGCACTGCACCGACATAAAAGCAAACTGCTGTCAAGGCTGAAAACCTTGTACAGACAGTTTACTGACAGACATAACTCGGAGATTATGACGCTAAAGTCCTCGATCAAAAACCTGCAAACATTAATAAAAGAAAATTACAAATAAATAAAAAAAACGACGGACAACGAGAACATACTTACAGCAGCAGGCATAGATCTAAATGAAGCTGTTGATGATGACAACTTCTTTGTGATCGAGGATCCGCAGGAGCAGGTAGAGGCTATAGGAGCGACTTTCCAGGAAGTATACAAGGCGAATGACATCATTGGCCCGAACCACGACCTGGAAAATCGAGTCCTTGTGCACAATTTCTACCTTCGAAATGAAGTAATGAATTGGCGATTCGAGAGCTCGGGTTTCACCCAGTTCAGTGACGAGAATATGGAAAATAATGTCATCACCAATGAAATGGTACTACCACCGTTCATTTCGAAGGCAGAGCTCCAAACGATCTTCGAATCACTTAGAAGTAAGAAATCAGTGGGAACCGATGAAATACCGAAATTGTGCTTCGACATCTCCCTCTATAAGCGGTCGACATTTATACCACCCTGTTTAATAATGCAATGAATAATGCACATTATCCAGCGCAGTGGAAAACGGCGGTGGTACATCCCATCCCCAAAAGGGATAAAGACACATCCAATCCGGCGAATCTCCAGTCGATGAGTCCCGACTAAGTGGGTCGAGGACAAGCATATAGTTCCGGATAATCAATTCGGTTTCAAGGCGGGGCATGATGTTATTCATGCTGAGTCTAAACTGGTTTCTGATATCCAATGGAACAAAGGCAAGAATCAGTGCACTGGTGCCTGCCTGATTGACTTGGAAAAAGCCTTCGATACCGTATGGTTAGAGGGTCTCTTTTTCAAGCTGGACAGGTTGGGCATCAGTAAACCATTGCTGTATATTCTTTTTGATATGCTTTCCAGTAGACAGTTCATCGTGAAAAATGGCGATGTGACTTCTGCTGGAACGTTTAACATTAAAAACGGTCTGCAACAAGGTGCGGTAAATTCGCCGATCCTATTCAACATTTACACAAGTGATCTGATAGGTTCACTTCACCATGCCATAGCGTACGCAGACGACTTAATTGCGTACAGATCAGGTCAAAAGATTGAGGTCATTAATATACTCTTGCAACGTGATTTCGATAAAATTAAACGATATTGCGATGACTGGAAGTTGAAAATCAATTTTCAGAAGTCGGAAACCATTTTGTTTAGGACGAGGTCTTATACAATAGGGCGAACCTAATAAGAGTGGACAATTTCGTCATTAAGTTGACTCGAAGGCACATTGCAAGAGCAATGACCTCATCGAACAACCTGATCTCCGGGGCTTACTACCCTAACTATATGTATCATGAGAGAGTTCGCTTTGACGACTTTGTTCCTCCAGAAGCGTTCCTCTACCTAGATATGAAAGGTATGATCCAGGACAGATTGGCGGTGCCGCTAATCTTCCACGTTGCTCGAACAGCTGCGGACAGGCGACTCAACTACGACAGAGACGTCGCACATGGCAGTGCGGAGCGTCTCCGGTTCAGTAGGGCGGTAGGGAGTCGCGACATAAGGGATGTTGCACGGCAGCACCAACAATTTTGGTGGCTTATGGGAGGAGAGGAAGTATCTTCGTCGAATTCATCTAGTACAATACAGCTTCACTCGGAAGCAAAGTCGGTTAGCCTAATTTTTTTTTAGTCATGGCCGGCTTACATAGATTTAAGTAGGATTAAGATAGATATAAGAAAAAAAAATAATAAAAAAAAAAAAAAAATAAATAAATAAAAAAAAAACTATAAAGAACTTAGATGGGTAACAACTTCTCTAAAAGAACGGAAGAAAGGGTAACGCATCTAGGGACAAAGAAAAAAAGAAAAAAAAAATTGTATGATATATACAATAAGTTAGTTTAAGTAGGTTAAGTAGATTAAGTAGGTTAAGGTTTATTTATATGTAGATAGTTTATAAGTTTTAGTTTTTAAGATTTTATAAAAAAAGTCCGTATACTAAGTTTTTGTATTAAATAAAATGTTTTCTTAGTTTTAGTTTAAATAAATATAGAAAAAAAATAAAATTTATAATCGTACGAAACGTCGAAAGACATCAATTAAGTATTATGTTTAATTTAGAGTGCCCGCATGGGGCCAGTAAGTTAAAATAAGATAATTTTAAGTTAATTAAGCTAATTTTTAAGCGTTTTTTGTATAGCGTATAAGTAATAATGAATTGAAAAGAATAAAAATGCATTTAAAATGAAAAAAAAAAAAAACTAGCAATCGCTTCTCAATCGGAGGGTCCAGGTTCGAATCCTGCCTATGAAAAGTCAGTTTTTCATTTGTGTAATTGGAACTCAGACAGAAAAATTTTACGTGTGAAGGCCTAACACTGACACGTAGACTTGGCTGTTTAGAGTTTCAACCACAAAAGACTAGTGCGAATTATAACTTCGAATCATTCTGAATGAAGAAAAAACTCTCCGTCCTATTCGGACTCCCACCCCTGAGAGCGAATATCGAAACCAAATACACCTGAGTTTCAAACCACTACAAAAAAAATTTTCCCTTTCTCCTCCTCCTACCTTTCCACCCGCGCCATGGCAACAGTAAAAGGGTATCTAACCCCTTAAGCGCGCGTAAATTATAAAAAGAAAAAAAAATGCAACTTTCTGCTGCGATCTCCAAAAATTTAACCGACATAATGCTCATTAATCTAACGGATTCCTTTTGCAACCAGAAGAATACCGTCAGATCGTCGATAATGTTGAAAGGAACAAAGAAGCTACCAGACCTTCTGTCTCAAGCGGTTTCGTGTGTAGGAGAGTTTTTCAGAGACCAGGAAATCCATTTCTAGTAGAAATGTCCTGGACGTTATAGATTTTGAAAGCGCCATTAATGTATTTTTGCAGTGTGGAATCTAGTAGCTTATTAGAGTATTCAGAGGTATGGTCGTATCTTCTAAAGCTATATACATAGCATCGTTGAATGCTACTTGTAGTTTATGTTGTAATAGTGAATTAAGAGCACTATGGAAAATGTCTGGATATGTAATGAGTGGCATTACTAATGTAAGTACAAACTTGCGTCGCTGTATTTTCACAGGAGTAAAATACAATGCAATGCACAGGTTACGTAAACATCCGTAGATCCGACTAATAACTGGTGTGGTGTAATGGTAGTAGCAAACGCGTCTCACTCGGAGGGTCCAGGTTCGAATCCTGCCCATGGCAAAATCAGTTTTTCATTGTATAATTGGAACTCAGACAAAAAAATTCTGCGTGTGAAGGCATAACACTGACACGTAGATTTGGCTGTTATAAGAGTTTCAAGCAATGAAAAAAATACTGGGAATTATATCTCGAATCACTCTGAGTGAAGAAAAACTCTCCGTCCTATTCGGACTCCCACCCCTGGAGAGCAAACATAGAAACCAAACACACCTGAGTTTTAAACCACTACAAAAACAATTTTCCTTTCTCCTCCTTCTATCTTTCCGCCCGCGCCCTGGCAACAGTAAAAGGGTATCAACCCCTTAGGCGCGCGTAAATTATACAAAAAAAAAAAAATAAACTGTATTCGTATGACTACAGCCTGAAAGGTTGCGATCAATAATTAAACCATGGCTAGTGAAGTGTTTAATAGCTCTATTTTTAGTATTAGCTAAGCATATATTTGGGAAAATACTAAGATCGAAATTTCCAGTGTATATTGGTATTACTTGGGATTATTAGCGATCTATCAGCGACGGACCAAGCAGAGATTTAGGTAAGACTCTCATTAACTCTAGAATACTAATGCTCGCCTGTGCAGCACAACGTATTTTTATAAGATGTCTACTTCTAAAGAGCAAATAAACGATTGGCTGGATGAATTGTCGTTAGATGAAAACGAAGATGAGTACAATTTGGAGGAAGGACACTTCGATTCCGATGAAAGTTTAGCTGGCTCTACATATTTTACTGAATCTGGCGATGACATGGACAATATACTGGTAAATGAATAAAATGGTGCCAACTTCCAATCCTCCTCAAACACAGCGAGCTCTTTCCAGCACGCAGCAATGGCAGAAATTTCAGCAAATATTGAACTGGAACGTTGTAATCTCGCTTTCCATATCCGTCCTAAGAGGTAAGAACTATTTCCTCCCCTCCGACTTTTCTTTTACATGTAAAATGTAGTGTGTCAGCTGAAGTCGTCGATAAACGTTAGGAAATATCTATTACCATCAGGTGTTATCGTTTGCATGGGGACGCAAACGTCACTGTGGACCAGATCTAATGGATCAGTACTTTCTTTGGTCGATTTAATTTTAAACGGAGGACGAGTCATTTTTGGTTGAATGCATACTTCGTAACAAATTTTTTTTTTGCGTTTGATTTGCTTAAATGGCCCATAAGCACCATTACATCGCTGTCTTTCTTCATCCAATTGGAATTGACTTGGTTAGGCTTGGATTTAATGACAACATCAAATAAATTGTCTTTCCTAAGAAAGAGCTCCAATTTGTATTTCCATATGTTGTAGTTAGCCAACCCCAGTTTTGAGATCGTGGTTCGAACTGATTCTTCCATTATCGCCACGAGGCCAACAAACCAAAATTAAATTCGATTTAACACATTGAGCTTCATAATTATATAATTTGTTGAAAGCATCCACACTGGGTTCATAACCTGTTGAAGTCTTTATGATTTCCAAGGTTTAAGAGTAAAACGCAGCTACATACATAATGTATTTGGCGATAAGAGAATCCATTTATTATAAAAATATGGGAAAAAGGAAATGACAGATGAAAAAGGAGGTGAATGTAGCATTTAATATTCTGGTCCAATATTGAGTTTTATTTGATTTTTAAAATTATCTAAGAATTTTTGAACGCTTGGTATTATCTGAGTACGAATATGAGGCGTTATGTCAGCAACGAAGTCTTCCTTGCATGGGTTTCTTATTAGCTCACAGACATGATTGTATTCATTTTTTGGACATTAATATCCCCACCCCAGTTAGTCCTTCTAAGATATTTTAGAAACAGGAACTACTTCTTTCTAAGCTTTACACATTCCTCTACAAATCAGTTGGCTGTAAAAGCAAACTGTTTCTAGAATTAAGATTGGCCAGAAATACTCGTACACATTGCTTAATGATTGGAACATAGATGAACTAGGCTAGACGGCAAACTCTACTAAACTTTTGCAAATCCTTGAACTTCGCACAGACATACTGAAAGTGAATGACCAACATACATATTTTACAATCTTGTAAATTGGGAGAATTTGCTAGAATGAGAGCAATTTGCACGTAAACATTTTTGTGTAAAATGGGCGAGTTTTGTGTAAAATGGTAGGGACATTGACATTGATGCAATTCACACTTATTCATAGACAAGTTCACACGGATAGAGGCAATCAATGGAAAGCGGGTTATATGCTATAGTTTATGTGCTTCAATACATTCATATAAAAACCACTTCAAAATGTTCAATAAGCATTTGTTCATTCCTGTTTATAAACCGCATTGAAAATTTGAAACCGCATTGAAATATCACATAAACACTTTCAAATCGCATTGAAACACTTTACTCTCTCGCGCTCTCATCATCCGAATTAATTTACAAGCACTTCGAATTTATCAAACTGTCAGTTCAATCAACTGTTTGTTAAACTCTCTCAATTTTCTCTCGCTCATTTTGGATTTGGTATTGGATAATTTCATATAAACACCACCATTTCTACGGGTATTGAACCAATGCAGATGGACTAAAAGCACATTGAGCTGTCTTATAAACTGGTTAATAGATTTTTTTCTCTGTCTATGGATTTGAAGAACTGATGGAATCACATCTGCAATTCACCGGGAGTCACTCTCCCTGTGAGGAGAGAAAATTGCTTTTTCTTTCTTAACTTACGTAAGCTCTAAGTGGCTGAAATCATATTGCTAGATGACGATACGGAAAATTGAAAAAAAGAGCAAAACAAAATTAGGTGGACGCACTTCGCAGTTCTCAATCAGTCTGAGAGAGTTACCTTCAGAAACGTAGTCGAAGAGCATAAAAAAGAAGGAATAAAGCTAGCATTACACAGTAATTTTGATGACAAATGAATTTACTTTACCTATATGAAATATTTTATCCAGTATAATATATTTAATATTTTCTCTATTAAAAAGTTTTTAGTTTAATCGGCTTTTTCAAATAGTTCAGATTTTGATGGAAACCTTTCGATAATGCTGGCCAATGTTATGAATTTTACAATAGAAGAAAAAGGTTGTAACTCTAAGCCCCGAAAAATCATAGCTCTTAATTTACGAAGTGCATTTTTTGCAGCATCAATCCATTCTAACTAAAGAAGAAAAGGAAATGAAACCAATTGAAACATAATTTATCGTTTCGATTTCGAATGAATTTTTTTCTCTCTTTGCGAATTCAGTCCTGTACAGAAGGATACAGAAAGCTGAATACACGTTCCACATACTGTGCGTTGAAAGGTACAATCGATGCTGCCAGAATCGTGAACAAAAACTGCATATTTCTAAAACAATGACGAATTTATCAACATCATTGGAAATTCCAAAATAAAGCTCCCAATAGTTGTACATAACAGTCATTGCCACGTAAATCCCTATCAGGGCCAATAATGGACTCGCAAACACTTGAAGTTGCACAAAGTTTTTCCTTATTTTTAAATACAAAATAAATGCTTCATCCAAATAGATCACTCTGCCATCTACCAAAAGAAATTAAAGATGATCCCAGTACTGAGACCTTAAACACAATGCTTGCAAGCCCAGTAAGTATAGCCGAATTTAATTCTACTACTTGTAATCCAATTAAAATTCCTTTACCCACAATCGCCACTACAAAAAACTAATTTGAAGCGATTAAGTTTGTATTTGCGAATTATATGAAATGCATGCAGAAGCGTCGTAAAGCACTCTATAATTTGTTTAGATTTTTTCCAATGAATGATGGAAATTAGAGTTTCTGATCCTGTTATATGTAAGGTACAAATGAAAGCTTTTATAAATAGCGACACATCCATATACTCGTATTGGCCTAGACTAAGAAAAAATGAATGTTGTTAGCAACGGTATAATCAAACTTATGATTGGCGACAGAAAACCAGAGCAAATTGCAAGAGCAGAATATTCAAACGTTTGTTCCTCCTTTTAAAAAACCAAGGGGAATATCCCTATTATAAAGGAAATCCCGTAAGCAAACTGCAAAAAAACAAGTATTAAATTATCTTTTTGTGACATTATGAAATTAAGGACTAAGAAAGGTAGAACTGTAGTAAGCGAAAAGGACGTTTGTACCTATATTTTCCACATACCATATGTACAATACACGTTTCAAGTAATTATGTACATACATAATATATTGTACTAATGACTACCTTACGACTGCAATTGATGTAGAATAATTGAAAGCCGATAATGGAATGGGTTTCTTCGACTGATTAAGCATTTAAAATTATCCAGTGCGATTTTTTTGGTGGTTCGGTGCTGTAGGAAAAAAGTTGGCCCTGTGAAGTGTAAAATTGGCGATGCCCAGTGTTGCAACTGTTCCTACACATCAATTGTGCTTATTTTACCTCCAAGTGGTAATCATAGGGTACTGGTCGATGTCCATCTGGACTCCACTCGCCACTAAGCCCGAGTGATGGCTATAACAGCACTACTACCGGCCCAGTGGATGAATTCCACAGATGGAATCATCGGTGGAGTATAATCACGGAATAAAACAAATAAGACCTTATCCGGGCTACTACAACATATTTATATTTCGGAAAAGATTTCCGAAACTAAGTCACGGCCCAGAACGGGTTACTAGCTTCGGCCCCTCGTCCTAGGAGTATCTATAATAGTACTGGCCCTCCAAGTTCGGGGTTATGCCGTCAGGGCAACTGCCCGC
This sequence comes from Volucella bombylans, assembly GCA_949129095.1. NCBI lineage: Eukaryota > Metazoa > Arthropoda > Insecta > Diptera > Syrphidae > Volucella > Volucella bombylans. Next base: position 243,064,707 of record OX422140.1, read on the forward strand.
CATGGAAAAAAACCCACAGTTACAACGCAACAATAAGCCTCCGATACGGACAACCCCTGCAAAGGAAACAAGGACAACCAACTTGGGATCTGTATGTGGAATATTAACTCCCTTAATAGGCCACGTGCAGCCGAACAACTAGTGGAGGCCCTGGATCCCAATGGGATGGGATGGACCAAACAAAAATAGGATGAAAAACTGCGACAACTTATACTGCGATCGTTATCGAAGGCAAAAGCAGCACGTATTTGGATGCGGATTTGTTGTCACATGCAGACTAAGGCAAGTAGTTTTGAGTTTATCGCATGTTAACGAGCGCCTCGTTACAATCCGTATTAAGGCCAAATTTGCCAAAATTATCATTATACTCTCGCACGCCCGCACAGAGGAGAAAGATAACGACATCAAAAATAGTTTCCATGGGCTCTTCCCAAGACCACGTATGACATTAAAATTCTCCTCGGCAATTTTAATGCAAAGCTAAGAAGAGAGAGCATTTTGGTAGAACGGATTCAAGCTAATCGATTTTGTGGCGGGGCAGAATTCGTCGTAGCTAGCACGCGATTCCCGCATCTCGATATTCATGGAGATCTCGTGATCAATCAACCGTCAGCCAGATTGACCATGATCCGATTGACGCACGGCACGTTATGGATGTTAGAACGTTCCGAGGGGCAAACATCGACTCGCACCAATACCTTGTTGTAACCAAGGTACGGTTGCGGATATCCGTAACATTGCAAAGACAAGCTAATACTGTGAGGAATTTTACGTCCGACGGCTACATTCGCAGGAGATCCCCAAATCCATTCCGATCGAGCCTCCTTTAATCACTTAAGAGATCCTAAAGAGGCCAAAAACCCATCAGAGATGGTACCTCTGATCTGCTGGGTTTCAAAGCTGCCTGACTGCCGAGCTCTTCCATGGAATTTGGTAGCGAGCATACAATATAGGGTGGCCGTGGTGTAGTGGTACTAGCAATCGCTTCTCACTCGGAGGGTCAAGGTTCGAATCCTGCCCTTGACAAGCCTTTCAAGTTTTTCATTTGTGTGATTGGAACTCAGACAGAAAAATTCTGCGTGTGAAGGCATAACACTGACACGTAGATTTGGCTGCTGTAGAGTTTCAAGCACAAAAAAAATACTGCGAATTATAAACTTCGAATCACTTTGAGTGAAGTAAAAACTGTCCGTCCTGTTCGGGCTCCCACCCCTGGAGAGCGAATATCGAAACGAAACACACCTGCGTTTCAAACCACTACAAAAACAATTTTTCCTTTCTCTTCCTTGCTCAATATCAGCGTGGCTTCAGGGCAGGAGAGTCCACCATCGACCTAATATTCAGACTATGGCAGATCTTGGAAAAACCCATGAGTTCTAAATCGAGACACACCACCTATTCATCGATTTTAAGCCAGCATATGATAGTATCTATAGAGACGAGCTATACAGAATAATGTCATGTTTTGGCATCCCTGTCAAACCCATCTGTTTGAGCAGAATTGCGATGAATAATGCACATTGCTCCATAAAGGTCGGCAGCCGTTTGATGTCAAAAAAGGATTTGGACAAGGAGTCGCGTTGTCATGGGATTTCCTTAACTTCATTCTGGAAAGAATAGCGCAAAATTCACGCACAATAGGCACAATCTTTCAAAAGTCTGTCCAATTACTCGCATATGCCGGTGATATTGACATAATCGAAAGAAAGGAGCGTGATGTCAGCGGCGCTTACGCGAGTATTGAGACGGAAGCGACAAAGATGGGTTTAGTGGTCAATGAGAGCAAGTGCCAGTATATGCTGTCTACAGTAAAGGACACTCAACACCAACGTCTCCGAGAGAACGTCACAATCGTCAGATATAACTTTGAGGTAGTTAAGGACTTTGTCTACCTAGGCTCGTCTATCAATTCAGACAACGACACCAGCGCTGAGAAGAAATGCATAATAACTCTTGCCAATAACCAGCAAAGCCTCGCTCTAACATAAGACCCTAATAGTCCCAGTCCTGTCCTGTGGCGCAGTGTTATGGACTCTATCAAAAATAGATGAATGTGCTTTAAGAGGAAAATTCTTCGAGTGATTTTGGGTCTCGTCTGGATATATGGTGAGTGGAGAAGGAGATATACGAAGAAATGTAAGGGCTGTACAGCGGCATCGACTTAGCCAGAATATCGAAGGTCCAACTTAGGTGGCTGGGTCATGCAGAGGGGATTGAAACCAATGCTCCTGTTCGAAAAATCTTCGAATCCGCTCCCGAGGGACAGTGAGAGACCGCGACTCAGGTGGCGCACGCAAGTGGAAGGGACCCAACCTGCCAAAGCGCCACCTTAAGTAAGAAAGTAAGTGTGCTTTTGTATTGGTTTTAAATCATTAGGTGCGACCCCATAAATAGCTTTAACAAATCGAAGAAACCATCCATAGGGTAGATAGGTAGGTAGGCAAAAGTGACCGTTGGAAAGGCCAACCCATTTAGTCCTATTGGCCCATTGTGATGCCTCCTGGATCTATGATTCTCTAACTCATTAGCTTATGGTGAAGCGTAGGAGACTGTTAACATCTATACTCTTTAGGTCGTTTGTGAAGTTTTCTTCTCTGGGAGAGAGCTGGGCATGTACAGAGAAGGTAGGGGATGGTTTCCTCTTCCTCCTCGTCCACACAGCTTTTACAGAAATTATTGGTTAAAGCGCCAGGTCGTCTTGCATTCTTGCTATAAGACAGTGTCCGGTAATGACAGCTATGATGGCGCTGAGATCTTTCCTAGTTAGAAGGCTCAGACTCTTAGAGCGATTAAGATCCAGAATTGGCCAGATCTGTTTTGTCGCTAGACATTTTGGTCCAACAGTCCACCTAAGGTCTGTTCTTTTATTAGCATCCAGCCTTAATATCGATTTGCACGTAGCGATAGGTATATCCATGGTACCCTTTTCCGCTAGAATAGATAGAGTGGTTCCAATTTTGGCGAGTTCGTATGCCCTACAATGCCCTGGAATGTTTAGGTCTGAGGTCCTTTGGAACAACATGAGATCATTTTCCGGCTTTGGGAATTAAAACTGCATTGACTTCTGTCCATGAAAGTGGAATATGGATGAGTTCTACACAGCTCCTCATGATATTCTCTAGCGTAGGCAGGATAATATCTGAGGACCTTTGTTACTCTGCAGGTATTATACCGTCCAGGCCAGCAGACTTGTATGGCTTGCGCTATGCGACCAAAGCAGTTTGTCTCTTGTAATCAGAGAACGAATTTTGGTCAAGATTGTAGTAGTCTTGTTTGGGTTACTACTGGCCGGAAGGTGGGTGTCCAGTAGCTTGTTGAGGATTCATCACTTGAGGTTGTTCAAGAGCCATCGGTTTTTTTCAAACAACTAGGCATCAGGAAGCGGTGATTGAGGGTCAGGGTAAATTGCTTGACTTTCATGTCAAGGTCATTTGTGTCACGCGGGGGACTTGAGTGTTTAGAGGGTAGCGTTTCTGACAGTATTCCTCTGTATTTTGGTTAATCAGTTTTCCGAAATCATCCTCTGAATTCTATTTCGTCATCGGTTTCCATTTCCGACAGAATGTCATAAGAAGAGACCAGCGGCTTAATTATCGCATCGGATAGAGTCGTCGCTCCCTATTCATTTCTAAGGTTGTATTTGAAGTTTCAGTTAAACGAGGAGGAGGTTGCTTATCAGCATCCAGTTCATCCCTTTTGCAGACCCTTAGGTGAAGTGACTCGAAATCGAACCGAATCATATGCGCTGGAAGTTTAGTTGATTCCTTATTGATTACGATCAATAGCCACTTAGTTAGTCCAGTTTGGCGGCTTTGCAGTCATGAGTCGGAGCCTGATGATCTCCAGAATGCTTTCTGTGACCAATTTGGTGTTATTTCATTGTGCGAAAGTTAAAACTTTTAAAATATGGCCTTATTTACTTTTCAAATGCGAAATAAGGCCAATTTCAAAAATTGGTCGTATATGACTTTTCAAATGTGAAATAAGACCAATTTTTGAAAGTTGGCCATATTTTACGGCATCGAATAAGCCTCCCAAATATGAAATAAAGATCGTTCTAATGTGCGATGTTAGAACTAGATGCATATTCGATGCATCGTCATATTTAGGAAAAAACAGGGATACATCTAATGCTCATAAAAATTATTTATGGCACCAAGCGTAACCTAACGGCTGCTAACCAGTTTACATCTGTATCCTTAGCTGATGAACCGTATAAATGAACATGTATCTTGGGACAACCCGAAATAAAAAAACAGAAGTTCCGGCAGAGTTCAAGCATAACATATCCCGTCCCGTTGTAGCGTCCATGTTTGGTTTTCATGATAAACTCACTCTTGTCAGGTACAAACCGAAACCACAAAAGACTGTCCCCTTACTGTTCACCAAGCACGATGAACCTGTCATTTATCCGGTATCGACAAAACCTGCAATAATAGTGTTTTACAATGGAACGAAAGGCGCCGTAGACACATACGGCCAAATCAGTGTTGATAGTTGATTGCCGTGGGGTGCGCTTCATTCAAGAACTTATTGCTCCTTTAAATAATTGATAATATTCAATATGAATTGTTCGGTGTGTGTACAAAAAATTGATAGAAACTGTTTATCTAAAATTATTTCCAATGATTGCAAGCATTGCCTCCTTTTTACTTGCGTTAAAGTAACTGAAGAAGATGCTGAGTATTTTAAATTGAGTGGTAATTCTTTTCGTTGTGACAAATGTGCAGTTCTTAGACGCTGTTGACTTCATATGCCAGTCTCGGCATCTACCAAAACAGCTAACTGCAATAAACCAAACCAGCAGGAACAGCAACAACAAAAGCAACAGCAACAAAAAGAAACAAATCACCAACAGCTGCTATCGAGCCCACCCAAAACAATGGAGATTGTGAAGTTCAGTACACTCTTCAGATGGTGTACGTAAAGCTATCGCAATTAGAACAGATAAACAAACTGTTTCTGCAAGAAGAGAATGAACTACGTGCAGAAAACGCTGGCCTCAAACAGAGAGTAAATTTTCTGGAGAGCACAGTTAACCGGCAACAAACGCTAAACAAAACCACCGAAATTGTGGATGTGTCAAATGTCACTCACTCGACCGCTATCAAATTGTAAATTGAAGTTGTTGACAACGAAATAGAGAAGTGCTATGTTAAAAATACAAAAACAAAATCTTCATCTGTTGCTAAACGGGTCATATGTTTAAGTTTTGCTAGCCTAATAACACAGCGAATAATGTGCGCACAAAGGACAAACAAAAACAAACTAAATGGTTTTTCGTATAGCGTCGATGGACCGGTGGATTCGAGTGGTAGTAGCACCAGCAGCAGGAAAAAAGAGAAAGGTTCCAGAATTTTAATCAATGATGATCTTACAAAATACACTGCGGCGCTCTTATCAAAAGCAAAAGAAGCCCTGAAGCTGAAAGGAGGAAAATATGTGTGGTTTGGTAACAATCAAATTCTCATCAGAAAGGAAGAGGAGGAAAAGTCATCTGAATTAAAGCTTTTAACGGCATGTCCCGCCTATTCTCGGGATTATTTTTCGCACGCGCGGCCCACCGGAGTCTCACTTTGGAAAAGCAACAAAAAAACGAGTTTCCACTAAACTGCACAGTCACTATACTGAGCTTTTGTTCCTGGCTATGATATGTCCCTTTCTGGCACAACCTAGCTACTCCTGCTCCGCTATCCTTCTTCTTCTCCTTTATCTCCTTTTCCACTTCCCTCCCCTTTCCATACTCTTAGGTTCTACAAATAAATTTGCGAAAATCAATGTTTCTTTTCTTTCCGTTGCCCGGGTAATTTTCCCCCATCGAATTACACTAATAAAAATTTTGCAAAAATCAAAACGACCGAGGAGGAGAAATCAAATACGATGGGACGGTAGCTGGAGTGTTGGTACGACAGGAAAAAAGTGTAGATATCCAGAAGGGATTGCATCTCGATCCAACCATGCGTCGGATCGGCGCCCCTCACGAAAGCTACGTTTAGTGCCTGTGCAAATTTTTATGTATTTTACCGCGGATCCCTATCTACTCCGGTGAATCGGCGTTCAGCTTTGTTGGGGGGGGGAGTCACTCCTTACAAATATTTATTCATTTTTTATGATTGGGCCCTTCTGCCCTCTGTCCATGTTTTTTTGTACCATCGTTGTTTGTTGGTTGTGGTTGGTTGGTGATGGTTGTTGTTGGTTGTTCTGGTTTGTTGTTGTGCGTTGGTTCTTCGATTTTGATTGTGTGTTTGTATGTTCCCTCGTTAGAGGGTGTGTTAATACTTGGCCGTCCGCCTACACGCCGCTGCTGCTCCTTCGGTGCTCCATCGGTAGGCTGCTGGCTTAAAAAGGGGTCGTCATCCCTTTATCCATCGAACCTAACTTTTAAATCTGGTAAGTCGTTGGGGTGTGCCCGATTATACTGGCGCTCCGCCTGCATACTACTGTTGCTCCTTTGTTGCTCCCTCGTTGGGGTGTTGCTATAAAAGAGATCGTTGTCTCTTCACTTGGCTCGTTGCTAGCTACATCCACATAACTTGTGGGATGTGATGCCGGTGTCCGCAGGATGGGGTGTTATTTAAGCTTCCTGTTGCTTGGCTTTTGTTGGGATTTATGTTCCAGGGATCATCTTCCCCCACCCGTCATCATCGTGTTGGGGTGTCCGGATTGAAAGGACCGTCCATCCCCACCCGTCGGCGACTTTCAGACGTCCTGCTTGATGCTGCCCGTTGCGAGTCTCCCGTCTACCTTTGGCTCCGACAACGGTGTTCCTGGTGGACCTCCTGTCGCACACTGGGGTTCCTCCCGTGAACCTATGTGGGTTGTTTTCCGAGATCTACGGTTGGTGGGCCACTGGCTGATGGGACCATGACAGCCCTCCACCTCCGCCAGAGCTCGGTGTTCCCTCTAAACGAAAAGAGTGACCAAGGGGACTTACAAGGAAAAAGAGAGCCAAACTTGTTGCGGGAAAATTTACATTCCTAAGAAGCGCAAACCATTTCCCGAGGATAAAGGTTTTTTAAGAGAGACATTCCCATCAAGGCCAATACCGCCAGTGTATATAAAAACAAACTCAAATTCTGACCCAATCGGTCTTTCAAGCTACTCTTCTCTACTGGGACTTCAGACTCTTCCGGTTCAGCGCTATAGGGCTTAATGTCCTTAGCGTGCCAGGTACCGTTATTTTGACCATTCGAATCCACCAAACTGTATGTCCACGCTGACACACGTTTGAGGATCCTAGTAGTAGTTAGCGGCGTCAGACAACACGAAGTTTCGTCGCCATACTAACTTGTTCGGGAGATATTGCACATCTCACCATCGCAGGTTATAGGCTTTCGACGAGTTCTTCGCTGCCGTCACTAATTTCCTACGAATATCTTCCCTCAACATCTCATATCTCCTACCTAACTCCGGTATATCTAAGTCCCTAACATCCCTATTCCTTTCCCTACTTTGAATGTCTACTTTGAATGTCCCTACCTATAGTACCTATGGTCTCACTACCTGGTACTATGTCCCTACTACCTACCCTACTCTCGCTACCTATGCCTCTGGAGATAATCCCTCGAGGCATCAAATTCTGTGCCGCGAGTCACCATCTCCCTCCCCAAATTCACGCAGTATGGGGATACCCCCAGCACCTCATGTTGGGTCGTGCGAATCCTCAACTGCGAATCCAACCTCGATGTTTCTCCGAGACATACGCTCTAAGCATTGTCTTGATTATCTGGTTAATCCTCTCCGCCGGGTTAGCCCGCGGATGGTAATGGGCCGTAAACCTAATTTGTGACAGAGAGCTTTAAGCTCCCTTCCGCGAAATTGGGGACCGTTGTCACACACGACAACCTTGGGTACGCCGAACAATAAGAAGACATTTGCTTCTACTTCCTTGCACACTGCCCTTGCAGTTGCGGAACGTAGAGGAAAGTGCAAGGGGAATTTGGAAAAATAATCGACCACGGTGAGAATGTAATTGTAACCCCGAGTGGACTTGTTAAGTGGGCCTAGCAGATCTACACAAACCATTTCCTAACACCTTGACACCCTTACCCTCTCAACCATCAGACCAGCGGGTCGCTCGTTCACAGGTTTCACCTAGTGACAAATCGTGCAAGTTTTCACATATTGAGTTGCTTCTGACCACATTTTCGGCCAGTAGTAACTAGCTCCTACTCTCGCAAACGTTTTACGGACGCCCATGTAACCCACTAATGGGTTATCATGGCACGCCTGTAAAATCCCTAATCTACCTAACTTTCTTACTACTAATTTCCACTCGTTACTGTTATCTTCATAAACGACTACCTGCCTATCCTTCACAAACTTGAAGAGTTTGCTGCCCTCTACTCTCCACAAGGGGTAGGCTAACGGGTTAGCTTCTACTGCCGCAACCATTTTCCTAATCCAAAGGTCTTAATCCGTTTCTGAGATCCCAGCCAACTCCGAGACTCCTCGCGAAAGCGAGGGAACTACATGCTTTTTCCCTTTCTGTGGACTATCTGAAAATCGAATTGCTGCAGCCTCACTGCCCATCGACCTAGTCTCCCTTGAGGCTCCTTAAGGTTGCTCAGCCACACTAGCGAATAATGATCAGTTATGACTGTAAACCGAACCCCTTCGATGTACGGTCGCTACTTCTCAATCGCCCAAAGCACAGCCAAGCATTTCTTCTCTGTGGTAGAGTAGTTCCTCTCGCTTCTCTGCAGGGACCTACTGAGATAACAAATAACCTTCTCACCATCCACCAACTCCTGAGATAATACGGCCGCTATTCCATATTTCGAGGCGTCTGTCTGAACTACGAACGGTCTATCAAAGTCTGAACATATCAAAATGGGTGCCGTCACTAAACATTGTTTCGCGTTCCTAAAACCTTCCTCACACTCGTCCGTCCATATAAATTTCCTATCTTTCAAATTTAACAAACCTGTTAAAGGCCTAACTAGAGCAGCGAAGTTTGGTACAAAACGTCTGTACCAAGAAATTGTCCCTACGAAATTTCTAATTTCCTACACACTCTTGGGTGCGGGAGTCCTAACCACGCTATCTAACATACATTCTCTGGATCTACATGCAGTCCATTCCTGTCTACTACATAACCTAAATAATTAAAAGACGGCATACAAAAGTTACATGTTTCTCGACTAACTTTTAACCCTGCCTCACAAAATCGTTTAAAGAGTTTAAGGGAATGCCTTTCGGGCTACACAATGTGCCTGCTATGTGGCAGAGATTCATAGACAACATCTTAGGTGCTGATCTAGAGTCACACATATTTGTGTACCTGGACGACATTATTATCGTCACAAATACATTCGACCAACACTTTAATATACTGGAAGAGGTCACTATTCGGAACCGTGAAGGCTGTGAGCGGGCGCGATCTCTCCTCCATGGTGATCTGCCAGTAGGCCGACTTTATATCTAATGACGTTGGATATCTGGCCTCCCTAAGCTTATCCAATGTCGATGAGATAAATGGCAATGGATAATCATCCCTATCTGTAACCTTATTAACTTTAATATAGTCGACGCAGAACTTAAAATACCAATTTTTTTCTTGATAAGGACTAACGGAGATGCCCACGGACTATTCGATTTCGCGGTGACTCCCGCCTCTATCATCTCGTTTAGCTCCTTATCAAGGTGTTTTTGTATCGCAGGCGACACAGGGTAATACCGTTGTTTAATAGGTTCTGCCGACGTCCTAATCTTGTGTTTTACCAACTGAGTACACCGCAATCCCTCATGCATTGACTCAAAAATACCGTCGACCAAAGCTTCCATCTGCCCTAATTCGGCGACGTCCAGCTCGCAGATCTCGCAAATTACGACAATCGAGGAAACCGACTGTTGGCTCGAAAAGTTCCGCACTCGTGAATTTAAATCCGGGACTATTCCCGCCAGTGCAGTGCCCAAAAATCTGCACCCAGTATCACGGTGTGGGGTATCGCTGGTATAACGAGACATTCTAAATAAACGGACTGACTTTGTACTCCAATTGGTAGAGACGCAACCAACACGACATCTACGCTTTTTCCGTCCACTAACGCGACGGACCAAACCTCATTTTTCCCTAATCTAAGCCCTAACTCCTTGAGTATACTCCATCACTCACCCCCTATTATAGTGCGAGAAGCGCCTTTATATAAAAGACCTAACATACCTATAACATAAATACTAACCCCTACATATAAACGCCTATCTTTGCCGTTTGCCTCCAAGCTAAACCCTAATTTAACTTTGAGCTCCCCGACTGGGCTCCAACAGGCGACCAATCCCCTACTTGGGTGCGCGTGGTGGGATGTGCCCTCTGGCAACCGAAACTCTGGGCTCATCTCAGTTCACGAACGCCAAATCTGGCTCCAACAACCGACGCGACCTTGGATTGGATGGCGGTGCAAACGTTTCCACTATAGCTCGCACTGTCTCCAACCTGCGACCCAATTTAACCAGGTCTGCAACAGTCTTGGGGTCTGCTAGCCCAAGTTGGGTGGAAGCGGGTGGAAAAGCTTGACTGATCTTGACTGGAAAAGCTTGACTGAAGTTTTCCACCCGCTCCAAAAATTATTTGACTGACGCACCACAACGTTCCCCCGTGAACTTAACAACCCACTCTGCCAGGTTTTCCCCCCTCGCATACGGCAAGCGCTCGCTGTGGTCACCAGTGGTTGCGTAAAAATCGGTTTTTTCTGCAACAGCAGGCGTCACCGGTGATCTCACAGCTAAGACTGGTGTTCTGTCCACTGCTTGATGCTGCTGGAGGGAAAACCTCTTTTGCCTGATGTGCTGCTGTTGTTTCTCGTTGTGCTAACCCAACCTTAGCTGTGATGGTCGGTTCTTGACGAGCCTCGAGCACCATGGCTCTCCCTCGTCCTCGTAGCCTACCTCACCCTCATCATCCGAATCCTCCTCCATACCTCCGGCTATCTCTCCGGCCAGTAAGATCAACCTATGTTTATGATTACACTTCTCCTCGGTTTGCTCAATAGAAGTATCTCTCGCCCTATCCAACCTACTAAGAGCCCATTCTATTTTGGTAAGAACCTTCAAGTATTCCTTCGACTTAGGATTACTTGGAGGTTCTTCCAAGAGCTCTTCAATTTGCTCTATTTTTGCCCTTATTTGTAGGCCAATTCTAGATTCAGAGATCCTCTGCGTTCTAGCATACGAGCGGATCTCAACGACTTCCTCATGGCATCCAAAGTGTCAATGGGAAGACCGCGAGCCTCCATCTCGTATGCCATCTCATCCACAGCGAGCCTATTTATCTCCATTTTCAAAGACGGTTAAAAAAACGAAGGCAACAAAAAAAAAACGATGTCGTAGGAAAAACTTTACAAGAAAAATTAGCCCGCCAGGAAAAAGAACGTCAAAAGTCACCAAAAGGAAACCAAACCCACGATGTCGACGAAGGAAAACTAAACGTAAAAGGAAAAAAACGAGAAAAACAAGGGCAGGACACAATAAAGCACACGATGTCAAGACAACTTAAACGAGAACGATAAACAAGGGAAAAGCTCACGCCAAAAGTGTATGGTCACACTCAAAATCCAGAACAAAACGAAAAAAAGCGGTTGGTCACCCTGAACCCTTTTAGAAAAAGAACAAATAAAAACCCCACGGAAGAAAAAACTCAAAAAAAATTCCACCAATTACAATAGAAAATATATGTACGCATATTGTATATAGATGGCTAAATAACTTAATGTGGATATGTATGTACGCAAGTACGTACTATTATGAATAAATGTGTATGGTAGTGTCTTGGGTTGATTGTGAATGTCCTCCGACTTTTATGTTTTAGAGTTTTTCAATATATGTATGTACAATATATAAAATGTATTTAACGGAAGAAAGGAAATAAAACCACTTGTTTTCTGTTCGGTGTTTTATTTTTTATTTTCAGTTTCTTACTGTTTGTATATCTGTACAAAATGTTGTTTAAATTGTATGCGTTGCTAAACATTTATTTGAAACTTGACACTTGTGTTTAGTTACGTTTCCATTAAAAGCAAAGAATTAACAAGTTTTCAACTACTAATTTTAATATACTCGAACATAAAATATACATATATAAATATTTGCTCAAACATTCTCCCCGCACGGTGAACAATGTTCACGATGATATAAATACATAATTTGCATCTTCACTTTTGATTTTGTGGGTTGACCTTAATAATGCCGGTTTCTTCTTTACGATCTTCACAAGATGTTCACCTTGAAATTGATTCCTCATTATCGACCCTGATATGTATTGTCTTGAGTATATAGTGTCATCTCACGACATGTAAAGACAAATGCGATTAGTGAAATGAATACAAAATTTATGTAAAAGTGTGACAACAATAAAAGAAATGGTATGCAAAGTATTCGCAAATTGCATTGCATATATCAGCTGATCCGTTTGCACTCATGCTGATAAATAAGACGCAGGTGATACTTTCGTCCTTTTCGCAAATTGTGTTACGATGAGTGCAGTAATTCGCTTTCAGTTGAATTGAAAGTTCTAATTCATGGTATTGCGCTTCGGTGTATGTTTTGTTTTGTGCGATTTTTTTTTATTATTGTACTTCGCAGTTTTTTTTGTCGGTGTTTATATTTTTGTATATTTATTAGGTGAGTGTTTTTCCAATTTGTATTCCTTTTCGGCTAATTTCGTGTAATTTGATCTGTTTTAATTGTTTTCACGATCGCTGGAGTAATAGAGTGTGATTGGGAGTGAGTATACGAGTATGTACATACGTGAAAGAGAAGATTTTGAATGATGTATGAAAGTCCGCTTTCACACGTCGCAAGTGTGTAATGCGCATGTTCTGGTTATTTTCTTTTGAACTGTCATTCAGTGATGCGCGCATCTCTACATGAAGACTTTCCCCTTCTTTGGGTTTGCATGTTATATGACAGTTCTCTTTCATTTCATCTTTGGCGCTCAGTCTTTCATAATTGAAAATGAGCCCCCTTGTTAACTCTTTGGTCCATTTCAGTTCATCCGCCATACTGAAATGTTGTGCTCGTAACACAGCGGAAGAAGTAATGAAGCAAATGCGAAAAAGAAAGAAGAAGGAGAAAAAGAAATGTCAAAAACTTGCAATGAAATTGCTACCCACATGCAGTGGAAATTTGGTTAATTGGGTATTTTTTGTTTCATTATTTCTCTCTTTTGCACTCATTTGAATCTTTCGAAACTTGCGACGTGTGAAAGCGGACAAATCCATCGCCTAGGTATTCCTTGTTTTGATTTGGAAAGGGTGCTTTCTTTTTTATTTAATTTATTTAATGTGCATTGGTGGATTTATGTGGATTGGCAAGGAATTCAGGTGAGTAAATTTATTATTGAATGATTTGTTATTGATTTTATTTTGCTGAGCCTTTATCATTAAATTCTAATATTATTGATTCAGTCTCCGGCTATCCACCGAACAGTGAACATCGTTTTCTTCATCGGTCTGAGCTTTGTACTTTAGTACTCGTATATTTTCTTAAGAATTTAATTAAGTCAATTTTTTTTTCTATCGTTTGCTATAAAACCTACTGCACTTTCGAGTGTTATAGCTATTTCGTGAGTTCAGTTTTTACCTCGCTTGAACACATGGCTCCGGGGCCAAGAAAAAAACCCGGGAACCGGTTCGCCGAGCTTTCGGAAGACCCCCCGCCCCTACCTCAAGCCAAAAAACACAAACCCTCATCTTTTTCTGATGAATTTCCTACTCTACCTACGACTTCTTTCCACAAAAATCCCCGTTTTGTGCTTATCTCTCCTAAATCTCCTGAGAAGCCACTGAAATCAATTAGCGTCTTTCTGCTTAAAAAAGCCATTGATGGGATAAGCACTGAGTATGACCATATATCCCAACTTAGGGACGGGAACCTTTTGATTTTAGCCAGAAGCCAAAGAGTCGCTGACAAATTTCTTTCAACTAAAACTCTTCTCAACACATACCCAGTCACTGTGTCTTTGCACCAACAACTTAATTCCTGTAAGGGAATAATTTACGCCCCCTGTTTAAGCAATGTGAAGGAGTCTGAAATCATTTCGGAAATGAAAGAACAAAAAGTGATCGGTGTTTTTAAATTCACAAAAAAATATGATGGGATCGATCGCCTAACGGGTTTAATTCTCCTTACTTTCGACCTTTTTCAACCTTCTAGCACAGTTGAAATTGGCTGGTATACCACAAAGGTAAGAGAATACATACCCAACCCCATGCGCTGCCGTAATTGCCAGCTTCTGGGGCACACCACCAAGAGATGTGCTGCTAATCCAGCTTGTGAGAGCTGTTTTCTGCCACCACATTCCCCTTCTAAATGTACTCGTCTCATGTGCGCAAACTGCTTTGGCCCTCACCCTTCTTCAGACAAAAGCTGCCCAAGCTTTGTTCAAGCAAAAAAAACGCTGGCTATTAAAACCAAACATAAATGCACCATGGGAGAAGCAAAGAGAATGTACCGTGAACAAAATCCAACAAATATAAATCACTCTGTAAGCACTTTCGCAGACGTCACCAGGCTTTCAGCTAACTCACAAGTAAAAAATACCATCTCTAACAATTCAATACAAATCCCCAACTCTAATCCATTACAAGAAGAATTAAAAGTTGCTGAAACTGCAAAAAAAATGTCCCTCGCTCACAATCAACCATCTCCTTCCTCTGTAATCTCTTCACAAATTGAAAAATCGCTTATTAGCATGCAAAAACCAACTAAACCATGCCAGGTATTACTTACAGACATATATCGAGTAAAAGAAAAATCCCAAATTACACTCCCCTCTTCTCAAAGTAAACTCACATTAGAAAATTCCCCTAGAAATTCAACAATAGATCTAACCTCATCTAATACACAAACCAACCGAGCTTGCGTTAGGCAACAAACCTCACCAACAGCGTCCCAAAAGTTTACTTCAATCATCAACAGCAACTCTTTAAAATCACCTATTCCAACAATTACCAACAAATTACTAAAAACCAACACTTACTATCAAACTGCTTCTGACCATGATGATTCCGAAAGCTAACTCTTCTTTAAATATTCCAACTGCACATCCTCTGTTGACTAATACCCTATTATCGTCCAATACTGGACGTCCGTATACTCGACCCGATCAGCTTCCCCTTTCCAAACATCACACTAACAAACTCCCTAAATTCGATCACTTTAAAATTCTGCAATGGAACATTAATGGTTTTATAAACAACTATAATGTACTGAGTATACTTATAAAGAATCATTCCCCAGCTGTTATATGTATTCAAGAAACTCACTGCCCTTTTCAATCTATCCCAATCACACATAGATCCTACATACCTTATTTTACCAATTTCCCACACATCAAGACCTCCAAGCAAGGCATTGGTTTACTAATAAATAATAATGTGCCTCATAAAGAATTGCACATCCATTCTAACATTTTGACCCTCGCTTTCGAAATTCTTGTAGCCCCCAAATTCACCATTGTTACGCTATATATACTTCCCGATCAACAATTCACCAAATCTGACATAATAAATATACTAAACCAAGTGCAAACCCCAGTGGTAATAGCCGGGGACGTTAACGCTTGGAGTGTTTTATGGGGATCCAACACTACCAACTCGAGAGGCGCAGTGTGGGAAGACTTAATTTTAGAATCTAACCTCATGGTACTTAATGATGGGTCACCGACACATCTTTCCACTCACGGCACATTAACTAATATAGACATAACACTGTGTTCCCCGGAGCTATTCCCAAAAATATCTTGGCTTGTTCTGGACGACCTTTGGAATAGTGATCATTTCCCTATTATCACCTCGATCAATTTGGGTACAATGGCTTGCAAAAATTCAGTAAATTTAAAATTTAAAACCGACCAAGCTAACTGGCCTTGTTTTACCAAGCTCATCTTAGACTATTTATCGGCACACCCTTCTTCACCAAATATCAACAAAGAGGCGGCTGTTTTTGTAAAAGCGATTCGAACGGCAGCAAATATCGCGATCCCTCAAAGCAACCCTTGTTCTAAAAAAAAAACGCTATGTCCCCTGGTGGAACGGTAAATTAAATATCTTAAGAAAAGAAAAAATGGCAGCTTGGCATTATTTTAAAAGATCTCCCAATCAAATAACCTCATATTATATAAAAAAGCCAATGCCAAATTTCGTAGAGAGGTTAAAAACAGTAAACTCCAAATCTATCAACAACTTACTTCTACCCTTTCTACCCACTCCACACCAAAATATATCTGGCATAGAATACGCTGTCTTACAGGTTACTTTGCTCCTATATCCATTACTTCTCTCGAAACTCCCCAAGGTACGGTTATTTCTTCGGCAGATATCTGTAATCATTTTGCTTCTACCCGGTCTAACCAGTCAAGGGATGAACATTTTTCAATAGTTTTTAATAGAAAAAAAACAGCTTCATTAAATTTGTCAGTAAATCCCAATAACGTATCTCCAAAAGCTAAACTTATCGAAGTTCCGATCTCTACATTAGAACTTGAATCCTGTCTATCCAAGCTTAAAGGGAAAACTCCTTCTAGAGATAGAGTCTCATACCCTATGCTAAGGAATCTTTGTTGTTCTTCCAAATCCAGACTCGTAAATCTTTACAATAATATTCTCAACAGCGGGACTATTCCTCAACATTGGAAAGTTGCTACTGTCCTTCCACTCGCAAAACCAAATAAGAACTTAAATTCCTTAAATAGCTTCCGCCCGATATCTCTTATACCTTGTATTTCCAAAGTCCTCGAAAAAATTGTGGCTAATCGTCTTCTTTGGTTCATCGAGGCAAACAAACTTATTAGCCCAAATCAAGTTGGTTTTCAACGCAACAAAGGCTGCACAGACGCTCTCTTACACATGGATTTCTATATATCAAATGCTTTATCTTCCCGCAACCATGTTACTATACTCTCGTTGGACTTTAAAAAAGCCTTTGACAAAATCGGGATACACTTAATCCTCGAAAAATTAATTTCTTGGAAAGTTGGTCCTAAAATGTTTAACTTTATCAAATCTTTCTTAAGTAACAGAAAAATGTGTGTCAAAGCTAACAATAATTTTTCCTCCACGGTTCCTTTATTAAATGGAATTCCCCAGGGCTCTCCTTTGTCGGTAGTCCTTTTTATTATAGCTTATGATGACTTAAGTCGCATCATATTCAGCCATTCAAAGCTTAATCACTGCATTTACGCTGATGACTTATATATTATGTGCAAACACAATGATTTATTAGAGTCACACAATTTTTTTTCCAACGCTGACGAAGATATTATTAAATGGTCCGATTTCTCGGGAGCAAAATTAGCTCTTGAGAAATGTAAAACGCTACATATTTGTAGAAAGAAGAATTGTTGTGGCCTAGTCTTAAAAATTAATAACAAAAGTATTGAAAATGTTACCTCGTTGACTATTCTAGGACTTAAGTTTAGTAATAGATATCTTTGGAAAGAACATTGTATAGATTTAAGAAAGAGCCTAGCTGCAAGAACCAGTATTGTTAAATATTTAGCTCAAAAAAAATTTAATACACATGTTACCACTCTATGTCAAATAACAAAATCCTTAGTCTTAAGTAAAATAGATTACGCATTGTTTATCTACGGTAGCGCATCTAAGAGTACACTCAACGCCATCAAAACTCCATACCATCAAGCAGTTCGACGCAGTCTCAACGCCTTTCCAACTAGCCCGATCAAAAACATGTTAGCAGAAGCAGGTCTTCCAAGTATAGAAGAACGCATTGTACACTCAACAGCCAAACTGTTTCTGAAACTTGCCTGCTCAAACTCGATTATTGACAGCGAAGTTTACTCTGTGATTAACAACAGTAAATCAAAACGAATCGAATCAGCCATCTCCCGCTCGCTACGTTTAATAGAGGATCTTCAAATTCCTATAAGAAGGCTACATCGGTACAGATCCAAGTTTCCCCCGTGGTCGTTAAAGAAGAATTCTCTGGACATGTCGCTGGCTCCAAATAACAAAACTAAAACTCCAGACGCCACATTCCAGAAACTGTTCCTTGAGATTTCTGCAGAATTAAAGAATAGAGGCTGGACTTTAGTCTTCACAGATGGCTCCAAAACTAAATCTGGTGCCTCTTTTGCTTCCACATATGTAAATGGCAATCTTATCAAAATAGGCATTTTAACACAATCTGTTTCTATATTTACCGCCGAAGCTGTTTCCATCCTTGAAACTCTGACCTTCCTTTCGAACAAACAGGGGAAATATACAATATGTTCCGATAGTCTTTCGGTACTAAATGCAATAAGTAACCCCAACTACAGAACCGAAGTGATTGACAAGATTAGAGACTATCTAATAAGATTCCACAACAAATTTAGACTTATGTGGATACCAAGCCATGTTGGGATTTTGGGAAATGAGCAGGCCGATGCTGCCGCCAAATATGCTCACAATAGCCCAGTCTTCCTTTTCCAACATCTCAGCAAGAAGGACTTATCAAAGGAAATAAACCTCAAACTAAAGGCACAATTGCTAACAGATTGGTCCCATTACAAACACCACTACACTTTAATTAATTTGGACAAGTCCTTCCCTAACTACCCTGCTATATCACGACCATCAATTACGACTTTTGTCCGACTACGCCTAGGGCATACCTGCACAACCCATCAACATCTCTTAAAAAAGGAAACACCACCAACCTGCCCCACGTGCTCTCTAACGCTCGACATGATGCACCTACTTGGGCTAGTAGACTGCCCATCCAGCAGACTATTTAAACACCTGCTAAAAACAAGTGCTACTCCACACGAATCGTTACGGGACCTTTCACCGGAAAACATTAACCGTATCTTTAATATAGTCAAAATATGCAATTTGAATATTTAAACCACTAAGATTTCAATTAAAGCCGATAGCCACTGCAGCTAGTGCTTATTAGTTTTAGTTAGCATTTAGTTTGAACTAATTGTTAATAAATAAATAATAATAATAATAATAATAATATTATTGATTCAAATCATATCGTTTTCTTGTGTATTTTTGTGTATGAGTGTGGATTGTAGATGGATTGCTTTTATTTTGTTTCGCTTTATTTTTTGACTATTGTTTACATTTAGGGAAATAAAGTGTTGAATTGGGTTTTAAGTTTTGCTGTGTGTGAAAATTTAATCTATTCTATAATTTAGTAGTTTTGAATCCCCCATTAAAGGGGGATGTGAAAGATGAATTGTGTTGCAGACTTGTGGACTGCATGCTTTGTGTCTTGAAAATTGTTGCTGCGTCTTGTTCCTTGACACAGTGAATTGTTTAAAATTCTGGAACGATTGCCTCTGGAGCTCCTGCACTTCCGATGGCATGAGTACCGTCGAGGAGGGGCCATTTGGCAGCACAATTGATTCCTTTCTCGGTTAAAACTTAATTAGGTATATGTGTTGATTTGTTAATACGAGTATGTATTTAGGATAAGAGTATTAAAGTAAGGTTTTCTTTTACCCGTCGCGTTTATTGCAATCCTGTACGAAAGGAATTGCTCGGTAGTGGACATATTTTTGGTATGGGTCGTTTTACTTGTATTGTTTCGGTTTGTAGCATTACCACTCGTACCAAATCATCAGATACCGGGTGGGGTGTAATTTAACTATTCATCCTAGACTCCATTTCAATGGAGGCAGCCGTTCATCTTTAATTAGTACTAGGTCGCCTTTCTTTATTTTTGTGTCCGTTTCTCGAAACCATTGAAGTCGGGAGAGGCACTCGTTACTCCACTGCTTCCAGAAAGATTGGGCCAGGGTCTGTACTCTCTTCCAGCGCTCTAGGTGGGAAATTTTTAATAACTCGTACTTAGGTTGGGGCGATGCGATTAGTAATTCTTCTACTCGTGCGAGAAGCGTGGTGACTTTTTCAAAGGTCAGAACCTGGTTTCCAGCCACACGCTTGAGGTGAAACTTCAGACTTTACCCTAGCTTCCCATAGACCTTCAAAGTGCGGAGAAGCTGGGGGAATAAAATTCCGCTTAGTGCCTTCGTTGACCAACACATCTGCCACATTCCAATCCAACTTCGTTTGTTTGAGTTGACGTTGTAACTCATTGTTGCTTCCTACGAAGTTTCTACTACAATCGCTGTACAGTTCCTTACAATTTCCCCTCCGAGCAACCAATCTTCTGAAAGCTGCCAGTAAGGCTTGAGTCGTCATATCGCTGACCAGTTCGACGTGTATGGCTTTTGTTGTCATGCACACAAATATTGCGAAGTAGCTCTTTAATGTCTTTGCGTTGCGTCCTCTCCAAGTTTTTACATCGATGGGTCCCGCATAGTCCACTCCGGTAAAAGTGAATGGTTTCGAAACCATTGTTTGGTTGCCATCGTGAATGTGCTCTTTGACTGCACTTTTCAGATTAAAAATCCAAAACCGTTGGCGTATGTAGGCGATAATTTTTTGATTACCGCCGTGAAGTGTTTTTTTCGTGAACATCGGCGATAATGTGTCTCGTTAATGTGTGGTTTCTAAGAAGAATGGGGTGCTTTTTATGAAAGGGTAGGGTCGAGTTGGAAAGTCTCCCACCAACTAGTAAGATTCCTTCCGCATCTCGAAACGGATTGAGTGACGTAAATCCCTTGGTTTTGTCATTTTCCTCTTCTTCAGCAAACATTTCCTTTTGCATTTTTACAGTGTAACGCATTAACGAGGCACATTACCGCCGTGAAGTGTTTTTTCGCGAGCATCGGCGATAATGTGTCTCGTTAATGTGTGGTTTCTAAGAAGAATGGGGTGCTTTTTATGAAAGGATTGTGTTCAGAAACGTTTTTCTGAATGTTTTGATATCAAGCACATAAACTTGATATTCGATTTAAGTGTGAAGCAAGCATTTGCACTTGTTCACTAACGTAGAAGATATTCCTGTTTCCTGAAAGATGATCTGGTATTGCTGTAAATCAATACTGAGCTTTGTTCTTTATTATTTCACGCCTTGTATACATGAAAGTTGCTTACTCTATTACTTACAATAAATGCTTAAAAACTACAGTCATTGGCGGTAATGCACCATTAGCATATTAGGTCGTTGTTCATATGCATTACCTTGACATATATCCAGTTATCTGCGCATCGTCAGCTCATGGGTAATTGAACTGAACATTCTCCCCCGCGTTGAATGGCTATTCAAGAAACTAAGCAATGGTGACAACGAAGTCCGAATTTGGTTGTGTTGGGTGGAGTGTTGGCTGTGGTGTCTTCGTGATAACTGGTAATCTTGCTGTTTTATGTTTCCAGATTATGTAGATGATTAATATGCGATGTGATGACTGCTAACTTGAATTATATGGGGTAGGTCAAGAACTTCTTGCTGTAAGATAATCGTTTGTAGGTCTGTTAAATTTTTAAGTTGGGTATCGTAATGCGAAGCATTGAATTCTTGGAACAATGACTTGTGGTGCTCTGGGATTGAAATCTTTTAAGTTGGTCAAGAATGTGTTATGACCTTTAATAGTGATAAATTGTTGTCTCAACATACATCCTGGCTGCAACGCTAGCTTTCCGCAACCAGTTCAGTTTCAGTTTTTTCAGTTTCAATGCATTTTATTTTCTTACTAATTAACTCTTACCTACTAACAAAAAATGCTTAAATGCGAGCTTACAATTACTTAACAGTCTTATACTAACTTACTGGCCCCACACAGGCACTCTAAGCTACTCTAAATACTTATATCTATGTCTTTCGACTTTACTTACATTTTATTTAGAATTATTTATATTGTATACTTAAGGCTAAGAAAAAATATTCGTTAAGAAAAAACTTAGCATATGGACTTTTTTTATTTTTTTATAAAAACTTAATATCTAACTTAAAATAAACCTTACTCTACCTAACCTACATACACATACACACACATACACACACATAGACATTATACACAATTCTATACATACATTAGTATACACCTTTGTATATACTAATATATGTATATATTTCTTAGATGCTAACCTAAACCTATGTAAGCTGGCCATCGCTATTTACAAGAGAAAACAGATTGTTCAGCTCTGCCTCATTAGTAAGGCTGGTCCGTAATTGACGGAAACGACGACGAAGCATCTTCTCCATCATTCAACCACCAGAAATGCTGGTGCTGCCAAACGACATCCCTCTTATCGCGATTCCCCACCGCCCTACTGAACCTGAGGCGATCCACACTGCCGTGTGCGACGTCTCTGTTGTAGTTGAGTCGCCTGTCCCCAGCTGTCCGAGCGACATGGAAGATTAACGGCACCGCTGATCTATCCTGGATCAACCCTATCTGATCCAGGTAGAGGAATGCTTCCGGTGGAACGAAGCCGTCAGAGCGCACACTCTCGTGGTAAAGGTAATTGGGGTAGTAGCCCCAGATATCAGGTTATTCGTCGAGGTTATTGCTCTTGCAATGTGCCTTCGTGTCTGCTTAATTACGAAGTTGTCCACTCTTATTAGGTTCGTCCTGTTGTAAAGGACCTCATTAGGATAAAATTTCTGTACTCCGACTCTGGTGTTCTGTACAAGCGAAGACAAGCCCTAAGGCAAGCCCTCTCAAACACTCGAATCTTTTCCATTAAGCTTGCTCTCACGTTGAACCACACGGGACAACCAAATACCAGCATGGGCCTAATAAGGGCCATGTAGCAGATTACCTTTACCCTCGCATCGAGTTGGCTGCTATAAAACAGTCTCTTTGTAAGGGCAAAAGCACCTTTGGCTCTGGCCAGAGCAGCATCTACATTTTTCCCAAAATACAGAAACTGATCTAGCCAGATCCCAAGGTATCTGACTACATTTCGACAGGCAGTTCAGTTTCAGTTTTCAATGCATTTTATTTTCTTACTAATTAACTCTTACATACTAACAAAAAATGCTTAAATGCTAGCTTAAAATTACTTAACAATCTTATACTAACTTACTGGCCCCACACAGGCACTCTAAGCTACTCTAAAATTCTTATAACTATGTCTTTCGACTTTATTTACATTTGCTTTACTATATTTATTTTCTGTAATTAAGGCTAAGAAAAAAAATTTGTTTACAAAAAACTTAGCATATGGAGTTTTTTTTTTATTTTTATATAAAAACTTAATATCTAACTTAAAATAAACCTTAGCCTACTTAACCTACATACACAATACTCACATACAAACACATTGACATTATACACAATTATATACATATATTAGTATATACCTTTATATATACTAACACATGTATATATTTCTTAAATGCTAACCTAAACCTATGTAAGCTGGCCATCGCTATGCGCAGAGAAAACAGATTGGTCAGCTCTGCCTCATTATTGAGGCTGGTCCGTAATTGACGGAAATGACGACGGAACATCTTCTCCATCATTCAACCACCAGAAATGCTGGTGCTGCCGAACGACATCCCTCTTATCGCGATTCCCCACCGCCCTACTGAACCTGAGACGATCCACACTGCCGTGTGCGACGTCTCTGTTGTAGTTGAGTCGCCTGTCCCCAGCTGTCCGAGCGACATGGAAGATTAACGGGACCGCTGATCTATCCTGGATCAACCCTATCTGATCAAGGTAGAGGAATGCTTCCGGTGGAACGAAGCCGTCAGAGCGCACACTCTCGTGGTAAAGGTAATTGGGGTAATATTTCGACAGGCAAGAGGCTGTCCGTGCTGTCCAATGATTGAGAACTTTCGCCAATTTTTTCTGGTATCCCTAGAAGCTCCCGACAACGGCGTCCTAAAGAGAATGGTTTCCGACTTCTGAAAGTTGATTTTCAACTTCCAGTCATCGCAAAATCGTCTTATCTTATCGAAGTCACGCTGCAAGAGAGTATTAATGACCTCGATTTTTGGACCTGTTCTGTACGCTACCACATCGTCTGCGTACGCAATAGTATGGGGAAGTGAACCTATCAAGTCGCTTGTATAAATGTTAAATAGGATCGGCGAATTGACCGCGCCTTGCTGAAGACCATTTTTAATTTGAAATATTCCAACAAAAGTCACATCGCCATTTTTCACGATGAACTGTCTGTTGGTTAGCATATTATAGAGAATGTACAAGAGTGGTTTACTGATCCCCAGCCTAGTCAGCTTATAGAAAAGACCCTCTAACCATACGGTGTCGAAGGCCTTCTCCAAGTCAACAAGGCAGGCACCAGTGCACTGTTTCTTGCCTTTGTTCCATTGGATATCGGACACCAGTTTAGACGCGGCATGTGAGATATCATGTCCCGCATTAAAACTGAATTGATTACCCGGAACTATATGTTTGTCTTCAACCCACCTAGACAGAGCTCTATTGATTACTTTTTTACAAACCTTACTAATATTCGGAAGGAGACTTATCGACCGGAGATTCGCCGGATTGGATATATCCTTCCCCTTTTTGGGGATAGGTTGAACCACCGCCGTTTTCCAATGCGCTGGATAATGTGCATTATTCATTGCATTATTAAACAGGGTGGTGTAAATGTCCACCTCTTCTAGAGGAAGATGTCGAAGCACGATGTTCGGAACACCATCGGTCCCGACCGATTTCTTAGCCCTGATTGTGTCGAAGATCTCATGGAGGCCTTCCTTCGAAATGAACGGGGGTAGGCCACCCTCTCTGGCAATGACGTTATTTGCCATATTTTCGTCGCTAAACCGGGTGAAACCAGAGCCCTCGGATCGCCAGTTCCCTATTTCATTTCGAATGCAGAAGTCGTGCCCCAAGACGCGATTGTCCAGGTCGTAATTAGGGCCAATGTTATCAATGGCCTTGTATACTTCTTGGAAAGTCGCCCCTATGGCCTCAACCTTCTCCTGTGGATCCTCGATCACAAAAAAGTCGTCATCATCAGCGGCCTCATTTGGATCAATACCTGCTATTGTCAGTAACCGATCGTTGTCTGTCGCCCGGGCTTTTTTAAAACACTAAAGGTCGTTTTGATTTCTTCTCCGAAATAGTTTATTTATTTGCGGAAACATATTCGGGTTGCTGTTGTTTACAGCCCGAACCTTGTTATTCCAATATGAACTTACAGAAATTCTGTAATTCTCTTTTATTAACGTTTGCACATTTTTAATCGACGGCTTCAGTGTCCTAATCTCCGGGTCTTGTCTGTCAGTTAACTGTCTATACAAGTTTTTGAGTCTTGTCAGAAGCCTACTTTTCTGTCGGTGCAGTGCGTCAATAGTAGGATTGCGGAACAGGTCCTCGTTAGTTGTACGTCGATACCGCGGTATTGTAGTGTCCATAGTTTGTTTAATTGTCTCATCCATTTGTTTTAGGTGATTGTCGATCTCCTCGTTTGACAAATTCCTATTGGACGGTGGGTGGAGCGTTTTCGAGGAGAGCGCTCTAGTCAAGGTTGCGGAGAAGCGTGTCCATCGAGTCTTACTGTAGTTGTAAGTATATCTTTGGACAAACTCCTCCAATTCCGCAATTTCGTTGGGAACCGTAATTTCGGTGCTAAAACCGCAATGGTCGCTGTCATACACGAATGTGCGCAGACAGTTTAGCGTTTGTAAATTCGTACCTGTCAGTCGTATACGTTCGTCGTACAGCAGTAGATCAAAATAAGACCCGCCTCTGGGAAACGACGGGTTATCCGTCGCTTTAAGACCGAGTCTGTACATGACATCGTGCTGACCCCACCAATCGAGTAGTAGGTTCCCTCTAGTATTTGGCAAATTATTTCCCCAATCTCTATGTCTAGCGTTGAAATCCCCGCCGATTATAAAATAATTCTCCCCCGATTCCAGCCTCAGAAGTCGAAAAAGCGTGTCGAGCTCTGTAATGAATAGGGTGGATTGTGAAGCCTCAGGTGCATAAACAGAGGTCAAGTACAGCCGCTTTCCACTGCGGAGCGGGATGTAAACGACGACTGCCTCCAACACCCGGAACCTGCGCAACACGCCTTTGTACACTCTGTGAAATTTTATACCTTCTTTAATGAAGATCACCGCCTCCACGTTTGGATCTGGGCCGGTTTCTTCTTCTAACAATATAATTATTGTACTCCAGTTTGTGCTCATCGTTAGCTTGGTTTCGCTAGCGAAAAGCACATCAGTAGTTTGGTCTTCTAGCAATTTAAACATCGCGGCTCTTCGTTCGATCCTAATCAGTGAATTCACATTCACCGCAAGGACCTTCAAAGTTTGCTCCACCATGTGCGTACCAATTACGGCATGTGTTGCGTTAGGCCCGGCAGCAACGCGTAGATCTGGTCCACCCGCTTGGCCTGTTCTTGAACCTGCTTTTGCAGCTGAGCCATTGCGAGCAAGATGGCTAGCATGTTGGGTGCAGCTTCCGTTGTTCTCGGCATCGGCGCCAGAGAAGCAACAGTCGCTTGCTGTACCGTAGCCCCCCTACCTGACGCCATTTGGGCGTAGGAAATTTGGGGCGTGACGGCTGGTGTTTGAAACCATACAGGTGAACGTTTGACCTCCACCTTCTGCTGCCGAGCCAATTTTGCTTTTTTAATGTCGGTGAACTTAGGACAACCCCGATAGTTTGCGGTGTGTCCCACGTTCCCACATAACACGCACGAGAGCTGCGTCCTATCGGATGCTCCGTCCCTACCCAGAGCACACTCCTCGGAACTGTGGTTCTTTGCGCACTTCACGCATCGAGGCTGCATTTGGCAGTTCGACGCGGCGTGCCCGAACCTCTGGCAGCGAGCGCATTGTATAACGCCTTCGCTCATTTTTAATTTTTCCCAGTGAATCACCTGATAGTCTAGGACATTGATTCTCCTTAGACTATCCAGACGACTTTCGGGACTGAGCTGCACCAGGAAGAACGGCAGACTCCGTTTCTCCCGCCTGGCTCTAGCTGTGGTAAATGGCTTTACCCCCATAAACTTGAGTCCTTCGCACTCCTTCTCTTTGAGCAGTGCAAGGATCTCCTCAGGATCAGAAGACGGTTCCAATCCCTTCAGCAGCATCGATTGCCGCTTTTCACACTTCGGTGTAAATGAGTAGTGCTCCGTCGTCGTTTCCTTTAGGAGCTCTTTCACTTTCGCGTAGCCCTCCACTGTATTACAGTGGATGACTTGGCAATGGTTCCCCAATCTCTTGATATTAAAATTACTACCAATTACCAACTTACATAGGTCCTTGGTTGCATTCACCTCCAATTTATAGGTGTTGATAGGAGGCACCTTCTCCTTCTTCTTCGTCTGCTGCTGCTGTTGTTGTTGTTGTTGTTGTTGTTGTCGCTGCTGCTGCTGTTTTTGCGGCTGCTGCTCTTGTTGTTGTTGCTGGTGTTTATTTTGCATTTGTTGGCGTTGTTGGTGCATTTGTGGTATTATATTTGTCTTTTGTTTTTGTTTGGACTGCTTTTGAGAAAGCTGCGACTGCTGTTGTTGGGATTGCTCATGCTCATCCCTCTTCCTTCTGACCATTTGCTGTTCTCTAATGGCCTGTATCCTTTGCTGTAGCATTTTTATGCTACTACTTATCGACTCTAATTCCTCCTCTTCGTCGTCAGATTCGCTTGCTGCCAATGCAGCGAAGTTGTTTCCTGCCCTCACTCCACCAAGCTTTACAGTGGTCGTTTGTAGGGTGGGACGTTCTGCCAAGTTAGAGGTTGACTTTAGCATCCTCTTCCTCTTTGGCTTTGGTGTTTGGTTCGAACCACTCGAAGCCTCACCTGCTATCTCAGCCGATACCGCTATTGGCCTCTACCACTTCGGCTACCGAACACTTAAAAATTTACTGTTTAGCACTCTATTTATTTTTTTTCTACACTTTTAAAGCCGGACACGAAATGCGTAATGCGTCTGGTCTCCGCTGAGATCTATGAACGACTGAACGTTCCGGAACCTTTTAAGAGCATTTGTACAATTTCATCTCCGCAGATCGAAATAATGCGAGATTGTTTGTTTATAGCATATAGCCATTGATTTTTGTGCTCAAGTTGAATCCAAGTTGAATTTTTCCCAAATTCGTTTAGTACACAAGTAGGTTTTGTTTCCTTATTGAAAAGACCCACTTCGCAAGAGCAGACCTCTGCTCCCTCGCTGTATCTATATTGTACGTTGAGACATAAGTATTGTTCGTCGTTTAAATTGATGCAGTCTTCTAGAGTTGTGGACTGAATGGGAATGTATTGGTCACGATGTGCGTTCAGAGCCAGTATTGGTGCACAAGGAGTGATTATTAACATGGTGTTGTTAATGAAGTTTGGTATAGGTGTTATCCTAAACAGATCGTAGTGTTCTTGATCGATTAATGGAAGAGTGATCACAAATATGGCTCGATTATGAACTATTCCTCCTTTTACTGTCATCAGCTTGTATAAATGTAAGAGATCGTCTTGGTCTGCTGGTTGCTCTAGAAATACTGGTAAGTGAGTTTTGACGGTTTTTAGCTCTTTCATAAGCTGATACGTTGACAACAACAGTGAACTGATTATTCCGCGGTGAGTGTCCGTAAGTACATCAATAAGCGCTGATTGCATTCTTTGCATGTTGATTATCATTAGAATAAGTTGAGATGAGAGGGATGCGACGATCTGAGATATTTTGGCTTAATAGCTTTCTTCACCGTTATTACGTATCCTTGCTTTGATTTTGCTTAATTGTTTGTTGATCTGATCAAATATATTTTTGATGATTGTTTTGTCTTGTTTTCCAATGTTTATTGTTGAGTCAATAACTGAGGTTTGATTTCTAAGCAACTTTAATAAGTGATTCTCGATTGCGTTCACTTGCTCTATTGTGTTTACATTTGTTCTGTATATTCTGAGTCTAATATTCCAAATAGAGAATTAGTAATTTTTCCAACTATGTTAATGGCTCCTCTTTTAGTTCGTTTGCTTGGCAAAACCATATTTTCCGCCTGTAGTTCGGTCATTCTATGTTGGAATTGATTGAGTACGTGTGTGCAAAAGCTCTTTTGCTGGATTTCTTGACATAAATAGCTGAGCGTTAATGTTCCATTAGATAATGCCTTGTATTCTTCTATCAACGGATTAAGATTGTAATGTACGATGAAGTTCCATTCGCTCGTCACTATTTTTACTGAGCCAATGCCTTCAAAATAAATTCCGAGATTGGATTGAAATTTACTGACTTCGATATTTTTACTGAATACCATCGGCGGAATTAGGCAAAGTGTTAATAATGACGCTATTACACTGGCGCCAGATGTTCTTCGCCTTTTGGGCGGTGTTGTATGTGCTTGTTCTGGTGCTTGAATGCTATTTATTGACTGTTCATCAACATTTCCAGATGCGATGTTATTGTTTTGTTCATTCTCAATGGGTAATGGAGCTAAGTTATGAATTGGACGTTTCCAGATCCCAGACGCTGTCTTAACATCGACTACTCGAACAGCACCATCATTACCCTTATAACTTTTAGTGATTCTACCGAGCGGCAATTGAAGTGCTGGAACGTTGTCTTCCTTGATAATGACCATATCCCCTGGGTTGATATTCTTAGACGATTCCTTTCATTTGTGGCGATATTGAAGTTCGTAGAGGAATTCCTGTGACCATCTTCTCCAGAATTCGTGCTTGAGATGTGACGCCCAGTTCCATCTAGACACAAAAGTTTTTTTTTATCGGGACTGCCTGTGTGTCGATTTGAGCAGTTAGGGGTTCACCGATAAGAAAGTGTCCTGGTGTCAATGCCGATAGATCATTAGGGTCACTTGAAAGTGGCGTGAGTGGTCTTGAGTTTAGGATAGCTTCAATTCCGATTAGTACCGTTTCCAACTCTTCATATGTTAATGACGCTGTTGATACACTCCTTCTTAATAAGTGTTTCGCTGATTTCACTGCTGCTTCCCAGAGCCCTTCAAAATGTGGAGCCCTTTTGGGAATAAAGTGGAATTGTATAGCATTATTACTGCATTCCTTTATAATAGCAGAACGTGCTCTTTCTGAATAAACAGCGTTCTCCAATTCGGACAATTGGTTGTTTGCTCCAACAAAATTTGTTGCGTTATCACAATATAAGTTCTGGCAATGTCCTCTACGACCCATGAATCGTTTCAGTGTTCCGATAAATGATTTGGTAGATAAATCGCTTACGAGCTCTATATGTACTAGCTTTGTTGCGAATCAGCAGAAGATTACTACATAAGCCTTTTGAGGTCTTTTACCGCGAATTTTGTAATGTATCCAAAATGGGCCGCAGTATTCGACTTCTGCATTTATAAAGGGCCTGGCTGGTGTTATTCTTGGAGGCGGTAAATTCCCCATAACTTGTTGAAGTAACTGCGGTCTAGCTCTGCTCCATTTCACGCAGTGGTGTACTATTGACCGTGCCAGTAACTTGTCTTTGATTGGCCAAAATCGTTGTCTCATATGTGCTAGTAATGTTTGGGAGAAAAATGCCTGCATTGCTCGCACTATGACGACGAGTGCATCTTCTAACTCCCTTGGCGTTAATAGTATATCGTTTTGTCTTTGGGCCCTGATGCATCTAGAGTGATTGCAAAAACGTAGGATGTATCCAGTTATCCTTTGAAGAGTCTTGAACGAATTATGGTGGTTAATATTACAGATCATTTCTTCGTTAGAACTATAAGTAGCTATTGCTACAATAGGTATTTTCCGCTTTCTTTCTGTGTCTTCTGGAATTAAGAGCTCTTTGATGTACTTTCCTGGCCACATAACTTGATGACCAGATAAAAAAAGCGGACCTTAAAACCAAAGTGTTCATAATGGTAACTTAGGTGGTTGAAGGCCCTTGATATTTACATCCGCTGGATTGTGTTTTGACGATATATATCGCCATTGCTCAGGAAATGTAAGTCCCTGTATAACAGCAACTCTATTGGCCACAAACGTTTGAAACGATGAAGAATGGGAGTTGATCCATGCGAGGACAATTTCTGAATCAGTCCATAAGAATGATGGTGTGTCTATGAGCTTCAAGTCCATTTTAATTCGGGCTGTTAACTGAGCGGCTAGAACTGCAGCGCACAATTCTTGTCTTGGCAAGGTTTGTTTCTTAAGTGGAGCAACTCTTGATTTGGAACATAGCAATCTTACAACTATTCTTCCATCATTCATAATTGTTCTAAGGTAGATAACTGCCCCATAGGACTTTTCAGATACGTCGCAGAAGGTGTGGATCTGTATTGCTGTTGGAACACCATTGTTGAACATGTGACGTTGAAATTGGAAATTATTAAGTTCCTTCAAGTTATTCCGGAATGTAATCCATCTCGTATTTAGCTCGACTGGTAGTGCTTCATCCCATGACATCTGCAATAACCATAACTCTTGGACGAATATTTTTGCTGTAACCACTACAGGAGCCATCATGCACAATGGATCGAACAATTTGGCAAGATCTGAAGTGACAATCCGTTTTGTTATTCTACTTGTAGCACTTAAATTGGTTTTAACACAAAATGTATCATCCTTTGGTTGCCATGTAAGTCCCAATGCCTTGGTCAATACCTTGTTCTCATTGTTGAAGTCGAGGTCGATTTCCTTATCCTCTGGTGCGTTGCCTTGTAGTAGACGGGGATGATTGGCACACCATTTTCGAAGTTTAAATCCTGCACTCTTTAGGATGGTTGTGAGTTGGTTTTGTGTTTCTAATGTAGTTGATAAACTGTCATTTCCAGTTAGGCTGTCATCGACTTAAAAATCATTGTTTAGCGCATGAGCACCTAGTGCAAACATGCTATTGTCCTTTGCTAGTTCCTGCAAACAATTCGTAGCTAAATATGGTGCTGCACTTGTGCCGTAGGTCACCTTATTTAGTTGATAGTGGCGTAAAGATTCCATTGATCTGTTCTCCATACGATCGTTTGGTATCTTCTATCATCTGGATGAATGACTATTTGCCGATACATTTTTTGAATATCTGTGCAGAAGACATATCGTGGTAACCGGAATCGAAGTAACAATGAAAATAATTCTCCTTGTACTGTGGGGCCTGTATACATGATGTCGTTTAAAGGTTTTCCGGATGATGTTTTTCAGGAAGCATCAAACACTACTCGAAGTTTAGTGGCACTGTTATCAGCCTTGAATACGCAATGATGAGGAATTAAATAGTTTGGTGCGACCATGTCATTGAAGTCGATTTCTGTCATGCGACCCAATTCTTCATATTCCCTCGTAAATTGAATGTATTGATCCTTCACCTCCTTGTTTTTCTCCAAACGTCTCTCCAGGGCCGGGAACCTGTTTACTGCTACTTCCCTGGACTTGCCTAGAACTTCCGGATCTTCATGAAATGGTAGTCTGACAATAAGCGCCTGTCACTGTTTTTATTGGTGTTTTGCGAAAAATGAGTTTTGCACAATTTTTCGGATTGTGATAACGGACTACGTGCTGGTTCAACTTCATCAAGACTCCTCAAGCGTTCAATCATTTGATGCAGATCGTTGTCATCGTAAGTTGAAATTCCGCATGTTGCTATTATTGATCTGGGTTCAGCTATTTTGCCAGCTAATATCCATCCAAAAACTGTATTTTGTAAAATAGGTAAATCGTCTGCTAAACGTATTTGTCCGATCGAGAGAAGTTGATGATAAAACTCTGCACCGATAAGTACATCGATTTTGTATGGGTGATTGAAGTTAGGGTCTGCTAATGGAATGTTCTTTGGTATTGCCCATGACGAAATGTTTAAATGTTGCGAAGGTTGTGCTGCTATGATATGTGGTAGGCGAAAGGCTTCCAAGTGAGTATTGAAAGCAGTTGTTCTTGACTGTAGTTTTACATCTACACGTTGCTGGGATTCTCTCCTACCATCGCCAATGCCTTGGATATTCATAGATGTATTCCTTGTCTGAAGACCTAATCTTTTCACTAGGCGTGGGGTAATAAAGTTTACTTGAGAGCCGGAATCCAAAATGGCTCTACATGTAAACTTCTGTCCATTTGTTGCCACCAGCTCAACGATGGCTGTACTGAGGATGATGCCTCTCTGGGCTTTTGGATGCAGCAAGTGTTACTGATGGTCTTGCTTCACCTTGAGGATTGTTATTGCCTTTTGCTGTGTTACCTTGATGTGTATTGCTAGCCGATTCCTTGGAATTGCTCTCAATATGTAGCAGGGTGTTGTGTCTTTTACCACACTGTAAGCAACTTCTTGAAACATAATTGCTTGCTCCATGGCCACTTCGTAAGCAGTTCAAACACAGCTTATGTGTTTGCACCAGTCGTATACGCTCTACTGGCTGGAGTTGTATGAACTGTTTGCAAGAAAATATCGGGTGTGCTCCGGCTCCGCAAACCTTGCAAGCGCCTTTCTTATTATGACTGGACGTTAATGATGCGCAAGCTCGTGGTGACGTTTCTTTCCTTCCTTGACCAATTGATTCCAGTGATTGGAATTGGCTCTCAAGAAACGTTAGGAATTCCTTGATGGACTGCAATTCCTTCGGCTTCTTGAGAGATTGCTCATATAGGATCCTTGTTCCTTGATCTAGTTTATTTACTAGCAAGTGAAGAAGAAGAGGATCCCATGTTGAAGTGTCCTCGCTGGTATTGCATAATGTAATTAAACATTCTTGTGTCTTATCGTGCAGGGTTTTAAGGGCTTGTGCTGATGGTTGAGCTTGCGTTTGTCTTGATTGCCCAATTAATTTTTTCACAAGGGTTGACGTGAGAACCCTAATGTTGCTGTAACGGTTATGCAGGATAGTCCATGCGGTTCTATAGTTATCTTCTGTGAGTGATAGATGCCGAATGAGAGTCTCTGCTTCTCCGCTAAGATGGGTTTTGAGATACCACATCTTTTGTATGCTGGGTATTGGTTGTTTGTCAACCATTTGGGAGAACATATCAAAGAATTGTCTCCACTTCAAATAGTCGCCATCAAATTTTGTTACCTTTGGTAGGGTTAGCGAATTGTGAATTGTGGCGGTTGTTGATGGGGAAATTTCGATATTTCCACCCCATTGTGCTTGTAGTCTTATTGCTAAGGCAATAAGGTTTTTCTTCTACCATTGCTTCCAAGGTAATGTATTCTGATTACCCAACTACTGTAGGGTTGTCAGTCAATTCCCATATTGTGTAGTTCAGGCATTCTATCTGCTGCCAGAACTGTTCAACTGCTCTACGCTTTAACTCGTAGTACTGCATGGGTTCGTCCTGGCTCAAAGAGAGTTCCTCGATTAGTCTTCTGAGGGAGCACATGATTGCCCTTTGTCTTCTTATCACACCAATGATTTTTGGTGGATTCTCTGTGACTAGTTCGATCGATGTGGTTCATCGATGTCCGATGTCGAGCGTATCCCGTCTTGAAATCGGCCTTTATACTCTTCAGCTAATGCTGAGATTTTGGAGAAATATCGATTGACTAAATAGTCATTGTTTGTGATCAACATATAAAATTGTTGCTGGACTAAATTACTTAACATAATCTATTTATTATTATTCTCTTTTTTGTCATTATTCTCTTAATCTAACATTGTATAATTTTGTTAATCGTATTTCTGTATATAATGTAAGAAATTTGTTCTCTTGCGCTCTCACCTCTTATACATGAACTAAGTGTGGGTGGTCAGCACTGTAGCTTGCCTATGCGACGATTTGCTTTTCTCGTCCACTTGGATTTCGTTCGTCGCAGCAGACACACTTATTAAGCAGCTAAGTATCCAATAAAATTTGTATATATATATTGAGTCAGATAGTCATTTTTTTTATACATCGTTCGGGGCAGAATTCAATGCTCAAATCGAATCTATTTCTAACCAGTCATGTTCGATAGGAACGTTCGGCAATAATTTAATTTTCGAATCTGTAGGTTCGAATGTATTCCAGTGCTCTGGCAGGCGCTGGAGACGCTCTTCAAAGTAGGTCATTGACCTTTTCCTGTCTGCAGAGTCCTTTTTGAAGTTCTTAATTATGCGTTGAATTTCTTGGCCAGTTGCCAACTGTGCCACAATGAATTCTTCAAATGTTGTCATCTTGATTTTGGAATAATGGACGTCTGCTCTGTTGATTAGCCTTGACTGCTTTTCCTAGATGACAGAAAATATATCTGATATGATGTGATCCGTTACGTTACGAATCACGTCAGGGTCACCAAAATGTTCAGAAGCGTTTTACTGAATGTTTTGATATCAAGCACATAAGCTTGATATTGGATTTAAGTGTGAAGCAAGCACTTGAACTTGTTCACTAATGCACTATTCCTGTAAGGAAGTGATAGATGATCTGGTATTGCTGTAAATCAATACTGACCTTTGTTCTTTATTATTTCATGCCTTTTATACATGAAAATTGCTTACTCTATCACTTACAATAAATACTTAAAAACTAAAGTCATAGGCGGTAATGCACCATCATCATATTAGGTCGTTGGCTTGACCCAATAAATATCGTATTTATGTTATACTTGCATCAGCATAATGGTTGTTGTTGATATGAAGTAGCTGCATTACCTTAACTTATATCCAGCTATGTGCGCATCGTCAGTTCATGGGTAATTGAACTGAACAGATTGAGTGACGTATATCCCTTGGTTTTGTCATTTTCCTCTTCTTCCGCAAACATTTCCTTTTGCACTAAGCATATGACTCTTGTCAGCGTCTTTTCCAGTTCCAGCGGTGTTAAAATACCTGAGTACTGTTCCGAGTGTTTGCTTCTGTGTCGAAAACGTAAACAATAGGCAATTACTCGCAATGACCGTTGAAGTGTAGAAAATCTTGCTAGAATTTCATTACTGAGAACATTGGTTTTGTTTTCTAGGCAGTGATGGACGGTCAAAGAACGGGCTTCTTGAGAAGTATTCAAGCAAAATGGTTGAACAGGGTGGATTGCGTCCCAATGATGCCGCAGAAAATCTGGTCCTTCCCACCATAATTTGTTGTCGATTATCATCGAGGGAAAGGCTCCGAGCGATGCTATATCTGCTGAGTTTTGCTCCGATGGAATGTGTTTCCATATGGTATTGCTGGTTAATTTCTGGATCTGGGAAAGACAATTCGCAATGAAGGTCTTCCATTTTGACAGAAAAGCTCTTATCCAGCATAAAGTGATGACTGAGTCGGTCCAAGCAGAGACATCGGCTTCTTCTGACTTCGAGATTTTTGCCGTTTCATGAAGAAGTTTATTTTTCATCAGTGTGATTTTCTTTAAGGGAGCCACTTTCATTTTTGAAATTACCAGATGCATGTGTGTTTTGTCGTTTCCATCCAGTACACGTGGGTAAACGGCTGCCGCGTATGCTTTTTCCGACGCGTCACTAAACCCAAGGACCTCTATCTTCTTGATGTTTTTGTCAGTGTTGATCCAACGGCGAATCTGGACTTCCTAAAGTGCTGATAACTCGTTCCGAAAATCTACCCATTCCTTTTCCAGTTCAAGTGGAATCGGCTTATCACATTCTAATCCTCTACCCCCAAAGCTGCTGCATAATTATTTTTGTTTTGAGTGTGCAGGGTGAGACCCAGGCCATTGGGCCATAGAGCTTAGCTATTGAGGATAACATGTATCGTTTTGTGACTTGGACTTCCTTCACCTATACGACTTGGAAAGAGAAGACATCCGGATTGGGCATCCACTTGATGCCAAGCGTCTTCACTTCACTTGTTTCAACAAACGGTACTGGGAAGTCTACTGCTTGCTGATCTGCTGGAATATTCTGCAAAACCTCTTCTGAGTTGCTGACTTGCTTGCGTAGTTGGAAACCTGCAGTTTGCAAAAGGTTTCTTACTTCATGGAGTTTGTATTGAGTTTCAGCAATAGTATCAGCTCCACTGATAACATCGTCAACATAGGTTTCGTCATTGATGACAGTAGCAGCCGTAGGATATTTTTATGCTTCGTCCTCTGATAGTAGCAAAAGGACCCTGATTGCAAGATGCGGGGCTGATTCCGTACCAAAAGTTACCGTATTCAGTCGATAAATCCGTAAATCTTGGCTGGGATTTTCTTTCCATATAATCAGTTGGTAGTTTGCATCTGCTGTGTTGACACGGATTTTACGGTACATTTTTTCTACATCACTAGTAAAGGTAAACCTATATTTTCTCCATCTTAAAATAACGTCGATAACATTGGTTTGTATTTTAGGTCCAACCATCAACTTGTCGTTCAAGGAAGAGCCAACAATTGGTTTAAAGGTTGCGTCAAACACCACCCGGAACCTTTAGTGGTACTGGATCCATTTACGACTGGGTCATGGGGAATAAAAAAATGAAATACTGATAAGCATTGGAGTCATGTATCCCAGCTCGAGGTACTCTGCCTTGCATTTGGCATATTCTGTGTATTGAATTGTGTTGCTTTTCAGTCGCCTCTCCAACTGCAAGAAGCGCCTGAGCGCACCTTCTCGTGTTGGGCCCAAACCTGGTTACTTTGCACCCTAAAAAGGGAGACAAACTGGGTAACGGCCATCAGGTAAACGTTTTGTTTAAAAGGTTTAAAATGTTCTTCACTCCTTTCATCTTCTTCTGTTTTATAGGTTCCACAGGGTTCTTCCTCGATCTCCCAAAACTTCTTTATCGTTGTGTTGAGGTCGGTTTGGTTCAAGAACGCACGGATTACCTGTGATTTGGATGACGGGACCTTACCTATTAAGATCTATCCCAACTGCGTCCGTTGAGCTATTGGACCTAGGCACGTGTAAACTTCGATACTATGGACGCGAAATTTAGATCGACTATTTTGTTTGTTTCTACACTGCTGACCTCCCCCAACCCACTAATTTGGCTAAGTGTCCATCTCGTCTTCAGATTCAGGCGTTGCACAGCTGCTTCTGTTATAAAGGAAGCTTCGGAACCAGTGTCTATGAGGGCTCTGAGTGTGGTCAAGTATGCATCAACTGCCTTCACTTTAACTAAAGCTTGTTGACAAGAAGACTTGCGAGTTGGTGTGCTTATGATGGACTCGATAGTTGATGGCGCATTGACTTCCGATTCGAATTGCCAGGTACCCTCAGATCGTTTGGTTGTGTGCTGGTTTGTATGCAGTAATTAATTGGAATCGTAGACCATTTATTTTGTGCTTGCTGTTGGAATTGAGAAAAATTTGGATTGTGTGGAACAAACTTGGAGAGGTACTTGGGTTGAAAGATGGGTAATTATTAATTTGGTTTGACTGATTTTGTGGTATTGGGTGTAGTAAGGAACTGTGGTGCTGTTTGCAGTAATAACAAACTTTCGGGCTTGGACATTTATTCTTGAAATGGCTGTAGGCCAAACAGTTTTCGCAGACTTTAATATTGAAATTAATTTAATTAATTTCATTTATTTTTTCATTGTTCGGAATGTTCTAACCTTCCAATTAGACAGTTATTTACAAAAGTAAATGATTTAGTCTCTGTAGTCGATGCTCTTTCGAAGAAAATGTGTGTCTTTGACTCTCTTCAATCTAGTTTTAGTGAGCTCTTAAATAATTCTCCCTTAAAACCTAATTATAGTGAAGTGACCGTGGTAAAAGACCTTGGCTCTAATACCCCCTTTCCTAAGAGCGATTCTCAACCCCGTGTACAGACGAGTTCTAGTACTGTAGCGCCTAAATTAACTTTTTTTTTTTTTTTTTATAATGAGCGCGCGCTCAAGGGGTTTGAGTACCCTTAAGGTGATTGTACACAGCGCGGGCAAGGGCAATTTAGGGAGGAAGAAAAGAGAGGTACCGATGTACATTGTTTTTAAATGTTTGCAAGTTATAACGACCAGGAAATACAGAGATCGGCAGGGCATTCCATAAGCGAGATGTACGGCTTAGGAACGAATCACGATATTTTAGAGTACGTCCGAAAATGGGCTTGAGGGTATACTGATGAGCATTCATAGCGAGACGGGTGTTACGGTTGAAAGTTTGAATGGGCGGAATGCTACTGGCGATTTCAGTGGAGCACTGGTGGTGGAAGTAGCGATAAAACAAAGTGAGACACGAGACATTTCGTCGGTGTTCGAGGGTGTCCATTGATTGACTGATATTAGTATCGTCAATAAGTTTTATCGCACGGTTTTGAATCCTATCTAGCAGGTGCAGAGATGTTTTAGGAGCACCTGACCAGATGTGGGAGTTGTACTCCAATTTTGGGCGGATGAATGCCTTATATATTGAGGCCAGATCAGAGGGGGTAAAATATTTCTTACATCGCTTGAGGAAACCTAGACATTTCGCAGCATTTTTGGCGACATCAAATATGTGGTCATTCCAACGTAAGTTGTCATTAACACACATACCGAGAATGGAAAGTTTTTCGGTTTCGACGATGCAAGTGCCATTCATAGATAATGGCTGGGTGTTTAAATTTCGCTTTAAAGACAGCAGACAGCATTGTGTTTTGGAAGCATTAAATTCCACCCTATTGATAGTTCCCCAATTGGTTATGCTGTTGATATCGGAATTTAATGAGCTTAGCATACGCTGCCGTTCTCGTACTACAGCCGAAGAGCAGGGCCGTGAGTCCGGGAACGAATATGAAAAGCAGAGAGTACTGTCATCAGCAAAGGAATATATTGGATTAGAAGTAGCAGACAAGAGATCGTTAATGAAAATTAAAAAGAGTGTCTGTGACAGAACAGAGCCCTGGGGCACACCAGCATTTATTTTGTGAATATCAGACTTGAAACCGTCCAAGACAACTTGAATTGAACGTTCCGAAAGGTAATTTCTAATCCATTGAAGAAGAGAGTCGTCGATCCCAAATGCACGCATTTTCGACAAAAGAGCCTGATGCCAAACTCTGTCAAATGCCTTAGAAATATCAAGTGCAACTATCTTGCTTTCGCCAGATTGATGTACGCTTTGGTTCCACTTTTCGGTGAGGCATGCCATCAAATCACCAGTGGACCTGTTGCTACGAAAACCGTACTGCCGGTCATTGAGAAGTTTTCGTGTTTCGAGATATTTCATGAGCTGACGATTTATCAGTGTTTCCATGACCTTGGAAAGAAGGGACGTAAGTGCAATGGGTCTGTAGGAGGAGAGAGAAGATGATTCGCCTTTTTTAGGGACGGGCTGGACAAATGCTGTTTTCCATCTGCTCGGGAAGAGTCCTAAAGTGTAGGATTGATGAAAAAGCTTACGCAGTGGTTTTGCCAGCGAGGAAGAACACCTCTTCAGAAGAAGGGGAGATATACCATCTGGGCCAGCGGATTTATGTATGTTGAGATTCTTAAGTACTCTTGCTACTACACGAGTGCGAAAGTAGATTCGTCCCATTGAAGATTCGACGCACTAAAGTGTAGGCGGAGACAAAGCACAATCTGGGAGTGCTGAGCTGGCCGCAAAGTGTGCAGCAAGCAGATTGGCCTTATCCAAAGAGCTGACAGCTGGAATGTCATTGTAAATGAGCGTTGGGATGGAGGATGAGGCGGAATTTCTAATGTTTTTGACGAACGACCAAAAATTTTTACTGCCTTTGGGACATTGCAGTATTTTTTGCCTCAGTTTTTGGTCGTATAGGAATTTCACACGCTTAAGAAAGGCGTTGCAGTCATTTCTGGCTCGTTTGAACTTTTTTCGGTTTTCCTCTGTCGGGTTGGTCTTGTAGGACCGAAAAAACATTTCTCTAACCCTGACGGCCTCTTTACAGCTCGAGTCGTACCATGCCTTCTCTTTTGGCTTGATACTCTTCATCCGATGAGGAATAAAGGATCTCATTCCAAAGAGAATGGTGTCTGTAATCATATCAGCAGCGGCATCCACGTCGTTATCGAGGAAGCATAACGACCAGTTAAAATTCCTAAAGAAGCTGTTAAGACCGCTCCAGTTGGCTTTCTCGTATTGCCATACGGTTTTTTTAGGAATTTTTTCTCTAACTGTGTGGTCGGTGTACGAGAAATTAGCTGATATGACACAATGGTCCGACGAGCCTAGAGGGGAGAGCACATCAATGGTGTACTTATCAGGGTGAGAAGTTAAAAACAAGTCCAGGGTGTTGGCGGTATGACTATCAACGTCTGGTATTCGCGTGGGCTCATTTACAAGCTGCGTTAGGTTGTTTTTCGCAGCGAAGATCTCAACACACCGTCCTTCGGGTGTTGTCTGTCCAGAATGTCGAAGCCACCCAGAATTGTGTATATTGAAGTCGCCCGTAATAACGATTTCAGTATGAGGATACAGGGATACAATTCTTTGAATGGAGTCAGACAGCGCATCAAACTCGTTAAAGGTTGAATTGCTGTCCAGTTTGGGGCTTCTATAAATAAAGCAGTAGTGTATAATTTGCTTACGGAGATGGAATTTTAACCACATGAAGTTGAATTCCGGATTGGAACATGGATCACATTGTGGTGGAGTTTGGTAAGCTACATCACTACGCACATAAATGGCGAGACCGCGGTGAGAGAAGAATAATGGCACTAGTTCGTAGCCAGGTAGCTTCAGATCAGAATGATCTGAGAGGTGTGGGCGGGGATCTACCTGTGTTTCACTAAGTGCCAAAACAGCTGGTCTGTACTTACAGACGTGGACGTACGCAGAAAAGTGTACTGCGCCTCTTATTGACATAAATCCGTTTTGCTCTTCTTATGCTACTACTACTGCTAATGTTCATAGTAGTGTTATAGCCAAAAATGTGAGTGAAAATAGCGAGTGGCAAAAGGTTACCTCTAGACATCGTAAACGCCGCCCTGTTATTGTGGGTGTTGATACATTGCCAGATGATTTGAATGTCAATGCCCCTATCAAATGGTTACATTTCTCTAAATTTTCTGCATCTACTTCCGAAGAATCGATCAAACAATATGTGTCTTCCAAATTGAACGTTGCCCCTAAAAACATTTTATGCTTTAAATTAATAAAAAAAGACACTGAAGTGTTTAATTTAAAATTCGTTAACTTTAAAGTTGGTATTCCCATGGATAAGTTAAATTGTGCATTGAATGTAAATAATTGGCCTGTGAATGTGTGCGTGAGGAAATTTAATTTTTCTCCAAAAAACTCCGATGCGACATTGGCAACAACAAAACAATAACACAAATATCAATTAATATCTCATCAGCTGTTAATACAAATGCAAATCATCATCTCAGTTAAAATTTTCCCATTAACAATAAAAATGAAATACGAGTATGTACATATGTACTATCAGAATATGAGTGGTTTCTCTTCTAAACTAAGAGAATTTACGTTTGCTATTGATGCATGTGATTATAACATTTTTGCATTTACGGAGACATGGCTCTATAAAGACATTTTCGATAATGAGCTCTTCGACCTTGATGTTTTCTCACTCTTTCGTCACGACGTCACAAAATCATATGGAGGTGGCGTTTTGGTTGCTGCAAAGCGCAAATTTGGAGCCGTCGCTGTTGATATCGATGTTGTTTGTGTTGACAAAGTATTACACATTGATTCCGTTGGCAAAGGTTTGCTGCTATATCTTAGCTATATTCCACCAACAAGTTCAATGTTTATTTACATTAAATATTTGGAGAATATCGACAGAGTTGCCGCATTATCTGAGTTCGCAAATTATAAAATTGTTGTTATTGGTGATTTTAATTGTGGGAATATTATATGGTCAGAAATAAATAATGATAATAAATTAATTCCAACTGTACTGCCATCTGATATAGAGATACTGTTAATTGATTCTTTATTTAGTAACAATTTAAATCAAATTAATTATGTAAAAAATTCACTGAATAGATTGCTTGATTTAGTTTTTGCCTCTGAAGATTTAAATGCGTTTGTATCTGAATGTTGTCCTCTTTTATCGGATTCTGTTCATCATAAAGCTATACATATTTACATTAAAGATTATAATTATAATAATTTTTGTAACTTTCATAGTATAATTAATTTTTTTAAGTTTGATTCTTATAATCTTACTTTAATGAATGATTGTTTTAAAAAAATTAATTGAACAAATGAATTTTATGGCAAAAATATATCTGAAA
Organism: Volucella bombylans; assembly: GCA_949129095.1. Taxonomy (NCBI): domain Eukaryota; kingdom Metazoa; phylum Arthropoda; class Insecta; order Diptera; family Syrphidae; genus Volucella; species Volucella bombylans. Next base: position 243,107,436 of record OX422140.1, read on the forward strand.
AGTTCATTGCTTTTAAAGATATTTTTAATAATGTAGTTAAGGATTGCGTATTATTATTGGCCCGGGTCTACCCCGGACAACTTTATTAAGCTTATTAACAAGCCAAACTTAAAAATAGACTTAAAAACTAACAAAGATATACTTAACCTAATGGATCGAGGAGAAATGGTGGACGGGGGAGATGTTAAGGGAGTGGCATATTGAGCAGCGCTGTTTTTATTTCTTGTTTGCTGCTATTTAGGTCAAAGACTTCGGCGTAGTTGTTCGTTATACGCAACATTCTGGATATGGGTTCAAAGTGACCGTAGTTGGTGCGGTGAGTTCGGATCAGGAAGAGTGGGACAGATCTTAGATTACGGGGATTGGGAGTGAATGCAATATTTTGCGCTATTGTCGAGCAGTCGATATTTCCAGTCAGTAACTGGTGGATAAAAAGTACATCAGCGACTTCACGACGTTTTTTTAGGGTATGCATGCTAATTAGCTTTAGCCTATTTTCATAGGGGGGTAATCCATATGGATCGGCCCAAGGTAGACCACGAAGTGCAAAACGGATAAACCAGCGTTGGACTGCTTCTATTCTTTGAATGTGGGTTAGTTTATAGGGTGACCAAACTTGGCTGCAATATTCGAGAAGAGGCCTTACAAAAGTAATGTACAGGGACTTTGTAACGTAAGGGTTGGAAAATTCTTTTGACCAGCGTTTGATAAAGCCGAGTGAAGAGTTAGCTTTATTTATAATGCTGTCAATATGTGAGTCGAAATTCAATTCTCTGTCACAAATTATACCTAGATCCCGTACTTGGGTAGTGGAAGGAATAGGCTCATCGCAGATGAAGTAGTTTCTTGGAGGGGGAGGTAGACGTTTACGGGAATAGGTTATCGCTTGGCATTTGCTGACATTAAGCTCCAAAAAGTTTTGCTTGCACCATACCGAAAACTTATTCAAGTCATCTTGCAGGCAATGGGAGTCAGAAGGCAATGAGATGACTTTGGAAATTCTCATGTCATCAGCGAAAATAGAAAGATTAGAGTTAGTTAAAATTAAATTTATATCATTAATTGTGAGGATAAAGATGATTGGACCAAGGTGACTACCCTGAGGGACACCAGATGTTGCTTTAATGGGTTCGGATATTGAAGATCTGAAGATGACCCTGTATTCTCGGTCTTCTAAATAGGATTTGGTCCATGCCACAAAATGAGGGGAAAAGCCAAGTTTTTTTAGTTTAAAGATGATAAGTTGGTGAGAAATTTTATCGAATGCCTTGCTGAAATCTGTGGAAATTGAATCGAGTTCATCACCGTCTTCTAAAGCATGAAGAGTCCTAGAGACGAACTCTGTTAGGTTAGTTGTCATTGATTTACCTTTCAAGAAGCCGTGCTGATTTGTGCAGATAGTTGGCCTACAGTACGGAAACAGTTGTTGATAGACTATGCTTTCAAAAAGTTTGGGTATGCAAGAGAGTTTCGCTATGGGCCTATAATTATCGACTTCGGCTTTACTTCCTTTTTTATGAATAGGGATAATGTAAGATTCCTTCCATAGGAAAGGGAAAGTACCTGTTGAGACAGACAAGTTAAATAGAGCAGCAAGAGGAGGACCGAGATGGGTAACACACTCTTTTATTACAATAGCCGGAATTCCATCAGGGCCGGACGAGAAATCATCTTTAAGTTTATTAATGTTTTCAGATACCAAAGTTGTTGTTATATTTAGTGAAATGGCTGATGTCTCAGGATAGTTTCTCATATAGCTAAAATAGCTAGGATCGGGTTCAGCTGTTTTCTTAGAAAAGGATTTGTTAAAAAGAGAAGCAAAGAAATTTGCAATGGTTTTCGGGTCGGCAGAAGATTCACTAAGAAATTTAAGAGTAGATGGGTAGCCGTCTGACTTTCTTTTGGTATTAATAAACTGGTAGAAGCGTTTAGGGTCCGAGACTAAGCTAAATTGCATGCGGTAGAGGTACTCAAGATAAAGAGACTCACAAAGTTCAGAAAAACGATTATATACCGATCGATAATTACTGTAGTCGGAATCAGATCGAGTTCTTAAGAATTTCTGCCACAACTTGTTTCTGTTATTACGGAGAGAGCGCAACTCATAGTTGTACCAGGGAAGAGCAGATATGCAGTCCTTTCGGAAGGTATACGGAACCGATTGGGCAAAGCAGGAGAAAATTAACGAATAGAACGTTGATAGGGCAAGATCAATGTTAGTTGTCTCACCAATAAATTCAAAGTTAATGTTGCTGATGAGGTTTTTAAGTTTGTTAAAGTCGGTTCTACGGAAGTCAAATGAGAATGAATTTTCCGAATCGACACATGTGTTGCCATTTTCATATGAATATATAATTGACAAGGGGGATGAAGGCGGTCTAGCTTAGAAAGAAGATGATCACTCCTATAAACGACACAGTTATCTGAATCGGATGTGAAGACAAGGTCGAGTTGTCTGTTCATTGTGTTAGGTATTCCACTAATCTGAAGCAGACTTGAGTTGGTTAGGCAGTCCACCATCAATATTTCTATTTCAGATGTCGAATTACGAGAGACAAAATGAGACGAATCATCGGAAGGCTCCCATATAAGGTGAGGGAGGTTGAAATCTCCTACTAGAACAATGCAATCTTCAGGTTGTGCATCCTCAGTCAAAAAATCAACTGCGTGAACTACAGGTTGATAAGACTCTATGGGTTGAGATGGGTGAATGTAGCAACAAAGTACGTAGAGACATCGTTTGGGGAGCGTAATGTTGGCACATACTAACTCAAAGTTTTCAGTGTGGGGAATATCGACAGGAGTTGAGTGAAAGCAGTTCCGGATTGCTAGTAAAACACCGCGGCCATAAGGATTATCAGCTCTTTCAAATCCATCTTTTCGAAAAACGTTGAAATTTGGAGGAAACAGCTCATGGTTTTTTATGTCTGGAATTAGATTTGTTTCAGTAAGAGCAATTAGGTCATAGGGAAACTTTTGAGAATTGAGATATACCGAGGAGATTTTAGAGCGCAAACCTCTTACATTTTGGTAGTAAATGGACAGGCATTGTGGACTGGAGGATACAGATTTCAGTTTGTTAGGAGCTGTAATAGTTTTTAAAATTTGAACGAGTTCTTTGCAAATGGGAAAGACGTTTGGAGCTGACATGCGAAGACAACGTAGAAAGATCATTATGAACTTCGTCCGAAGAGATGTCGAAACTCTCATGGTAGCGAACGAAAATTTGCATTAATTCCGCTGGCTTAATAGGAAGACCTTCTCGTTGAATCGAAACCATTATGTTGGTTTTGGTTATGCCATCAATGCAAACGGAGTTGGGTTTGTCGTGTAAGTAGGCAAGGTAGAGCCGAACATTTTCATAAATTCGGCGGTCTCTCAAACGAGATACTACACAACTATTGCCATCATTCATATCAGAAAATTTTTTAGTGAGTTTGACAGTTGGTGGAAGGAGTGGGTCAAGGTATTTTGGGTGAGAATCGGAGGCACGAGCGGATGATGAAGGGACAGGATGGTCAAGCACCCCGGAACTAGAATCTTGACTAGTGAGGGGGGTTGGATCAGGTGGATTGATAGATGAAGATGAGGAATGGGTGGTTGGGTTTAGTATATGGGAGCAAATAAAATTAGGATATTTGTCGGATGGGGCATTGTTAGTTGGAACTTGGGTAGAAGGCGCAGGAGCAAGGTTGAATGAAATTCTGTTTTGAAACGGCTTTAAAGATTTGGTGAGGGAGGGAGAGAATTTGGTGTAGCGACTCTGGTGTTCTTTTTAGATGGTGCAAAGGGGGGAAGGAGTGAGGAGAATCTTGGAAAGATATTGGTCTTAAATGACCAGTTTGAGTCGGGATGTTGATGGGATGAGGCAGAATTGTTCGGGCTATGTTTTCTTTTAATAGTAAACTTATTATCTACCATATCCTTCCGTTGGGTGATGACCATCTTTTCCGTTATTGGTATGCCGTCCGATGATTTGAACATCCAATCGTATTTGGTGGGTATACGTATTTCAAAACACTGGCCGTTTTTGCTCTTGACTTTGCCAACTTGTTTACATTTGATATCTTGTATACCGAATTTACTCCTAAAAAGGGCTTTGATCCAGGACGGGCTTGCGTGACGTGGGGCAGCTTGGAGGAAGAAAGTAGACAGTTCCGGTTTTTTGATCGCTTCAAGATTCATTTTATTTAATTTTTGAATTCTGTTGGTCCATTCGGGGAGAGTCCAGGATGTCCCAAAAGCCAGATGTCCCAAATGGTCTTGGGTCGGGATTGGTGATCGAAGTTGCATTTATCGTAGAGGGTTGAACGGGAGCTTCGGTGGTAGCGGCTATTGAATGAGTTGGGGCTGAAGTGGTTGAAGGTGATGTATATAGCTCGTCGTGCAAGGATTTGTTACTCGGGCTTACTGCAGATGGAGGCGCATCAGGCTTACTAGAGATGTGCTTTAATTCCTCCAATATCTGCATCGTGGTTGATCTAGTGGATGCAGCTTCCTCACTAAGAAAATTGAGGTCATGTTGGATGGATCCGATGTTTTCGGTATGTTCAGCATGCTTGAGATGTAGAATAGTTGATTGGTCAGCCAATGTTGACATAATTTTTCCCAACTGAGTAGAAGTTGACTGAATCGCTGGTAATGTGTTTGAGCAGATAGACTTATCGAAATCTGCTAATTTAATGATCTTAGAGTGCAGGGATTGAACAGCTGATTTTATGGCGGTTATGCTGTTATCGATCGAACAGTTTAGATTGTCATTGCGTACCAATGATTCGCAGGAAAATAAATTGACGCCCCCTGTGGTATATTAATAGATTATGTAAATTAGAAAATGCTAAAAATATTTCACATAAAAAGTTTAAAAAATCAAATTAGAAGAGAGTTTATTTTTTTTATCAAAGTTTCTTTTTTGTAATTATATTCATTCTGTTGAAAGCAATTTAAAAAGTAATCCAACGAGTTTTCGGAAATTCGTTAACAAAGGAAGAAAGAGTACTGGATTTCCAACTAAGATGTGTTTAAATGACAAGCAATCTTGTGATTCTAATGACATTGCGGTTATGTTTGCTGAGTATTTCCAAAGTATTTATAGTTCATCTTGTTCAGCTTTAATCGATTCTCGTTATGTCCACTCCCTTCCATCTATTGTAGATTGTTCATGTTACTCGTTTGATGTTAGTGATGTTGAATTAGTCTTACGTAACTTAAAACCACAAAGAAAATCTGATATATTAGGATTTTTTCCAATCGTTTTACGCTACAGTGCATCCACGCTTAGTATCCCATTATCAGAGCTCTTTAATAATTCAATTTCCAGTGGATTTTTCCCTGAAGGGTGGAAAGTCTCTACTCTATGCCTCTTTACAAATCTGGCAAAAAAGATATAATTTCAAACTATAGGCCGATTACCAAACTTCCACTTATTCCTAAACTTCTGGATAAACTTGTGAAAGACAAACTAGTTTTTACAGTGAAACAGTATATAAGTATCCACCAACATGGTTTTTGGAAAGGTAGATCAACAGTCTCAAATTTAGTTGAATTTACTAATTTTGTGTCAATATATTAGAGAACCATAAACAAGTGCACGTAGTTTATACAGATTTTGTTAAAGCTTTCAGCAGGGTGAGCTTGAAGATGCTTCTAAAAAAACTTGAAGCATATGGATTTTGTGGTCCATTACTTCAATGGTTCGCATCTTATTTGCTTGGTAGGAGACAATATGTTGTAATAGGTGACTATGTTTCTAAGGAGATTTTAGTTAGTTCAGGTGTCCCTGAAGGGAGCCATTTGGGACCGCCATTATTTTTGCTTTTTATTAACGACCTTCCTAACTTTTAAAGGCACTGCCATTGCCTCATGTATGCTGATGACATTAAAATTTTTGTAAAAATATCAACTCTAAATGACAGTTTATTGCTTCAAAAAGATTTAGATTATTTTACTGAGTGGTGTACTCTGAATGATCTGATGCTAAATATTGACAAGTGTGCCTGTATGAGCTACAATAGAAGTTTTCATTACATTTTCCCTAATTATTCTTTAAACAACTCTCGGATAAAAGTAGTTGACGATTTTAAAGATATAGGTGTAATATTTGATAGTAAATTAATGTTTAACTTACATGTTAATTTTGTTGTTACAAAAGCATTTTCTCTTCTAGGATTTGTTAAAAGAAACTCCACAGATTTTAGAGATCCTTATACCCTTAAAACTCTGTATTGTAGTATTGTTCGTCCTATAGTGGAGAATGCATGTATTGTCTGGTGTCCTACCTCCCTTACACACATAAAAAGAATCGAAATTATTCAAAAGAAATTTTTAAAATTCGACTTACGCCACCTATTTTGTTATAATGAGATTCAATCTCAGCCTTCCTATCGTTCTAAATGTCTGCTACTTGGTATGCAAACTCTCGAAATGAGAAGAAAAATGTACAACGTAATGTTTATTCGTGATATTTTATGTGCTACTATTGATAACAAATATTGATATTGATAAAATAATATTGATAAGCAAACTTAAATGTTTGAATCTTTCTGTTTCGTCTAGAGTTTTGAGGCCAAGGCCATTGTTGTTTGAGAGTCGTCAAACAACGTCAAGCTTTATGGCCAACGTGATCCTATTTCTTTGTCAAGTAAAATATTCAATTTTTATTACTCAAAACTAGATATATTTTTGCCCAGAAATGTTTTTAAAAACACACTATTCTTTGTTTTTTGCCAATGAATTTTTATTATATTTTATATTACATTATATTTTATTTTTATATTTATATTATTTTAATGAATTCGAAATCTGCAGATTGTCAAAATCGTAGATTTAATAAATAAATAAACAAATAAATAAAACAGTTTGTTTTCGTTGGCCTACATCCATCTCCAAAAATTTCCTACACTCCCTCAATGCATGTTGTCCGCTTTGACAAACCTTGCAATTTATTTGCCGTTTTTGCACCTGCCGGGTGTGAAGAACCTGAGTTGTATATTTGGATTTTATGACAGTCTTTGCTGTAGACTGCTGCTCGACTGCTTCCAGCGTTCTAAATCTACACTGTAAAAATTCAAAAAAGTCTTTTATTTTCGGTAATTCCTTATGGCTGCCTAATTTTTCTTCCCATAGCTGTTGGCTTGTATTTTTTAACTTTTGCAGGATAACAAAAATTAAAATGGTATCCCAATAACCCACTGGTACCCCTAAATTGTCTAACGAGTGTATAATTTAATGCGAGGTATCTAAAATGTTCTTAATGTTGACTGCTGAGTCGCTGCTCATGGTAACTTGCCCGAAAAATAATTTTAACTGTGTGTTAACTAACACCTTTTTGTGGTCATAACGATCGGTTAGGATTTCCCAAGCACGATTATAATTACCTTTGTCAATGCTAGGTGTTGCAGCAGCCTTTCGGCCTCACCACGAACGTTGCACTTCAAATAGTGTAACTTCTGGATTTCCGACAGAGTTGAGTTGGTATGTACCAGAGAAACGAACATATCGTGAAAAGATCTCCACGTCTCATACTACCCGAGAAAGTTGGTAAGGTGATAACGGGCAACCTGAGTTCAGTTGTTCTGTCATCCCCGTTTTCAGTTGCAGTTGATGGCGTTCCGCTAACTTTCGGCACATCCTCGGATTTTACTTTATCGATGGTATCCAGTACCTCCATTTTGTAATCTGGATAGACCTCGCGAATATTGTCATATGCTGCCTCCAAATCCGCAACCTTTAGCTCAAACTTCCCTGTGCCAAGTATCTGCTGATGGTAATGCGACGCAGTCGTCATTTGCTTCTCCATCATTTCCAAACGCATCTTCAGGTAATTTATTTTTCCTAGCCTAACTTTATCTGCTTTAATAAAATTTACCCTATCTTGTTTAATCGCAGCAAGTATGTTTAATTGGAGCTTGCCGTACGACATTGTATATAGTATATGTAACATATATGTATGTGAAAAAATCAATTTGGTTAAAATGTGTTGCAAAACATTTATTTGAAACTTGACACTTGTCTTCAGTTACGTTTACATTAAAAGCAAAGAATTAACAAGTTTTCAACTACTCATTTTAATATACATAAAATTATATATAAATATTTTCTCAAACAAGATGTATTTTTTTGGTAACCAAAATCTTCGTTTCGGTTAATCGAATCGAAATCAAAACAAAATGAAATTAATTTTTTAAATAGAATAGATATAAATGTATGTCTATATATCTATAAGAATATCTATATTTGTTTGTGTATATACTATATTTAAAAAGAGAAATATATATTTATTAAGCTACGCTTATCTACGTATTGATATTTTTGGATATAAAGTGTTTTTAAATGTATGCGTAGAGTTATATATGTATAGGGTTTTCCAATAAGGACTTGACAATTTTTCTTTAAATAAAACGCAAACCATTTGAGATATTTCAAAAACTTTATTATCGGCTTGAAGTACAATCAAAACATTTATGAATGGAACTCGACTTTGTGCATATGGCTACCGCGGGCACGTTTGCAGCGGTCGATTCATTGGAACCAATTTTCAACGACTCAGCCACACATTTCGGCCGAAATGGCCGCTATTTCGCGTTCAATCTTGGCTCTGAGCTCTTAAAACGTCGTCGGCATATTGGCATAAACCAATGACTTAACGTAGCCCCACAGAAAATAGTCAAGTGGCGTTAAATCGCACGAACGAGGCGGCCAATCGACTGACCCATGTCTTGAGATAACACGCTCACCATACTTACTCTTCAATAAATCTATTGTAGAGTGTGCTGTGTGGCTTATGGCAACATCCTGTTGAAACCACATGTCGTCCAAGTCCATATCTTCCAATTCGGGCTAAAAATAATCTGTGATCATGGCGCAATAACGCTGCCGGCATGCAAACCGCACCAAACAGTTATTTTTTGTGGATGAAGTGGTGATTCATGAAGCACATGTGGATTTACATCCGACCAATAAGGCATATTTTGCTTATTGACGAACTTATTGAGCCAAAAATAAGCTTCGTCAGTGAAGATGATTTTGCGAAGAAATTCATTATCCTGGCGCGTCTTCTCCAGAACCCAATCGGAGAACGTACATCCCTTCAAATGGTCCATCAGCTTCAATTCTTGAGTCAGCTTGATCTTGTATGATTGTAAACCAAGATCTTTACGCAAAATACGCCATAATGTGGTATGAGCGATGGTCAATTCTTGAGAACGCTGTGGAATTGACTGATTTGGATCGTTTGCTACGGACGCCTGAACGGCAGCGATATTTTCTGCACTTCGACCAACCCTTTGTCTCACTGACACGGCAACATCACAAAACGAATATGTAGACTCAAATTTTTGCACTAAGCTTGTTATTGCCTGTCTACTTGGGCGAGAATTACGACCGAAAATTGGAGTTAACGCTCTTAAAGTTGCAGTCACCGACTTCAAATTTCGGTAGAAAATTTTTATAATTTGCAGACGTTGCTCGTTGAAAGAGTGCGTTCACAAATTAAATTCAAAGTTGTCAAGTCCCTATTGGAAAACCCTTTATATATGTACGTATGTTTTTTTTTTCAAACGCAAGAAATTCCGCAATCCACTAGGAAGTGGATCCAAGAAAAATAAAAAAAACAACCAAAAGACACCTACTTGTGGACCTGGTACTTGCCCAGGTATAGCGACTCATTATCCTCGTTGACCTCCTAACTCATCGCTCCATAGGTACTTTTTATTCTAATATTCTTCTGCACTTGATGCTCTTCCACTTCCACTTTCCTAGGGAAAAAATCGGAAGAGTATCAAAAATTCTTTTGAAAAGAAGACAAACACACAACTACTTCCCTAACTGCAAAAAAAGGCTCCGCGAAAAATAACAAAATTCGGCCGAAGAAAAGAAAACAGAATCGCGGATCAGTAAAAAACAATTAAAAAGAAAAGGCCGGCAAACGAAATTAAAAGAAAGCCCCAGTTTGTGCGCCAATTGTTATGTTTGATTCCTGACACGGCGATGACCCGAATCTCTTTAATTGTGGTCGTCACAAAAGTGACTTCCATATCTTTTACGATCCACACCTCCCGCCCGACACACACACATTCACACGCCCACTCGCTCACACATTCATTCAGCACTAGGGGACTGACCAATAGCGTGTCACTACTTACAATTATTTATTTATTTTTTTATGATTGGGACCTTCTGCCCACTGGACTCTCTGCCCGTTTGTATATGTTTTTTTGTACCATCGTTGTTTGTCGGTTGTGGTTGGTTGGTGATGGTTGTTGTTGGTTGTTCTGGTTTGTTGTTGTGCGTTGGTTCTTCGATTTTGTTTGTGTGTTTGTATGTTCTCTCGTTGGATGGTGTGTTAATACTTGGCCGTCCGCCTACACGCCTCTGCTGCTCCTTCGGTGCTCCATCGGTGGGGTGCTGGCTTAAAAAGGGGTCGTCATCCGTTCACCCATCGAACCTAACTTTTAAAGTTAGTACGTCGTTGGGGTGTGCCCGATTATACTGCCCGTTCGCCTGCACACACTGTTGCTCTTTTGTTGCTCCCTCGTTGGGGTGTTGTTATAAAAGAGATCGTCGTCTCTTCCCCATCGATTATTTGTCTCGTTACTAGCTCTGGCTAGCTGCATCCATTTAAGTTGTGGGATGTGATGCCGGTGTCCGCACCCACATCGGTAGCAGGATGTTATTTAAGCCTCCTGTTGCTTTGCTGTTGTTGGGATGTATGTTCCAGGGATCGTCTTCCCCACTCGTCATCATCGTGTTGGGGTGTCTGGATTGAAAGGACCGTCCATCCCCACCTGTCGGCGCCTTCCAGATGTCCTGTCTGATGCTGCCCGTTGCGAGCCTCCCGTCTATCTTTGGCTCCGACAACGGTGTTTGATTTGGATTCGACGATCGAAAATTATTGTGTGCGCACTATCGACAGAATAAACCGAACGATTTCGAAATAAAGTTTAGGAAATAATACACACACACGAATATCCACGTTATAATATCTATTTATTGTCTATCACTAATTACAAGGACAACTTGTCACTGCGGCGAATCAATTGCAAGTGATTGATCAAACTCCTCATCATTCCCATAGTGCATTTGTTTACGTACCACCGATCTGTAGACTGTACAGCGTTGTTGTTTTTAAAAAATCATACGATGATCCTGTTGGCCGATCATCCGATTTTGCCTGTGTGGTTGTTCGCAGGATTTAAAATGGTCCGATTTTGTGGTGCAGTGACTAATAGCAATTTTGTACAAATAAACAGTGATTCGACAAATGTAGCAACAATAATTTTATAATAAACAATTAATACAATAGTTAAATGAATCGAAAAGAATGAAACAAATAAATGAAAATAAATGATTAACAACGAATTGATTAAATAATTTGAATTGAATAAGTAACGCCCCCCCTGGAGCTAGTTTCAGGACAATGGTAGGATCGCAAGTTTGGTGATAGGCCTAAGTAATTGTCCACGATTGGTTCGCACCGTCGCAACTCGGGATAAATTATCTGGTCCAGGATGAACAGCTTCGATTCTGCCCAGTAACCACTTTGATGGGGAAAGATTTGGCTCCTTTATGACGACTAAGTCATTCACCTTCAAATTACACTGAACCTTCTTCCATTTCGGTCGCTCCTGAAGGCTTGTGACGTACTCCATCTGCCATCTCTTCCAAAATCCTTGGACCATATTTTGAATGTGTGTCCAATGGGACAAACGGTTTACAGGAACGTCTAGGCAGCTTGGCTCTGGAAGAGCAGTGTACGGCTCACCTATAAGGAAATGAGAAGGGGTTAGTGGATTTAAATCGTCGTCGGATGAAGGACACAAAGGAGGAGAGTTGAGGAGAGTTTCGATTTGAGTGAATACTATATACAGCTCCTCAAATGTTAAGATGGAACTTCCGATTACATGACGAAGGTGAAGTTTTACGGACTTCTCGCCGGCCTCCCACAATCCTCCAAAGTGTGGTGCAGAGGGAGGTATGAAGTGCCATGTGGTTGCATCCATGGCAAGTGAACTGGCGATGTCATCATTGTAAGTCTCCGATAAGACCAGCTGTTGCATTTCGTTTAAGGAGCGACGAGCTCCTTGGAAATTTTTCCCATTGTCTGAGTAAATATTGGAACATTTACCGCGACGTGCAGTGAATCGTCTGAAGGCAGTGAGAAATGCATCGGACGTCAAATCACTAACCAATTCGAGGTGAATAGCCTTGGTGCTCATGCATAAAAACAGCGCAAGATACGCCTTCGATAATCTTGGATTTCGGCCACGAGAAAGCTTCATGGTAAAAGGCCCAACATAGTCGCATCCAGAATTCAAAAATGGTCGACTACGTTGAACACGTTGAATTGGCAAATCACCCATGAGTTGCATAGTTGTCTTCTTCCTCTGGAGAAAGCAGGGTTTGCATTGATGTACGACCTTGCGAATGAGATTTCGGCTTCCCAAAATCCAGTATCTCTGGCGCACTATGACGAATGTCTCCATTGTTCCTGGGTGAAGATAGGCTGCATGAATGTGCCTCACTATATGTAGAGAAATGTGGTTATTGGGTAGGAGTATTGGATGTTTAAGGCTGAATGACAAGGAAGTATTCTTCAGTCGACACCCTACACGAAGAAGCCCCTCTTGGTCAATGAATGGAGAGCACCTCAGTAATTTTGAATTCGGATTAAGGTCGCGGCTAGTTTGCAGATTGCGAATATCAATCCTGAACGATTCTTGCTGCACAATTTTAAAAATAATAAGTTCTGCTGAGTGCAATTCTGAGACCTTTAAGCCGAGCACAGTCTTATCAAATAGTTTAGGTCTACAGTTTTTTGTAAAGCGAACACAGTACGCGACTATTCGAATTAACCGAGCCCACGACGAAATTTTGGCGATTAATAGCTTGAAGTTATCTGCTTCTGCTGTGGTTGTGAGGGTTTGCTTTGGTTGTTTTTGTTCTTCCGCTGACACTTCATCCTGTTGTGGCACTGAGAACGTTGAAACTGGCCAATGTTCCTGTGGCAGCGATAAACATGGAGGACCGGTCCACCATAGAGGATGCGTAGGAAGAGCAGATGGTAGTAAGCCTCGTGACGCACAATCTGCGGGATCGGACTCCGATGCGATATGCCTCCACGCATATCGTGGAATCCGTTCTAGGAAGGCAGCTGTACGATTAGCGACGAATGCAGTCCAACGACGAGGTGAGGAAGACAGCCAATGGAGCACGATTTGTGAATCGCACCATGCAAAAACATTCAAGTTTCGGGGAATCGATTTAATTGAAGTTATTAGTCGACTGAGAAGAAGAGCACCACAGAGCTCTAACGGAGGGATCGAGACAAGTTTAAGAGGTGCAACCTTGGTCTTGGCAGCAACTATGACGATCTGGAACTGATTAGGAGCAATTTGACATCGAGCGTAGACCACAGCAGAGTAAGCCAATAGCGAAGCATCCGAGAATCCGTGAAGTTCGATGTCATGCGAAGGGAAAATTGCTTGAGGCATTTGTATTTGTTCAAAGTGGTGCAGTTCTTCTTGGTAGCGCGTCCACCTTGCAGCTAATTCTGTGGGAAGTGGATCATCCTAGCCTAGGTTGCGTTCTGATGACCACAGCTCCTGACACATTATTTTAAATAAAACAACTGATGGGCCCAGAAATCCTAAGGAATCTACGTACACATCGCTTAACAAAACGCGCGCTGGAGCTTAATACTTACTTTGGTAGTCCATAGCTATCTGCTTGAGCACTCGAACTGACAAAAAGGGTGCAGATGCAGTTCCATACGTAACGGTGCGTAGACGAAAGTGGCTAATACAATCGGATGGGCTCTCACGCCAGACGATGCGTTGGAAGTTGGTGTACAGATCATCAACCCATATCTGCCGAAACATTTTGATAACATCTGCGGTAAACACGAACTTATGCTGACGAAAACGTACGCAAACTTCAAATAAATCGCGCTGAATGGGTGGACCTATGAGCAACTGACTATTTAGCAACGTGCCTAGAAAATCCCTAGCCGAACCATCGAACACTACACGTAATTTGGTTGTCGAGCTGTCTGGCTTCAAAACAGCGTGATGTGGTAGGTAAAAAACCTTTCCGGATTCACTTTCCAACTCATCTGATGATACACGAACCATGTGACCTAGATCCAAGTATTCCTGCATGAATTTAACATATAAACTATGCAATTTGGGATCCTTGGAAAACCGACGTTCCATCGAATGTAGGCGATTGACAGCTTGTTTAATTGAGGTACCAAAACAGGGCGAAGGGCTTTTGAACGGCAGTTGAACGACGTACCTCCCGTCGGGGGAGCGCGAGAACGTGTTCCGAAAGTGTATTTCAGCTTCATCATCAGAGAGAGATTCATCCTTCAGTGGTGTTCCTTCATCCAAATCCCAAAACCGCTGTAGCAGAACGTCGACGTCAAGCGTAGAATGCAGCGATGAAACCGGAACTTGTTGTAGTTGTTTGAAATCTAAAAGCTCTCCAGTGACTACCCAGCCAAACGATGTATTCTGAGCAATTGGTAGACCATGTGGCCCTTTCATTTGACCCGCCGTTATTATACACCATAACTTGTCTGCACCAAGAAGCATATCAATAGGACCAGGTACATTGAAGTTGGGATCTGCCACTCGAGGTTCTGTATATGAGACCAGGTGGATGCGTCAGATGTTTAGAATGAAGCTTTCGACGATGATGTGGGTTTGATTTAGACGCGACCATAAATCGATTGTGATGCAGTCTCTGGTTTGACCAGCATCTGTTGAAGAAAGCCCGAGAACTGGAATCCTTGCATGCTTACGGGGTAGACCTAAGCGTTGTGCAAATGATTCCACGATAAATGAAATTTTGCGAACCTGAATCGATCAATATACGGCAGTTTATGAAATTGCCTAGTTTGTCCTGAATCTTTGCCAGTACGGTTGGGAGAATTGTTTGCCGACATTGGCCAACATCCAGCGACGAATGGTTATTTACCGGTGGGGAAACAGTCCCGGGTGTTAATTGTCTAGGGGTATGCGGAAAGCTTTCAGCCGACGAAGTTTGGACACGATTTGAGGGTAAGACGTTTTGCGGATCGGTGTGAACCAAAGAGTGATGATGAGAAGTACATACACGACATCGAAACGATGACCGACATTTACTCGAGGTATGACCTGTACGAAGACAATTGAAACACAGAGAGTTGGTGTTAACGAACGCGCGGCGAGCTTCAATGTTCAAAGCTATAAACTGAGGACACTGTGACAAGATGTGGTTATTTTTGCATTTCGGGCATTGTGGACATGATTGCGATTGTGATGGAGACTCAGCGAAATGCGTGCGAATTTGTCCATGCGGTTTTGCACGTGAATTATTTGGCCGCGAAAGAGATTTGCACGATTCTAATGCATCGCACTTTGATTGCAAAAATGACAAAAGTTCTTCAAATTTGCAATTCTCCCGAGAACCGACAGTTTCAGCCCAACTCTGCTTAGTGTCCGCATCGAGTTTGTTCACTATTAAATAGATCAACCAAGGATCACGATTGTTCGAACCGAGCGCATTTAATCCGCGTACAACCTCATCAGTACCATCCGTAATTTTCCGCAATGTCTCTACATTAATTACACTGGTTGAAGGAAGCGCTATAAATGTCTGAATGAACGATTGCAAAATGAGATTCACGCGATCATACCGTTTTTCTAGCCGTTCCCAGGCTTCTAAATAATTCGTTTCAGTAATTGGAAGATGTTTTACTAAATTCGCGGCATCATCCCGAAGAAACGAATTAAGATAGTAACAATTTTGTGTTGCCGTTAAATTTGGATGATTGTCTACCGAACCCATAAACGTGTCTCTAAACGAAGGCCAATCTTTATAGTTTCCCGAGAAGGATGGCACTGTTAATTTGGGCAATTGAATTGACGACGCACGATCTGGATTCGAATTCAGCCTTTCCAGGATTTTAGATTGCTGGTGCGCGAGCTCTTCTACCGCTGAGCTTTCTTTAATAGCCGAAATCCTTTCGCGTATATTTTTCGTAATTGTCGAATGTGCAACAAAGTATCTGTCTTCATACTCACCGAATTCTTGCTCAAAACTTACGACCTCTTCTTCACTTGCGTCTTGCAGTGCTCCTTCATGGAGTGAGCAGAATTCTGACCATGTTTCGTTCAATTTAGTCAGCCGAATCTCAAGCATTTCGAGGGTAGTGGCGAGGCTGATTGTATCGATGAACGTTGCTGCACGAGTCAGACGTTCTTTTGCGTTGCCACGTTTAATGCGAAGAAAGTTCATGATTAGGATACACTGGGATAAATTGGAGGAAAGTTATTGTTCAATATATAAAGGTCTATTTCACTAATTCCCGAATCACTGTTTCTGTTTTTCTTTTTTCGTCAATATCTGATTCACTTTAATCTGGATCTGAAGTACCAACAAATATGATTTGGATTCAACGATCGAAAATTATTGTGTGCGCACTATCGACAGAATAAACCGAACGATTTCGAAATAAAGTTTAGGAAATAATACACACACACGAATATCCACGTTACAATATCTATTTATTGTCTATCACTAATTACAAGGATAACTTGTCACTGCGGCGAATCAATTGCAAGTTATTGATCAAACTCCTCATCATTCCCATAGTGCACTTGTTTACGTACCACCGATCTGTAGACTGTTCAGCGTTGTTGTTTTTAAAAAATCATACGATGATCCTGTTGGCCGATCATCCGATTTTGCCTGTGTGGTTGTTGGCAGGATTTAAAATGGTCCGATTTTGTGGTGCAGTGACTAATAGCAGTTTCGTACAAATAAACAGTGACTCAACAAATGTAGCAACAATAATTTTATAATAAACAATTAATACAATAGTTAAACGAATCGAAAAGAATGAAACAAATAAATGAAAATAAATGATTAACAACGAATTGATTAAATAATTTGAATTGAATAAGTAACGATTATCAAACAGTGTTCCTGGCGGACCTCCTGTCGCACACAGGGGTTCCTCCCGTGAACCTATGTGGGTTGTTTTCCGAGATCTGGGGTTGGTGGGCCACTGGCTGATGAGACCATGGCTGCCCTCCACCTCCGCCAGAGCTCGGTGTTCCCACTGGACGAAAAGAGTGGCCGAGGGGACTTACAACGAAAAAGAGAGCCAAACTTCTTGCAGGCAAATTTACCGCAACAACATGGTCTAGTTTCCTATATAAATGAGCCGACTAGGATGTCTTAACCACTTTTATTGACGATTCAGAAATGTTATGACCAAATGCGAAAAGTGTGTGCTTGACTTAAATATTATTGATCATGCTATGACAGGACTTCTAGTGACATTAAATAAAGATACAACTAACTAAAGTAGTGATAGAATTTACTTTCTTAGACTTAAAAATAATTTATGTTGTGAATTCTGGGATAATATACGAGTTTATACTGCGAATAATTCATCTAGGGCTTATTCATTGCTTATTGGCTTTCTAAAAAGGCACATCCTTTATTGTACTTACTCCTTGCCTCCCAAAAAAAACTTAAGCCCCGATATCTACCAACTTAATGTTTAAAATTAAGAATAAAAATAAGCTGAGAATCTTGTGTAAAAAGTATCCCGATAATTCGGATTTGAAATGTACTTTATATATATAAGCAATTGTGCTGCAAAGTGAAAAAAGAAATTTCGATGTATCGTGATAAATATTACCGTGATTTATTTTGCTTCGCAAAAGGAGATTTGAAATACGAATGGCAAGCTGCAAATAGCCTACTGAATAAATCAACTCCGTCTCAAAAAGCCAAATTTTTATTACTAAATAACTCTGAAGTTCATGAAAAACTCGTTATGGATAATGCCTTTAATTGTTATTTTCCAATATTGTCCTGTCCTGTCAAATCGGTTTGCCCTATTTGTCGTCCTTACATGATTTTATTGAGAATAAAAAGTACTTTTGTTTTTCAACCCATTACTCCTCTGGAGATTTTGAAAGTTATTGGGCCCTTTCCAAATCCTAATACATGTAGTGGTGGTGGTATCCCAAATTTAACATTTAAAAAGATTGCATGTTTTTGACATGGATATGTCTTTCTGAAAAATGTGTCCGTCACAAAATGTGTGTCATTTTTGCTTTCCTTCTACCGTTCAGTGATCGTACTCTGTGTGCGTATTTGGTGTTGTTATTGGGTTGGTGTGCTTCACAACGAATCAACTGTGCAAAGGAATGGGATATTGGAGAACAGTCTGCACATCGTCGCTCTGTTTCTCGAGATTTTGTGTGTGTTGCAAATATTCGTTTCATCTTTTGTGCATAATTGTTTTCTTTTTCCTCCTCTAGTCTTTTCCCCAATGCTGGTACTGTTACCCATAACGACACTGCTGCCGCTACTTTGTCGGTTCTTACATCATTGCATTGGTTGGTGGGAAGTGATGGTGCTGGATTTTATTAGATTTTTTCCAGATACATATTTTGCTTTCCTTCTACCGTTCAGTGATCGTACTCTGTGTGCGGATAAGTTTGTCTTTTATATCGACTAATTGTTGGAAACAGGGGTTGATAGGAGGAAGCATCCAATTGTGGGAAAAGATGTAGTATGATGCGCTGTTTATGTGTAATGCAGGTGGTTTAAGGGTTATGTGTCCTTGACTCATAAAATTCAATACATAGTTGTTTTGCTTCTCTTCTTTTATTCGATTGATCGTACATTCCTACCTTGTGTTGTGTGTACAATGGGTTGCCGGAACAGGGGTGGAAAAAAAATAATTGTAAGAAAGGATGTGGGATTTTTGGTTTCAGTACATAGCGTAGGAAGTTAAAGGGTGAAGTGTATTTCTCGCTTGGACATCCTTTAACTTAATGCCAGTAGATAAAATACTATCAAACAGTACAGATTTGAGATTTTAAATGACTCCGAAATCTGCGGTAGAAAGAACACGTGAATATCGTAATCGTAACATTCGAAGGTTTGAAAAGTTTTTAGAATTTCGCGCAAATTTCGATCGCAAACTGAAATCACGAGTGTGTCAAGGTGGTGATGAATCAAAACGCGAAGCTGACAAACAACGCGTGACTCTTGTTTGGAAAAGAAACTCGAGAAGGAAGAGCTTAAACGCAAAGCAGCTGATAATGAAATTTGTGTTGATTCTTTTCCCAATCCACCGGAGAAAATCTTTATCGACGAACGTCTTATTTTCATACAGGTAATCCCATAAGTATATACGAGTATGTACATAATTTTTGAGCTTGTGTTTTGTTTTTTAAACCATTTCTTTCTTTGCACAACCTCCATATATCTTATTTATCTTCACTCGTAAAACAACTAAGGTTTTTTCGTCGTATGCCTATAAGACATATCTGCATAAACATCTGCATATCGTGTAGATACTTTCAGCAGTTTACTGCTTTTTCCGATTCAAATCGAGAAAATAATTATAGAAAACACAAATTTATTTTGCTGATGTCTTGTCTTGTATTTATAACCTTTGTGTTTTTGAAGGGAATTTCCCCGAGGATCTTAAAGTTTCCGATGTCATTCCTCTTCTTAAAAAAGGTTCTGTTTCTGAAATTGGTAACTATAGACAGATCTCGTTACTTCCAGTTTTTAGTAAAATCTTTGAAAAACTGGCAAAAAATAGAATAGTGAGTTTCTTAACCAAGACTAATTTCTTCAATTCAAATCAATTTGGGTTTCAGAAAGGGAAATCAATGGAAGATGCACTCTTACAATTCTGTTCCCAAATTATGTCATACCTTGATGCTAAACAATTTACCGCAGGATTATTTATTGACATCACGAAAGCTTTTGAGATGGTCGATCACAACCTTTTGTTAGAAAAGTTGGAGAATGCTGGTTTAGTGGATTTATCCTGGATTGGTTTGGGTTCTATCTTAAAAATGGGTCACAAAGGGTCAAGATCGACGGTATTAGAAGTGAAAAGATTTTTTAATATCGATGTTCCTCAAGGTTCTGTCCTAGATCCCATTCTGTTTTTAATCTTTATAAACTCATTATTTTCCCATAATTTCAGAGGTTCGCCGACAGCATTTGCAGATGACATTGGCTCTAGACATGGTCTCTGATATAAACTGGAATCTTGGTTTATTAAGGCATTGGTTTTCTGCTCATAATTTAAGTTTGAGCTCCAAGACTAAATTAATGTATTTCAGTCTCTCCTCGAATCCACATTAAAAACATTAATATCATCTGAATGAAAATCTTTTTTATTAACAAAAAGATTTTGACTTCTGAGGCTTGATAACAGAGGATCTGATGAAATCATCATTCTATAAAAAATATCTGTTAAATTGTCTATTCTTGATGTTTTTCGGCTTTATTGCTCTCTGAAAATTTTAAAAGCTTTGTTTCGTGATTCTAAAACTTCTTAACTTAACTAACCAATCGGTAAGAGGAAAGTAGAAGCAATTAAATGGCCATGAATTAATATTTTGTGCACTGTTGTACTCATATAGTATCAGGGATACAGTGTAATTAAATACCGGGCGGTATCCTCGCAATAGCTCTTGAATTTTTCGTCGTTGAGCTTGAAACCACTTGAAAAGCATTAAGAAGTTATATGAAATTTTTGAAAAAAATTAACAGAAGATATTATGCAAAAATTAAAACAAAGATTAAAAAGTGGTTAAATGAAACCGGCTCTCTTGAAAAATCGCTAACCCTATTTTTCTAAATTAAAAAAAATATTTCTGGCAAAAGTTTAGCACTTCTGCTTTCATATTTATATTGAGGAAATATGCCTTAATTTTGTACAATTAATAGACCTGTTAAACTTTTGCTGGAACAGAAGATATTATGCAAAAAATTAAAACAAAGTCTAAAAAAAACACCCGCTCTTCAAGTCCCTTAATTAATTATAATAATATTTTTTTTTCATTTTCGAAATAAACAAGTAAGTTCTACACATCTTTGACTTTCCGGGACATATTTTGTATTTTTAATCGCACAATAAATAGCAAAGATATTGCAAAAACAGTAAGAACTTTTCCAATTACTTTACTTTTTTCCAATTGCAAATTTCACAATGAACTTGTCAACTTTGATCGCTTTACTAACTTAGTGCAAAGCATAAAAACAAAAAAAGTGCATTCTTCTTATCACAAATATCGTATGCTTTGTGAAAAGTATCATTTTTATCTTGTTTACCCAAAATTTCAAAGTGACCTTTTGCGCACTGATCTCTACGGACCTGCCCCAGAGTGCGGCGTTTCCATCTACTGTGAAATTTATTCCGAACCTGAATAGAGTTAATCACATCAGAGGTGAACCATGGACACCTCTGGTTTAGGACTCTTTCTGTTTTAGTCGGTAAATGTTGATCAAACTCTCGGGTTAAAATTGATCGAAAGGAATCAAATTTGTCATTCGAATTGGCAGTTTGTCTACACTGCACCAATTGGGCCGATAGTTGAAGGGCATTGATTGAAAGACATTGATATACTTGTTCCGTTCTGGTCAGGCAGATGGAAGTTTTTTTTATCATCTTCTAATTTGAATAGTCTATTCTGTCTGACGGCAGGATGTTGACCTTCGTCGCCGTTATACACTCAGAAGATTTTTTTTATATCTCTCAAAAGTATATACAACTACTATCGTACGCCGATGATATTGACATAATTGCAACTGAAGCAGCCTAAATGGGTCCACTTGAAAATGAGGCAAAAACCAAGTATATGCTGCCAATAATAAGAACAGAACCCTACAGTCGAGAGCTATAAATTCAAGGTAGTACTCGTAATGCACTTTATGTACCACAGTTAGAAATTTCTTGTAACAACACCTCAGCAGAAATAAAAGGAGGAAACACTTTTGATAATCACTGTTTATTTGGGCCAAGAAGGCAAGTAGTACGGTGAAACATCGAAAAACAAAGGAAACTTTGGATAAGACCTTGATAATCTTCTTCCTACTTTATGGCGCTGAAACATAGACATTGTCCAAATCGGATGAAGATTCTCTCAGTCGCTTCGAGAGAAAAATCCTTAAAAAAATATTCGGTCCCATTTGAGTTGACGGGATTTAGAAGAGAAGATTCAACGACGAACTATACGAGATGTGCTGCGATGGACACTAATACTCCGGCCCGAAGAGTCTTCGAACCGTACCCGGATGGACAACGTAGTAGAGTGAGACCTCATCTTAGGTGGCGCGCACCAAATATAAGGTGACCTCAACTGAGTGTGCAACATGAAGCAGTAAACTAAAGAGCGGGCTAACAAGATATGCTTGCTAGTTGAGGTCCAGATTCACCCCGAACTTTTGCGCCACCTAATTAAGTAAATTCAGTTGTTATGGATTTAAGAATTGGCAACTAACATATGTATTATTTAATTGAAGAACTAAGTACAATAAGAGATAATATTTTCAATGTACGAGTACTATCCTTTAACAATGTAGTCAGTTAAGGAAATATTCTTTGAAGATGATGTTCGAAATTATATCAAAAGATGGGCAATTAGAAATTTCTAAATAATAAAAATATCGTTCTTCCAGAGAAGTAGGACAATTTTTATTTGTTCAACCAACTAATTTAACAATTGAGAGCTACTTACTGAGACGAGGTCAGCAGAGGACGTGATATTTGCAAAACCGTCACAAAGAAACAGACTCCTTTCATCTTCCATAAGACAGTTATCAGTTCTTCGTTAACAGATGACGCTATTCACAATAGGACATTATATGGTGCTCCTTCCCTAAAGTTCATCAACTTTCTTCCTGGTTCATCATTCCGCATGTCCCGCTTTGGCCAACACGGCTAAGTAGTTTGGCTCCCTTCTAATATCACTAACCAGCTGGGTCCTTCCTTATGTTCCTTCCAGTACAATATTGGTCCGTTGTCGTTATCTGCCTGTTGGTCTGTTGGGGGGAACGGACTGCGTCTGTACCCCAACCGTGTACTGACTCAGTCCTGATCATTTAGACAGTGACTTGTTCTTTTGCTTGCTTAGGTTGCAGTGTTCGTATTTGACTTCGCACGATCGACGAAAAGGAGCATCAGCATTTGAGGATAGTTTCCTCTTTGCGGTATTGCACTTCAATGTCGAAGGCCTGCAACTGTTCGATCCATCTTGTAACTTAGCCTTCAGGATTCTTAAATTGTAGTAGCCCTTTCACAGCTTCTGATTATTTAAATTTTTTTTTCATATATGTATTATTAAAACTCATTTTTTCATAAGTAGTGTAGTTCATATGGTAAGAGGCCTTATCAGCAATCAAAGAAGATCTATTAATTCACTATATTCAGCACACATGGTAGCAGGTAATATACATATGCATATAAAAAAAAAATGGGCGAAATCGAAAATAGTACCAATGTGGTACAAGTATTTAAAGCTTTTAGCCTAACACAAGTGCACATATAAATATGAATAGGATTTTAAATTGGAAATGTAAACATCTTAAAATTGATCTAAATCTGTAAACCGAAAAGAAAGGGGTTTGCATTGTTTCTGTGCGTATTAGCTAATACGTGATAAGAAATGCAATCAAAGTTCACATAATAACAACATTTTATATATATAAGTTAAAACATTTGAACCAAAGCAATTAATATAAGAAACAAGTTGAAGTTTTTTATTTACTATAAGTTCTCACAACCTAATATAAAAAAAATATTTTTAATTCAATTATGTCATTAACAGTTATCTCTAGGAATTGTACAAATTTGTATCCGTTAAAATAAAAATAAAAATTTGTGTTTTTTTTTCACATGTAACCGAAGCTTATTTTCTGGACATCAAAGTTCAGAATCAAACATTTGTAAAGACTTTGTTACAAGGTCATCTTTTAGGCATGCTTCTAAAAATTCTTCAACAGTTATGATACCATCCTGGTTAAGATCCAGTTTTCTAAAAACTCGCTCCACCTGGAATAGAGAATGATAATGATAACAAAATTGTGTTATATTTTAATATACAAATATAAAATGAAAATTTGAAAACATTTTCATTGGTTTTATATCAGATCCAATGAAGAAAATAAACCTTTTCTTTGCATCTATGTACATAACATATACTGGTACGTAAATGCCATATTTACGAAATTTATATATGCATACTAAACCTATATATTTTTCCATCACAAATAAATACATTTCATGATTATAAAGCTTAAACTCTTTAGAGTGTACAGATAGCTATGATAGTTTTTCCAATTGTTATGTTTCAGCATCTGTCAAATTAACAATCACATCCAGCTGTCAAAATATTCACTAAGGTTTTCGATTTCATCATGCATCATGCCTGTTAAAAAAATATTATCGAAATTCCGGCTTAATTGTAAATACGCAACATGAATTTCGTTGTGACGTTGGTCATCATGACGTCAGTGTGCAGGGAATTCATCGCACTGTGGAAAAGCTTGAGCGTGAGTACACTCTTTTGAATCTTACATCACCAACCAGACAGAGATTGGTGCGAAATGAAGAAAACATAGCCGCCCTAGCGGCCAGTATCGAAGAAGACCCAGAGATGTCGATTCGGCGCTGATCCACTGAATTGAGGATCACTAGAGAGTCAACCCGGCTTATTTTGCGGTTGGATTTGAGCCTACATCGAATTGAAGCTGAACAACCATAAACAACTCTTGAGTTCGTTAATTAGGCGCTGGAAATATTGGCCAGAGATCGCCAAAAAATCATCTTCTTGGACGAAGCCCATTTTTGGCTAAGTGGTCAAGCAAAATTGCCACTATTGGAGCGAACACAATCCACAAATGTTCAGGCGAGCATCAGTGCATCCACAAATATTCTCGCACGGCGGCATCATCTTTTCTTATTTCTTTCGAACTAAGGAAGGAGACACCTGTATCGTCAGTATTCGCAGGTAAAGAGCGATGTTAATCGACTTTCTGTCATCAGAGCTCAACAAGATCGATATATCCAAGCCGTGGTTCAAACAAGACGCCGCTACATGCCATACAAGCGACGAAACGCTCGAAGTTGTGAAAGAGAAATTCTTGCGACTGGGTCATCTCATGGCGAGCGATCATGCTACTTAACACCACTCGATTATTTTCTCTGGGGCTACGTCAAGTCCTTAGTAAACGCTAACAAGCCAAATATTTTGGACGAGCTCGAGCCCAACATTCGACATGCTATTGCCGGAATAACGCTGCACATATTGGACCGAGTCATCGAAAATTGGACCGACCGCTTGAAGTATCGCCAGCGAATTCTAGGTGGTCATTTAAATGATGTGTTATTTCGAAACTTAATGGCAAAATAAACTTCAAAATAAAGCTAGAAACAATTTTATATCTCACACCCTTGTTGTTTTATTTAAATTGTTTTTCGCTCTTATCTGACCATCCTATATATGTAATTTATCGAATGCCGGAAATGCAATTCCCCTGAGATACAATCTCAGGTTATATGCAAAACCTTAAGACCTCAACATAATAAACTTCAATGGAATTAACATCATGTCAAAACCGAACGAAAAGCCGTTTTTGTTTCTGTCCGACGTTCAATTTACCCATTACCTTCGGATTGGTTTCATAGCGGGAATAAATAAAACTACGAGTAAATACAAGTTAACAAAATTAAAAATTGGAAAATGATTGCATCTTGGAATGTAAAGGATAAGTATCCTCACGAAATAAGGCGAAATAATAAAAAAATGTATTTGTGTCAGCTATCAAATTTCCGCACTGAATGCCCATTCTTTTGGAACTTTGGTTAGGCCCACTGAAGTTAACGAAACCGGGCAAAATCCTATTATGCTAGTTATATATACATTTCTCTCTACGGTGCCCTGATTTGACTGCTATTGAAAATAACATAATAACAAACTTCTTTAAGAAGCTCAGAAACAGTAATGTTATTGTTAAAATTACTATGTAGTTACTATCATTAATTTTTTGTATTTTTAGAATTTTAGTTAATATTGCAGTGGACAGTCTTTTGTCATTCATTAGTAGATGGCGCTAATCACGATAAAAAGTTATACATCTGTAGAATTTGGAGTCTTCATCAAATCCCATTTCCATTAGCTTGTTTTTACTGCTTTTGTCTCTCTGTTCTTATTCTCTTCAAATTATCTAACATGCATAAGTGCGGGCATTGCGGTGAAAATCTTCCAATCGATGGGGATTTCGCGGAGAAGCTGCGATTTTGTTGGGAAAAAGTACGACAATATTAATACAAACATAATAAAAAGCAACAAGCTCATGGAAAGTATGATGAAAGAATTTTTGAACTTAAAGAAAACAACAAGAAAAAGGATGAAATTATTGGAACCATGCAAGCACAAATTAACACAATGGAACAAGAAATGCTAAAAAATAATGTAGAGAAAAAAAATATCCCACCCACAGCTAACGAAGATCTTGGGGAAATAGTTAAAGCAATAGAATTCGCTTCTTCGTTGTTTGTGTTCAGTACCTCTTAATATGGTAATGGTGTCTGTATTTACAAGTTCATCGGGATTTAGTGTCTTTAAATTTATCGGGCGTAAAGCAGCGCCTGTGTCTAGAAGCATTAGGATGTTCTTGGATCTGAATGATATTTGATGTTCTGATCTGACCTTTGAAGTTAGAGCTGACATTTACGATAGATTTGTCGTATTTATTAGTTCTAGTCCTTTACCGTGAGTATCGAACTTGTCGAGTTGTAGAATCTGAGTTGGGTCAATGAATCTAGAGAAAATTTCCAGACGAGTCCTGAAACTAAAGCATGCTCCCCCCCCACCCCTCCCTCCAAACCACTCCTTTTTCCCCTGGGCTGGATCAAGATGTCATACGACCCATGCCGACGATAAACCAGGCTGAGGGCTCAGCATTTCCAAAAATAGGAAAGTCACGAACGGAGTATCCGGATACCTGGCAAGCTCCGTATTACCTAGCCTTATCTTTATGCTGTGGATCTCTGTACAGATTTATTACCCTTTCTCTGCAACTCGTGGGTCCATATTATGGATAATATCACAAATAAAACAAAACCTGAGACCGGTACTCTTTAATACCGGGCGGTAGAATGGTGACTGTACCGACTACTGGCAAGTCTCCTGCATTTTCGAGCGGAGATAAAACTGTGGCCGGTCATGGTGCACCATCCTTTAAAGTCAAGCGCAACGAGCCCAGAAACAAATCTTCAAGGAGTTTTAAGACTATGGTGAGCCATGGTCCTTTCACTTCCTCCACCTCTAGCAGCAGCAAGTTAGTGGCAGGTCGCGGACTTGTCACTGCTACTAACACTCCTCCCCCTAAGGAGGAATCTACACCACAGCCGCATCGGCAAGCTCCATCTACATCTACGACGCTGAAATGCCTTACGTGTTATGAAAACCTTCGGATCCCTTCTGGAGGTTGAATGATGTGCGAACGTAACGTGTAAGATTGAGTGGGCTAAAAACATCCTAAAAGACGGATTACCCACTGCTTCCACTACTTAGGTTAGGTTTCAAACACCAGCCGTCACGCCCCAAATTTCCTACGCCTAAATGGCGCCAGGTAGGGGGGCTACGGTACAGCAAGCGACTGTTGCTTCTCCGGTGCCAATGCCGAGAACAACGGTAGCTGCACCTAGCATTCTGGCCATCTTGCTCGCAATCCAAGAGCAGATGGCTCAGCTGCAGCAGCAAGTACAAGAACTGGCCAAGCGGGTGGACCAGGTCTACGCGCTGCTGCCGGGCCTAACGCAACACATGCCGTAATGGGTACGTACATGGTGGATCAAACTTTGAAGGTCCTTGCGGACTGATCACTGATTAGGATTGAACGAAGAGCCGCAATGTTTAAATTGCTACAAGACCAAAGTCCTGATGTGCTTTTCGCTAGCGAAACCAAGCTAACCGATAAGCACAAACTGGAGTACAATAATTATATTGTTAGAAGAAGAAATCGGCCCAGATCCAAAAGTGGAGGCGGTGTCGCGATCTTCATTAAAGAAGGTATACAACTTCACAGAGTGTACAAGGGAGTGTTGCGCAGGTTCCGGGTGTTGAAGGCAGTCGTCGTTTACATCCCGCTCCGCAGTGGAAAGCGGCTGTACTTGGCGTCTGTTTATGCACCTGAGACTTCACAATCCACCCTATTCATTACAGAGCTCAACACGCTTTTTCGACTTCTGAGGCTGGAATCGGGGGAGAATTATTTTATAATCGGCGGGGATTTCAACGCTAGACACAGAGATTGGGGAAATAATTTGCCAAATACTAGAGGGAACCTACTACTCGATTGGTGGGGTCGGCACGATGTCATGTACAGACTCGGTCTAAAAGCGACGGATAACCCGTCATTTCAAAGAGGCGGGTCTTATTTGGATCTACTGCTGTACGACGAACGCATACGACTGACAGGTACAAATTTACAAACGCTAAACTGTCTGCGCACATTCGTGTATGACAGTGACCATTGCGGTTTTAGCACCAAAATTACAGTTCCCAACGAAATTGCGGAATTGGAGGAGTTTGTCCAAAGATATTCTTACAACTACAGTAAAACTCGATGCACACGCTTCTCCGCAACCTTGAAAAGAGCGCTCTCCTCGAACACGCTCCACCCACCGTTCAATAGGAATTTGTCAAACGAGGAGATCGACAATTACCTAAAACAAATGGACGAGACAATTAAACAAACTATGGATACTACAATACCGCGGTATGGACGTACGACTAACGAAGACCTGTTCCGCAATCCTACTATTGACGCACTGCAGCGACAGGAAAGTACACTTCTGACAAGACTTAAAAACTTGTACAGACAGTTAACTGACCGACAAGACCCGGAGATTAGGACACTGAAGTCGTCGATTAAAAATATTCAAACGCTAATAAAAGAGAATTACAGAATTTCTGTAAGTTTGTATTGGAACAACAAGGTTCGGGCTGTAAACACCAGCAACCCGAATATGTTTTCGCAAATAAATAAACTATTTCGGAGAAAAAATCAAAACGACTTTCAGTGTCTTAAAATAGCCCGGACAACAGACAGCGAACGGTTACTAATAATAGCAGGTATTGATCCAAATGTGGCCGCTGATGATTACGACTTTTTTGTGATCGGGGATCCACAGGAGAAGGTTGAGGCCATAGGGGCGACTTTCCAGGAAGTATACAAGGCCACTGATACCACTGGCCCTAATTACGACCTCTACAATTGCGTCTTTGTGCACGACTTCTGCATTCGAAATGAAATAGGGAACTGGCGATCCGAGGGCTCTGGTTTCATCCGGTTTAGTGACGAAAATATGGCAAATAACTCTCATTGCCAGAGAGGGTGGCCTACCCCCGTTCATTTCGATGGAAGGACTCCATGAGATCTTCGAAACAATCAGAGTTAAGATATCAGTGGGGACCGATGGTATTCCGAATATCGTGCTTCGACATCTTCCTCTAGAAGCGGTGGACATCTACACCACCCAGTTTAATATTGCAATGAATAATGCACATTATCCAGCGCTTTGGAAAACGGCGGCGGTTCAACCTATCCCCAAAAAGGGGAAGGATATATCCAATCCGGCGAATCTCCGGTCGATAAGTCTCCTTCCGAATATCAGTAATGCTTTTGAAAAAGTAATCAATAGAACTCTGTCTAGATGGGTTGAGGACAAACATATAGTTCCGGATAATCAATTCGGTTTTAAGGCGGGAATGATATCTCACATGCCGCGTCTAAACTGGTGTCCGATATC
This sequence comes from Volucella bombylans, assembly GCA_949129095.1. Classification (NCBI taxonomy): domain Eukaryota; kingdom Metazoa; phylum Arthropoda; class Insecta; order Diptera; family Syrphidae; genus Volucella; species Volucella bombylans. The sequence continues at coordinate 243,137,065 of OX422140.1, forward strand.
CAATGGAATAAAGGCAAAAAACAATGTAATGGTGCCTGTCTTGTTGACTTGGAGAAGGCTTTCGACACCGTATGGTTAGAGGGTCTTTTTTATAAGCTGACTAGGCTGGGGATCAGTAAACCACTCTTGTACATTCTTTATAATAGGCTAACTAACAGACAGTTCATCGTAAAGAATGGTGATGTGGCTTCTGTTGGAATATTTCAAATTAAAAATGGTCTTCAGCAAGGCGCTATCAATTCGCCGATCCTATTCAACATTTTTACAAGCGACTTGATAGGTTCACTTCCCCATACTATTGCGTACGCATACGATTTGATAGCGTACAGAACAGGTCCAAAAATCGAGGTTATTAATACTCTCTTGCAACGTGACTTCGATAAGATCAGACGATTTGCGATGACTGGAAGTTGAAAATTAACTTTCAGAAGTCGGAAACCATTCTCTTTAGGACGCCGTTGTCTGGAGCCTCTAGGGATACCATAAAAAATTGGCGACAGTTCTCAATCATTGGACAGCACGGACAGCCTCTTGCCTGTCGAAATGTAGTCAGATACCTTGGGATCTGGCTAGATCAGTTTCTGTATTTTGGCAAAAATATAGATGCTTCTCTGGCCAGGGCTAAAGGCGCTTTTGCCATTAAAAAGATATGCTTATGGGAAAGAAGTTCGTTGTCAAATGTGGCAACGTAACTTCGAGTAAAGTTTTTCACATTAAAAATGGCTTACAACAGGGGTCGGTTATTTCTCCGATTCTGTTCAATATTTACACGAGTGATCTTATAGGTACCCTCAATCACGCTATAGCGTATGCAGATGATTTAGTGGCGTACAGGTCAGGACCAAAAATCGAAGTCATTAACACCCTTTTGCAATGTGACTTCGATCATATTAAGGAGTATTGCGATGATTGTAAATTAAAAATTAATTTCCAAAAGTCAGAAACAATCTTATTCAGAACTCCATTGAGAAGGGCCTCTTGGGATACCAGAAATAACTGGCGAAATTTGGCCATCATTGGACAGCATGGACTACCACTAGCGGTGAGAAGCGCAGTTAGATATCTTGGTATCTGGCTTGATAAGTATTTATATTTTGACAAACATATAGATGCTTGTCTGGCTGGTGCCAAGAAGGCTTTAGCTCTGACAAGGAAATTGTTTCAAAGCAGTCAACTTGATTCCAGAGTGAAAATCATATGCTACGTGGCCCTAATCAGGCCAATCATCGCTTACGGTTGTCCGGTGTGGTTTAATGTAGCGCCGTCTTATATGGAAATGATTCGTGTGTTTGAGAGACAGTCCTTTACAAAGTCCTTTACAAGGGAGCTGGACTAAATAGGATTGACAATTTTCTAATTAAGGTGATTCGAAGGCACGTCGCAAGAGCAATGACGAGCGATAATAGCCTGATCTTTGGGGCACATTACCCCAATATAATGTACCACGAGAGTACACTTCAATCTGGCTTCATCCCTCCTGAAGCATTTCTCCATATTGACGCTAAAGGGTTAGTGCAAAGTAGGGATGGTATTCCGGTATTATACCACCGCCACCGCGGTGCGAGGGAAAAGCGGCTCATCTACGACGGGTACGTCGCCAGTGCTCCTGAGCTCTTCCGTTTTAACCCTGCAATTGCGGACAGGGATAGGATCGATGCCGAAAAGCAGCACACCGAATACTGGTGGCTTGAAGAAAGGGAGGGAGGTGATACGCTCTCCTAGGTTGGTGCGCTACTTGGGTAGCTCCTCTTAGGTATAAGTAGATTAGGGTTAGCTAGGGGGTTTTCGTGGAGAGGATCGTTATCATGTGGGGGTCCCCCGAAAGCTGACCGACGCTAGATGGTCTCGGTCAGGTTCCGGAGGTGCATGTGCACCATGATAACGACTGCCAGGCGTCCGAAAACGCAATCGAGATGGCGACCACTCGGAGCAAAAGAAAACGAGTGCTCGCCACCTGGATTATAGTTAAGTTAAATTAAGTAGCATAGGTAGGTTAAGTAGATAGGTAGCTTAATTTTAAATAAAAATAAAAAAATAGAGATAAAACATCTAAGTTTTTTTAGATATAATTTTCTTAGAGAATCATATATGTAAATATGCTGGTTATATAAGCTAAGTCCTAGGATAGATTTAAGGTCGAAAGACACTAGTTGTAGTAATATCGTTAAGTTTAGAGTGCTCGGTAAGAGCCAGTAAGCTAAATTCTAAAACTGTTGATGTTAAATTAGATTTAAGCATTTTTGTCTAGTAGGTAAGTTAACATATAGAAAGAAATAATAAAAATGAATTTAAAAGTAAAAAAAGTAGGGCTCCTCTTCGTGCTCCTTGAAACCGTTGAATTTATAGTTCTCTGCACTTGGCTCACATGCTGATACCATTTGGTTGGGTCTTCTGCGGTTAACCTTGACAGCACACCGATGATGATTCTGTTCATCCTTTCAACCTGGCCGTTGCCGCGTGGTACTCCGGTAGTTGTCATTATGTGTTGAACGTTCCTTTGGTCACAGTAGTCCTTAAAAGCATTTGCTGTAAATGCTGCACCTCTGTCCGAAATTAAGCGAGTTGGGTTCCCTAATATCTCACTCTGCGCTTCCAGTTTCTTGATCACTTCTTCGCATTTCGTTGTCTTGACCGGATACAGCCAGGTAAATTTTGTGAAAGCGTCTACAACTACGAAGAGATAATTATAGAATTTATTCGTGGATGGTAGTGGACCTAAGTGGTCAACATGGAATGTGTGGAGAGGGACGTCACTTTTCTCGATCGGATGCAGAAATCCCTCCATTCATCCACCCTTCTTTGCCATCAGTATGCAGGGTACACAGTTAGCGATGACCTCCTCGATACATTTCTTAAGCTTAGGTATGTGGTAGTCCTGCTTTATTACCGCTTCGACCTTCCGCAAACTCATATGTCCTTGCTCATGAGTGCTCCTGACGATCTCCCTCTGCATAGATTTTGGTACCACTAACAAGTGTGCGCCCTCTTCAAATTTATATAGTAGTCCAGCTCTCACTTCATAATCTTTGTAGGCGCCTGTTGCTGCAATTATATTGAAAATAAGTTGACAATACTCATCTTTTGATTGTGAGGCTTTTATCCTGTATATGAGACCATCTTCAATCCTCATTACTGGATACCTGCTCAACGCGTCCACGTGTCTCATCGCAGTCCCTGCTCGATGAACGACTTTCATTGAGTATTCTTGCAGCTTTATGGCCCATCGGGCCACCCTCGGGCACAAATCCTTCTTTGTCATCGTGGCTTGAAACGCCTTGCAATCGGTTACCACCGTAAACTGGATTCCGAGTAGATACACACGCAGCTTCTTAAGGCATTTCATGATGGCTAACACCTCCAGCTCGTAACTTGTATAGTTCTTCTCCGATGCTGCTGTCTTAAAACTTAAATAAAATGTCGGATGGAACTCACCGTCATCATGCCTCTGCAGCAGGCTGCCACCATATCAGATCATACTCGCATCTGTGTGTAGTTCAGTTGTTAACGCTGGGTTAAATAAATTCAACACTGGTTCCTCGCATAGATGCGCCTTCAGTGTCTCAACTGCAGCAATTTGTTCTTGGCCCATATCAAATTTCACTGATTTGCACAATAGATCAGTAAGCGGCTTCGCGATTTGCGAGTAGGCTGGGATGAACTTCCGGAAGAATCCCGTCAATCCCAGGAAACTCTGGATCTGCTTCACACTGCTTGGTGTAGGGAATCTCTGCACAGCTCTTACCTTTTCCATTGAAGGTTTGATGCTTCCATTCTCCACTATGTGTCCCAGAAACTCAATGGACCTGCTTAGGAAGTTGCACTTTTCCCATTTTATTTTCAGCCCGAATTCCGCAGCTACCTCGAGTACGACTACTAGTTTCTCCAATACTTCCGCCTCGTCTTTTCCAAAGATGACGATGTCGTCAACATACACCAACAAGTATTGCTTCAGTACCAGGTGCCGGAAGATTTGGTTGATAAACCTCTGGAATGCGGCCGGGGAGTTACATAGGCCAAAAGGTACTTTGCAGAACTCGTACTGGCCGTCTGGTGTTATGAATGACGTGTATTTCCTACTAGCTTCTGCAACGTCAACGTGAAAGAACCCATTCTTAAGGTCCAATGTTACAAAGACCTTTGAATCGTGCAGCTGCTCCAACACTTCTTCCATCACTTTCATCGGGTATCTATCTTTAATCATCTTCGCGTTCAAGTCTCGGTAGTCCACGCATAATCTGTAACTGTTATCCTTTTTCTTAACGAGTACGATGGGACTGGCGTATTCTGATCGACTTTCCTGTATTGTTCCCTCCTCTAGCCAGTCCTGTATCTGATTCTGTACAACCTTTCGTTCTTCTGGTGCTAATCTCCTTGCTTTTCGGTAAACTGGTATTTCATCCATCATTACTATATTCATCTGTTTGCATGACTTTGCCGGCTTTCTGGGTGTATATGCATCTACGATGGCCTCTACACGGTCCCTGAACTTCTCATTACCTACGTGTACAACCTTACTGCTCTTTTCCTCAACCGTTGATATTTTAAAAATATCATTCTCCACCAACGGAAATGTCTTTGTCATTTCTTGCTTCTTGATAATTTCCACCTTTCCTCTACTGATAATCACTTCTACGTTCCTCAAAAAATCTCTCCCTAACAAAATTTTGTCAGACATCCACGTCTCTGGTATCACTTGGAAACGCACCCACTGTTTTTCATCTCCCGCTTGCACTTCCAACAGGCATGATCCTAGCGTTTCCCGTGGTTGGTCCCCGAAGCCCTTCAGCATCATTCCGGGTTGCTCGATTTTGGAACCTTTAATACTTCTTTGCATCGATCGGTGGATGATCGAGACGTCGCTGCCGTTGTCGACAAATGCATAGTGTAACTCACCGTTTATACCGATCATGATGTAGCTGTCAGATTCGATCCGTGTCACTTGACTTATTCCCATGGTGAGGATGATACCTCGTTTTTAACCGTGCAATTTGGTGATATGTGACCGAACTGATTGCACTTGAAACATCGCATTCCCTTGCCTTTGTCTGGACAGCCCTGTGCCAGATGGGATAATGATCCGCAAATGTGACATCGTTTTGTCGTCGGTGCTCCTTTAGACGTTGACTGATTTCTACCCTTGCTTTTGTCCGCTTCTACTTTCGGCTTCGGTATCTGTCGTTGCATTCTGCTATATGTTTCCAGCTTGGACTTTAGTTCTTCGATTGTTGACGCCTCGTATAGCACGGTTTTGTTCCCTACGGTGTCTGGGATTCCGTTTATCACGTAATCTATCAACGAACATTCGTCGATACTCCCTTGGTTTCGTATTTGCACCATCGCGTACAAGTATTCCAGTAGACTCTCTGATTGTAGTCTCTTTCGGGCTTCTAGTTGTCGATGCACGTCGATGCTACTTATTTTTCGGCGCCAATGCCGAGAACAACGGAAGCTGCACCTAGCATTCTGGCCATCTTGCTCGCAATCCAAGAGCAGATGGCTCAGCTGCAGCAGCAAGTACAAGAACTGGCCAAGCGGGTGGACCAGGTCTACGCGCTGCTGCCGGGCCTAACGCAACACATGCCGTAATGGGTACGTACATGGTGGATCAAACTTTGAAGGTCCTTGCGGACTGATCACTGATTAGGATTGAACGAAGAGCCGCAATGTTTAAATTGCTACAAGACCAAAGTCCTGATGTGCTTTTCGCTAGCGAAACCAAGCTAACCGATAAGCACAAACTGGAGTACAATAATTATATTGTTAGAAGAAGAAATCGGCCCAGATCCAAAAGTGGAGGCGGTGTCGCGATCTTCATTAAAGAAGGTATACAACTTCACAGAGTGTACAAGGGAGTGTTGCGCAGGTTCCGGGTGTTGAAGGCAGTCGTCGTTTACATCCCGCTCCGCAGTGGAAAGCGGCTGTACTTGGCGTCTGTTTATGCACCTGAGACTTCACAATCCACCCTATTCATTACAGAGCTCAACTTCTGAGGCTGGAATCGGGGGAGAATTATTTTATAATCGGCGGGGATTTCAACGCTAGACACAGAGATTGGGGAAATAATTTGCCAAATACTAGAGGGAACCTACTACTCGATTGGTGGGGTCGGCACGATGTCATGTACAGACTCGGTCTAAAAGCGACGGATAACCCGTCATTTCCCAGAGGCGGGTCTTATTTGGATCTACTGCTGTACGACGAACGCATACGACTGACAGGTACAAATTTACAAACGCTAAACTGTCTGCGCACATTCGTGTATGACAGTGACCATTGCGGTTTTAGCACCAAAATTACAGTTCCCAACGAAATTGCGGAATTGGAGGAGTTTGTCCAAAGATATTCTTACAACTACAGTAAAACTCGATGCACACGCTTCTCCGCAACCTTGAAAAGAGCGCTCTCCTCGAACACGCTCCACCCACCGTTCAATAGGAATTTGTCAAACGAGGAGATCGACAATTACCTAAAACAAATGGACGAGACAATTAAACAAACTATGGATACTACAATACCGCGGTATGGACGTACGACTAACGAAGACCTGTTCCGCAATCCTACTATTGACGCACTGCAGCGACAGGAAAGTACACTTCTGACAAGACTTAAAAACTTGTACAGACAGTTAACTGACCGACAAGACCCGGAGATTAGGACACTGAAGTCGTCGATTAAAAATATTCAAACGCTAATAAAAGAGAATTACAGAATTTCTGTAAGTTTGTATTGGAACAACAAGGTTCGGGCTGTAAACACCAGCAACCCGAATATGTTTTCGCAAATAAATAAACTATTTCGGAGAAAAAATCAAAACGACTTTCAGTGTCTTAAAATAGCCCGGACAACAGACAGCGAACGGTTACTAACAATAGCAGGTATTGATCCAAATGTGGCCGCTGATGATTACGACTTTTTTGTGATCGGGGATCCACAGGAGAAGGTTGAGGCCATAGGGGCGACTTTCCAGGAAGTATACAAGGCCACTGATACCACTGGCCCTAATTACGACCTCTACAATTGCGTCTTTGTGCACGACTTCTGCATTCGAAATGAAATAGGGAACTGGCGATCCGAGGGCTCTGGTTTCATCCGGTTTAGTGACGAAAATATGGCAAATAACTCTCATTGCCAGAGAGGGTGGCCTACCCCCGTTCATTTCGATGGAAGGACTCCATGAGATCTTCGAAACAATCAGAGTTAAGATATCAGTGGGGACCGATGGTATTCCGAATATCGTGCTTCGACATCTTCCTCTAGAAGCGGTGGACATCTACACCACCCAGTTTAATATTGCAATGAATAATGCACATTATCCAGCGCTTTGGAAAACGGCGGCGGTTCAACCTATCCCCAAAAAGGGGAAGGATATATCCAATCCGGCGAATCTCCGGTCGATAAGTCTCCTTCCGAATATCAGTAATGCTTTTGAAAAAGTAATCAATAGAACTCTGTCTAGATGGGTTGACGACAAACATATAGTTCCGGATAATCAATTCGGTTTTAAGGCGGGAATGATATCTCACATGCCGCGTCTAAACTGGTGTCCGATATCCAATGGAATAAAGGCAAAAAACAATGTAATGGTGCCTGTCTTGTTGACTTGGAGAAGGCTTTCGACACCGTATGGTTAGAGGGTCTTTTTTATAAGCTGACTAGGCTGGGGATCAGTAAACCACTCTTGTACATTCTTTATAATAGGCTAACTAACAGACAGTTCATCGTAAAGAATGGTGATGTGGCTTCTGTTGGAATATTTCAAATTAAAAATGGTCTTCAGCAAGGCGCTATCAATTCGCCGATCCTATTCAACATTTTTACAAGCGACTTGATAGGTTCACTTCCCCATACTATTGCGTACGCATACGATTTGATAGCGTACAGAACAGGTCCAAAAATCGAGGTTATTAATACTCTCTTGCAACGTGACTTCGATAAGATCAGACGATTTGCGATGACTGGAAGTTGAAAATTAACTTTCAGAAGTCGGAAACCATTCTCTTTAGGACGCCGTTGACTGGAGCCTCTAGGGATACCATAAAAAATTGGCGACAGTTCTCAATCATTGGACAGCACGGACAGCCTCTTGCCTGTCGAAATGTAGTCAGATACCTTGGGATCTGGCTAGATCAGTTTCTGTATTTTGGCAAAAATGTAGATGCTTCTCTGGCCAGGGCTAAAGGCGCTTTTGCCATTAAAAAGATATGCTTATGGGAAAGAAGTTCGTTGTCAAATGTGGCAACGTAACTTCGAGTAAAGTTTTTCACATTAAAAATGGCTTACAACAGGGGTCCGTTATTTCTCCGATTCTGTTCAATATTTACACGAGTGATCTTATAGGTACCCTCAATCACGCTATAGCGTATGCAGATGATTTAGTGGCGTACAGATCAGGACCAAAAATCGAAGTCATTAACACCCTTTTGCAATGTGACTTCGATCATATTAAGGAGTATTGCGATGATTGGAAATTAAAAATTAATTTCCAAAAGTCAGAAACAATCTTATTCAGAACTCCATTGAGAAGGGCCTCTTGGGATACCAGAAATAACTGGCGAAATTTGGCCATCATTGGACAGCATGGACTACCACTAGCGGTGAGAAGCGCAGTTAGATATCTTGGTATCTGGCTTGATAAGTATTTATATTTTGACAAACATATAGATGCTTGTCTGGCTGGGGCCAAGAAGGCTTTAGCTCTGACAAGGAAATTGTTTCAAAGCAGTCAACTTGATTCCAGAGTGAAAATCATATGCTACGTGGCCCTAATCAGGCCAATCATCGCTTACGGTTGTCCGGTGTGGTTTAATGTAGCGCCGTCTTATATGGAAATGATTCGTGTGTTTGAGAGACAGTCCTTTACAAAGTCCTTTACAAGGGAGCTGGACTAAATAGGATTGACAATTTTCTAATTAAGGTGATTCGAAGGCACGTCGCAAGAGCAATGACGAGCGATAATAGCCTGATCTTTGGGGCATATTACCCCAATATAATGTACCACGAGAGTACACTTCAATCTGGCTTCATCCCTCCTGAAGCATTTCTCCATATTGACGCTAAAGGGTTAGTGCAAAGTAGGGATGGTATTCCGGTATTATACCACCGCCACCGCGGTGCGAGGGAAAAGCGGCTCATCTACGACGGGTACGTCGCCAGTGCTCCTGAGCTCTTCCGTTTTAACCCTGCAATTGCGGACAGGGATAGGATCGATGCCGAAAAGCAGCACACCGAATACTGGTGGCTTGAAGAAAGGGAGGGAGGTGATACGCTCTCCTAGGTTGGTGCGCTACTTGGGTAGCTCCTCTTAGGTATAAGTAGATTAGGGTTAGCTAGGGGGTTTTCGTGGAGAGGATCGTTATCATGTGGGGGTCCCCCGAAAGCTGACCGACGCTAGATGGTCTCGGTCAGGTTCCGGAGGTGCATGTGCACCATGATAACGACTGCCAGGCGTCCGAAAACGCAATCGAGATGGCGACCACTCGGAGCAAAAGAAAACGAGTGCTCGCCACCTGGATTATAGTTAAGTTAAATTAAGTAGCATAGGTAGGTTAAGTAGATAGGTAGTTTAATTTTAAATAAAAATAAAAAAATAGAGATAAAACATCTAAGTTTTTTTTGATATAATTTTCTTAGAGAATCATATATGTAAATATGCTGGTTATATAAGCTAAGTCCTAGGATAGATTTAAGGTCGAAAGACACTAGTTGTAGTACTCGTAATATCGTTAAGTTTAAAGTGCTCGGTAAGAGCCAGTAAGCTAAATTCTAAAACTGTTGATGTTAAATTAGATTTAAGCATTTTTGTCTAGTAGGTAAGTTAACATATAGAAAGAAATAATAAAAATGAATTTAAAAGTAAAAAAAGTAGGGCTCCTCTTCGTGCTCCTTGAAACCGTTGAATTTATAGTTCTCTGCACTTGGCTCACATGCTGATACCATTTGGTTGGGTCTTCTGCGGTTAACCTTGACAGCACACCGATGATGATTCTGTTCATCCTTTCAACCTGGCCGTTGCCGCGTGGTACTCCGGTAGTTGTCATTATGTGTTGAACGTTCCTTTGGTCACAGTAGTCCTTAAAAGCATTTGCTGTAAATGCTGCACCTCTGTCCGAAATTAAGCGAGTTGGGTTCCCAAATATCTCACTCTGCGCTTCCAGATCACTTCTTCGCATTTCGTTGTCTTGACCGGATACAGCCAGGTAAATTTTGTGAAAGCGTCTACAACTACGAAGAGATAATTATAGAATTTATTCGTGGATGGTAGTGGACCTAAGTGGTCAACATGGAATGTGTGGAGAGGGACGTCACTTTTCTCGATCGGATGCAGAAATCCCTCCATTCGTCCACCCTTCTTTGCCATCAGTATGCAGGGTACACAGTTAGCGATGACCTCCTCGATACATTTCTTAAGCTTAGGTATGTGGTAGTCCTGCTTTATTACCGCTTCGACCTTCCGCAAACTCATATGTCCTTGCTCATGAGTGCTCCTGACGATCTCCCTCTGCACAGATTTTGGTACCACTAACAAGTGTGCGCCCTCTTCAAATTTATATAGTAGTCCAGCTCTCACTTCATAATCTTTGTAGGCGCCTGTTGCTGCAATTATATTGAAAATAAGTTGACAATACTCATCTTTTGATTGTGAGGCTTTTATCCTGTATATGAGACCATCTTCAATCCTCATTACTGGATACCTGCTCAACGCGTCCACGTGTCTCATCGCAGTCCCTGCTCGATGAACGACTTTCATTGAGTATTCTTGCAGCTTTATGGCCCATCGGGCCACCCTCGGGCACAAATCCTTCTTTGTCATCGTGGCTTGAAACGCATTGCAATCGGTTACCACCGTAAACTGGATTCCGAGTAGATACACACGCAGCTTCTTAAGGCATTTCATGATGGCTAACACCTCCAGCTCGTAACTTGTATAGTTCTTCTCCGATGCTGCTGTCTTAAAACTTAAATAAAATGTCGGATGGAACTCACCGTCATCATGCCTCTGCAGCAGGCTGCCACCATATCCGATCATACTCGCATCTGTGTGTAGTTCAGTTGTTAACGCTGGGTTAAATATCTTCAACACTGGTTCCTCGCATAGATGCGCCTTCAGTGTCTCAACTGCAGCAATTTGTTCTTGGCCCATATCAAATTTCACTGATTTGCACAATAGATCAGTAAGCGGCTTCGCGATTTGCGAGTAGGCTGGGATGAACTTCCGGAAGAATCCCGTCAATCCCAGGAAACTCTGGATCTGCTTCACACTGCTTGGTGTAGGGAATCTCTGCACAGCTCTTACCTTTTCCATTGAAGGTTTGATGCTTCCATTCTCCACTATGTGTCCCAGAAACTCAATGGACCTGCTTAGGAAGTTGCACTTTTCCCATTTTATTTTCAGCCCGAATTCCGCAGCTACCTCGAGTACGACTACTAGTTTCTCCAATACTTCCGCCTCGTCTTTTCCAAAGATGACGATGTCGTCAACATACACCAACAAGTATTGCTTCAGTACCAGGTGCCGGAAGATTTGGTTGATAAACCTCTGGAATGCGGCCGGGGAGTTACACAGGCCAAAAGGTACTTTGCAGAACTCGTACTGGCCGTCTGGTGTTATGAATGACGTGTATTTCCTACTAGCTTCTGCAACGTCAACGTGAAAGAACCCATTCTTAAGGTCCAATGTTACAAAGACCTTTGAATCGTGCAGCTGCTCCAACACTTCTTCCATCACGTTCATCGGGTATCTATCTTTAATCATCTTCGCGTTCAAGTCTCGGTAGTCCACGCATAATCTGTAACTGTTATCCTTTTTCTTAACGAGTACGATGGGACTGGCGTATTCTGATCGACTTTCCTGTATTGTTCCCTCCTCTAGCCAGTCCTGTATCTGATTCTGTACAACCTTTCGTTCTTCTGGTGCTAATCTCCTTGCTTTTCGGTAAACTGGTATTTCATCCATCATTACTATATTCATCTGTTTGCATGACTTTGCCGGCTTTCTGGGTGTATATGCATCTACGATGGCCTCTACACGGTCCCTGAACTTCTCATTACCTACGTGTACAACCTTACTGCTCTTTTCCTCAACCGTTGATATTTTAAAAATATCATTCTCCACCAACGGAAATGTCTTTGTCATTTCTTGCTTCTTGATAATTTCCACCTTTCCTCTACTGATAATCACTTCTACGTTCCTCAAAAAATCTCTCCCTAACAAAATTTTGTCAGACATCCACGTCTCTGGTATCACTTGGAAACGCACCCACTGTTTTTCATCTCCCGCTTGCACTTCCAACAGGCATGATCCTAGCGTTTCCCGTGGTTGGTCCCCGAAGCCCTTCAGCATCATTCCGGGTTGCTCGATTTTGGAACCTTTAATACTTCTTTGCATCGATCGGTGGATGATCGAGACGTCGCTGCCGTTGTCGACAAATGCATAGTGTAACTCACCGTTTATACCGATCATGATGTAGCTGTCAGATTCGATCCGTTTCACTTGACTTATTCCCATGGTGAGGATGATACCTCGTTTTTAACCGTGCAATTTGGTGATATGTGACCGAACTGATTGCACTTGAAACATCGCATTCCCTTGCCTTTGTCTGGACAGCCCTGTGCCAGATGGGATAATGATCCGCAAATGTGACATCGTTTTGTCGTCGGTGCTCCTTTAGTTGTTGACTGATTTCTACCCTTGCTTTTGTCCGCTTCTACTTTCGGCTTCGGTATCTGTCGTTGCATTCTGCTATATGTTTCCAGCTTGGACTTTAGTTCTTCGATTGTTGACGCCTCGTATAGCACGGTTTTGTTCCCTACGGTGTCTGGGATTCCGTTTATCACGTAATCTATCAACGAACATTCGTCGATACTCCCTTGGTTTCGTATTTGCACCATCGCGTACAAGTATTCCAGTAGACTCTCTGATTGTAGTCTCTTTCGGGCTTCTAGTTGTCGATGCACGTCGATGCTACTTATTTTTCGGCGCCAATGCCGAGAACAACGGAAGCTGCACCTAGCATTCTGGCCATCTTGCTCGCAATCCAAGAGCAGATGGCTCAGCTGCAGCAGCAAGTACAAGAACTGGCCAAGCGGGTGGACCAGGTCTACGCGCTGCTGCCGGGCCTAACGCAACACATGCCGTAATGGGTACGTACATGGTGGATCAAACTTTGAAGGTCCTTGCGGACTGATCACTGATTAGGATTGAACGAAGAGCCGCAATGTTTAAATTGCTACAAGACCAAAGTCCTGATGTGCTTTTCGCTAGCGAAACCAAGCTAACCGATAAGCACAAACTGGAGTACAATAATTATATTGTTAGAAGAAGAAATCGGCCCAGATCCAAAAGTGGAGGCGGTGTCGCGATCTTCATTAAAGAAGGTATACAACTTCACAGAGTGTACAAGGGAGTGTTGCGCAGGTTCCGGGTGTTGAAGGCAGTCGTCGTTTACATCCCGCTCCGCAGTGGAAAGCGGCTGTACTTGGCGTCTGTTTATGCACCTGAGACTTCACAATCCACCCTATTCATTACAGAGCTCAACTTCTGAGGCTGGAATCGGGGGAGAATTATTTTATAATCGGCGGGGATTTCAACGCTAGACACAGAGATTGGGGAAATAATTTGCCAAATACTAGAGGGAACCTACTACTCGATTGGTGGGGTCGGCACGATGTCATGTACAGACTCGGTCTAAAAGCGACGGATAACCCGTCATTTCCCAGAGGCGGGTCTTATTTGGATCTACTGCTGTACGACGAACGCATACGACTGACAGGTACAAATTTACAAACGCTAAACTGTCTGCGCACATTCGTGTATGACAGTGACCATTGCGGTTTTAGCACCAAAATTACAGTTCCCAACGAAATTGCGGAATTGGAGGAGTTTGTCCAAAGATATTCTTACAACTACAGTAAAACTCGATGCACACGCTTCTCCGCAACCTTGAAAAGAGCGCTCTCCTCGAACACGCTCCACCCACCGTTCAATAGGAATTTGTCAAACGAGGAGATCGACAATTACCTAAAACAAATGGACGAGACAATTAAACAAACTATGGATACTACAATACCGCGGTATGGACGTACGACTAACGAAGACCTGTTCCGCAATCCTACTATTGACGCACTGCAGCGACAGGAAAGTACACTTCTGACAAGACTTAAAAACTTGTACAGACAGTTAACTGACCGACAAGACCCGGAGATTAGGACACTGAAGTCGTCGATTAAAAATATTCAAACGCTAATAAAAGAGAATTACAGAATTTCTGTAAGTTTGTATTGGAACAACAAGGTTCGGGCTGTAAACACCAGCAACCCGAATATGTTTTCGCAAATAAATAAACTATTTCGGAGAAAAAATCAAAACGACTTTCAGTGTCTTAAAATAGCCCGGACAACAGACAGCGAACGGTTACTAACAATAGCAGGTATTGATCCAAATGTGGCCGCTGATGATTACGACTTTTTTGTGATCGGGGATCCACAGGAGAAGGTTGAGGCCATAGGGGCGACTTTCCAGGAAGTATACAAGGCCACTGATACCACTGGCCCTAATTACGACCTCTACAATTGCGTCTTTGTGCACGACTTCTGCATTCGAAATGAAATAGGGAACTGGCGATCCGAGGGCTCTGGTTTCATCCGGTTTAGTGACGAAAATATGGCAAATAACTCTCATTGCCAGAGAGGGTGGCCTACCCCCGTTCATTTCGATGGAAGGACTCCATGAGATCTTCGAAACAATCAGAGTTAAGATATCAGTGGGGACCGATGGTATTCCGAATATCGTGCTTCGACATCTTCCTCTAGAAGCGGTGGACATCTACACCACCCAGTTTAATATTGCAATGAATAATGCACATTATCCAGCGCTTTGGAAAACGGCGGCGGTTCAACCTATCCCCAAAAAGGGGAAGGATATATCCAATCCGGCGAATCTCCGGTCGATAAGTCTCCTTCCGAATATCAGTAATGCTTTTGAAAAAGTAATCAATAGAACTCTGTCTAGATGGGTTGAGGACAAACATATAGTTCCGGATAATCAATTCGGTTTTAAGGCGGGAATGATATCTCACATGCCGCGTCTAAACTGGTGTCCGATATCCAATGGAATAAAGGCAAAAAACAATGTAATGGTGCCTGTCTTGTTGACTTGGAGAAGGCTTTCGACACCGTATGGTTAGAGGGTCTTTTTTATAAGCTGACTAGGCTGGGGATCAGTAAACCACTCTTGTACATTCTTTATAATAGGCTAACTAACAGACAGTTCATCGTAAAGAATGGTGATGTGGCATCTGTTGGAATATTTCAAATTAAAAATGGTCTTCAGCAAGGCGCTATCAATTCGCCGATCCTATTCAACATTTTTACAAGCGACTTGATAGGTTCACTTCCCCATACTATTGCGTACGCATACGATTTGATAGCGTACAGAACAGGTCCAAAAATCGAGGTTATTAATACTCTCTTGCAACGTGACTTCGATAAGATCAGACGATTTGCGATGACTGGAAGTTGAAAATTAACTTTCAGAAGTCGGAAACCATTCTCTTTAGGACGCCGTTGTCTGGAGCCTCTAGGGATACCATAAAAAATTGGCGACAGTTCTCAATCATTGGACAGCACGGACAGCCTCTTGCCTGTCGAAATGTAGTCAGATACCTTGGGATCTGGCTAGATCAGTTTCTGTATTTTGGCAAAAATATAGATGCTTCTCTGGCCAGGGCTAAAGGCGCTTTTGCCATTAAAAAGATATGCTTATGGGAAAGAAGTTCGTTGTCAAATGTGGCAACGTAACTTCGAGTAAAGTTTTTCACATTAAAAATGGCTTACAACAGGGGTCGGTTATTTCTCCGATTCTGTTCAATATTTACACGAGTGATCTTATAGGTACCCTCAATCACGCTATAGCGTATGCAGATGATTTAGTGGCGTACAGATCAGGACCAAAAATCGAAGTCATTAACACCCTTTTGCAATGTGACTTCGATCATATTAAGGAGTATTGCGATGATTGTAAATTAAAAATTAATTTCCAAAAGTCAGAAACAATCTTATTCAGAACTCCATTGAGAAGGGCCTCTTGGGATACCAGAAATAACTGGCGAAATTTGGCCATCATTGGACAGCATGGACTACCACTAGCGGTGAGAAGCGCAGTTAGATATCTTGGTATCTGGCTTGATAAGTATTTATATTTTGACAAACATATAGATGCTTGTCTGGCTGGGGCCAAGAAGGCTTTAGCTCTGACAAGGAAATTGTTTCAAAGCAGTCAACTTGATTCCAGAGTGAAAATCATATGCTACGTGGCCCTAATCAGGCCAATCATCGCTTACGGTTGTCCGGTGTGGTTTAATGTAGCGCCGTCTTATATGGAAATGATTCGTGTGTTTGAGAGACAGTCCTTTACAAAGTCCTTTACAAGGGAGCTGGACTAAATAGGATTGACAATTTTCTAATTAAGGTGATTCGAAGGCACGTCGCAAGAGCAATGACGAGCGATAATAGCCTGATCTTTGGGGCATATTACCCCAATATAATGTACCACGAGAGTACACTTCAATCTGGCTTCATCCCTCCTGAAGCATTTCTCCATATTGACGCTAAAGGGTTAGTGCAAAGTAGGGATGGTATTCCGGTATTATACCACCGCCACCGCGGTGCGAGGGAAAAGCGGCTCATCTACGACGGGTACGTCGCCAGTGCTCCTGAGCTCTTCCGTTTTAACCCTGCAATTGCGGACAGGGATAGGATCGATGCCGAAAAGCAGCACACCGAATACTGGTGGCTTGAAGAAAGGGAGGGAGGTGATACGCTCTCCTAGGTTGGTGCGCTACTTGGGTAGCTCCTCTTAGGTATAAGTAGATTAGGGTTAGCTAGGGGGTTTTCGTGGAGAGGATCGTTATCATGTGGGGGTCCCCCGAAAGCTGACCGACGCTAGATGGTCTCGGTCAGGTTCCGGAGGTGCATGTGCACCATGATAACGACTGCCAGGCGTCCGAAAACGCAATCGAGATGGCGACCACTCGGAGCAAAAGAAAACGAGTGCTCGCCACCTGGATTATAGTTAAGTTAAATTAAGTAGCATAGGTAGGTTAAGTAGATAGGTAGCTTAATTTTAAATAAAAATAAAAAAATAGAGATAAAACATCTAAGTTTTTTTTGATATAATTTTCTTAGAGAATCATATATGTAAATATGCTGGTTATATAAGCTAAGTCCTAGGATAGATTTAAGGTCGAAAGACACTAGTTGTAGTAATATCGTTAAGTTTAGAGTGCTCGGTAAGAGCCAGTAAGCTAAATTCTAAAACTGTTGATGTTAAATTAGATTTAAGCATTTTTGTCTAGTAGGTAAGTTAACATATAGAAAGAAATAATAAAAATGAATTTAAAAGTAAAAAAAGTAGGGCTCCTCTTCGTGCTCCTTGAAACCGTTGAATTTATAGTTCTCTGCACTTGGCTCACATGCTGATACCATTTGGTTGGGTCTTCTGCGGTTAACCTTGACAGCACACCGATGATGATTCTGTTCATCCTTTCAACCTGGCCGTTGCCGCGTGGTACTCCGGTAGTTGTCATTATGTGTTGAACGTTCCTTTGGTCACAGTAGTCCTTAAAAGCATTTGCTGTAAATGCTGCACCTCTGTCCGAAATTAAGCGAGTTGGGTTCCCTAATATCTCACTCTGCGCTTCCAGTTTCTTGATCACTTCTTCGCATTTCGTTGTCTTGACCGGATACAGCCAGGTAAATTTTGTGAAAGCGTCTACAACTACGAAGAGATAATTATAGAATTTATTCGTGGATGGTAGTGGACCTAAGTGGTCAACATGGAATGTGTGGAGAGGGACGTCACTTTTCTCGATCGGATGCAGAAATCCCTCCATTCATCCACCCTTCTTTGCCATCAGTATGCAGGGTACACAGTTAGCGATGACCTCCTCGATACATTTCTTAAGCTTAGGTATGTGGTAGTCCTGCTTTATTACCGCTTCGACCTTCCGCAAACTCATATGTCCTTGCTCATGAGTGCTCCTGACGATCTCCCTCTGCATAGATTTTGGTACCACTAACAAGTGTGCGCCCTCTTCAAATTTATATAGTAGTCCAGCTCTCACTTCATAATCTTTGTAGGCGCCTGTTGCTGCAATTATATTGAAAATAAGTTGACAATACTCATCTTTTGATTGTGAGGCTTTTATCCTGTATATGAGACCATCTTCAATCCTCATTACTGGATACCTGCTCAACGCGTCCACGTGTCTCATCGCAGTCCCTGCTCGATGAACGACTTTCATTGAGTATTCTTGCAGCTTTATGGCCCATCGGGCCACCCTCGGGCACAAATCCTTCTTTGTCATCGTGGCTTGAAACGCCTTGCAATCGGTTACCACCGTAAACTGGATTCCGAGTAGATACACACGCAGCTTCTTAAGGCATTTCATGATGGCTAACACCTCCAGCTCGTAACTTGTATAGTTCTTCTCCGATGCTGCTGTCTTAAAACTTAAATAAAATGTCGGATGGAACTCACCGTCATCATGCCTCTGCAGCAGGCTGCCACCATATCCGATCATACTCGCATCTGTGTGTAGTTCAGTTGTTAACGCTGGGTTAAATAAATTCAACACTGGTTCCTCGCATAGATGCGCCTTCAGTGTCTCAACTGCAGCAATTTGTTCTTGGCCCATATCAAATTTCACTGATTTGCACAATAGATCAGTAAGCGGCTTCGCGATTTGCGAGTAGGCTGGGATGAACTTCCGGAAGAATCCCGTCAATCCCAGGAAACTCTGGATCTGCTTCACACTGCTTGGTGTAGGGAATCTCTGCACAGCTCTTACCTTTTCCATTGAAGGTTTGATGCTTCCATTCTCCACTATGTGTCCCAGAAACTCAATGGACCTGCTTAGGAAGTTGCACTTTTCCCATTTTATTTTCAGCCCGAATTCCGCAGCTACCTCGAGTACGACTACTAGTTTCTCCAATACTTCCGCCTCGTCTTTTCCAAAGATGACGATGTCGTCAACATACACCAACAAGTATTGCTTCAGTACCAGGTGCCGGAAGATTTGGTTGATAAACCTCTGGAATGCGGCCGGGGAGTTACATAGGCCAAAAGGTACTTTGCAGAACTCGTACTGGCCGTCTGGTGTTATGAATGACGTGTATTTCCTACTAGCTTCTGCAACGTCAACGTGAAAGAACCCATTCTTAAGGTCCAATGTTACAAAGACCTTTGAATCGTGCAGCTGCTCCAACACTTCTTCCATCACGTTCATCGGGTATCTATCTTCAATCATCTTCGCGTTCAAGTCTCGGTAGTCCACGCATAATCTGTAACTGTTATCCTTTTTCTTAACGAGTACGATGGGACTGGCGTATTCTGATCGACTTTCCTGTATTGTTCCCTCCTCTAGCCAGTCCTGTATCTGATTCTGTACAACCTTTCGTTCTTCTGGTGCTAATCTCCTTGCTTTTCGGTAAACTGGTATTTCATCCATCATTACTATATTCATCTGTTTGCATGACTTTGCCGGCTTTCTGGGTGTATATGCATCTACGATGGCCTCTACACGGTCCCTGAACTTCTCATTACCTACGTGTACAACCTTATTGCTCTTTTCCTCAACCGTTGATATTTTAAAAATATCATTCTCCACCAACGGAAATGTCTTTGTCATTTCTTGCTTCTTGATAATTTCCACCTTTCCTCTACTGATAATCACTTCTACGTTCCTCAAAAAATCTCTCCCTAACAAAATTTTGTCAGACATCCACGTCTCTGGTATCACTTGGAAACGCACCCACTGTTTTTCATCTCCCGCTTGCACTTCCAACAGGCATGATCCTAGCGTTTCCCGTGGTTGGTCCCCGAAGCCCTTCAGCATCATTCCGGGTTGCTCGATTTTGGAACCTTTAATACTTCTTTGCATCGATCGGTGGATGATCGAGACGTCGCTGCCGTTGTCGACAAATGCATAGTGTAACTCACCGTTTATACCGATCATGATGTAGCTGTCAGATTCGATCCGTTTCACTTGACTCATTCCCATGGTGAGGATGATACCTCGTTTTTAACCGTGCAATTTGGTGATATGTGACCGAACTGATTGCACTTGAAACATCGCATTCCCTTGCCTTTGTCTGGACAGCCCTGTGCCAGATGGGATAATGATCCGCAAATGTGACATCGTTTTGTCGTCGGTGCTCCTTTAGACGTTGACTGATTTCTACCCTTGCTTTTGTCCGCTTCTACTTTCGGCTTCGGTATCTGTCGTTGCATTCTGCTATATGTTTCCAGCTTGGACTTTAGTTCTTCGATTGTTGACGCCTCGTATAGCACGGTTTTGTTCCCTACGGTGTCTGGGATTCCGTTTATCACGTAATCTATCAACGAACATTCGTCGATACTCCCTTGGTTTCGTATTTGCACCATCGCGTACAAGTATTCCAGTAGACTCTCTGATTGTAGTCTCTTTCGGGCTTCTAGTTGTCGATGCACGTCGATGCTACTTATTTTTCGGCGCCAATGTCGAGAACAACGGAAGCTGCACCTAGCATTCTGGCCATCTTGCTCACAATCCAAGAGCAGATGGCTCAGCTGCAGCAGCAAGTACAAGAACTGGCCAAGCGGGTGGACCAGGTCTACGCGCTGCTGCCGGGCCTAACGCAACACATGCCGTAATGGGTACGTACATGGTGGATCAAACTTTGAAGGTCCTTGCGGACTGATCACTGATTAGGATTGAACGAAGAGCCGCAATGTTTAAATTGCTACAAGACCAAAGTCCTGATGTGCTTTTCGCTAGCGAAACCAAGCTAACCGATAAGCACAAACTGGAGTACAATAATTATATTGTTAGAAGAAGAAATCGGCCCAGATCCAAAAGTGGAGGCGGTGTCGCGATCTTCATTAAAGAAGGTATACAACTTCACAGAGTGTACAAGGGAGTGTTGCGCAGGTTCCGGGTGTTGAAGGCAGTCGTCGTTTACATCCCGCTCCGCAGTGGAAAGCGGCTGTACTTGGCGTCTGTTTATGCACCTGAGACTTCACAATCCACCCTATTCATTACAGAGCTCAACTTCTGAGGCTGGAATCGGGGGAGAATTATTTTATAATCGGCGGGGATTTCAACGCTAGACACAGAGATTGGGGAAATAATTTGCCAAATACTAGAGGGAACCTACTACTCGATTGGTGGGGTCGGCACGATGTCATGTACAGACTCGGTCTAAAAGCGACGGATAACCCGTCATTTCCCAGAGGCGGGTCTTATTTGGATCTACTGCTGTACGACGAACGCATACGACTGACAGGTACAAATTTACAAACGCTAAACTGTCTGCGCACATTCGTGTATGACAGTGACCATTGCGGTTTTAGCACCAAAATTACAGTTCCCAACGAAATTGCGGAATTGGAGGAGTTTGTCCAAAGATATTCTTACAACTACAGTAAAACTCGATGCACACGCTTCTCCGCAACCTTGAAAAGAGCGCTCTCCTCGAACACGCTCCACCCACCGTTCAATAGGAATTTGTCAAACGAGGAGATCGACAATTACCTAAAACAAATGGACGAGACAATTAAACAAACTATGGATACTACAATACCGCGGTATGGACGTACGACTAACGAAGACCTGTTCCGCAATCCTACTATTGACGCACTGCAGCGACAGGAAAGTACACTTCTGACAAGACTTAAAAACTTGTACAGACAGTTAACTGACCGACAAGACCCGGAGATTAGGACACTGAAGTCGTCGATTAAAAATATTCAAACGCTAATAAAAGAGAATTACAGAATTTCTGTAAGTTTGTATTGGAACAACAAGGTTCGGGCTGTAAACACCAGCAACCCGAATATGTTTTCGCAAATAAATAAACTATTTCGGAGAAAAAATCAAAACGACTTTCAGTGTCTTAAAATAGCCCGGACAACAGACAGCGAACGGTTACTAATAATAGCAGGTATTGATCCAAATGTGGCCGCTGATGATTACGACTTTTTTGTGATCGGGGATCCACAGGAGAAGGTTGAGGCCATAGGGGCGACTTTCCAGGAAGTATACAAGGCCACTGATACCACTGGCCCTAATTACGACCTCTACAATTGCGTCTTTGTGCACGACTTCTGCATTCGAAATGAAATAGGGAACTGGCGATCCGAGGGCTCTGGTTTCATCCGGTTTAGTGACGAAAATATGGCAAATAACTCTCATTGCCAGAGAGGGTGGCCTACCCCCGTTCATTTCGATGGAAGGACTCCATGAGATCTTCGAAACAATCAGAGTTAAGATATCAGTGGGGACCGATGGTATTCCGAATATCGTGCTTCGACATCTTCCTCTAGAAGCGGTGGACATCTACACCACCCAGTTTAATATTGCAATGAATAATGCACATTATCCAGCGCTTTGGAAAACGGCGGCGGTTCAACCTATCCCCAAAAAGGGGAAGGATATATCCAATCCGGCGAATCTCCGGTCGATAAGTCTCCTTCCGAATATCAGTAATGCTTTTGAAAAAGTAATCAATAGAACTCTGTCTAGATGGGTTGACGACAAACATATAGTTCCGGATAATCAATTCGGTTTTAAGGCGGGAATGATATCTCACATGCCGCGTCTAAACTGGTGTCCGATATCCAATGGAATAAAGGCAAAAAACAATGTAATGGTGCCTGTCTTGTTGACTTGGAGAAGGCTTTCGACACCGTATGGTTAGAGGGTCTTTTTTATAAGCTGACTAGGCTGGGGATCAGTAAACCACTCTTGTACATTCTTTATAATAGGCTAACTAACAGACAGTTCATCGTAAAGAATGGTGATGTGGCTTCTGTTGGAATATTTCAAATTAAAAATGGTCTTCAGCAAGGCGCTATCAATTCGCCGATCCTATTCAACATTTTTACAAGCGACTTGATAGGTTCACTTCCCCATACTATTGCGTACGCATACGATTTGATAGCGTACAGAACAGGTCCAAAAATCGAGGTTATTAATACTCTCTTGCAACGTGACTTCGATAAGATCAGACGATTTGCGATGACTGGAAGTTGAAAATTAACTTTCAGAAGTCGGAAACCATTCTCTTTAGGACGCCGTTGTCTGGAGCCTCTAGGGATACCATAAAAAATTGGCGACAGTTCTCAATCATTGGACAGCACGGACAGCCTCTTGCCTGTCGAAATGTAGTCAGATACCTTGGGATCTGGCTAGATCAGTTTCTGTATTTTGGCAAAAATGTAGATGCTTCTCTGGCCAGGGCTAAAGGCGCTTTTGCCATTAAAAAGATATGCTTATGGGAAAGAAGTTCGTTGTCAAATGTGGCAACGTAACTTCGAGTAAAGTTTTTCACATTAAAAATGGCTTACAACAGGGGTCGGTTATTTCTCCGATTCTGTTCAATATTTACACGAGTGATCTTATAGGTACCCTCAATCACGCTATAGCGTATGCAGATAATTTAGTGGCGTACAGATCAGGACCAAAAATCGAAGTCATTAACACCCTTTTGCAATGTGACTTCGATCATATTAAGGAGTATTGCGATGATTGGAAATTAAAAATTAATTTCCAAAAGTCAGAAACAATCTTATTCAGAACTCCATTGAGAAGGGCCTCTTGGGATACCAGAAATAACTGGCGAAATTTGGCCATCATTGGACAGCATGGACTACCACTAGCGGTGAGAAGCGCAGTTAGATATCTTGGTATCTGGCTTGATAAGTATTTATATTTTGACAAACATATAGATGCTTGTCTGGCTGGGGCCAAGAAGGCTTTAGCTCTGACAAGGAAATTGTTTCAAAGCAGTCAACTTGATTCCAGAGTGAAAATCATATGCTACGTGGCCCTAATCAGGCCAATCATCGCTTACGGTTGTCCGGTGTGGTTTAATGTAGCGCCGTCTTATATGGAAATGATTCGTGTGTTTGAGAGACAGTCCTTTACAAAGTCCTTTACAAGGGAGCTGGACTAAATAGGATTGACAATTTTCTAATTAAGGTGATTCGAAGGCACGTCGCAAGAGCAATGACGAGCGATAATAGCCTGATATTTGGGGCATATTACCCCAATATAATGTACCACGAGAGTACACTTCAATCTGGCTTCATCCCTCCTGAAGCATTTCTCCATATTGACGCTAAAGGGTTAGTGCAAAGTAGGGATGGTATTCCGGTATTATACCACCGCCACCGCGGTGCGAGGGAAAAGCGGCTCATCTACGACGGGTACGTCGCCAGTGCTCCTGAGCTCTTCCGTTTTAACCCTGCAATTGCGGACAGGGATAGGATCGATGCCGAAAAGCAGCACACCGAATACTGGTGGCTTGAAGAAAGGGAGGGAGGTGATACGCTCTCCTAGGTTGGTGCGCTACTTGGGTAGCTCCTCTTAGGTATAAGTAGATTAGGGTTAGCTAGGGGGTTTTCGTGGAGAGGATCGTTATCATGTGGGGGTCCCCCGAAAGCTGACCGACGCTAGATGGTCTCGGTCAGGTTCCGGAGGTGCATGTGCACCATGATAACGACTGCCAGGCGTCCGAAAACGCAATCGAGATGGCGACCACTCGGAGCAAAAGAAAACGAGTGCTCGCCACCTGGATTATAGTTAAGTTAAATTAAGTAGCATAGGTAGGTTAAGTAGATAGGTAGCTTAATTTTAAATAAAAATAAAAAAATAGAGATAAAACATCTAAGTTTTTTTTGATATAATTTTCTTAGAGAATCATATATGTAAATATGCTGGTTATATAAGCTAAGTCCTAGGATAGATTTAAGGTCGAAAGACACTAGTTGTAGTAATATCGTTAAGTTTAGAGTGCTCGGTAAGAGCCAGTAAGCTAAATTCTAAAACTGTTGATGTTAAATTAGATTTAAGCATTTTTGTCTAGTAGGTAAGTTAACATATAGAAAGAAATAATAAAAATGAATTTAAAAGTAAAAAAAGTAGGGCTCCTCTTCGTGCTCCTTGAAACCGTTGAATTTATAGTTCTCTGCACTTGGCTCACATGCTGATACCATTTGGTTGGGTCTTCTGCGGTTAACCTTGACAGCACACCGATGATGATTCTGTTCATCCTTTCAACCTGGCCGTTGCCGCGTGGTACTCCGGTAGTTGTCATTATGTGTTGAACGTTCCTTTGGTCACAGTAGTCCTTAAAAGCATTTGCTGTAAATGCTGCACCTCTGTCCGAAATTAAGCGAGTTGGGTTCCCTAATATCTCACTCTGCGCTTCCAGTTTCTTGATCACTTCTTCGCATTTCGTTGTCTTGACCGGATACAGCCAGGTAAATTTTGTGAAAGCGTCTACAACTACGAAGAGATAATTATAGAATTTATTCGTGGATGGTAGTGGACCTAAGTGGTCAACATGGAATGTGTGGAGAGGGACGTCACTTTTCTCGATCGGATGCAGAAATCCCTCCATTCATCCACCCTTCTTTGCCATCAGTATGCAGGGTACACAGTTAGCGATGACCTCCTCGATACATTTCTTAAGCTTAGGTATGTGGTAGTCCTGCTTTATTACCGCTTCGACCTTCCGCAAACTCATATGTCCTTGCTCATGAGTGCTCCTGACGATCTCCCTCTGCATAGATTTTGGTACCACTAACAAGTGTGCGCCCTCTTCAAATTTATATAGTAGTCCAGCTCTCACTTCATAATCTTTGTAGGCGCCTGTTGCTGCAATTATATTGAAAATAAGTTGACAATACTCATCTTTTGATTGTGAGGCTTTTATCCTGTATATGAGACCATCTTCAATCCTCATTACTGGATACCTGCTCAACGCGTCCACGTGTCTCATCGCAGTCCCTGCTCGATGAACGACTTTCATTGAGTATTCTTGCAGCTTTATGGCCCATCGGGCCACCCTCGGGCACAAATCCTTCTTTGTCATCGTGGCTTGAAACGCCTTGCAATCGGTTACCACCGTAAACTGGATTCCGAGTAGATACACACGCAGCTTCTTAAGGCATTTCATGATGGCTAACACCTCCAGCTCGTAACTTGTATAGTTCTTCTCCGATGCTGCTGTCTTAAAACTTAAATAAAATGTCGGATGGAACTCACCGTCATCATGCCTCTGCAGCAGGCTGCCACCATATCAGATCATACTCGCATCTGTGTGTAGTTCAGTTGTTAACGCTGGGTTAAATAAATTCAACACTGGTTCCTCGCATAGATGCGCCTTCAGTGTCTCAACTGCAGCAATTTGTTCTTGGCCCATATCAAATTTCACTGATTTGCACAATAGATCAGTAAGCGGCTTCGCGATTTGCGAGTAGGCTGGGATGAACTTCCGGAAGAATCCCGTCAATCCCAGGAAACTCTGGATCTGCTTCACACTGCTTGGTGTAGGGAATCTCTGCACAGCTCTTACCTTTTCCATTGAAGGTTTGATGCTTCCATTCTCCACTATGTGTCCCAGAAACTCAATGGACCTGCTTAGGAAGTTGCACTTTTCCCATTTTATTTTCAGCCCGAATTCCGCAGCTACCTCGAGTACGACTACTAGTTTCTCCAATACTTCCGCCTCGTCTTTTCCAAAGATGACGATGTCGTCAACATACACCAACAAGTATTGCTTCAGTACCAGGTGCCGGAAGATTTGGTTGATAAACCTCTGGAATGCGGCCGGGGAGTTACATAGGCCAAAAGGTACTTTGCAGAACTCGTACTGGCCGTCTGGTGTTATGAATGACGTGTATTTCCTACTAGCTTCTGCAACGTCAACGTGAAAGAACCCATTCTTAAGGTCCAATGTTACAAAGACCTTTGAATCGTGCAGCTGCTCCAACACTTCTTCCATCACGTTCATCGGGTATCTATCTTTAATCATCTTCGCGTTCAAGTCTCGGTAGTCCACGCATAATCTGTAACTGTTATCCTTTTTCTTAACGAGTACGATGGGACTGGCGTATTCTGATCAACTTTCCTGTATTGTTCCCTCCTCTAGCCAGTCCTGTATCTGATTCTGTACAACCTTTCGTTCTTCTGGTGCTAATCTCCTTGCTTTTCGGTAAACTGGTATTTCATCCATCATTACTATATTCATCTGTTTGCATGACTTTGCCGGCTTTCTGGGTGTATATGCATCTACGATGGCCTCTACACGGTCCCTGAACTTCTCATTACCTACGTGTACAACCTTACTGCTCTTTTCCTCAACCGTTGATATTTTAAAAATATCATTCTCCACCAACGGAAATGTCTTTGTCATTTCTTGCTTCTTGATAATTTCCACCTTTCCTCTACTGATAATCACTTCTACGTTCCTCAAAAAATCTCTCCCTAACAAAATTTTGTCAGACATCCACGTCTCTGGTATCACTTGGAAACGCACCCACTGTTTTTCATCTCCCGCTTGCACTTCCAACAGGCATGATCCTAGCGTTTCCCGTGGTTGGTCCCCGAAGCCCTTCAGCATCATTCCGGGTTGCTCGATTTTGGAACCTTTAATACTTCTTTGCATCGATCGGTGGATGATCGAGACGTCGCTGCCGTTGTCGACAAATGCATAGTGTAACTCACCGTTTATACCGATCATGATGTAGCTGTCAGATTCGATCCGTTTCACTTGACTTATTCCCATGGTGAGGATGATACCTCGTTTTTAACCGTGCAATTTGGTGATATGTGACCGAACTGATTGCACTTGAAACATCGCATTCCCTTGCCTTTGTCTGGACAGCCCTGTGCCAGATGGGATAATGATCCGCAAATGTGACATCGTTTTGTCGTCGGTGCTCCTTTAGACGTTGACTGATTTCTACCCTTGCTTTTGTCCGCTTCTACTTTCGGCTTCGGTATCTGTCGTTGCATTCTGCTATATGTTTCCAGCTTGGACTTTAGTTCTTCGATTGTTGACGCCTCGTATAGCACGGTTTTGTTCCCTACGGTGTCTGGGATTCCGTTTATCACGTAATCTATCAACGAACATTCGTCGATACTCCCTTGGTTTCGTATTTGCACCATCGCGTACAAGTATTCCAGTAGACTCTCTGATTGTAGTCTCTTTCGGGCTTCTAGTTGTCGATGCACGTCCATGCTACTTATTTTTCGGCGCCAATGTCGAGAACAACGGAAGCTGCACCTAGCATTCTGGCCATCTTGCTCACAATCCAAGAGCAGATGGCTCAGCTGCAGCAGCAAGTACAAGAACTGGCCAAGCGGGTGGACCAGGTCTACGCGCTGCTGCCGGGCCTAACGCAACACATGCCGTAATGGGTACGTACATGGTGGATCAAACTTTGAAGGTCCTTGCGGACTGATCACTGATTAGGATTGAACGAAGAGCCGCAATGTTTAAATTGCTACAAGACCAAAGTCCTGATGTGCTTTTCGCTAGCGAAACCAAGCTAACCGATAAGCACAAACTGGAGTACAATAATTATATTGTTAGAAGAAGAAATCGGCCCAGATCCAAAAGTGGAGGCGGTGTCGCGATCTTCATTAAAGAAGGTATACAACTTCACAGAGTGTACAAGGGAGTGTTGCGCAGGTTCCGGGTGTTGAAGGCAGTCGTCGTTTACATCCCGCTCCGCAGTGGAAAGCGGCTGTACTTGGCGTCTGTTTATGCACCTGAGACTTCACAATCCACCCTATTCATTACAGAGCTCAACTTCTGAGGCTGGAATCGGGGGAGAATTATTTTATAATCGGCGGGGATTTCAACGCTAGACACAGAGATTGGGGAAATAATTTGCCAAATACTAGAGGGAACCTACTACTCGATTGGTGGGGTCGGCACGATGTCATGTACAGACTCGGTCTAAAAGCGACGGATAACCCGTCATTTCCCAGAGGCGGGTCTTATTTGGATCTACTGCTGTACGACGAACGCATACGACTGACAGGTACAAATTTACAAACGCTAAACTGTCTGCGCACATTCGTGTATGACAGTGACCATTGCGGTTTTAGCACCAAAATTACAGTTCCCAACGAAATTGCGGAATTGGAGGAGTTTGTCCAAAGATATTCTTACAACTACAGTAAAACTCGATGCACACGTTTCTCCGCAACCTTGAAAAGAGCGCTCTCCTCGAACACGCTCCACCCACCGTTCAATAGGAATTTGTCAAACGAGGAGATCGACAATTACCTAAAACAAATGGACGAGACAATTAAACAAACTATGGATACTACAATACCGCGGTATGGACGTACGACTAACGAAGACCTGTTCCGCAATCCTACTATTGACGCACTGCAGCGACAGGAAAGTACACTTCTGACAAGACTTAAAAACTTGTACAGACAGTTAACTGACCGACAAGACCCGGAGATTAGGACACTGAAGTCGTCGATTAAAAATATTCAAACGCTAATAAAAGAGAATTACAGAATTTCTGTAAGTTTGTATTGGAACAACAAGGTTCGGGCTGTAAACACCAGCAACCCGAATATGTTTTCGCAAATAAATAAACTATTTCGGAGAAAAAATCAAAACGACTTTCAGTGTCTTAAAATAGCCCGGACAACAGACAGCGAACGGTTACTAACAATAGCAGGTATTGATCCAAATGTGGCCGCTGATGATTACGACTTTTTTGTGATCGGGGATCCACAGGAGAAGGTTGAGGCCATAGGGGCGACTTTCCAGGAAGTATACAAGGCCACTGATACCACTGGCCCTAATTACGACCTCTACAATTGCGTCTTTGTGCACGACTTCTGCATTCGAAATGAAATAGGGAACTGGCGATCCGAGGGCTCTGGTTTCATCCGGTTTAGTGACGAAAATATGGCAAATAACTCTCATTGCCAGAGAGGGTGGCCTACCCCCGTTCATTTCGATGGAAGGACTCCATGAGATCTTCGAAACAATCAGAGTTAAGATATCAGTGGGGACCGATGGTATTCCGAATATCGTGCTTCGACATCTTCCTCTAGAAGCGGTGGACATCTACACCACCCAGTTTAATATTGCAATGAATAATGCACATTATCCAGCGCTTTGGAAAACGGCGGCGGTTCAACCTATCCCCAAAAAGGGGAAGGATATATCCAATCCGGCGAATCTCCGGTCGATAAGTCTCCTTCCGAATATCAGTAATGCTTTTGAAAAAGTAATCAATAGAACTCTGTCTAGATGGGTTGAGGACAAACATATAGTTCCGGATAATCAATTCGGTTTTAAGGCGGGAATGATATCTCACATGCCGCGTCTAAACTGGTGTCCGATATCCAATGGAATAAAGGCAAAAAACAATGTAATGGTGCCTGTCTTGTTGACTTGGAGAAGGCTTTCGACACCGTATGGTTAGAGGGTCTTTTTTATAAGCTGACTAGGCTGGGGATCAGTAAACCACTCTTGTACATTCTTTATAATAGGCTAACTAACAGACAGTTCATCGTAAAGAATGGTGATGTGGCTTCTGTTGGAATATTTCAAATTAAAAATGGTCTTCAGCAAGGCGCTATCAATTCGCCGATCCTATTCAACATTTTTACAAGCGACTTGATAGGTTCACTTCCCCATACTATTGCGTACGCATACGATTTGATAGCGTACAGAACAGGTCCAAAAATCGAGGTTATTAATACTCTCTTGCAACGTGACTTCGATAAGATCAGACGATTTGCGATGACTGGAAGTTGAAAATTAACTTTCAGAAGTCGGAAACCATTCTCTTTAGGACGCCGTTGTCTGGAGCCTCTAGGGATACCATAAAAAATTGGCGACAGTTCTCAATCATTGGACAGCACGGACAGCCTCTTGCCTGTCGAAATGTAGTCAGATACCTTGGGATCTGGCTAGATCAGTTTCTGTATTTTGGCAAAAATATAGATGCTTCTCTGGCCAGGGCTAAAGGCGCTTTTGCCATTAAAAAGATATGCTTATGGGAAAGAAGTTCGTTGTCAAATGTGGCAACGTAACTTCGAGTAAAGTTTTTCACATTAAAAATGGCTTACAACAGGGGTCGGTTATTTCTCCGATTCTGTTCAATATTTACACGAGTGATCTTATAGGTACCCTCAATCACGCTATAGCGTATGCAGATGATTTAGTGGCGTACAGATCAGGACCAAAAATCGAAGTCATTAACACCCTTTTGCAATGTGACTTCGATCATATTAAGGAGTATTGCGATGATTGGAAATTAAAAATTAATTTCCAAAAGTCAGAAACAATCTTATTCAGAACTCCATTGAGAAGGGCCTCTTGGGATACCAGAAATAACTGGCGAAATTTGGCCATCATTGGACAGCATGGACTACCACTAGCGGTGAGAAGCGCAGTTAGATATCTTGGTATCTGGCTTGATAAGTATTTATATTTTGACAAACATATAGATGCTTGTCTGGCTGGGGCCAAGAAGGCTTTAGCTCTGACAAGGAAATTGTTTCAAAGCAGTCAACTTGATTCCAGAGTGAAAATCATATGCTACGTGGCCCTAATCAGGCCAATCATCGCTTACGGTTGTCCGGTGTGGTTTAATGTAGCGCCGTCTTATATGGAAATGATTCGTGTGTTTGAGAGACAGTCCTTTACAAAGTCCTTTACAAGGGAGCTGGACTAAATAGGATTGACAATTTTCTAATTAAGGTGATTCGAAGGCACGTCGCAAGAGCAATGACGAGCGATAATAGCCTGATATTTGGGGCATATTACCCCAATATAATGTACCACGAGAGTACACTTCAATCTGGCTTCATCCCTCCTGAAGCATTTCTCCATATTGACGCTAAAGGGTTAGTGCAAAGTAGGGATGGTATTCCGGTATTATACCACCGCCACCGCGGTGCGAGGGAAAAGCGGCTCATCTACGACGGGTACGTCGCCAGTGCTCCTGAGCTCTTCCGTTTTAACCCTGCAATTGCGGACAGGGATAGGATCGATGCCGAAAAGCAGCACACCGAATACTGGTGGCTTGAAGAAAGGGAGGGAGGTGATACGCTCTCCTAGGTTGGTGCGCTACTTGGGTAGCTCCTCTTAGGTATAAGTAGATTAGGGTTAGCTAGGGGGTTTTCGTGGAGAGGATCGTTATCATGTGGGGGTCCCCCGAAAGCTGACCGACGCTAGATGGTCTCGGTCAGGTTCCGGAGGTGCATGTGCACCATGATAACGACTGCCAGGCGTCCGAAAACGCAATCGAGATGGCGACCACTCGGAGCAAAAGAAAACGAGTGCTCGCCACCTGGATTATAGTTAAGTTAAATTAAGTAGCATAGGTAGGTTAAGTAGATAGGTAGCTTAATTTTAAATAAAAATAAAAAAATAGAGATAAAACATCTAAGTTTTTTTTGATATAATTTTCTTAGAGAATCATATATGTAAATATGCTGGTTATATAAGCTAAGTCCTAGGATAGATTTAAGGTCGAAAGACACTAGTTGTAGTAATATCGTTAAGTTTAGAGTGCTCGGTAAGAGCCAGTAAGCTAAATTCTAAAACTGTTGATGTTAAATTAGATTTAAGCATTTTTGTCTAGTAGGTAAGTTAACATATAGAAAGAAATAATAAAAATGAATTTAAAAGTAAAAAAAGTAGGGCTCCTCTTCGTGCTCCTTGAAACCGTTGAATTTATAGTTCTCTGCACTTGGCTCACATGCTGATACCATTTGGTTGGGTCTTCTGCGGTTAACCTTGACAGCACACCGATGATGATTCTGTTCATCCTTTCAACCTGGCCGTTGCCGCGTGGTACTCCGGTAGTTGTCATTATGTGTTGAACGTTCCTTTGGTCACAGTAGTCCTTAAAAGCATTTGCTGTAAATGCTGCACCTCTGTCCGAAATTAAGCGAGTTGGGTTCCCTAATATCTCACTCTGCGCTTCCAGTTTCTTGATCACTTCTTCGCATTTCGTTGTCTTGACCGGATACAGCCAGGTAAATTTTGTGAAAGCGTCTACAACTACGAAGAGATAATTATAGAATTTATTCGTGGATGGTAGTGGACCTAAGTGGTCAACATGGAATGTGTGGAGAGGGACGTCACTTTTCTCGATCGGATGCAGAAATCCCTCCATTCATCCACCCTTCTTTGCCATCAGTATGCAGGGTACACAGTTAGCGATGACCTCCTCGATACATTTCTTAAGCTTAGGTATGTGGTAGTCCTGCTTTATTACCGCTTCGACCTTCCGCAAACTCATATGTCCTTGCTCATGAGTGCTCCTGACGATCTCCCTCTGCATAGATTTTGGTACCACTAACAAGTGTGCGCCCTCTTCAAATTTATATAGTAGTCCAGCTCTCACTTCATAATCTTTGTAGGCGCCTGTTGCTGCAATTATATTGAAAATAAGTTGACAATACTCATCTTTTGATTGTGAGGCTTTTATCCTGTATATGAGACCATCTTCAATCCTCATTACTGGATACCTGCTCAACGCGTCCACGTGTCTCATCGCAGTCCCTGCTCGATGAACGACTTTCATTGAGTATTCTTGCAGCTTTATGGCCCATCGGGCCACCCTCGGGCACAAATCCTTCTTTGTCATCGTGGCTTGAAACGCCTTGCAATCGGTTACCACCGTAAACTGGATTCCGAGTAGATACACACGCAGCTTCTTAAGGCATTTCATGATGGCTAACACCTCCAGCTCGTAACTTGTATAGTTCTTCTCCGATGCTGCTGTCTTAAAACTTAAATAAAATGTCGGATGGAACTCACCGTCATCATGCCTCTGCAGCAGGCTGCCACCATATCAGATCATACTCGCATCTGTGTGTAGTTCAGTTGTTAACGCTGGGTTAAATAAATTCAACACTGGTTCCTCGCATAGATGCGCCTTCAGTGTCTCAACTGCAGCAATTTGTTCTTGGCCCATATCAAATTTCACTGATTTGCACAATAGATCAGTAAGCGGCTTCGCGATTTGCGAGTAGGCTGGGATGAACTTCCGGAAGAATCCCGTCAATCCCAGGAAACTCTGGATCTGCTTCACACTGCTTGGTGTAGGGAATCTCTGCACAGCTCTTACCTTTTCCATTGAAGGTTTGATGCTTCCATTCTCCACTATGTGTCCCAGAAACTCAATGGACCTGCTTAGGAAGTTGCACTTTTCCCATTTTATTTTCAGCCCGAATTCCGCAGCTACCTCGAGTACGACTACTAGTTTCTCCAATACTTCCGCCTCGTCTTTTCCAAAGATGACGATGTCGTCAACATACACCAACAAGTATTGCTTCAGTACCAGGTGCCGGAAGATTTGGTTGATAAACCTCTGGAATGCGGCCGGGGAGTTACATAGGCCAAAAGGTACTTTGCAGAACTCGTACTGGCCGTCTGGTGTTATGAATGACGTGTATTTCCTACTAGCTTCTGCAACGTCAACGTGAAAGAACCCATTCTTAA
Organism: Volucella bombylans; assembly: GCA_949129095.1. Taxonomy (NCBI): domain Eukaryota; kingdom Metazoa; phylum Arthropoda; class Insecta; order Diptera; family Syrphidae; genus Volucella; species Volucella bombylans. The sequence continues at coordinate 243,171,388 of OX422140.1, forward strand.
GGTCCAATGTTACAAAGACCTTTGAATCGTGCAGCTGCTCCAACACTTCTTCCATCACGTTCATCGGGTATCTATCTTTAATCATCTTCGCGTTCAAGTCTCGGTAGTCCACGCATAATCTGTAACTGTTATCCTTTTTCTTAACGAGTACGATGGGACTGGCGTATTCTGATCGACTTTCCTGTATTGTTCCCTCCTCTAGCCAGTCCTGTATCTGATTCTGTACAACCTTTCGTTCTTCTGGTGCTAATCTCCTTGCTTTTCGGTAAACTGGTATTTCATCCATCATTACTATATTCATCTGTTTGCATGACTTTGCCGGCTTTCTGGGTGTATATGCATCTACGATGGCCTCTACACGGTCCCTGAACTTCTCATTACCTACGTGTACAACCTTACTGCTCTTTTCCTCAACCGTTGATATTTTAAAAATATCATTCTCCACCAACGGAAATGTCTTTGTCATTTCTTGCTTCTTGATAATTTCCACCTTTCCTCTACTGATAATCACTTCTACGTTCCTCAAAAAATCTCTCCCTAACAAAATTTTGTCAGACATCCACGTCTCTGGTATCACTTGGAAACGCACCCACTGTTTTTCATCTCCCGCTTGCACTTCCAACAGGCATGATCCTAGCGTTTCCCGTGGTTGGTCCTCGAAGCCCTTCAGCATCATTCCGGGTTGCTCGATTTTGGAACCTTTAATACTTCTTTGCATCGATCGGTGGATGATCGAGACGTCGCTGCCGTTGTCGACAAATGCATAGTGTAACTCACCGTTTATACCGATCATGATGTAGCTGTCAGATTCGATCCGTTTCACTTGACTTATTCCCATGGTGAGGATGATACCTCGTTTTTAACCGTGCAATTTGGTGATATGTGACCGAACTGATTGCACTTGAAACATCGCATTCCCTTGCCTTTGTCTGGACAGCCCTGTGCCAGATGGGATAATGATCCGCAAATGTGACATCGTTTTGTCGTCGGTGCTCCTTTAGACGTTGACTGATTTCTACCCTTGCTTTTGTCCGCTTCTACTTTCGGCTTCGGTATCTGTCGTTGCATTCTGCTATATGTTTCCAGCTTGGACTTTAGTTCTTCGATTGTTGACGCCTCGTATAGCACGGTTTTGTTCCCTACGGTGTCTGGGATTCCGTTTATCACGTAATCTATCAACGAACATTCGTCGATACTCCCTTGGTTTCGTATTTGCACCATCGCGTACAAGTATTCCAGTAGACTCTCTGATTGTAGTCTCTTTCGGGCTTTTAGTTGTCGATGCACGTCGATGCTACTTATTTTTCGGCGCCAATGTCGAGAACAACGGAAGCTGCACCTAGCATTCTGGCCATCTTGCTCACAATCCAAGAGCAGATGGCTCAGCTGCAGCAGCAAGTACAAGAACTGGCCAAGCGGGTGGACCAGGTCTACGCGCTGCTGCCGGGCCTAACGCAACACATGCCGTAATGGGTACGTACATGGTGGATCAAACTTTGAAGGTCCTTGCGGACTGATCACTGATTAGGATTGAACGAAGAGCCGCAATGTTTAAATTGCTACAAGACCAAAGTCCTGATGTGCTTTTCGCTAGCGAAACCAAGCTAACCGATAAGCACAAACTGGAGTACAATAATTATATTGTTAGAAGAAGAAATCGGCCCAGATCCAAAAGTGGAGGCGGTGTCGCGATCTTCATTAAAGAAGGTATACAACTTCACAGAGTGTACAAGGGAGTGTTGCGCAGGTTCCGGGTGTTGAAGGCAGTCGTCGTTTACATCCCGCTCCGCAGTGGAAAGCGGCTATACTTGGCGTCTGTTTATGCACCTGAGACTTCACAATCCACCCTATTCATTACAGAGCTCAACTTCTGAGGCTGGAATCGGGGGAGAATTATTTTATAATCGGCGGGGATTTCAACGCTAGACACAGAGATTGGGGAAATAATTTGCCAAATACTAGAGGGAACCTACTACTCGATTGGTGGGGTCGGCACGATGTCATGTACAGACTCGGTCTAAAAGCGACGGATAACCCGTCATTTCCCAGAGGCGGGTCTTATTTGGATCTACTGCTGTACGACGAACGCATACGACTGACAGGTACAAATTTACAAACGCTAAACTGTCTGCGCACATTCGTGTATGACAGTGACCATTGCGGTTTTAGCACCAAAATTACAGTTCCCAACGAAATTGCGGAATTGGAGGAGTTTGTCCAAAGATATTCTTACAACTACAGTAAAACTCGATGCACACGCTTCTCCGCAACCTTGAAAAGAGCGCTCTCCTCGAACACGCTCCACCCACCGTTCAATAGGAATTTGTCAAACGAGGAGATCGACAATTACCTAAAACAAATGGACGAGACAATTAAACAAACTATGGATACTACAATACCGCGGTATGGACGTACGACTAACGAAGACCTGTTCCGCAATCCTACTATTGACGCACTGCAGCGACAGGAAAGTACACTTCTGACAAGACTTAAAAACTTGTACAGACAGTTAACTGACCGACAAGACCCGGAGATTAGGACACTGAAGTCGTCGATTAAAAATATTCAAACGCTAATAAAAGAGAATTACAGAATTTCTGTAAGTTTGTATTGGAACAACAAGGTTCGGGCTGTAAACACCAGCAACCCGAATATGTTTTCGCAAATAAATAAACTATTTCGGAGAAAAAATCAAAACGACTTTCAGTGTCTTAAAATAGCCCGGACAACAGACAGCGAACGGTTACTAACAATAGCAGGTATTGATCCAAATGTGGCCGCTGATGATTACGACTTTTTTGTGATCGGGGATCCACAGGAGAAGGTTGAGGCCATAGGGGCGACTTTCCAGGAAGTATACAAGGCCACTGATACCACTGGCCCTAATTACGACCTCTACAATTGCGTCTTTGTGCACGACTTCTGCATTCGAAATGAAATAGGGAACTGGCGATCCGAGGGCTCTGGTTTCATCCGGTTTAGTGACGAAAATATGGCAAATAACTCTCATTGCCAGAGAGGGTGGCCTACCCCCGTTCATTTCGATGGAAGGACTCCATGAGATCTTCGAAACAATCAGAGTTAAGATATCAGTGGGGACCGATGGTATTCCGAATATCGTGCTTCGACATCTTCCTCTAGAAGCGGTGGACATCTACACCACCCAGTTTAATATTGCAATGAATAATGCACATTATCCAGCGCTTTGGAAAACGGCGGCGGTTCAACCTATCCCCAAAAAGGGGAAGGATATATCCAATCCGGCGAATCTCCGGTCGATAAGTCTCCTTCCGAATATCAGTAATGCTTTTGAAAAAGTAATCAATAGAACTCTGTCTAGATGGGTTGAGGACAAACATATAGTTCCGGATAATCAATTCGGTTTTAAGGCGGGAATGATATCTCACATGCCGCGTCTAAACTGGTGTCCGATATCCAATGGAATAAAGGCAAAAAACAATGTAATGGTGCCTGTCTTGTTGACTTGGAGAAGGCTTTCGACACCGTATGGTTAGAGGGTCTTTTTTATAAGCTGACTAGGCTGGGGATCAGTAAACCACTCTTGTACATTCTTTATAATAGGCTAACTAACAGACAGTTCATCGTAAAGAATGGTGATGTGGCTTCTGTTGGAATATTTCAAATTAAAAATGGTCTTCAGCAAGGCGCTATCAATTCGCCGATCCTATTCAACATTTTTACAAGCGACTTGATAGGTTCACTTCCCCATACTATTGCGTACGCATACGATTTGATAGCGTACAGAACAGGTCCAAAAATCGAGGTTATTAATACTCTCTTGCAACGTGACTTCGATAAGATCAGACGATTTGCGATGACTGGAAGTTGAAAATTAACTTTCAGAAGTCGGAAACCATTCTCTTTAGGACGCCGTTGTCTGGAGCCTCTAGGGATACCATAAAAAATTGGCGACAGTTCTCAATCATTGGACAGCACGGACAGCCTCTTGCCTGTCGAAATGTAGTCAGATACCTTGGGATCTGGCTAGATCAGTTTCTGTATTTTGGCAAAAATGTAGATGCTTCTCTGGCCAGGGCTAAAGGCGCTTTTGCCATTAAAAAGATATGCTTATGGGAAAGAAGTTCGTTGTCAAATGTGGCAACGTAACTTCGAGTAAAGTTTTTCACATTAAAAATGGCTTACAACAGGGGTCGGTTATTTCTCCGATTCTGTTCAATATTTACACGAGTGATCTTATAGGTACCCTCAATCACGCTATAGCGTATGCAGATGATTTAGTGGCGTACAGATCAGGACCAAAAATCGAAGTCATTAACACCCTTTTGCAATGTGACTTCGATCATATTAAGGAGTATTGCGATGATTGGAAATTAAAAATTAATTTCCAAAAGTCAAAAACAATCTTATTCAGAACTCCATTGAGAAGGGCCTCTTGGGATACCAGAAATAACTGGCGAAATTTGGCCATCATTGGACAGCATGGACTACCACTAGCGGTGAGAAGCGCAGTTAGATATCTTGGTATCTGGCTTGATAAGTATTTATATTTTGACAAACATATAGATGCTTGTCTGGCTGGGGCAAAGAAGGCTTTAGCTCTGACAAGGAAATTGTTTCAAAGCAGTCAACTTGATTCCAGAGTGAAAATCATATGCTACGTGGCCCTAATCAGGCCAATCATCGCTTACGGTTGTCCGGTGTGGTTTAATGTAGCGCCGTCTTATATGGAAATGATTCGTGTGTTTGAGAGACAGTCCTTTACAAAGTCCTTTACAAGGGAGCTGGACTAAATAGGATTGACAATTTTCTAATTAAGGTGATTCGAAGGCACGTCGCAAGAGCAATGACGAGCGATAATAGCCTGATATTTGGGGCATATTACCCCAATATAATGTACCACGAGAGTACACTTCAATCTGGCTTCATCCCTCCTGAAGCATTTCTCCATATTGACGCTAAAGGGTTAGTGCAAAGTAGGGATGGTATTCCGGTATTATACCACCGCCACCGCGGTGCGAGGGAAAAGCGGCTCATCTACGACGGGTACGTCGCCAGTGCTCCTGAGCTCTTCCGTTTTAACCCTGCAATTGCGGACAGGGATAGGATCGATGCCGAAAAGCAGCACACCGAATACTGGTGGCTTGAAGAAAGGGAGGGAGGTGATACGCTCTCCTAGGTTGGTGCGCTACTTGGGTAGCTCCTCTTAGGTATAAGTAGATTAGGGTTAGCTAGGGGGTTTTCGTGGAGAGGATCGTTATCATGTGGGGGTCCCCCGAAAGCTGACCGACGCTAGATGGTCTCGGTCAGGTTCCGGAGGTGCATGTGCACCATGATAACGACTGCCAGGCGTCCGAAAACGCAATCGAGATGGCGACCACTCGGAGCAAAAGAAAACGAGTGCTCGCCACCTGGATTATAGTTAAGTTAAATTAAGTAGCATAGGTAGGTTAAGTAGATAGGTAGCTTAATTTTAAATAAAAATAAAAAAATAGAGATAAAACATCTAAGTTTTTTTAGATATAATTTTCTTAGAGAATCATATATGTAAATATGCTGGTTATATAAGCTAAGTCCTAGGATAGATTTAAGGTCGAAAGACACTAGTTGTAGTAATATCGTTAAGTTTAGAGTGCTCGGTAAGAGCCAGTAAGCTAAATTCTAAAACTGTTGATGTTAAATTAGATTTAAGCATTTTTGTCTAGTAGGTAAGTTAACATATAGAAAGAAATAATAAAAATGAATTTAAAAGTAAAAAAAGTAGGGCTCCTCTTCGTGCTCCTTGAAACCGTTGAATTTATAGTTCTCTGCACTTGGCTCACATGCTGATACCATTTGGTTGGGTCTTCTGCGGTTAACCTTGACAGCACACCGATGATGATTCTGTTCATCCTTTCAACCTGGCCGTTGCCGCGTGGTACTCCGGTAGTTGTCATTATGTGTTGAACGTTCCTTTGGTCACAGTAGTCCTTAAAAGCATTTGCTGTAAATGCTGCACCTCTGTCCGAAATTAAGCGAGTTGGGTTCCCAAATATCTCACTCTGCGCTTCCAGTTTCTTGATCACTTCTTCGCATTTCGTTGTCTTGACCGGATACAGCCAGGTAAATTTTGTGAAAGCGTCTACAACTACGAAGAGATAATTATAGAATTTATTCGTGGATGGTAGTGGACCTAAGTGGTCAACATGGAATGTGTGGAGAGGGACGTCACTTTTCTCGATCGGATGCAGAAATCCCTCCATTCATCCACCCTTCTTTGCCATCAGTATGCAGGGTACACAGTTAGCGATGACCTCCTCGATACATTTCTTAAGCTTAGGTATGTGGTAGTCCTGCTTTATTACCGCTTCGACCTTCCGCAAACTCATATGTCCTTGCTCATGAGTGCTCCTGACGATCTCCCTCTGCATAGATTTTGGTACCACTAACAAGTGTGCGCCCTCTTCAAATTTATATAGTAGTCCAGCTCTCACTTCATAATCTTTGTAGGCGCCTGTTGCTGCAATTATATTGAAAATAAGTTGACAATACTCATCTTTTGATTGTGAGGCTTTTATCCTGTATATGAGACCATCTTCAATCCTCATTACTGGATACCTGCTCAACGCGTCCACGTGTCTCATCGCAGTCCCTGCTCGATGAACGACTTTCATTGAGTATTCTTGCAGCTTTATGGCCCATCGGGCCACCCTCGGGCACAAATCCTTCTTTGTCATCGTGGCTTGAAACGCCTTGCAATCGGTTACCACCGTAAACTGGATTCCGAGTAGATACACACGCAGCTTCTTAAGGCATTTCATGATGGCTAACACCTCCAGCTCGTAACTTGTATAGTTCTTCTCCGATGCTGCTGTCTTAAAACTTAAATAAAATGTCGGATGGAACTCACCGTCATCATGCCTCTGCAGCAGGCTGCCACCATATCCGATCATACTCGCATCTGTGTGTAGTTCAGTTGTTAACGCTGGGTTAAATAAATTCAACACTGGTTCCTCGCATAGATGCGCCTTCAGTGTCTCAACTGCAGCAATTTGTTCTTGGCCCATATCAAATTTCACTGATTTGCACAATAGATCAGTAAGCGGCTTCGCGATTTGCGAGTAGGCTGGGATGAACTTCCGGAAGAATCCCGTCAATCCCAGGAAACTCTGGATCTGCTTCACACTGCTTGGTGTAGGGAATCTCTGCACAGCTCTTACCTTTTCCATTGAAGGTTTGATGCTTCCATTCTCCACTATGTGTCCCAGAAACTCAATGGACCTGCTTAGGAAGTTGCACTTTTCCCATTTTATTTTCAGCCCGAATTCCGCAGCTACCTCGAGTACGACTACTAGTTTCTCCAATACTTCCGCCTCGTCTTTTCCAAAGATGACGATGTCGTCAACATACACCAACAAGTATTGCTTCAGTACCAGGTGCCGGAAGATTTGGTTGATAAACCTCTGGAATGCGGCCGGGGAGTTACATAGGCCAAAAGGTACTTTGCAGAACTCGTACTGGCCGTCTGGTGTTATGAATGACGTGTATTTCCTACTAGCTTCTGCAACGTCAACGTGAAAGAACCCATTCTTAAGGTCCAATGTTACAAAGACCTTTGAATCGTGCAGCTGCTCCAACACTTCTTCCATCACGTTCATCGGGTATCTATCTTTAATCATCTTCGCGTTCAAGTCTCGGTAGTCCACGCATAATCTGTAACTGTTATCCTTTTTCTTAACGAGTACGATGGGACTGGCGTATTCTGATCGACTTTCCTGTATTGTTCCCTCCTCTAGCCAGTCCTGTATCTGATTCTGTACAACCTTTCGTTCTTCTGGTGCTAATCTCCTTGCTTTTCGGTAAACTGGTATTTCATCCATCATTACTATATTCATCTGTTTGCATGACTTTGCCGGCTTTATGGGTGTATATGCATCTACGATGGCCTCTACACGGTCCCTGAACTTCTCATTACCTACGTGTACAACCTTACTGCTCTTTTCCTCAACCGTTGATATTTTAAAAATATCATTCTCCACCAACGGAAATGTCTTTGTCATTTCTTGCTTCTTGATAATTTCCACCTTTCCTCTACTGATAATCACATCTACGTTCCTCAAAAAATCTCTCCCTAACAAAATTTTGTCAGACATCCACGTCTCTGGTATCACTTGGAAACGCACCCACTGTTTTTCATCTCCCGCTTGCACTTCCAACAGGTGTGATCCTAGCGTTTCCCGTGGTTGGTCCCCGAAGCCCTTCAGCATCATTCCGGGTTGCTCGATTTTGGAACCTTTAATACTTCTTTGCATCGATCGGTGGATGATCGAGACGTCGCTGCCGTTGTCGACAAATGCATAGTGTAACTCACCGTTTATACCGATCATGATGTAGCTGTCAGATTCGATCCGTTTCACTTGACTTATTCCCATGGTGAGGATGATACCTCGTTTTTAACCGTGCAATTTGGTGATATGTGACCGAACTGATTGCACTTAAAACATCGCATTCCCTTGCCTTTGTCTGGACAGCCCTGTGCCAGATGGGATAATGATCCGCAAATGTGACATCGTTTTGTCGTCGGTGCTCCTTTAGACGTTGACTGATTTCTACCCTTGCTTTTGTCCGCTTCTACTTTCGGCTTCGGTATCTGTCGTTGCATTCTGCTATATGTTTCCAGCTTGGACTTTAGTTCTTCGATTGTTGACGCCTCGTATAGCACGGTTTTGTTCCCTACGGTGTCTGGGATTCCGTTTATCACGTAATCTATCAACGAACATTCGTCGATACTCCCTTGGTTTCGTATTTGCACCATCGCGTACAAGTATTCCAGTAGACTCTCTGATTGTAGTCTCTTTCGGGCTTCTAGTTGTCGATGCACGTCGATGCTACTTATTTTTCTTCCGAACTCTTTAGTTAAGTGGGCCTTCAACTTGTTCCAGTTGGTGATTCCCTCCGTGGCTTCTACAGCTAACTTCGCCGCGCTTTTTAGTAGCCTACGAGCGTACAGATACTTCTGTATGTCGTTCCATTCACAGGCTGTAGATATAGCCTCGAACTCCTCTATCCATTTGCTGCAGCTTTTACCTCCTTCTCCTGAGAATAGCTCCAGCGATTCCTCCACGTCGCGGAAGACAAAGATATTATGGTTTGTCATAATCTCTGTTTCCTCTTCTGCTGCTACTGGCAACTCTTTAATATCTTCTGTTGTTTCGCTTAGTATGTCCTCTACGGTGACTTCTTTTCCACACTTTTCCTTGATGCGATCCAGTAGATCGGTCTTCACGTTGTACCTATATGATAGCCCCTTTTTCTTCAGGAACTGCTGCAACTGTCGAACTGTCAAGTCTTCCATCCACAGTGTTCTGCTTCACTTAGCCTTTGAACTTCATCGACTTCACCGACTTCACCGACTTCACCGTCTTAACTCTTCGACTTAACCTTCAACTTAACCGTCTTAACTCTTAAACTTAACGTTCGACTTAACCGTCTTGACTCTTCAACTTAAACTTCGATTTAACCGTTTTGACTCTTCAACTTAACTTTCGACTTAACCGTCTTGACTCTTCAACTTAACTTTGAAAATATTATAATTCACTTATTTTCCGGTAATCCCGGTTGAGCCCCCATGTAGGAACTATAATATTTTATTTAAGACAAAAGTGGTACAATACATTTAATACACAAAAATGTTAAATAACGATTCACGACCACCGACCATCTGTAAGGTGAACTCTCGAGTGCCCCATTCCATCGTCAGTCCTCTTTTATATTTGTTCTTTATGTCCCATCCGTCCGAACGTTGTCCCATTAATCCCTCCAGCTCCAAATGCCTATGGCACTTAATATTTTGTGCCACGTCCATAATTTCAGGGCCAACGTAAACAAGACCCATCCAACGAGTGCCCCAATTACACAAGCTAATAACTTTAGCGGATGCATTGTATTAAAAGACAACATTACTCATGTCACTATGGCTTTTATGCTTCCCAATATAGGTCATCACAAAATTCATTCAGGACAAATGCAACAATGTTCTCCTCGTAATTCAATGAGAGTAAACAAACCTGAAAGTAAACAAACTCCGATTTTATGGGTCAACAAACGAACGAATGGACAGCTCGTGGTGTTATTTAATTACAATCGACTATCGTCGATTATGAATCATTGATAGATTTTATTACATCAGCATTATTATACTTCGGTTGTCGACGGTCGCGAATCATGGTTTTAATATTATAAACATCAGCATTCCTACATATATAAATAAAAGAAAATACTATATCGTTAAACAAAAAGTCTTTTCTTCTCTCCTCTCGTATACTCTTCTCCGCATTGATACGTGGAAAGCACGGTATACAGGGCGTAATATAACATTTGGTGGCAGCAGCGGTGGGATAACCGTAATGAATACGTACTGGGGCTACACACCAGTAGTGAAAGTTTTTTGTTTTTTTTTTAGTAAAATAGTGCAAAAAGTCCCATAAAAGTAAGACCTGGCGAATTCTACATCGAACGCCAGGGGCAAAAATTTGCGCAGTGTCAAAGACCGGGTCATAATCACCAACTCTAGGGCGTGAAGCTTACCCGGCACATCTTCACGTTAGAACCTTCAAGACGGAACAAACAAAAACAAACAGGACAGAGCAGCGGCAATAGGGACTTCACTATTCAAACAAAAAAAAAAAAGTATATAAAATTTTTAAAAAACATATTATAAAAACTTTGAACCAACTAATGCTGTTCCTCTTCGCCCTCCAAAATTACTACCCGTAAACAGGCTGCTATTCTGCGGCTTTTTGAAAATTTTTCTTTTCCAAACGACGATCATTCAGACCCTGACACCAACATGTCAGAGTATAAAATCAGTGTAAACGACATATAGAATTTGATCCCGGCGTTCAGCGGAGACCCGGAAGAATTAAACAATTTCATCGCGTGCGGTAACATTCTGTTTCCGTCAATAAAGATAGAGCCAGAACACAAGCTCTTTCTAGATTTTGTGAAAACTAGACTTCAAGGACCAGCATTCGAACTAGTCCAACTAAAGTCATTTAATAAATGGAATAACTTAGTAACTGAATTGGAGAAACAATTCAGGGAAGAGAAGTCGCTGTCATCGGTACAGAACGAGTTGCTGAGGGTTCAACAAAGGGCAGACGAAACAATCAGAGAATTCGGTGATCGCATCAGCCGATTACTGACCTCCCTGAACTCTGCTGCTTTCGCCACCACCAACAACGAATCTGCCCGACGATCGTCTGGCCATGCAAGTTCTCGAAGATGGACTAAGGAACCAGAACCTCAAATTTATGGTTCAAGCCCACGGCGAAAAAGACCTAAAACGAGCAGTCTACTACGCGGAGGAGCATTCGGCTCGGCTCGAACGGACCACTGCGTCTCAAGCAAGTACCAACAGGTCCACGAAAACTGAAAATTCTTCTCCCAGGCTCGTTTGTCAGACATGTAATAAAGTCGGACATATATCGGCCACCTGCTACAGCAACACAAACTTTGCCAGTCCCTCGAACAAAATTATTTGTCAAACCTGCAATAAGGTAGGGCACACATCCCCTTCATGTTTTAGGAACCCAAGTGTTGTTCATAAAAAACCCGTCTGTCAAACAAGGTGGGCCACACTTCTGCCACATGTTACCAAATCAGAAATTATCCAAATTTCGCTCCACAGAATATCAAGAAAGAGGTACCACTCCTAAAATGTAGCTATTGCAAAAAGCCTAACCATCGCGAAGACGTATGTATGTAGGACACGTCTGATAGATATCGGAGTTTTGCCCAAACTAAACCCTTTTCAGAAAAACACTCCTGATAGCGGTCAAATAAATCATTGTCAAAACGCTCCCCACGAAGTTAGGCACTTCGCTACCAGCGAGAATAGTAACCAGAAATTCCTAAATGGAACCATAATGGGAAACGGGACGACTCGGGAAGATGCAGTCGAAAATCTATCCCGAGTACAGACACAAGCCGACATCCACTAGTCAAAATAACCACCCTCGTATCATTCTGTGATAAATATAAAGAGCCAGTGATGCGATTAAAATTTATTCCATGGGACAAATATTCGGCAACGTTCTTGCTTGACACAGGCGCTGACATCAGCATAATCAAATCAACAAGAACAGAGACCAACATTTCAAAATCAAACAAATGTATTTTATTCACAATATAGGGGAAATAGTTGGAACTATAGAACTAAGGACTGAAGAATACTCGATCCCTAGAGCATTCATTTCAGGTGGTACCTAGCCACCTAAACCTATCATTCCATGGTATACTAGGAAACGATTTCCTGACCAAGTTTCAATGGCACATCGATTTTCTCAAACGACAAGTAACATTAAGAACCCGAAGTATATCCAATACCAGCGGTTTGATCAACACTAGAAGCAACAGTGCAGAGCCTGGCCATACGAACTTTGTTGATTTCACAATTAACCCCGACTGCCAACTAGGCATCGGTGTGGAACACAGGCAGTCTCGATGGGAATCGACACCCGATACCCGATACTGTCTACGGACCGGATTATGCACGGAATACATGCCTGGACCTAGCCACTGTTAAATCAACCGCTTGTAACGGAACAAACACCGAGGAGAATAAGAAGAAACTCCCGGCCAGCAGTAAGACTAAGGAGAACTTAGCAGTTTGGACCGAGGAGAATAAGAAGAAACTCCCGGCCAGCAATAAGACTGCATACAACTGTAAGACTAAGTCAAGAGAGAGCCTAGCAGTTAAGACTGAGGCAGATGATAGTACTAACAGAAAACACATATTAAACAATAAAATAGAAAAAAAGAGTCACCAGTCGAACAATAAGGCTGAAACCCCGATCTCAGCAAGTATTAGAAATTCCATTTGATTATATAAACCAAAGAGACTTATTAATTCATAAAAAGCAAATTCTTCCAAGCATTTATCTCGGCGAGAGCCTGACCTGAGCCCACAATGCGAACATCAAAGTTCAAATGATGAATACCCTAGACAAGGAACAAGACATCAATATCGAGTGGGACACTGTGGACAATTTTAGCTTGGTAACTGACAAACCCAACGACAAGATCAAAGGCAGACTAGACAAACTCCAATCAGTCATAGACCTGGATCATTGAAACCGGGAAGAGAAAGAAACAATGTTTAAAATTTTCAGAGCATCAATGACTTATTCTTTCTTGAAGGCGACAACCTCTCGTGTACAGAGGCTTTAAGCCATAAAATCATAACTGCCCAATATAATCCTCAATTATACGTGAAACCTTACCGACTTCCTGATGCAAACAGGAATGAGATCAACAGACAGGTAAACGAAATGCTAGGGGAAGGAATAATCCAAACTAGTGCGAGACCGGGGAACTCCCCTTTGTTTCTGGTTCCCAAGAAACCAGACAAGGAATGCAACAAGCGTTGGAGAGTAGTGGTAGATTTTCGTCGGCTAAACGAATTGACGATTGCCGATGCATACCCACTACCCAACATCTCCGATATACTAGATTAACTTGGCAGGGCAAAATATTTTAGCACCCTCGATTTGGCAAACGGATTTCATCAAATCCGTATGAACAAAGAAGATAGATGCAAAACGGCATTCAGTACCCCTTATGGACATTACGAGTACAATAGTATGCCATTTGACCTGAGAAACGCCCTAGCAACTTTTCAACGTCTGATGAATACAGTACTGACGGTTCTACAAGGATTCGACTGTATCGTATATGTCAACGACATCGTTTTGTACGGTTACGATTTGAAAGATCACAACGCCAAACTAATTCGAGTCTTTAATCGGTTACGCCAAAATAACCTAAAACTCCAGCCCAACAAATGCAATTTCCTAAAGAAAGTATTGATGTATTTAGGTCATATCATTTCAGAACACGGCCTCAAACCAGATCCATACCAGCAGCAGCTAAAACATTCCCCATACCTAAGTCTGTGAAGGGAATAAAATCGTTCTTAGAATTCGTAGGTTACTACAGGAGATTTATCCAACATTTTTCTACAATGGCAAAGCCATTAACTAAACTACTAAAAAAGGATGTAGATTTTAAATATGATGCATTCTGTGACAAAGCATTCCAATCCTTAACAAAATTAATTAATAGAACCTCCATTCCTATCTTATCCATATTTCAAGGAAGACTTCATAGTAATCCCAATCCCAAGGAATAGTCGGCCAAGACAACCCAATTTGCTTCACCAGCCGAACACTGAACGACGCCGAAACTCGGTACAGTACTACGGAGAAAGAATTATTGGCTATAGTATATGCCGTCAAACAATTCCGTCCATATATATATATGGGTGCAAATTTAAAATATGTATAGACCTCAAGCCCTTGCAGTGGCTTATGAATCTTAAAGATCCAACATCAAGATTGGCACTATGGAGAATTTTACTCGACGAATACGAGTATCAAATTATTTGATACGCAGACGCATTAAGTCGCTTACCGATCGGGAAAGAAAGTGTAAAGCAACACATTGTACGTGTAACTACCCGTAGTCAAAACAAAAGCGGGGAGTGCTCTCAAATAATATGCCTTAACCCTCCAGAAATTCAAGTTCTTTCCAGTCTAGTCCTGCAAGAACTGACGAGGTCAATTTTCGCTGACAAACTAGCCAAATACAATGTCATAGTATTTCCCCCTAATAGACCCACCTGACGAAGAGATTCTGAAATCCAATTCTCCTCAGTTTAAGAAACCCCAAGCAGGGAAAAACACTACGCTAGGAGTGCATAAACAAGCACCTATTCATGTTGTCACTCTGTCAATACCGATCAGAAGTCAGTCTGACGAATAGATTGTGACATCTTGTCTGAACGACATCAAAGAACCATGTACGAAGGAATGTCTTAAAACTATAGGGTTCTCTTCCCGCAATAGGGAACGACCACAGGTTAATCTTCAGAGATCTTTTTGAAAAAACCTTTCAAACTCTGGATATAACTATCACAGTTTATATAGACGACAGGATAGTGGTAACGAACCCTAAAAGTATACGCGAATTACTCATTGAATATCACGACTCACCATTCGGGGGACATCACGGAACCACCCGAACAAAAGTTTCATACAACTATGAAAACTATGCGAACGAACTAAGGGCACGGTTACAATACGGATACCAAGCTGTCAGGGAAATGCTTAAAAGGAACAAAGAAAACTCCAAACAATATTTCGATAAAAAATCAAATTTTAAAATTTTCAATGTCGGTGATAAGGTACTGTTAAAAAGCAATGCTAGAAAGAATAAACGGTCTCCACTAAGGGAAAATCCATTTGAGGTAGTAAGAATTCTATCCAATGAGAACTCCATAATAAAAATAGGAAAAAGGACCAAAGTTATCTAGAACAACAACCTTCAACCCTTCAAAGAACAAAGATCCATAAACTCCAACTTCGATTAACAAACCGTCTCTGAATCTTCATAATTTTCAACAAAATTTCTTCTTCTTTTGCAAGAATGGAGTCCATATACTACTCCCCGAACTCGAAGTGGACGCTACTGAATACGGTATCCCAAACCGATATCCTCTTGTGTCGTGGGATCATTGAAATCGGCAATGGATACCCGAAAATCATCCGTCTAGCAATTCCACTCGTTTCGCCCATACATGCAGTCATCCATATCAACCGGTACTCATTTATGACAATGACTGCTCACATGGAACATTCGTCAACGGAATCAGAATACGTCCAAACCTCATAACGGAATTAAAATTCGGTGACCTCATAAGTTTCGGTTTGAGAGAGAAATCCTCCTCCTATTGGATTTTTGTCCAACCATTGAATAACACGAAGATACAATCCTATGGCGCACACTCCACCCCATAGTATAGAATACGTTAGCGAACAAGTCTCCCTTCGTGTAATATATACATATATACGAGTACATTCAATTTATAAAAAAAAATTTTTTTTTTTTCGAACAGAAAAACATATCAGAGAATATAAAAACACACGAACATAACCACAAGTCCTTTCCTTGTAATTCAATCATTTATTAAATGTCGCAAATGTTATTCCAAATGTCATCAACTCTCGTCATAATTTTATTCTGACTAACTCTCATCCTCGGAAAAGTACAAATTACTCCCGTCGACAATAAAGCGAGGATATATTTCGAAGAGATTGGCAATGCCGAACTATATTTTACAGAATGGAAACTGTTGTCTACTATGACACTACTAACGAGCGCTCTAAATCACGCCGTCACATACGTAGTAGTAATCAACGACCTATGCCACCTACTTCAGAGAAATGCAAACTTTGGGATAATCTGTGATGGTGCCACTAGCGAAATGAACCACCAACTTATGAACCTTCTAAGCAAGTATACTCTCCCAGGCGCACATAAACGTTATAAACGAGCGCTACTCAATATAGTTGGTACCATAAGCAAATCATTATTTGGCACCTTAAACGAGGACGATGCTAAACATTAGGACAAACAGATAGAAAAAGTAAAAAGAAACGAAAACCATTTACTAAACCTCATGAAAAATCATTAACAAATCGGAAAAAGTAATACAAGAACAAATGCTCGCAGTCAATGCAAAAATAACGAATGCAAAGAACATTTTAATCGATTTATCCAACTATATTCAAAATCAGAACGCATTTTCAGAAATACAGTCTTTAACGTCTGTAGTAATTCTGATCATAATTAGGTATCAGAATACAATCGACGAGATTCTCGATTAGCCTCAGACGTAAAACATGGGAAACCACACCCGGCTACAGTAACTCCCAATCAACTTAGTTCTGCCCTAAAAACTATTAAACCACAAATACCCTCCGGTCTAAGATTACCACGTCTAGTAAATGAGGAAAATATCATGTCGCTCTGTCATATCTGTAACACTGACGGATAAAGTAATTTATGAATTCAAGATACCCCTGTCTCCAATAGACAATTTCCAAATTTTCAAAGTTATCCCCTTCCCAATGAAACACCAAAGTAATTTTATATATCTACAGCCCACAAACAAGTACATCATTATAATTATAAAAGAGAACATTTCTCACCGTTGAGCCTAAACGAACTCAATACCTGTAAAAACCAGAACGACAACTTTCTATGCCCCATAACACACCCTTTATTCGACACCGACACATCTAATCCTCAATGTGAAATCCAAGTTTTAATGGAAAATCCCAATCTTCACAATTCTTCTATAGGCAAACAAGCTAATTTAACCACCGTATGGATACAAATGCATCAACAACAAAGATGGTTACTTTCGTCCTTTGAACAGTATGTGGCAAACGAAATCTGTCAAAATAGTATGACCGTTCACATCCTTCAAGAACCAGCAATAATAACATTGTCGGGACGCTATTATCTGAAAACCAAGGACTTAACCTTGCATGCCTACGACGAAAACTCCTCAATTATAAACTACTCCTTCATTTTCCCCTGAACATCTCAAAATTCCTAGCCAACCCCTTGATTGACACCCTGATCATCACGAAAACAGAAATAGTAAGGTACTCAAGTCAAAATGAGTTAGAGCTCGTCTCCAGATCAATAAACGATCTAAAAATAGAAGAATTAAAAAAACTTCCCTATAAACAAAAATAATGCTCACCACTACATTCTAATCTACGCAATAATTACAATATTATTAATAATGGCCTTCCACAAACAATATATATCATACAAACTCAAACATGAGTCAAAAACTGTCAAAATCAATAGTAACATTCCAAGTAATGAAACACCTACCCTTATCCTATCCTCAAATTAAAAGAAAAAAAAAAGAGAATGAAACATTTTGCCCACCACACTAAAAAAAAAATATTATTATATACGAGTATATCGCCAATCACAATAAATTACCTAACGTAATCGTAAAAAACAAACAAACAAAGATAATTAGAAAATAAGGAAAATCTATTCGTATACCTAATGTATTATAAAATAAGACAAATAAGAATAAGAAAAAAAACAAGCTTATCAGGTATCGTAATTAAAGTATATAAAAATTAAAAGATCAAGCCAAATGAGAAAATAAAACAAGAAACAACCTTATTGTAATTAAAGTATATAAATATCGAATAATTAGAAGATCAAATCAAATGAATAAGAAAAAAAACAAACAAACAGCCTTATCAGGTATTGTCATTAAAGTAAAAATTAAATTAAATTTACTAAAAGTATTAAAACTTAGAATAATTAAAAGATCAGTTCAAATGAATAAGAAAAACTAAACAAAAACAACCTTATCAGGTATTGTGATAAAAGTATCGAATCAAATCAAATGTATACGAAAAAAAACCAAAACAAACTTATCATGTAATTAAAGTAAATATATAAAATATGGAATCAAATCAAATGTATAAGAAACACAAAACCCCAAAACAAACTTATGATGTAATTAAAATATCGAATCAAATGAAATGTAAGAAAAAAAAAACAACATATAATGCAATTATAGTATATAAAATATTCAATAATGTAAATACTAGAAATTAAGAGAGAGGTTTGTAATGTAAACCTTCACACCCACTGACACTGTTTCAGAAAATTAACCTCTTCAATATAGTAATTTTCTTTTTATTAGGGGGATGGGGTGGTTGCAGCGGTGGGATGTACGTCAACCAACAGCAACATATGTTCTCCCTCAACAGTCCGATCATAGACTAACTATACCTAGATATCAAACTCAACTAATACTTTTGCAAAACCCATAACTTTGGCACATACACACTGTAAAGGCAAAAGTGAAAGAAAAATATTTTACACTGGTGAATATTTCATTTAACATATTGAAAAAGTGAAGATAATAGAATATATGAAAAAACTTCCTTTTTAGTTTCAAGTGCACAAAAAGGGGATAGTTTCAGAATAAAATTAAAAAACGACCTAAGGATCATATTTTGAAAGTTTCATTTGAAGATATAAATGAATTGAAACTATTACAATTGTGAAATCAAGCTTAACCTTGTATTTAAAGTCAATCATTTTGTATGTTCAGGCACAAACTCTGTCAAGAAAGGACTGTTAATTAATGGCATCTTTTAAAATCAATTTCCTTGCTGTTCTTTTGGTTTGACATGTGTTAAGTAAATAAATTAATTAAATATAACTGATAAGTAAAATTAACATATTTGATCATTTTTTAGGAAAATATTTGTTTTTCTAATTGAATTTAAAGGTTTTACAAAATATTTGGAGAATGTTTTTTTTTCACACATTACAAAGTACAAAAGGAGTGGTATTTTAATTGTTTAAAAAAATTCCCAGAATAGCCAACATATAATGTGCAGCAAAACTCTTGTTATCCCAACTTAATTCGGTTTTGTCGAAGGGAATTTTGTTTATAATTGTTTTCAACAGATACTCGTATATCTCTATGCAAGTAATAAATGTTTATTTTTACTTTCTTAGAGGCAAAACAATAATATTTCGCTCAGAAAAAATATAGAAATAAAAATGTTACTTTGTTGAGTACCCTTTAAGCCGATTTGGCATGGAATGCGTCAATTTCAAGACCAGATATTCACTTGTTATTTCTTACCATTCCGGTAAAAATAAGGCTTCTAACTGAGGATTTGATTTAATGACAAGTTTTCGTAAGCTTTTCTCTATGTGGTGGTGTTATTAATAGGCGAGGGACTTTATGTATTGTGATAACCACTCAAATGTGAGCAGCGACATCTAGCAGAAAATGTCTGAACTCGAAGACTAGAAGGTTTCGATACTGGATTAGCAACTGGAGAGTAGAATCGAATTTTCTAGCAAATTGGAAATTGTATGGGACGCTGGATGGCGAGGATTGTTCTCGAAGTATGTCATTCGAGTATAAATACCAGCATCCCAAAGGTATGCAAAGCAGTTCCAAAGTTGAATTTGAAGTGTTAATTAGAAGAAGTGATTAAGTGGTTTAAGTAAAAGATAAGAAAAGTATAAGTGGTTGAGAAATTGAATTGTACTGAGAGAAAGAATTAAATAGTGAATTGTAACTGTACTGAATAAAAGGGATTTGTATTGAAAAGAATAAGTTCTATTATTTGTACCCACACAAACATTTTACATTGGTGTCAGAAATGGGATAGGACTTATTGTGTGTAAAAAAAAAACAAAAAAAAAAAAAAAAAAAAAACTGTGTTTTCTGACTATTTGAAAAAGCTAGAATGGGTCGAAAACTATTGCAGTTGACCCTCGTCCAACTCAAATCCGAGTTGAACAAGAGAAGCCTCAGCGCCAGTGGAGGAAAAAGTGACCTGGTGCTCCGACTTCAGGAGGCTTTGAACAACGAGGGACATGATCCTGATGCATATTCCTTTGATGTTGACGAGGATGAACAGACAAGTACCGGCAATGACATGGCTGCAATGATGCAACTCCTCTTATTAAAAATGGACGAACAAAACAAAAAAATGGACGAACAGAAGAACAGTCTGGAACAAAAAATGGACGAACAGAAGAACAGTCTCGACCAACAAAAGAAAAATCTGGAAGAACAGAAGAACAGTCTGGAACAAAAAATGGACGAACAAAACAAAAAAATGGACGAACAGAAGAACAGTCTGGAACAAAAAATGGACGAACAGAAGAGCAGCATTGAACAAAAATTCGACGACCAAAAGAATAGTCTACAACAAAAACTGGAAGAACAAAATAACGTTCTACACCAAAAGTTCGAAGAAATAGATAACAAATTTGAAAGAATAGAGAAGAATGTTGGCGAAAAATTGGAACAAATGGACAACAAAGTTGAGCAACTGGCAAAAGAGCTCGACACAGTGCGAAAACAGAAACAGCGAGAATGTTCTTTAAGTGGTCCAAGGAGAAAAGATTTGAAACCTCCCTCATTCGATGGTCAGACCTCATGGTCTACTTATAAGAAGCAGTTTGAAATGGCTGCCTGTGCAAACGACTGGGACAATGAGGAAAAGTGCTTTGCCCTAACAATGGCCTTGCACGGTCCTGCAGCAGAATTGTTGCAAACAGTAGACATCGAAAAGCATAAAGATTATGTGACTTTAGTGCAGGCTATCGAGAAACGGTTTGGGGACAGCCACATGCAGGAGGTCTACAAGGTCCAATTGCAAAGCCGAACGCAGCAAAGAGGAGAAACACTGCAGCAGCTCCAAGCAGACGTGAGTAGACTTGCACATCTGTCATACCCCACCGCAGGCCAGGAAATTATCGACGAAATGGCAAAAGATGCATTTATCAGGGGAATTGCAGATTCGAAGCTACAGTCAGCAGTAAGGATGGCCGGGAAAAGAACCCTTGCTGAAGCACTTGCCTTCGCTCTGGCGATGGAAGCAGCCAATCAGGCTTCCAGGGGAACACATTTCGTCAGGGAAGTAGCATCTGTCGAATGCTCCTGCACAAGAATTAGTGCCGAGGAACGAGATACTCGACGGGATAGACGAATAATGCGCTGCTGGAATTGCAATAAAATAGGACACCTTCAAAGGCAGTGTAAAGAACCGGTGCGACGAAAAGACTGCCCTCACTGTGGTGACAAGCAAATAGAGGAAGAAACCCGCAGAAACAGCTATCAAGAAGCCGGTCAACCTTCCCGAAGTCATCAGTCGGGAAATGCTTAAGCACCATCTTCGCGGGGCAGAAGTTGGTAGCAGGAGTCGACGGCCCCAGGACCATCATCCAAGTCTCGCTGGCAAAACGACGCAGCGAAAGCCTTCTAGTAGAAGTAGTCAGGGGAAATGAAAAATGGATGGCAACAATAGACACCGGTGCCACGGCCTCAATCATCAGAAGGAATCTTGTGCAGAAGTCTTGGCTGCATAACACCAGCAGCTGCAGCTTGCGAACAGCTACAGGAGCAATGATTAAGGTATATGGCGAAGTCCGCATAAAAATCCAACTGGCCGGAATAACATTCACTCACGCGTTTCTGGTAGCTGACATATGTGACGAGTGCATCATTGGTACAGACTTCATGAGAGAACATGGACTTGTAGTCGACTTGGGGGCACAAACCCTGAAATACGGAAACATGGAGATACCAATGATATACGGAAACGCCAATACCACAGTCTCAAATGTCGTCATCTGCAGCAATCAGAGTCTAGAGCCTTCGTCAGAAGCAATTTTGTGGGCAAAAGTGGAAGGTGGTCCTGGTAGCCACCGATTCTATTTGATGGAGCCAGAAAAGAAAAGAGACTTCATGGTGGGAAAGACCTTAGTGGAGCCAAAGAACAACATGGTCCCTGTAAGGATTCTAAATCCAAAGACATTCAGTGTAAAGGTGAAAAAGGGGGAGATAGTGGGAAAATGCGTACCTGTTGAGGCTATATCGACCACAACGGAAAAAAAGGGTGCAAAACCGGTCACAACAGTTCAGAGCATAAAAATCATGAACAAAATTCTCAGCCTCTGTAATCTGGACGAAGATCAGCGAATCCTGGCAGAAAAACTAATCGGTGAGTACGCTGATATATTTGCTACACAAGACGGAGAATATGGACGTACGCATATTGTTCAACACCACATTGACACCGGAGACGCTCGACCAATCCGTCAACCTGCAAGGCGTCTTCCATTGGCAAAGCAAACAGAAGTTGCCGAAATGATGTCGAAGATGAAAGCTGAGGGAGTGATTGAAGAATCGCAAAGTCCGTGGGCATCTCCAGTGGTCCTTGTGAAGAAGAAAGATGGCAGCACGAGATTTTGTGTAGACTACCGACGTCTCAATGATGTCACTAAAAAGGACAGCTACCCACTTCCGAGAATCGATGACACTTTGGATATGCTTTCTGGAGCGAAATGGTTTTCAACACTTGACTTGAAGAGCGGTTACTGGCAGGTAGAGATAAATCGTGCTGATCGTGAGAAAACTGCCTTCACTACAGGAAGCGGTCTTTGGCAGTTTGCAGTGATGCCGTTTGGTCTGTGCAACGCTCCGGCCACCTTCGAGCGACTAATGGAACGAACATTGCAAGGACTCACCTGGAAAACCTGCCTAGTATATTTGGACGACGTTATCGTCATAGGTAAGACATATGAGGAGCACCGCGAAAATCTAAAAGAAGTGTTTGAGAGGCTACGAAGTGCTCATTTAAAGCTCAACCCAGAAAAGTGTGCCTTGTTTCGTCCGGAAGTAAAATATCTGGGTCACATTATATCAGCGGAAGGATTAAGAACGGATCCTGACAAAATCGAAGCCGTGAAAAGTTGGCCTTCCCCAAAAGATAAACACCAACTGAGAAGCTTCTTGGGCCTCGCCACATATTACAGAAGGTTCGTAAAGGATTTTGCTGGCATTGCAAAGAGCCTGCATCAACTTACGGAAAAAGGCCGACAGTTCAGGTGGTCTGGAGAATGCGAAAAAGCATTTCAAGAACTGAAGCGACAGCTGTGCAATGCCCCCATCTTGGGTTACCCCACGCCCGGAAAAATGTTCATCGTGGACGCAGACGCTAGCAATGTTGGGGTCGGAGCTGTGATCTCCCAAGTTCATGACGGTCAAGAGAAAGTGGTCGCATATTACAGCAAAGTACTCTCCAGACCTGAACGGAACTACTGTGTAACCCGGCGCGAGCTTCTGGCTTTAATTCTGGCTACGAAGCATTTCCATAAGTACCTCTACGGACAAAAGTTCATTCTCCGGACAGACCACGCAGCTCTGAAATGGCTACTCCAATTTAAGAACCCTGAAGGCCAAGTTGCAAGATGGATCGAGCAGTTGCAGGGCTACGACTTTGAAGTGCAACACCGCAAGGGAACACTCCACTCAAATGCTGATGCTCTCTCTCGTCGACCCTGCGGAGTAAAATGCGAACACTGCAATCGTAAAGAAGCAAAAGAACAGGCAACTATCCAAATGATCAGGACTGAGCCAATAGAGGGTTGGAGTATAGACGAAATCCGTTCCTCCCAACAGGCAGACAATGACATCGAACCAATATTGGCCTGGAAGGAACACGAGGAAAGACCAAGCTGGCAGCAGATATCAGATCGGAGCCAAACTCTGAAGGCATACTGGGCACAGTGGGACTCGCTTTTTGTGCAAGATGGATTGCTGAAGAGAAAATGGGAAAGTGCAGATGGGACAACATCTCGTATGCAGCTAATTGTGCCACGATCCAGAGTCAACCAAGTGCTCCATGAAATACATGACGGAATCTCAGGAGGCCATTTGGGAATAAACAAGACGTTGGAAAAGGTAAGGGAACGTTTCTATTGGCTAAGCGCTAAACAAGATGTCGAGAATTGGTGCAAAAAGTGCATAAGATGTGCGGCCACCAAGGGCCCAAAAGTAAAGCCACATGGACAAATGCAACAATACAATGTCGGAGCACCTTTCGAACGAATTGCCATCGACATCGCTGGGCCGTTTCCCGAAACCTTTAATGGAAACCGATATACTCTCGTAGTCATGGATTACTTCAGTAAGTGGCCGGAAGTGTTTGCCATCCCAAATCAAGAGGCTAAGACCGTAGCCGAACAGATAGTCAACAACTGGGTGAGCAGATTTGGGGTCCCAATGGAGCTGCACTCTGATCAAGGGCGAAACTTTGAATCAAAAGTCTTCCAGGAAATATGCCAATATTTGGGAATAAGAAAGACAAGGACAACGCCACTACACCCTCAATCTGATGGAATGGTCGAGCGATTCAATCGTACCTTGAATAAGCATCTATCTAAGGTTGTCAGCAACTGCCAGCGGGATTGGGATCGACACATACCCCTCTTCTTAATGGCCTACCGAAACGCGGTCCATAGCTCAACAGGGCACACACCATCCGAGATCTTATTTGGTCAAACAATTCGGTTGCCAAGTGAAGCAAAATTCGGATCCCCACCGACGGAGCCCAAAGAGATGAACGAGTACGTGAATGACTTACGCAGCAGGATTCGTAAATTGCATGAAGACACCAGAGAAAAGATGAAGCTAGCAAGCAGCCGCATGAAAACTAGGTACGATATCAAGGCGAAATCTTCCGGTTTCAACGAAGGAGATCTGGTTTGGCTGTATAATCCTCAGCGTAAGAAAGGCAAATCACCAAAATTGCAACAGGACTGGGAAGGTCCATACAAGGTGATAACCCGCATTAATGACGTTGTCTACCGGATCCAGCGTGGGGATCGAGGAAAATTGAAAGTGGTCCATTTGGATAGAATGTGTCATTTCAACGGGATGCTGAATGACGAAGTTGTTCGAGACGAACAACTGTAGGGAGGGAGCAATGTGATAACCACTCAAATGTGAGCAGCGACATCTAGCAGAAAATGTCTGAACTCGAAGACTAGAAGGTTTCGATACTGGATTAGCAACTGGAGAGTAGAATCGAATTTTCTAGCAAATTGGAAATTGTATGGGTCGCTGGATGGCGAGGATTGTTCTCGAAGTATGTCATTCGAGTATAAATACCAGCATCCCAAAGGTATGCAAAGCAGTTCCAAAGTTGAATTTGAAGTGTTAATTAGAAGAAGTGATTAAGTGGTTTAAGTAAAAGATAAGAAAAGTATAAGTGGTTGAGAAATTGAATTGTACTGAGAGAAAGAATTAAATAGTGAATTGTAACTGTACTGAATAAAAGGGATTTGTATTGAAAAGAATAAGTTCTATTATTTGTACCCACACAAACATTTTACAGTATCAATCTCAACATTTGTGCGACACGCTTTGGATCATGGTGCTTGAAATATAACGATAAAATGATAAAATGATCACCACACGGACCAACTAATTATCCTTTATACTTTTGATAAGTGCGGAGAAATAAAACACACGTCTTGTTCACTTCGTTACAATTTTAAGAGTATAATGGATTTATCCCCACAAGGTATGCAATATATTGGGTTTTAATTACAATAATTTATATTGGGAATTTACTGCATATCATTCTTATTGGTAATGCAGTAGATTACTAATGATTTACATCTGCCTTTTTACATATATTATATTTTACATTAAGATATATTATTATAATTAGGTATACAAATTTTTAAATAAGTAAACTTCTACAACAACCTCCCCGGCCGTGAACGTAGTTCTCAATGTGTGTCGACCCTTAGTTTAGAAAAGTGTCTCTGCTTTCATGTTGTTGCTTTCCTTGTCGATCGCCCACGGCCATCTTCTTCATCTTTAGTTTTGATCATCTTCATGTATTATTGATGTTTGTTGTTGTGCTGATTGCCGAACCGGCATAATGTGTAGTGCAAGTGCTGTGTTGTGTTGTGCGAAGAAAAAATAAAAGTAAAACGGGTTATATTAAAATTATGTTCTGGTATGGTGTATTTCTGAATAATGTACATAAGTATTGTGTATTGACCAGGTAATTTAATGTAAAAATTAATAAATATTTGAAAATGACTTATTGGGTCAATGGCCATTGTTGTTGCAACTGTGCAATGAATTTCACAATGGAAGTTACTCATCCTTCTCTTTCGTGCACGTAGTTCGTTTAGATTTGTAAACAATCTAGATTTTCGTGAAGTGTAGTGTTGTCCTTGAACTCCAATTTGCAAAATGTACTATTTTGTACCTGGAGAAAAACTTGAAAAAGGGCATTAGTGAAAATATTTTTTTTGTTTTTTTTTTGTGAGAATAAATAAGTGCATAATATTCAAAATAAAACGACGGCGCGTTTATTGATATGGTATTTCGAATCGCGGCGAAATTGTGTGTGTGTTTGACTGAAATGGCTACGCATGTTTTGCTTGAGTGTCATGGGTGTATGTTTTTTGTTTTTTTTTTTATGTGTTATTCCAAAACAATAAATTTTGGAATTGTGTGTGTTTCGAATGTGGGTCATGATAGTTTTATCGCATGAGAACATGTGCTATTAGCTGAATGTGTTGAGTGGGAGTCTATGCACTGAGACTAATTGCAAGACTCTTTAAAATAATTTGTTATTATTTGATTCGATTTTTTTTTGCAAGATTGTGTAGATTGCGTTATTAATTTGTTATTGTTGTACCTATATTAATCATTGGAAAGTATATAGTAAATGTTTTTGTTTTGTATGCACATAAAATAAATAAAGTATATTTCGGACAAAAACTGTGGTTTATACTTGCCGTCGGCGTTTTGAATTTTGTGTTTTGCCGTCGGCATTTTGACGATTTTATGTGCATATATTTTATTGTTGATTTGGATGTGTGTGTTTTGTAGGATTAAATTAATTTAATTAATTGTCTTCTTTATATGTGCTCTTGGTCGGAAGTAAACAAATTTTTGTGATCGGTCGTTTTATTTCTCCATTTTGTGTTTTCAATCTGACGACCCGAACCAAGTTATCAGTGCCAGGGTACGTACTTACGACGCGTGCTAAACTCCATTATGTTGGGGGTAGGTGATCATCCTTGATCAGGACTAGATCTCCTATCTTGGGTTGCTCCTCAATTTTTTGCCACTTTGGGCGCTGTTGCAGACGCGTCAAGTATTTAGCTTTCCACTGCTTCCAGAATAGTTGTTGTAATTTCTGGAGGCGGTCCCATTGTTTTAAATATCCGTTGTTTGTCTCCGCTAAGTTTGGTTGAGGGATTGCGTTTAGGGGTCGTCCGACAAGGAAGTGTCCGGGAGTGAGCCCGATGAATTCGTGAGGATTGTCGGTCATAGGACACAATGGTCTCGAATTCAAACACGCTTCTATTTGATGTAGAAGCGTGGTGAGTTCCTCAAATGTGTAAGTGTCGGTGCCGATGATCCTTTTAAGGTGGTATTTTATTGATTTTACTCCGGCTTCCCACAATCCACCAAAGTGCGGGGAAGCTGGAGGAATAAAATGCCACTCTATTCCGTCTTTCGAGATCGTTTCTACCACATCCTTCCAATCAAACTTCGATTGGTCAAATGACTTCTTCAATTCCTTGTTGGCTCCCACGAAGTTCGTCCCATTATCGCTGAATATATGCGAACACAATCCTCTTCTCGCCGTGAATCGTCGAAGGGCTGCGATGAACGCTTGTGTGGTAAGGTCGCTCACCAATTCGATGTGTATGGCCTTGGTAGTCAAACACACAAAAATGGCAAAGTACGCCTTGAGGGTTTTGGCGCCCCGACCTTTCCACGACTTTACTCCATGAAACGTTCGCACATGAGCATCAGCAATCAGAAGCTTTGTGAAATGATGATTTCCTTTGAGTATGATTGGGTGTTGTTGATAAAATGGAAGATCCGCCTGTTGCAATCTACCTCCGACTCGCAAGATCCCATCAGAGTCCATATAAGGGTAGAGTGAGCTTGGGGCTTTGGCTTTCACGTCGGGAGTAAGCATTTCTGCTTGTACAAGCTTTACGGCAAATAGTGTGGCAGAATGAATTTCGACTGGAGAGAGTAAATTACCTTTTCTCGACTCAGGTATGGTTTTTAAATTTGTAACAAATCTTTGACAGTACGCAATAATCCTTATAAGTTTTGTAAGATTAGAGTGTTTTGATATTAAAGTATAAAAATCATTTTTTACCTGAATCCCGATGTAAGTTTTAACTGACCGTTTCTCCTCGTTTGTAGTTAAGCTCGTCGGTTGCTGTGGACACTGAAATTCCCAGGATTCGCGCAGAAAATCTGGACCATCCCACCAAAGTTTGTTAGCATGTAAGGCAGAAGGCGTTGTTCCTCTGGATGCGATATCTGCAGGATTCATTTCACTGGGAATGTGTTTCCAGCTCTCTGGTCTCACTAGTCGTTGTATTTCGGCTACCCGGTTGTTAACAAAGGTGGCCCACTTAGTTGGAGTAGCAGCAATCCACGATAACGCAATGGTTGAGTCAATCCACGCATATTGCTTCACATCTGGAAAGCCTAAAACCTTCGAAGTATAGTCCAGTAGTGTTGCAAGAGTGACGGCTCCACAGAGTTCAAGTCGTGGCAAATCTGGGTTTTTACTGGAGCGATTCAGGTCTTGGACATAAGCAACTGTACGTGGATGACGTCGTTGGAATCGAGAAATCGAAGGTATATGGCGGCGCCGTATGCCTTCTCAGACGCGTCACTGAAACCATGTAAGTCGAGTTCCTTAAGAGTGCTGTGCGTGTGGATCCATCGAGGGATACGGATCTTTTTAAGTTGCGGCAATTCCTCTCGAAAAGCGTTCCACTCCTTCTTCAACTCCAATGAAATAGGTTCGTCCCACTTCAGCTCGCTACGCCACAGTTTCTGCATCAGAATTCTGCGTCGTCAAGGCAGGGTGAAATCCATCCTAAAGGGTCGATGAGCTTAACAATGGTGGACAGGATTGTCCTTTTTGTTGGGTCAGCACCGTCGAGTTCGATGTTCTGAAATAAAAGACTACCGTCTACTGGAAACTACTTGATACCTAAAATGTTGACGTGATCTGGGGTATCTAAAGGTAAAGAAAAGGCAATTTCCCGCTGATCTAAAGGTATTTGTCCCAAAACCTCGTTGGAATTGCTTGCCTATTTCCGCAGATTGAACCCTCCCGCGGCCAGCAAACTGTTAACTTCATCACGCTGCAACAGTGTTTCCTCAACAGTATCAGCTCCGGCGAATAGATCGTCTACATAAGTATCTTCCCTCACTATTCGTGCGCCCAAAGGATAGTTGTGCTCCTCATCAGTGGCCAGTTGATTTAGCGGTCGAATGGCAAGGTAGGGTGCACAGCTTGAACCGAACATAATCGTCTGGATACGATATACCTTAATTGGATTGGTATCACAGTCACGCCAAACTATCAGCTGGTAATAAGAGTCGGCTGAGCTGACACGGATTTGCCTGTACATTTTCTCAATGTCTGCTGTAAAGGTATATTTATGTTTTCTCCATCTTAATATGATTTCAATAATGTCCGTCTGTTGTTTAGATCCTGTTATTAAATGCTGATTCAACGAAGTTCCATCTGATGTTTTGGCTGCAGCATCAAAGACGACCCGGAGTTTTGTCGTTGAACTGGATGCTTTGGACACGGCGTGGTGCGGCGCAAAGAAGTGATAAGGAGTCTTGAGTACTTCGTCCTTGCTGACTTCGACTTCTTTCATATGTCCCAAATGTAAGTACTCGTCTATACACTTTTTGTACTCTAAGTGTAGACCCTGCAATACCTGAATCGTCGTTCTAGCTGAGCAAACCTACGCAAGGCACCTTCCTTCGAGGATCCAAGCCCAGGTTTGCTCCCTTCTTTAAATGATAACGATACCTCGTATCGTCCACTATCCAGCCTTTTCGTCGTTGCCTTATAGAACTCCTCACATACCTTGTCCTCATATGTTTGATGAGCCTTGAAGGGTGTTTCTTCCATCTCCCAGAAACGTTGGAGTTGCCGGCTGACATCAAGTATTTGAACGAAGGTCCTTATGGTCGGAATTGGATTTTGTATTTTCCTCATCAAAATCCATCCAAGTGACGTGTTGTGCGCAATTGGTGTCCTTGCTTCCTCGCCACGGATGATTTCTGGCTGTACTATCTCGGAGTAGATGTCGTTTCCCAATAGTAGATCGACTTCGGCGCGTTTATAGTAGGTCGGGTCAGCTACAGTTAGTCCTTGTATGTGCTTCCACTGCTTTGGTATTTGCTCGTGGGCCGGAAGAAGGCCAGTCAGCGATTCGAATATTAAGGCTTGGGTACTAGTTTCATAGACCGAGTGCAGAGACCCCAACCTAAGCTCAATGTAGCTGTGACAAGTTCCGCTGCTGACCTTCCCCAACCCTGATACCTCTACGAAAGTCCGTTTTCCCTTCATACCTAATCTCTTAACTGCCCGATCAGTAATAAAGGTGGCCTCTGAACCCGGATCTATCAAACCGCGGAGTGTAATGTCTATACCTGAAGAAGATCTTACTTTCACCAGCGCTGTTGCGAGTAACACGTCTACATGGGAATCTGCTGCGTGAAAAGTGTTGACCTGTTGAGTGGGCTGAAAGGGGGTAGCATTTAAGTTTATTGTAGATAAATGGGATTATGTGGGGGTGCATGTGTGTTGGGTGGTGGTGACCGAATTAGGCGCTGTATGTGTTGTGTAGTGTTGGGTATTTGCTGTGTGTGAATTGAATTGTGAGTGTGAATGTGTAAAAGGGAGTGGTGAAGCTGTTAACAAAAGCAGCATCGGAATCTGCTGGGACACTGTTGAGTTGCGTGACTGTATGCCAGACAATTCTTGCATACGCCGATTTTATCCACGACATTCCTGCGATACACGATGTCCATTTTTAGAAACCGGTTGCAGGTCCGTAGTGAATGAGGCCCTTTATTGCACACTTTGCAGCTGAACTTACTCTTTTGACTCTGCTTCAAGTGAAATGATTTTGTTTTTGTTGAAGGTGCCCTAAAGATCTTACTGACTCCTATATCTTCCCGTTGACCAACTGCTTCCAATGTCCTAAAGCTCGCTTCTAAAAATTCAGTGAAACACTCAAACTTTGGTAATTCTTTATCTGTCCCTAGCTTTTCTTCCCAAAGTTGTTGTGTTATGGTGGGGAGTTTTTTTACTAAACAAAAGATAAGGATAACATCCCAGTGTTCCACCGGTACCTCGAGATTTTTCAACGCCTGTCGACATTCAACTGATGTATCCAGTAATTTTTCAGATGTCCAGCGCTCTCGTGGATAATGTGGATAATGTTCTCCTGTGCAAAAAAGATTCTCAGCTGGCCATTAACGAGGACGCGTTTATGGTCATAGTGAGAAGTGAGAATATCCAATGCTGGCTTATAGTTCCCGTTGTCAATGACTAAATGTTGAAGGAGACGCTCAGCCTCACCCCCCAAACTAGATTTCAAATAATGCAATTTCTCAACCTCAGTTAATGCTTTATTTGTATGTATTAAAGATACAAAAAGATCATGAAATGATCTCCAGGATTCATATTCTCCGAAAAAGACCGGTAAATTTATTTTCGGCAAACCAATGATGTTCTTATCGCTAGAATTACTTATAATACCACTTACCGGAGCCTGAACTGTTGCTTGAAGTTTATCCATGCTATCTAATAGCGCTGTTTTGTAGTCCAGGTAATTGTCTTTTATCCTTTCGAAAATTTCCTCTAATTCATCTTCCTTTCCAGCTTCAATTGAGGATATTCCATCGGTGTTATGTTGGGTACTAATCTTGAAATTTTCCTCCAGCACGGCAATCCTATTGGAGATGTAATTTTTTGTCCTCTCCTTCGGGGATCTCTTTCCAAAATTTTCCCAATCTTTTATAATTTGCTTTAGCAAATTCTTTTGGAGCTTAAGAGCGGTGCTCATTGTTGAAATTAAGCAAAAAAAATACTCGTAAGAGAAAAAAAAACTTAAAATGGGGGTGTATTTCAACTTACGTATCTTTCAGATTCTTTAAATTGTAGAAGATTTGCAGAAAATTGATTTGAAATCAAAGCGGTATCCCAGATGTGTATTGCACAGTTGTAGCGGATATTCCAAAGGAGTCTTTGCGGCAGCAACGGACTCAACGGTGGATATGCTGTTGCAATATAGTCCAACGGTGAGCAAAACTGTTGACTGGAACGGTCAAAGTGTCGAACAACGGGGATGAATATTATAGCGGCGATTTGACTACTATTTTTTATTAGCCTTATGTTGTTTTTTTGTTTTAAATACAATTTAAGGAATGGAAAAATTGCACGACGCGGGAAACCGATTTACACCTTTAAAAAAACTCACTGGTAGAACTGTTGTTTCCTTTTTTGTGTATAGTTTATTTAAATTAATGTCAAATGTTGTACTTTATGATAAAAGGTATTCACACACGTTGATTGATTTACTATCAATCGTAAGGACTCGAAGGACCATGAAATAGTACGATAAAATGATAAAATGATCACCATACGGACCAACTAATTATTCTTTAGGCTTTTGATAAGTGCGGAGAAATAAAACACACGTCTTTTTCACTTCAATTACAATAATTTATATTAGGTATTTACTGCATATCATTCTTATTGCTAATGCAGTAGATTACTAATGATTTACATTTGCCCATTTACATATATTATATTTTACATTAAGATATATTATTATAATTAGGTATACAAATTTTTAAATAAGTAAACTTCTACAATAGTGCTTTTGGAAGTAATAATTTTTCGCGATAACCATTTTTTGTGTATTTGAAGCAAATTTTCCTGCTACATTTTTCAGTATACTTCTTTTGTCATTATCTTAATGACTATGATTGAAATACCGACCCTAAAAAAAATTTGGGGCATTTAGCCCCAAATCATGAAACCACCATCTCCGTGCTTTAGTTGTTTCCTTGTGTTTTTGCATTCAAATCTTCATTTGGGTACCTTCATGCTTTCGAAGGCCTATTCGATCCATCCATGTTAAATTTTGACTCTTCTGAAAAAATAGTAGAAGTCAAATCCTTTGTTTTCATCAGTCTTCTCTTTTTTTTTATTTGCTTCGCTGACGAAAATTTCCTTCTAGCGATATAGGATTTATACTCAGTCCGTTGTGTCTATCTACATACTATGTACGCTGCTTTCGATAGCTTTTGTTGACATTTTTGGATGCAAAAACTAAGCAACGAATTTGGAAAGTATGTCTTTTGCAATGTCCATGTGCTACTTTTCTCTGTAGGCAATTCAAGAGGAGCTTGTGTCTCCTCTTTTTTTTTCTCTATTGAAATCGACCCATATTTTCGACACCCATATTTCTTTTAAAAATAATTTGTCAATTCTCTATTGTACCAAATGGTTTTAAAAGCACAAACTTTGTTTATTATGTTTGTTGCTATTATCAATATTTTAAATTCAATGTTGCAAAAAGGTTTATGTAAAGTTATATTTTCACAAATAAAAGCAGACAAAATAATCAATAATCCTTTTCTATTACTTCTTATGAAAAGTTAATACTACATACATGTAGTATTTTCCATCTAATCCAATAATCCAATGTATTCATGAGTTGTTATTTACATTTTTTCGGAACATACCCTGATAAAGCATTCATGGTGAAGAGAAAAATTTGCCCACACCGTGGTGAAAGGAACAAACGTCAATATTTATTTGGAGAAGGAACAAAAATATAAGTGAAACAAATTTATAATGTTTTAATTCAATAACACTAATCCGTTTTTATTTTATAGAGCAACAAAAAAGGGGGAAACAAGAAATGCAGTTTAGGATGTCGGGACACACAGCCATTTGTACCGCCCAAGATGCGAGTAAGCCAGGTAAGTTTGTATTATGTATAGTAAGAGTATATTTTAGAAAATCAAATTTTACTTCCGTGAAAATCACCGCCCAGCGTTTTACGGGACATGGAGATACTTTGCATGTATGCTCTGGGATCACACCAAGAAGGCTGTTTGCTACAGATAAGGTTTATTCTTAATATTTATATTTTATATAACACTAATATGTATGCACTCATCGACCAATCGGTTCTTTATTTCTAATAGAAATTCTTCGATTACGAAGCTAATTCGGATTATGAGTGGAAGGAAGAGGAACCAGTCAAATCACTTAACTGAAGATGAAAATGACAAATCAGAGGACGATGATTAAGAATCCTTTTTAAGTGATTTGGTACGTCTAATTCATGGCAATAGTCAGTTGTTCTCATCAAAGAATAGAAGTTCTTCCGAATTTTCGGTAACGAGCCATACTCCATGTGCGGTTATAAGATCTTTCGCGCTGACAGGAAAAATAGAATCGGTGGTGGTGTTGCTATTTATGTTCGTGATAGTTTAACTGTAAATCCTCTGTTTGAGTCACCGCCCGATAGTGATTTTCAGTATTAATTTTAATATTTAATAATAATTAATAACATTTTAATCAATTTATCCAACTATATTCAAAATCAGGACGCATTTTCTGAAATACAGTCTTTAAAGTCTCTAGTAATTCTGATCATAATTAGGTATCAGACCATGATCAACGAGATTGTTGATTTAGCCACAGACATCAAACACGGGAAACCACACTCAGCTATAGTAACTCCCGATCTACTAAGTTCTGCCATAAATACTATTAAACCACAAGCAACGTCCGGTCTAAGATTACCACGTCTAGTAAATGAGGAAAATATCATGTCACTCTATCAAATTTGTAACGCCAATGTCGTCATTAAACAGGATAAAGTAATTTATGAATTCAAGATACCCCTATCTCTAATAGCCGATTTTCAAATTTCCAAGTTATCCCTTTCCCAATGAAACACCAAAGTAATTTTATATACCTACAACCCACAAACAAGTACATCATTATAGATTATAAAAGGGAACAAGGGGTGAACTTGAGCCTAAATGAACTCAATACCTGTAAAAACCAGATCAACAACTTCCTATGTCCCATAACACACCCTTTATTCGACACCGACATATCTAATCCTCAATGTGAAATCCAAGTTTTAATGGAAAATCCTAATCTTCACAATTCTTGTATAGGCAAATAAGCTAATTTAACCACCGTATGGATACAAATGCATCAGCTACAAAGATGGTTATTTTCATCCCTTGAACCATATGTGGCAAACGAAATCTGTCAAAATAGTATGACCGTTCACATCCTTCAAGAACCGGCAATAATAACATTGTCGGGACGCTGTTACCTGAAAACCAAGGACTTAACCTTGCACGCCTACGATGAAAACTCGTCAATTATAAACAACTCCTTCATTTCTCCCCTGAACATCTCAAAATCCTTATCCAACTCCTCCATTAACAGGTACTCAAGTCAGAATGAGTTAGAGCTCGTCTCCAGATCAATAAACGATCTAAAGATAGGAGAATCAAAAAATTTCCCTATAGACAAAAATAATGCTCACCACTATATTGTAATCTACGCAATGATTACAATATTATTAATAATGACCTTCCGCAAACAATATAGATCGTACAAACTCAAACATGAATCAAACGAAAAAACTCTCAAAAACAATAGTAACATTCCAATTAACGAAACACCTACCTTTATCCTATCCTCAAAAAAAAAGAGAGAATAAAACATTTTTCCCACCTCACTAAAAGAAAAAAACATTTATATCGCCAATAATCTAATTCAGTAATGTAAATCATGTAAACAAAAAAAAGTAAGATACGAGTAATTAGAAAATAAGGAAAATCTATTCGTATAACTAATGTATTAGAGAAAAAAAAAGGATCAAATCAAATGAAAAAAAAAACTGAAAACAACCATATTGTATATAAAATAAATTAAAGTATATAAAATATCCAATAATTAAAAGATTAATTCAAATATATAAAAAAAACATACGAGTACTTATCATGTATTTAAAGTATATAAAATATCGAATAAGTAGAAGATCAAATCAAATGAGCAAAAAAAAAAAACAAAAAACAACAACCTTATTGTAATTAAAGTATATAAAATATCGAATAATTAAAAGATAAAACCAAATGAATAAAAAAAAAAACTTATCAGGTATTATAATTAAAGTATCGAATCAAATAAAAGAAAAAAAAGTCTGTCATATAAAATATCCAATAATGTAAATACTAGAAACTAAGAGAAACTTTTGTAACGTAAACCTTCACACCCACCGCCACTTTTTCAGAAAATTAACCTCTTCAAGATAGTAATTTTCTTCTTATTAAAGGGATGGGGTGTAGTACTCCGCTACACTACTATATTCCCACCCCATGAACACCACTCGCATCTTTCAATAGTAACAAGTACATTATATTTCATACAAATTGTTGCGCAAGCCAACATGAAAAAAAAAATTATTCGGATGCATTTCTGCCGCCGGTTAATCAACGCTTATCAGGCTTATCAAGTGCAAATCACCGTCGGCAAAACATTGTCAAATTAGAGAGTAAAGAATAACAAAAGAAAAAAACATAAACTCAGCTTCGCTAGTCTCCAAAATCTTTTTTTTTTGTCAAAGAGAGAGAGAGAGAGAGAGAGAGAGAGAGAGACCTAAAAATTCTATGTTTCTTGGGAAATACTCCGCCCCCACACATACATCGGCATAAAACTGCACACGCATCAAGTGCATACGGTGAGGTGTCTGGTAACGGAATACACACTTCTAACCCGTGCATAGACGATCGCCAAATCTAAACGTCCGCAAAGAGCAATGACCGCAACGGTCATGAACTCATCAAAGAAGACACACCCGAGGTTTCATTTTAAGAAATATGAAGAGGAAACTGACACTTGGCATGTAACCACCGGCTGCGCCAACAATTATCAATAAAGAATCTTTAAAGTAAATTCATATGTGTGTTCTTCGTTTAATTTTAATTAATTTTTTTTGTGACAAAGAATATTGCTAGTGTTCCTACGACACACCCATAATCGTCCAGAATAAGTGATTCCCATACCAACGTCATAACCCAGTGAAGAATCCACTGTACATTATAATTCATACCCATAATCGTGACACAGAGTCCAGAATAAGTTATTCCCATACCAACGCCATAACTCAGTAGAGAATCCACTTTACGCTGCCGCAAGCGAAACACTTGTAAACACTCCAATTCATTCACCCCGAAGAGTGTTATATGGGTCAAAGGCAAAAATACCGACCCGACAATAACAATACAGGGCAGGCATTAAGTGATGAAATACTTCAATGCATTCTTCCCGAAGTGTGTAATGTAGGTCAAAGCCAAAATGCCGACTCAACAATAACAACACAGGGCAGGCATTAAGTGTCGGCAGCAAGCCGTTGTACTCGTATGTAAAAAAGGATCAAATTACCGAATTACCGAAAGGTAATTAACTGGGATCCTTGGAACAATTAAATGGAAATCTTATCAACAAATGAAAAATGCATCGTGGGAATTATTTTATACTAAAGCTATTGCGTAAGTAGACAAGCATATTTTTGGATAAGATTTAGTATAGAAGGCAGTGGTTGGGAAGAACAAAGCAGAGATTAAGACACACTCCAAACAGTAAAGGTCGCAGCCCTTGGTTACACAGCGGGCTGTATTATAAAATAGTTAAAATAATTAAATACTCAAAATAATAAAGGTCGCAGCCCTTGGTTACATAGCCGGCCTTTAACTATATATATATATATATATATATATATAAGTAAAAGAAAACATTATAACGTTAAAAAAAAGTCTTTTCTTCTCTCCGCTCGTATACTCTTCTCCGCATTGATACGTGGAAAGCACGGTATACGGGGCGTAATATAACACAACTATTGTTTGTTGCGCAACTAAACGCCATCAACCATGTTGTAACTGTTTGTTCAAACTGTTTGCTTCCAGCGGCAATGCAAGCTCTACATATTCTTACAAATGATCTGGTAATAAGACGTGCATATATTCTGGAGTTGATGTCTTCAACGGCTTTTGCAATTTCAATCGACAATGAAGTCCAATAAAGAAAGCTAGAATTGTAAGCACGAAATCAACACGAATACAGAATAATGCGCTGTAAGCGAAGGAGCGTAACGTACGGCAGTATTGCACGATGTGCCTACTTAGCAAGGGTGGCATCTATATCTGTTCCACTCACACTAGTTGAAATGGCGCGTTTATCCGTCTCAATCACGGCGTCACTGTGTATCTCGCTCACACTTGGTACTCATTTTAACTTACTAAAAAAATTAACAATGAATCGGGTTTCTTTATCAAAATATTTTTTTTGTTCTCAATTAAGCGTCAGTCTAGCAAGTGTCATACCATTTGGAATCCAGAATCCAGAAATATTTTAGATAAAACCGAAATAGTTATGTTTCAATTTTGGACCGTAATTTACAGAAGAGTTACTCAGGGTTACGTACCAAAATAAATCGAACAAAAGTAAAGATTTCGGTCACAGCACTTGAAAGATCGTAACAGGGTGTCAGATCTCTCAGTTTTTTTTGAGTGCCAATAATTTTAAAAGTACATGACTTAGATTTTTTTTTTATAATTTTGTGATAACCGACACCACTTGACCTATCACTAGTTTCCGTCTTGACGTTGATTTTTGGGACACCCTGTATATATATCAGATAAAAGCTTTTCTTGTTCGACACAGTTTTTAATTTGTTGGGCGATTATGAATTCGAACTCTTTTAAGAGAAAAGGCAGTATGGCAATTGGTCTGAAATCGGAAGTGCTGCCGTTTTTAGGGATTGGTGTTATTCTGGCTTGTTTCCAGGAAACGGGGAATACCGAAGTTGTTATGATAGTGTGAAATACGTCTGCTGTATAAAGGGGAGAATAATTTTGACAAAACACGGGTTGATGTCGTTGTTTCCAAGTTCGATTTTACAGAAAAAATGCCTCCACAAGCATCTAAAATATTAATTGTCGATAGCGAGAAAGCTTTTTCTAAATTATTTAGCGCTAATAATTGAGAAGACCTCAAGGTCTCATGCCTCCATCAGATTTTTGTTAATCTCTGCAGCATTAGCATCGTCGCTAATGCGTGAAGACGTTTTTCCGATGCCAAATTTAAGTATTTCGTTCCACAGTTGCTTAGAGGGTAGATTTGGGATAAATCTCTTTGAGAAATATGTGCGTTTTGCCATTTTTACGATGATATTAATACAGTGCTTTTTTAGCTTGTCCGTTATTGCTATTTATTTTAAAATGGTGTTATTAATCCATGGACACTTGGTATTTTTCACCACTCTAGTTCTTAGGGGAACGTATCCGTTGTAAAAGTTCATTATATTTTCGTTTAATATTTCGACCACACGTCCGATGTATAGTAAATTGAGGGTCAGTCCAGTTGATACAGTTCGTTTAGTAGAAAAGTCATGTTGGCTCTCATGACGTCACCATCGACAAGATTGGCAATATTGATATTAATGCCCCACAGGGGAAATTTCATCACGATTATTGACAGCTGTGACATTTATAATCTTGTATTTAAGGTCAATACACATCACTCTTTTTATAACGTCCAAGTACGAAACAGCTGTTTTTTATTTACGAGCCGTAATTGTCATAAAGTTAATTTTCTCCTGTTTCGCAAGAAGTTACAAGCAAACATTGGTCCTTCTTGGCCTAAATAATAAAATAATAGTATTTTTTAAATTATAAAAAAAAGTGCGTAGTTCAAACACATGAAATAATTTGCTGTAAATTGTGTAATACAAGTTGGAGGTACTTTGCGATGTACCCATCGAGAGATTCCGTCATCTGTCGGTAATAAGGTCAAGTACTTGAAAACGTACAATCAATCGACGAGGGATTCGACCAGATACCTTTAAGAGATCCAGTTACCAAGCGAAGAATTCCATAAGCTACCGTTGCCAGGTCCAGTTATCAAGCAAAGGATTCGACGAGCTGTCGTTGTCAGATCCAGTTACCAAGCGGAGATTCAATAAGCTGCCGTTGCCAGTCAGATCCAGTTAATAAGCGAGAGATTCAACAAGCTGTCGTTAGCAGATCCAGTTAACAAGTTATTGAATTTGCAAGAACAAATCGGTAGTAGCAACAGGGGATTCCATAAATTTTCAAGTAAGTGGATATTTCTTACTTTGTGTGTGATCAGATTTATAATATATACTCGTAAGTTAAGATATAAATATGGAACGAATGGTGTTAGAGAGGCTAAATCTGCAGATGAAAAAAGATTTAAGTAATTTCCAAAAAACGGGTTCAGTGCTACGAACTGCAAATT
Organism: Volucella bombylans; assembly: GCA_949129095.1. NCBI lineage: Eukaryota > Metazoa > Arthropoda > Insecta > Diptera > Syrphidae > Volucella > Volucella bombylans. The sequence continues at coordinate 243,211,797 of OX422140.1, forward strand.
ACCTAGATGGGCGGTTGGTTATTCTGGAAAAAACAATGGATTCAGCTACTAGTACATACCAAAGACTGTTATTGACAATAAAAGAGGAAGATTCGGAAACATATGAAAAAGCTGAACTAGTGTTTGAACAGATAAGAGAGGTGTATTTAACATATCGTGGTGACTTACTAGACGCGTTAGATAAAGCCAAGGTTCCTGTAGATTCAAACTTACAGGAGGGTAACGACGGGTGCAAGGAAACGTTAGCCAATATGGTGGATGTCAGATTACCAAAAATTAATCTGCCAAATTTCGGTGGTAATTATGACGCTTGGCGTCCATTTCACGATCTCTTTGTATCGTTGATTCACCATAACAGTGGGTTGTCTGAAATTCAAGAACTTCGTTATTTGAAGTCTAGTGAGTCGGGGGAAGCTGACAAACTTTTATCTCATCTAAGTATCGATAAGAATAATTACGAGAAGGCTTGGTCGATATTAAAAGATCGTTACGACCATACAAGGTTTTTAGTTAATACACATTTAAAGACATTATTTAATCAACAGTCGATATCTCATGAAAAGGCGGATCCCATCAAGCAGCTACTAGACACAACAACAGAAGTTATACACAGTCTACAGAATTTATGCGTACGGGTTCAGCATTGGGATGTAGTATTGATTTTTTTATTGTTGCAAAAACTTCCTCTTAAGACCCAACATCTGTGGGAGGAACGATTATTATTATTTTTTTTTTTTATAATTTACGCGCGCATAAGGGGTTGATACCCTTTTACTGTTGCGGGCGGAAAGTTAGAAGGAGGAGAAAGGAAAATTGTTTTTGTAGTGGTTTGAAACTCAGGTGTGTTTGGTTTCTATGTTTTGCTCTCCAGGGGTGGGAGTCCGAATAGGACGGAGAGTTTTTCTTCACTCAGAGTGATTTTGCCATGGGCAGGATTCGAACCTGGACCCTCCGAGTGAGAAGCGTTTGCTACTACCACTACACCACGGCCACCCACCATTAGGGCTGAAAAATGATCCAAAGGAACTACCAACCTTTTTAGAGTTTAGCCAATTCCTCGAAACTAGGTTCAGGACGTTGGAGGCAGTTAATCACCAACAAAAGAGTAGCACATCTTCTAACAGCAATTTCCACACTAAAGCAGCAGTAGCGAAGTATGTATGCGAGTTATGCAGCCGAGGTCAGCATCCAATTCGCAAATGTGGGCGTTTTCTGAAAATGAGTATAGGCGAACGAAACCGAAACGTAAATAAATTACGTATTTACAAAAATTGTTTAACTTATAGTCATACTTTTGAACAATGTCCAAGTAATCGAAGGTGTTTTCACTGTGGACAACCCCATCACTCGCTGTTGCATAGTACTGTAGCTAGTAACTCCAATTATTCTTCAAAGTCTCATCCATACATCAACAACGTTTCACGCAACTCAACACACCATCCAGCACAACACACCATGGTATCAGCATTAAACGCCGGTGCCTCCAGCTTTCAATCAAAAAACATAGAGCAGTCTTCAGATACACCAGCCGTCAATAGCTTCTACTCAGTTGGCACAACAAACAAGGTAACACAAGTTTTATTGGCCACGGCTTTGGTGAAAGTGAAGGCAGCCTCGGGAGAGATGCTTTCATTTAGAGCTTTGCTCGATTCTGGCTTTCAAGCAACGTTTATCACGGAAACAGCTGTCCAATTACTTCGCTTAAGGCCAACGTCTACTCATGTTGAGGTTTCGGGGCTGGGTTTGGTCAGCAGCGGCACTTGTCAGAAGTGTGTAAATATCACACTTGCATCTCACCATTCATCGTTTGGTACATGCACGCAAGTATTCGTTTTCAAGTCGTTGTCTGGCCATCTTCCGGCCCACACAGTTCCAATATCAAAATGGAGACACTTTGACAGATATATGTTAGCGGATCCATCTTTTCATAAGCCTTCGAAGCTAGATTTACTTTTAGGAAGCGATATTCTCGCAGAAGTCCTTTTACCAGACCTAGTAAAACCAAATGATCCCACCATACCCGTTCTTAAAAAAACAAGATTAGGGTGGATATTGTTTGGTAAGGCCACTGTCCAGTGTAAGGATCCAAACGAAGCCATCAAGGTTTACCGTCTCAACACAATTACTTTCGGAACGGCGTCGGCTCTGTATCTTGCAATAAGAACGTTGCGGCACCTAGCAGATGAGTCTTGGCAGCAATACCCTCGGATAAGAGAGATAATCGGTGAAGAAACGTACGTTGATGATCTGATTTCCGGCGCAGACACCAAGGAAGAGTGCAGAGAAAAAAATTAAGGAAATAAGAGAATCACTTCAGGCAGCTGGCTTCGAGCTACGTAAATGGACCTCGAACACAAAGGAGCTACTTCAAGGTATTCTGATTGAAGACTGTGAGTCCTCATTCTCAGTACCTTCTGGTGAATCGGATCAAATAAAAACCTTGGGTATTCAGTGGCTTCCAAGTACAGATGTCTTCTTGTTCCATTACATTCCTCCTTCTAATCCAGTGCCAACGAAAAGGTTCATTTTATCAACGATAGCTCGATTATTCGATCCTTTAGGTTGGATATCTCCATGTATCGTAAAGGCAAAAGGCTTCATGCAACTACTTTGGTTACGAAAGACGTCCTGGGATAAGCCTGTTGATCCCACAATACTGAGAGAATGGAATATATTCTTCAAGGATTTAAAACAAATAAATAAAATCCATTTGCCTCGCTGGATCAGAACCACGATGGACACTCAATTCTCCGAACTGCATGGCTTCAGTGATGCTTCCGAGAAGGCATACGGCGCAGCGGTATACCTTCGCGTTAGGGACAGCGACTATAAGGTTCACGTGCATCTGCTTATGGCCAAATCTAAGGTGGCTCCCTTGAACCCTATTAGCCTACCTAAATTGGAACTGTGCGGTGCAGTCCTCTTAGCAAAGGTTCTCCACTACGTGGCTCGAGTTCTGAAAAGAGATGACGAAAAATTATATGTCTGGACGGATTCTACCATAACTCTTCACTGGATTCGTTCGCCATCATCGAAGCGAGAGACATTCGTCCGCAACAGAGTGGGAGAAATACATCGACTCACAAAGAAAGAGATATGGAGACACATACCAACGCAAGAAAACCCTGCAGATTTGGTGTCACGAGGCAGGCTCCCATTGGAACTACTCGAAGCGAGCTTGTGGTGGAATGGTCCACCATTTTTGCAATCAACCTGGATAATCGACTTCCCAGCACAACCCACAAATTTGACCACCAAAGGAAGAGACCATTCGCAACAACTAGAAGTCCATCACGGGAAGGCAGAAGAGAATATGATAAACCAGTTGCTTCATCGATATTCAAGGTTAGCCAGAGTGACTAGGATTATAGCGTACTGTCTACGCTTCATATATAATATACGGAATGGACACAGACGAATGATTGAGACCCTCGACCCATGGGAATTAGGAGCTTCCGTAAAAACGCTCATACGTGGTGCGCAACGCTAAATGTTCCCTGAGGGGATTAGCAAAGATAGAGGAATGACATCGCTTAGTCCGTTTATTGACAACGAGGGAATTATTAGAGTGGGGGGAGGACTCAAAAATGCAGACCCCACGTACGACAAACAGCATCCTATCATCTTAGATCCAAGTCACCATTTCACCACCCTCGTACTACGCGATGCACATGAAAAAACACTGCATGGGGGATCCAATCAATGATGACATGTATAAGGACCAAATACTGGATACTAAGGACGGAAAGAACCGTTAAAAAATTCATCAACAGCTGCGTTATATGTCATCGATACCGATGTAAGACTGCCAAACAGATAATGGGAAACCTGCCTGCACTAAGAGTCACCGCATCAAGACCATTCTATCACACGGGAGTAGACTATGCAGGCCCACTCAATATGCGGTCTTGGAAAGGTCGAGGCGCCAAGATGCTTAAGGGCTATATTGTTGTCTTCGTGTGCCTTTCCACAAAGGCCATTCATCTGGAAGCCGAGACTGACTTAACTACACAAGCCTTCCTAGCGGCCTTTCGGCGATTCGCAGCTCAACGAGGAGTCTGTGGTCAGATCTACACTGACTGCGGAACTAACTTCGTGGGCGCTGAAAGGGAACTGTACCGTCTGATGGAAAAGGCAGGACACGATTGGAAGGAGGTTGCTGAGATCTTAGCGATGCAAGGAACCAAGTGGAACTTCATTCCCCCAGCTTCACCGCATTTGGGAGGATTGTGGGAAGCCGGAGTGAAGAGTGTCAAGCACCATTTTAAAAGGATCGTCGGTGAAGGGACACTTGCCTTTGAGGAGCTCGTCACGCTTCCGTCTCAGATCGAAGCGTGTCTCAATTCGAGACCCCTCTGCCCCCTATCGGAAAACGCAGACGATTTCCGCGCACTGACTCCAGTACACTTTTTAATCGGCGAAGAACTTTGCACTATTCCAGAACCAGATCTGACCACAGACATGCACGGATACGTTGATCGCTGGAAAACCATCCAAAGAATGTTTCAAACGTTTTGGAAACAGTGGCACCAAGATTACTTGTCGCGATTACAACAGCGACCTAAATGGTTGAAGCCACAGTCACAACTAGAGGTAGGAGACCTTTCCTTGATAAAAGATGAACGTCTTCCCCCATTAAAATGGAGTTTAGGCCGTATTGTGAAGACATATCCTGGAACAGACAACATCACAAGAGTAGTAAAGCTAAAAACACAACAGGGAGAAATCAAACGACCTATAACGAAACTTTGCCCTCTGCCAACTAATTCAAACCAACCAGTAACAGAAAAGTAGTACACACCGGAACATTAAAATTTAACTTACACACAATCACAGACAAACCACTACAAAAAAAAATTAAATCTAACCAAAATCCAGAACATCAATATTTTGCATTCGTGCGTTAGTCATTTTACAGAAATATTATACAATACCTACCAGCGTAACCAAACGTTCACACAAACAAGGAGTGCGTCACTCATGCACAGTAACCACATATACCTATAGCTCAAATACACACCAGCATTTCGATCTACAGTCCACAATATATTCTAGATACAAACTCATACCCACGTATAAAGTTCAAAGCAAGTCCAGAACCAACCGCCTCAAACAGAAGGTGAAGTCCACAACCATTTGTCTCAGACCAGCGACAGTTGCAACCATTCGTATAGCACACAAGCATAAGCTAGAGTCTACAACCATTTGGATCACACACACACACGCAACCTAGAGTCCACAGCCCTGCTATATCACTGAAATTACACACACCCACTTGAAAAACAAACCCCATCAACATACATCAAATCTAAATAACATCACTAACAAATGTCAACGACTCAATCAACTACCAAACAATCGTCTCTCACCTCGCCCCTGCGCCCCTCCAGTCTATGATTGCACGCAATTTTAAATACCCCCTCTGATCTGATTACCTCACTTGGTCTTCCAGTCCATAAGCCGAGTTTCATTGGGATCGCACAAACAGAGAGAAAAATCAGCTGTGAGCCAAGGGATAACAACAATGAGAGAATGAAGCTGTGATGTCGTCATGAGGAATCTGACTGAAGAGCCTAGAAAATTTATCATTGTGTTCCTTCGTCTCATGTCATTGTCCTCCAAGTTGCCTTTTTTTATATTTGTAGTAATGCCTTATATTTCATTTCATGTGAGAATCAATAAAAGCTATGGAAATGCGTGCACAAGTTATCAAGAAGACAATTCAAGGTGGACACCCGCCTTTCCCGGGGTGGGGAGTATGTTGGCTCTCATGACGTCACCATCGACAAGATTGGCAATATTGTGTTTAGTTGAGAATATTCTGACTCCTTACCACTGTGGGGGGAAGTCAATAACAACACAACTATTTTAACGAACTGAACTTTATTTAAATTAATTTTGCCTTAAATACTACAATTTTGCTTATTCTACATTATTTACACACCTTAAGCAGGCTAAGAAACAACTCGTACGAGGTGTTCAGTTACGTGGCATGTGCAAGTAACTTAATAAGCTGTGCGCTTTGGAATGCACTGCTTAGTTCTCAAAAAAAATGCAGAGTTTTAATTTGTGCGTTGTTCGTCGTTTGTTGTTCGATGCTTGTTGTTGTGATTATTCACAACATGCTGGGGCCGGCTTAAATGGACGTTACGCAGAAGTCTGATTCATCAAGTTTTCGGGTTGTAGAGGGTTCAATGCTATGTAGCTGCGTGCTTGTGGTTTTACCTGGTTCGTTCTTGAAGAATCGCGTTCTTATGTTTATAACTATGAAAATGAATGCAGATATAAAGAGCAGTGTCGTAACAGAGCCGATGGTGGTATAATGTTGGATCTTGTGTGTCCTCAGTAACAGCAGCAATTTTTCCTGACCTTGTTGGACTTCAAGAGCATTTTCTACCTTTGCAATATCCTTAAATATGTCTGGCCGTAGAACTGGAGCTTCTTGCCTCATGTGCGTGAAATTCGTCAGCTGCTGCGATATGTTGCTTGTTGGCAAAAACGATGCTTGCAATCGACTTGACAGAATTCGTTTCCCAATGATGATCATCCCTTCTTGACGTATCATGCAGGTTTCTTGCAGACTTATGGTTCCGCTGCCAAATAATGAGACCTGCTTCGTTTCTTGGTCACAGATAACGTCTACACTTCTTTTAAAGGGCATGCTAAATATCCAGGTATTAGGATGATGCATCTCTACCCAATATGCTCTGGCAGGAACTGTATGAGTAGTGCAGGCTGTTGAGAGTAAATTGTTGTGTTGAAGTATGCTCATCTCGCATGCACTAATGGTGGAGCCAGGTGTATAAATTGGATGGACTAAATTGCACCAGTACATGCTAGCTGACCTCTGCTTGCAGGAATTGATTTCTTGCTTTGTCATAGGGTAGTATCGATCCAATTGCAGACTAACTAATAGGTACTCTGATGATGGTACTAAGTACGTGAAATTCCCGTTATGCCAAGTTGGTACTGGTAACACATTGAAAACCTTGAATTCCTCGTTGAACAGTAAGGGAATCGTGATTTCAATAATAATGTTTTCATCTGTTACTCTTCCCTTTGAATGAAGGTCTTTATAGAGTTGGAGAATCGGTTCATGTTGTCGTTCCCCTGGTATCATTCATGTGCGAGGGATGTTGTCATGTATCCTTATCAGTTCATTCTGCAGCTGGTTCACACTAAGTATAAGAGGATGCATTCTGCCCTGATGTGTTGATAGTACAATATCCAGCATTATGTTTTGAGTGTTCTGGTAGTTGATCATCATTAACATTGCATTCATTGCGGTAGATACCAAAATTTTAAATGAGTTGAACTTATCGTGTTGTTTATTCAAGTCATTTATAAGAGAAGTCAGAAAGGCTTGTTGTTTTTGGTTAGACATTCGTTCTTTCTTGAATATATTGATTGTTGAATCGATGATGGTAGTTTGATTCTTCATTAACTGAATTATGTGTTCTTCATTTCCTTGCACCATTTCAATTGTTTGCTCGTATTTTTGAGCAAATCGTTGATCCAGCACTCCAAAGAGCTCATTTGCTACAGTTCCCATGAAGTCGAATGGTGAACGCTTACTCCTTAATGGCACGTTGTTTGCATGCAATAGCGCATCGTTATTCAGTTCTATCTGCTGCAATTGTTGTTCGAATTGTGCCAAGGTATTATCGCAAAGAACTGTAAAGACTTCTGATATATTTCTAATGCAAACGTCTTTCATCCGCCTCACGCATTCCTTGTATGTGTAAAATTAGGACCAGTCAAATTAAAAAAACACGACAGCTTTCCATGTATTGGCGATCATGTTTGCGCGGCCAACGTCTTCAAAGAATATACCAGGCTGAGTTTCTAATTGATTGACGTGGACTTGGTTCATATTCTGATCAGACATAGCTGTGGTGATAAATGCTGCTATTAAGCATATCCAAAAAAGAGGTTTGTTTGTTGTTATATTATGTCTACCAGAGCGCTTTCCCTGGCCTTGAGTATCTGTATTTATTTGATTGCAATTTGTTAAATCTTTAGTTGCAATTTGAGTTTGAAGTATTGCATTCTCTTCAGCTGTATTTAGTTCATTATTGGGTAATGGGCATAGTTTAGCAATCGGTCTTTTGTAGTGTGAGCCGTTACTCAGAACTGTTGCAGCTCGAACCCTTTTATCTTTTCCTGGGTGTACCTCCGTCACCCTTCCTAGTAGCCATTTTGTTGGTGGCAGTCGATCATCTTTAATGAGAACTACGTCACCGACACTTAAGTTTGCCTCCTTCTGTTTCCATTTGGAGCGTTGCTGAAGTTGTGATAGATAGTCATTCGACCAAGCTTTCCAGAAGTCGTGAGTCATTTTTTGGATTAACATCCACCGGGAGCCGTAACTACGTGTTTGGTCAATTACTGGCTCAGGTAAGGCGTTGAGCGCAGATCCAATTAAAAAGTGACCTGGACTGAGTATCAGGTTATCTTCAATATCGTTGCTTACAACGGTAAGGGGTCGAGAGTTTAGGCATGCTTCTATTTGGGTAAGTAGCGTTGAAAGTTCCTCAAACGTAAGCGTTGTTTCACCAATTATTCTTTTGATATGTTATTTCACCGACTTAACACCTGCTTCCCACAGTCCGTGTGGGGCACCAGGCGGAATAAAATGCCATTTGATACCATCAACTGCCAACTTCTCTGTGATTTCATCTCTCCACTGTGCTATAATCAACTTAATTAAACTCTGTATCTATTTGTTTGCTCCTATAAATGTCGTGCCACAATTAGAGTAAATATTTGAACATACACCTCTTCTTGATGTAAATCTTCTGACGGCAGCAAAAAACGCCTCTGATGTGAGGTCGCTTACTAGTTCTATGTGAATAGCCTTAGTAGCTAAGCACACAAAAACAGCTATGTATCCCTTTGTAGTGCGATTATCTCTTCCTTTGGACAAACGAATTCTTAGCGGGCCAGTACAGTCTACACCAGAATGAATAAGGGGTCTCGAAGGTGTTACTCTTGGTGCTGGTAATATTCCCATTATTTGAATAAAATACTACGATATGGTAATATAATGGGATGTTTCTGGGATTTCGTCAGAGGTGCATTTTCCTGTCGACCTTCGACTACTATAATGTTGTCCTTGTTCATTAGAGGATTCAATGATAACAGCTTACTCTTCCTGTCTAAGAAACGTCCACCTTGCAGACAGGCCCATTCTTCTTTGAATTCCCTTTGTTGAACGATGCGTATGACGGTCTTGCGACTTTCTTCTAACTCCTTTGTTGTCAATGGTCCAATTCGTCCTTTTGCAATTTAAAATGAAGCGTTTACAGTACGCAGTAACTCTTATAAGTTTGTTATATGACGAAAATCTTGTGAACATGCATACGGCCTCAAACACCGACAGTGTCATAGTTATCTTTACCTCAGGAACTGTAACGTCAACAGCTACTTCTGCCGGCCAATGGGATGAAGGGAGCTTTAGCCATTCGGGGCCAGTCCACCATAACGAGTGATCCTTCAATTGGTTTGGTGCAATTCCTCTAGAGGCACAGTCAGCGGGATTTTCAGACGATGTAATGTGTCTCCAGTGCTTTGTTGCAATTTTTTCATGAATTTGCGATACCCTATTAGCTACAAATGTTTTTAACGTAGAAGGACATCGCTTAATCCATGCTAGGGTAATCGTCGAATTTGTCCAGGCAAAAATATCACCCAATTGTGTCCGGAATACCTGTTGCGTTTCCCAGAGTAACCTTGAAAGCAAATGGGCTCCGCGCAATTCTACTTTTGTAAGTGTAATTTTTGTTTTGATAGGTGCGACCTTTGTTTTTGCCATCAATAATGTTATTCGGTATGAACCATCTTGAACAGATATTCTGAAGTACACTACTGCAGCGTAAGCGGATTCTGAATCGTCACAAAACCCGTGTAAGTCAATTTTGTGTTTCTTATTAGTTCCCATCCATCTTGGGATTTTTATATCTTCAATAGTGTTCAAATTATTTCTGAGACTATTCCAGGATTGTTGTAGCTCTGAAGTTAAAGGTTCATCCCACGATAAGTTGGTCTTCCATAGTTCTTGCCCTAATAGTGACAGGTGCCAACCATCCCAACGGGTCGTACAACTTAGCTATTTCCGAAAGTGTGGCACGCTTCGTTAAAGTTTGTTGATTTGGTTCTTCCTTGACTTTAAATTGAAGTGTATCAGACGAAAAACTCCAGTGTATACCTAGTGCCTTGATTGTGTCTTCTTTATTAATTTCAATTTCTCGGTGCCCCTGATTATCAACTTCTCTGTCTTGTAGCTTAATATTGTTCGATGCCCATTTCCGGGGATTGAATCCTGCTTCTTTCAAAAGTTGAACGAGCTGTGCCTTTGCTTCTTTGCATTCGCTCAACGTGCTTCTTCCAGACATCAGATCATCTACATACAAATCATTTTGAAGGATATCGGATCCAATTGGATACCTTTGTTGCCCATCAATGGCCAATTGTTGAAGGGTTTTGACTGCTAAGTACGGTGCCGATGCTGTTCCATATGTCACAGTGGTGAGTCGGTATTCCTTTATCTGTTCCCTTTCTGAGTTTCGCCACAAAATTCGTTGATAATCCTGATGATAGTTGTTGACCTTTATCTGGCGGTACATTTTCTCTATATCCGCTGTGAAAACGTACTTATGACGTCTCCATCGCAATAGGATTGTTGTTAAATCTTCTTGCAGCTTGGGCCCCACCAGCATGAGTTGGTTTAAACTCACGCCTGTTGTAGTTTTAGCCGATGCATCAAACACAACCCGTAGCTTTGTTGTCGTGCAATCAGGTTTATGGACTGCGTGGTGCGGCATGTAGTAGACATCACTTATGGTATTGGTGGCTAGAGGACTTCGACCATATGTCCAAGGTCTAAAAACTCCTTCATAAACTTTGTGTATTCTTCTTTTAATTTCAAATCTTTACTAAACTGCTGTTCCAGTTGACGTAGCCTGGCTATTGCCTTATTTTTAGAATCTCCTAGTTTATGGTTCGGCATCAATTTTATGTTGAATGGTATATTCACCACATATCTACCATTATCATCTCTGTAGTGAGTTTCACTGTATATTTGCTCAGATTCCTGGTCTTCCTCTTTTAGATAGTTGCGGTCTTGAAATTCTTCTAGTTCCCAGAATTTTTGAAGCTGCTTTTCTAAGGAGGTTTGTACCACCATCTCAGTTACCCTGACACCATAGCCTTTCTGCGAAGATGTTCGACCTGTTATGAGCCACCCTAAATGAGAATTTTGTGCTATTGGGAAGCCCTTTGTGCCCTTTCGCACTCCTGCTAGGATTATTTCTCCATATATGTAGAGGGAGGGCAAGGGAATGGAACCAAAATAACAACACTTGCGAGGCTTAATTTTGAAAAGAAAGGTTTATTTAATCCATTAATAAAAAAAATGAAAGAAAAAAGAAAAGGTTTGTGGATATTAAAAAAAAGTTAACAAAATAATTAAAGTCTCTAGGAACAGGCGGGGACCGACACGACTTTACGCTTAGCTTGGTTTTCATTAACTGCTCTCGCTTTTAATTTTACATAATAAGAACTGTTAACTGAATTTTAGTGTTTAACATATAGGGTGAACCAGATTATGACAAGTTAATTAAGTTGATTTAAAAGGTCGGTCCCACACTCGGCCATCCTGTTTGTCGGCTGCCTCAGACGACTGTTGATTTAGACACACACATCCCCTTCATCCGCTGACTCTTCGCATTCATCATCGTTGTCGTCTTCGCTGTCCATTTCATCGCGCCACGGCTTCATAAAATCTGCTGATGACGATGTTGTATTTGGCCCTTCGTGGTTACCAAATTTGCAAACCTCGTAACGGTCATTCCGCTTTACTTTCACGACTTCATAAGGCCCTAGGTATTGTGGATAGAGCTTAATTCCAGGTGCGAATTGCGTTCTTTTGATTGCAACGAGATCGTGAAGTTTGTATTTCGTCGCAGTTTTCCGTTTGCGGTTAAAAGATTTTCGGTTTTCTTCTTGAACCTTTGCTATCTGCTCTTCGCAAGTCCCTTCGTTCTTCCTCGAATTCATCGGCTAGCAAGGCTTCTAACGTTTCACGTAAGTTATAAAAATCGATATTCTTCATGCGTACTCCAAACATGAGTTCAAATGGGGTTTTGTTTGTGCTTCTGTTAACAGTAGAATTAATAATCCTTTGCAGTTTCGGTACATGTTTGAACCACTTGTCAGGACTATCTACAGATAATTTGGAGAGCATCTCAATAATTGTCCTGTTGATACGTTCAACTTGCCCATTACCACGAGCAACTCCAGTGGTTGACAAAGAGTGACTGATGCCTCGCTCATCGCAATATTGCTTAAAAACGTTCGATGTATACGCAGATCCCTTATCGGTAATGATTCTTTTCGGATCCCCAAAAACATCGCTTTGTGTCGTCATCTTCTTAAGTACCTCTTCTGCACCCGTAGACTTAACAGGGCCACGTAAATTTGGTAAAAGCGTCAACAGTAACAAATAAGTGTTTGTATCTTTTGGCGGTTGATTGAAGCGGTCCAAGATGATCAAGGTGGTAAGTATTCAGCGGCGTGTCATACTTTTCAATGGGATTCAGCCAACATTCTTGCTTTCCGCTTTTCCTTGCTGTCAGAATACATGCGACACAGTTAGAAATAATTTGCTTAACCTTCTTTGATAAATTTGGAATGCAGAACTCCCTTTTCGCCAGCACTTCAACCTTCCTAGCATTGATATGCCCTTGTTCGTGGATGTTTCGCAGTATCTCTTTCTGTAAGTACTTAGGTACAACAAGTAAGTAGTCACCGTCCATGAATTTGTACAGGATGTCATGTCGGATACTGAAGTTCGCGTATTCCCCATTCTTCAGAATTGTACTGACCAGTTGACAGAATTCATCTCTTTTTTTCCCTTATACGATAAAGTATGCCATCTTCAATCTTCATTATTACCGGAAATCGACTTAACGCATCCGCATGCCTCATAGCTGAACCACTTTTGTGTAGAACTTCGCAGTCGAAATCTTGAAGATATAATGCCCATCTAGCCACGCGCGTACATAGGTCTCGTTTTTTCATGGTTGCGGTAAATGCTCTTAGCGGTAAATGTTCTTAGCTTCTTTAGACATTTAATAATGGCAAGGACTTCGTGCTCATAGCTCGTATAGTTTTCCTCGGCTGGTGATGTTTTGTAGCTAATGTTGAAAACTGGATGGAGTTCTTTGTCGTCGTGCCTTTGCAGTAAAACACCTCCATAGCCTATTCTACTTGCATCCGTGTGTAATTCCGTATCTAAGACTGGATTAAAAAGCTTTAAAACTGGATCCTTACAAAGTGCTTCTTTAAGGGAGTTAAAAGCCAAAGCTTGATCAGCCCTAAAAAAAAAGTTTGCATCTTTACGGAGAAGGTCTGATAGCGGCTTGGCAATAAGTGCATAGCTTGGGATAAATCGTCTAAAATATCCTGTGAGGCCCAAAAATGATTGTACTTTTTTCGTCGTATCTGGCTTTGGAAATTTATGCACGGCATGAATTTTTTCTGTTGATGCCTTCATGGATCCATTTTGAATAACATGTCCCAGGAATTGTATAGATGGACTAATAAATTTACATTTTTTCCAATTAATGATGAGACCATTTTCCGCAGCTACATCAAGCACTGTTTTAAGCTTCTCTAGATTTTCCTCGCTACTACTAGCAGGAATAACAATATCATCCATATATGCTAGCAAAAATCCTTTTTGAATTAAACGGTTGAAAACAGTATTTATGTACCTCTGGAATACAAACGGTGAGTTACATAACCCAATGGAACCTTAAGAAATTCAAATTGACCGTCTGGGGTGACAAACGAAGTATATTTACGACTACTTTCATGAATTCCTACATGAAAAAAACCATTTTTAAAGTCCAATGTTGTGAAAATGCGTGTCTTATATAACTCTTCTAAAATGTCTTCTATTATTGGAAGAGGATAGCGATCCCTTATGATTTTGCTATTAAGCTTTCGATAATCAATGCATAAGCGGTTTGATCCATCCTTTTTCCTAACTAAAACGATGGGGCTTGCAAAATCTGACTTACTGGGCTGGATTACTCCTTCTCGCAGCCATTCTTCAATTTGCCTATTAACATCCTCTCTTTCCTTCGGCACTAAACGTCTTGCCTTTTGGTAAATTGGTTGCTCGTCCGACAAAATTATTTGCATTTCTACACAAGACTTCTCAATATCCTCCGCTCCGGTATCTACTAAAGCATCATAACTACCTCCTGCAATCGTGAGCTTCACACAATAGTCCAGTCTGTTTATCCTCTTAACATTTGTTTGTTTTCTTGTTTCCTTGTTAGGACAATCCGTAGCAATGTGCCCAAACTCACTACACAAGAAGCATCTAGCACCCTTACTTCTATTTGGACAACTATTTTGATGATGAGACAGTGAGCCACAGTTTGCGCATCGCTTGTGATTAATTATTTTACTATTAACCGAAGTTGAGCTTACCACCTGAGAATTGTGGAGATTATGGCTAATTTTGTAGGATGAACTGGACTGAGCTCTGATATTTTCGTAAACTAAAAACTTCTTCTTGAGTTCGACCAGTGTAGTCGCTTCATAAAGAACTGTTTTATTAGCAGGGCTATCGGCAATGCCTTGGATTATATAAGCTATTATCGATTCTTCATCAAATTTTCCTCTCATTGCTATTTGCTTCATACTGTACATATACTCGAGAAAAGTTTCGTTCGGCTTTTTCTTTCGAGATTGTAGTATGTTATGAAGACTAATGCAAGGAGGAGTATCGTCGAATTCTGCTTCTAAAAAATTTTTCAAATCGTCCCAGCTGATTATTCCGCTTTCTGACTCGACAGCCAACTTCGCAGCTCCTTTTAATAGTCGCCTCGCATACAGGTATTTTTGTATAACGTTCCATTTACATACATATCTTCAAAATCCTTAAGCCACGGAGTAAAATTTTTCCCAGATTCACCTGAAAATCGATCCAATGATTCCTCAACATCTTTGAAAACAAAACCATTTGCTTCCGACATCTCAGCGCTAATTGGTGGCTTCACAACAACAACAGCAGCTTCAAATTTGTCCTCGTCTTGTTCCTTCGCACCTCCAAAGCAACCTTCAGTATTTTCTTCTTTTCTGATTGCTGACTTCTTTTTTTCCGACATTGATTTATATAACCTTTCCACTAAATCTTTTTTGTAATTGTACCGGTATTGCAGTCCCCTTTCTTTTAACAAAATTTGCAGCTCTTTTGTTGTCAAATTATTTAGATCGTCCATTTACCTCTACGTCATCAATAGACCGTATGGTATATTTATTCACAATTTTACTCAAACGATCTCAGCTTTCACTCAAAGCAACAAAGAGAAATTGCGAAAGAGAGAGAAAAAAATAATAATAATAATAAAACTGTTAAATGTTCTTTGCTTTTGGCATCCACAAATGTATGTGTTTTGTTCTTATATACTACATAGCATGCAAAAGAAAATCGAACGATCTCACCAGGTTATATACTTATTCCATGTACATATGAACTTAACAGCACTTTTTTTTTCTTTTTTTTTAATTTTAATTTATTATATCTGATTTTTAATTTTAATTTATTAAGCTTTTACTTGTTTTTTTTCACACTTAATTTTTTTATCGGTTTTCTTGCTCTTATCAAATTTTCTTATTTTTATAAACGTTACACATCTAGTTTTAATTTCTTTACTACGGCACTACTTCAGCGAAACTTCTGACACTATTTGTAGAGGGAGGGCAAGGGAATGGAACCAAAATAACAACACTTGCGAGGCTTAATTTTGAAAAGAAAGGTTTATTTAATCCATTAATAAAAAAAATCAAAGAAAAAAGAAAAGGGTTGTGGATAATAAAAAAAAGTTAACAAAATAATTAAAGTCTCTAGGAACAGGCGGGGACCGACACGACTTTACGCTTAGCTTGGTTTTCATCAACTGCTCTCGCTTTTAGTTTTACATAATAAGAACTGTTAACTGAATTTTAGTGTTTAACATATAGGGTGAACCAGATTATGACAAGTTAACTAAGTTAATTTAAAAGGTCGGTCCCACATATATGTCAGCACCTAGTATCATGTCGATAGTACCTGGAGCATTATATCCTGGATCGGCAAGGGTAAGCTCTTGAAATTGTTTGGCTTTTAAAGTTATTGTTTTCTCGGCTGGCAGCAATCTTGTTAGTTTTGGTAGAACAAGGGCTTCTACGTGTATCGTGAATTTTGATGCTACTCTTGATGATATGGAGAAATTTACTTTACTACGTGCAGTTCCTGCATCTGTTGCTCCTAGACCACTAACAGGTACAAACACTCTTTCTTTGGATAGTCTAAGCGATTGAGCTACTTCTTCTGTGATCAAAGTAGCTTGTGAGCCTGGATCAATAAGGGCTCTTATTTGCCTGCTTTCCCCGTTATTACTTTTAGCAATGATTATGGCTGTGGCAAGGAGGACGCTTTGGTTATGATCGCTATGGTTAACTAATATAACTGATTGAGTTATATTAGGTTTTCGTTTTTCGAAATGTTCCAAAAGCGAATTATGCCTTTTATTACAATGTTTGCACAGTCTCTTGCTGAGGCATGCACTCTGTTTATCATGGCGTAAGCAATTCACACACAGTTTTGCTGATTTCACTTGTTCATAACGCTTTTTTGGGGTCCAGCTCAAAAATTTATTGCAAACGTAAACAGCATGTTCACCTTTGCAGAATGCGCATGCAGTTGCTGTTCCAATATGGCAGTTGCGCACTGTAAATTTCAATTCCTCTCTTGGTGTCTTCTGCTTTGATGACGACAATACTTCCAATGCTCGGTATCGTCTTGTTAGAAACTCAAAGAGTGCTTCTTGAGTGGGCATCTTGTTTGGGTTTTCAATGCTTTGCTCAAACAAGTTCCTGCTTTCTGGATCTAATGTTTTCAATATAAGATGAACAATGATTGGTCCACATGAGGAAGTGTCGAAGCCCATGGTTTTCAGAGTCGCAATCCCTTCTTTATTTGCGTCCATGATTTGCTTAAGATGATTTGATGATGGATGGTTCCCAGTATTATTTCCTTTAAACATTCTGTCCAGATGCATGGTAATAATTTTTCTTTCATTGGCATGTCGTGCCTTTAAGGTTTCCCAGATATTTTGATAATTATCACTTGATTTTGTGAAATGTTGTATTAACAGAAGAGGTTCGCCTTTTAAGTGAGTTTTAAGATACTCCATTTTTTCTGTTACGCAAAGAGTAACTTTGTTATGAATTAATGTGGTAAAAATGTCGCAAAACGATTGCCATTCTAAATAATTACCCTTGAATATTGGTATTCTCAATTGGGGAAGGCGGATTTCTGGAGTGGAAGAGGAGTGGTTTTGATTATTTGTTTCTGATGATTTCAATGCTATTTGTAAGAGACAGTTGTTTACATCATCTTCAACTCCCTCGTAACGATTTTCCTGCATGTAGGGAATCGTATAATCCTGTTCTGATGCTTTCGACAAAAATTCTTCGTGGAGTTCAGTTAGGTTCCTCCACTGTTCCAGCAATATTTTCTGTTGGTATTCATGAACTTCTTTTGAATACTTATGAAATGTCTGCTCGAAAGCATCAATGCTCCTTGATATCGCCGCTATTTTAATGTTCAAGTTTTTGAGCCTCTGTGTCTGTTGCTCATTTCCTGCTAGTTCTTCTTCATTACTACTAGCCGAAGATACATTTTCCAAGCCATTTTTAAATTGTTCGTACATAGATTTAACCACTTGAACGGTGTCTCTTTGTATGTACGGTGTGTCCGGTTTAATCACCTCTTTAATTTTTTGGTGATTGGTTTGGAATTCAGTCCAAATTTTTTCGATTTTCTGTAGTCTTTCCTGTATGTAGCGAGTTGTCTTTCTAGATGTGCTGTCTTTTCCGAAATTTGTTTGTATTTTCTCCAGTTCCGTTGTAAGAGATTTTTGTCTTGCGACGATAAGGTAAACATCCACATCCTCCATATTTTTGTTACTCTTTTATTTGTTATTTTTTTATAATTTTATTTCACAAAAAAAATACCCAGTGTTGCTAGCCCTGGTAACGCTTTTTTTCGTTTTTGTTAATTTTTAGTTATGACTGTGTATGTATTTTCACCAATGTTTGTAGCCCTGGTAACGCTATGTTAAAAATAACAAAAAAATGTTTGTTTCACTTAGATATACCAGTGTTTGTAGCCCTGGTAACGCTTGCCTTTCTTATGGCTTCGAAGGACCAATGTTTAGTTGAGAATATTCTGACTCCTTACCACTAGTGGGGTGAAGTCAATAACAACACAACTATTTTAACGAACTGAACTTTATTTAAATTAATTTTGCCTTAAATACTACAATTATGCTTATTCTACATTATTTACACACCTTAAGCAGGCTAAGAAACAACTCGTACGAGGTGTTCAGTTACGTGGCATGTTCAAGTAACTTAATAAGCTGTGCGCTTTGGAATGCACTGCTTAGTTCTCAAAAAAAATGCAGAGTTTTAATTTGTGCGTTGTTCGTCGTTTGTTGTTCGATGCTTGTTGTTGTGATTATTCACAACAATTGATATTAATGCCCCACAGGGGAAATTTTATCACGATTATTGACAGCTGTGACATTTATAATCTTGTATTTAAGGTCAATAAACTTCACTCTTTTTATAACGTCCATGTACGAAACAGCTCTTTTTTATTTACGAGCCGTAATTGTCATAAAGTTAATTTTCTCCTGTTTCGCAAGAAGTTACAATGTTGTCATATTAATGTTGCGGAAGTTACGGTTTTGGTATGCCTTTGGGCATACATTGTTTGTGACTTGTAAGTCAAGATAGACGAATATGAGATCATGGTATGAAAAATTCGGATCAGATTGCTGTCTACGTAACTTCAACCGGCCGATATCGCTCAAACGAGATATACCTATTGAAGATGGTTACTTATTGGGCATACAATGTTTTAAACTTAGGTTTAAAAATGTGAGGTTAAAGTCGTGCATTGAATTCTCAAGCCGGCCGCTTGAAGTGCTTAACAAATTTATATTTATATTACCACACACAAAGAATTTGGGGACCGATGATACACTTTTTCAAGTACGTCTGTGAAAAGTTTGTAGTTTGCGATATCAGGTGGAATATATACCGAGCCGATGGTGCACTTGTCCCCTCCACTTAGGACGTATATAAAAATATATTCAAATAGAGAGAAATTGATTTGATTTGATAATAAAATTTGGTTTGATAGAAAATAGATATTCAACCGTAGTTTGCTCTACCGCCTCCGACTCTGTCCATCCGATCGGCGCGATACCGTCTAAAGTCTTTTACTGAAAAGAGTTCATCACCAAGCTTTCTATTTAGCCATGATTTAGATATGCATATAATATCAAAAAGATTATGTTCAAAGATAAGCTTGAATTGGTCGAACTTATTAATAAGACTCTGAGCATTTATATGGCAGTTATTCAATCCTTCATGACCATTGCACATCTGATTTAAAGTTGTACGTAAGGCTGCATTCAAGTCATCATCACTATAGCAGGAATTATTTTCGTTCATGATGTAAAGCTCTTTGGGTGAATTTTGAACATAAGGGTGAAGGTGAAAAGTTTTTTACATAAAATTTATCGATAATTGAAAAATAAAACAAGAAATTAGTATAAAAATAAGAGATACAAATTTGACAAAAGTTGTTTACTGTGTCGTGTGCTCCACATTTTGATTTTCATAGTACTTCGGTCTGATTGCACTTTTCAAATCGTCTATGCATGAAATTAGGAGAGGCGGTTATATTGGTGTTCTTCTATTGTAAATGCGGCAGTTGTAGGTTGATGAGATCGTTTTTTGAATAAGCCTATGTCACTAAGTTTAAGTGCAGAATCTGGCATTTTTCTATATTAGGCAGTAGTTTTAAGGATTATGCAGGCATTAGCTGGAATGTTGTTAGCACGTTGTGAGGATCGGACGCGAAAGATATTATGAGAAGGAAGTAATGCCAAGTTAACGGTTGTTCATAGTTTTTCAAGAATTTCATTCAGATTTTCGTTAGCCGTCCCAGAAATTGTTTCAGTACACAGTTTTTCACATACTAATTCATCAGTATTTAGCTCAAAGAGATGATAATTTTTGACAGGTTTCCGGCGTTCTTGCTCTAATTCGATTTAACAAACTTTAGAATTGGGTTCTTCTTCAATAGCACCACCTTTTGCGATTATAATTTGAGAGAGCTCCCATTTAAAGTCTGTTACCCACTTCTCCAGCACCTTTTCGATCCGTTCCTAGAGCCGATCGGCAGTAGAATTTCTGACATCTCTCGGCGAGTTTCAGTATTGTTGTTACTGTTTACTCTTGCGGGCCACAGGCATGACGTCGCATGGTTACAAAATTTTATTTGCAATTTTTAAACTGAAAACTTGATTTTTACCATTGCCTTGGTATTAATGTATCAGATACAGGCACTGAAGGGAGTTATGAACTTTGGGTGAATTTCGGAGTCAAACGTTGGTATAGATAAAGTGGAAATGAAAAGTAATCACTGATTATACAGGGTGTCCCCTAATTCGTCAACGATAATTTGGGAGATGATTACTGGGTATATTCTATGAAAAAAATCGTTCTAGAGTAAGGGTCTATCTCCAATGCTGACTGCATTTATCGACCATTTAAGAAAAGGCCTACTTGGTGTACCGTGACCCATGTATATCCTTATTTAGTTTATTAGCAAGCGAAAAATTTGGACTTGAAAACTGACAAAGATGTTTCGAAACTAAAGGGATGAGAAAGAATGGACCCGAGGTCGACGGATGTACATATTAAGGGACTAACATGCTCGTATTGAACAGGACGTTTTTAATTACGTATTTGCTGCTATTTAAAGCAAGAGTTTCAGCATAGTTATTTGCTGAACGCATAATTTTTGACACTAGTTCATAGTGACCGTAATTGGTGCGGTGAGTCTTAATTTGGGAGTGGCAGGGATCTTAGTCTTAGTCTTAGTCTATATTATTTTAATAGGGGGTAATACGTATGGATAAACTTATGGTAGACCATGGAGTGCGAAACGAATAAGCCTACGTTGGACTGCTTCGTCATAACAGATGAAGTAGTCTTTTGGAAGGGGTGGTAGACGTTTGCGGGAACATGTTATCGCTTGGGATTTGCTGACTATAAGCTGCATAAAGTTCTACTTGCACCATACCCAAAACTTATTTAAGTCACGTTGCAAGCGTGTAAGTCAGAGGGCAATGAAATGAAACTAGAAATTCTCATGTCATCAGCCAAAGTAGAAACATTTGTATTCCTTATAACAAGATTAATATCGCTGAGTGATTGTTGGTCTAAGATGACTGCACTGAAGGACACCCTATGTTAATGGCGTCGTATATTGAGGATCTGAGAATTACTCTGTACTGTCGGTCTTCTAAGTTGTTTTTTTTAGTCTGAAAATGATAAGTTCATGAACAATTTTGTCGAATGATTTGTTAAAAGCTATAGAAATTGCATCGAATTCGTTACAATTTTCTAAAGCACAAAGCATCATAGAGACAAACTCAATTAGGAAAGTGGTGGTTGTCTTACCTTCCATGAACCCATGCTGAGCAGGGCAGATCAAAAGTGGTCGACAGTCTTACTTGTTTTTTTATAGATAGAGATGTATTGAGTACGTTTCTGGCATTTTGTAAAAAATTATACTGATATTAGGTGTTCCGCAAATGATACAGCAAAGACCGTTCTATATAATTAATTTGTACTTTATTAATTTGAAGAATTCAATTTATAAGTTTTGTTTTTGTCATCTTTTTTACTTGTTTACATTACGTTACAATACATTATGTCATTATGTCAAAATGCAAACATGTTCCGCTTACTTAATGTAGTAGTATTTAATAATAAAAATGTATAAATTATAATATTTAACATATAACATTTAACATTTAGGTTTCATGTTTGAAAAAGATATAGATAGACAACCAACGTAAGAAGAGTGAGTAGCCAACATATTGCTCATTAATATTTGCAAATACCAATATGTCCATCTCTTTCTTCTGTTCTTCTTACCATTGCTTATAGATGTTCTTGGAAATGGCGTCGGCTTTCAAAATTCGTCTTGAGTCCGCGATTTTGTTTTAATTGCCAATATCGGGAAACGTGTAATTTTGTTAGTGTTAAAATTTAATTAACACAATTAATAAAGTCTGCGGGAGTGTTTTACTAATACATTTTGATGAGATATGCTCAGGTGAGTATTATAGTGAATGTAGTAAATGTTGATATTAATGAATTTTCTTGTTCATATGTGTGTGTTCGTGTGGGTGCGGTGTTTTTTTTTTGGTTGCGCCAATGGATGTGGTAATCTTCATAGATGCGGTAGTCCGTGCCACCAACATGCACGATTCGCAACACCCGAATGTTCGATGCCAGGAGTGCGCCTACGTACTAATCCACACCCTTACGTCCTTCAACCACTCTCGACGCGGGACTGCCGTTAGGTATTACTTCGCGGGGCTGGTTAGCAATTATGCTCTATTCTACGAGGCCGCCTCTTGAGCTCTTCTTAGGGCTTCTGCTCTTCGCAGCGCGTACTGTACGCGCACTATAAATGAGCAGATCTCCACCCACTTGCCCTCTGACTGCATCATGTGACTAATGAGATTTTCTGGAATTGGCAGATTTACCCTTACTTCTGCAAAGCGTCTGCAGTAGAACACTGCATTCAACGCATCCGCCGTGCCCAGACAGGAACTGTGTGATATGGTAGTTGCAGTTCCCCATGATCTCTTTGTCCATGTTTCTATGATGGGAATAAGTTGGACGTTCACCTGCCTTTTGTGGAGCGGTCCTACTTGGTTTGCCACAGCATTGCGTATGCTGCTTTTTCTTCTTCCTTAACCCTCTTTGCTTCTTGCCGGTTCGATGATCGCCTAAGGTACACCCTCTTCATCTCATCCGCGAGGATGTCTATTGGGATCATTCCAGCTAAAACGCAGGCTGCATCATAGGAGATTGTACAGAATCCACTGATCACTCTGATTGCACAGAGCCTGTGAGCTGATACTAACTCTCTCCTACACTCATTTGTCACCAGCGCACCCACCCATATAGGAGCAGCGTATAGAAGTACCGAACTGACCACTCTGGTCAGCAAAATCCTTCTGGAGTATCCAGGTCCACCGATGTTCGGTAGCATTCCGCCTGCATCAGTGATGCTTTTTTGGTAGCGTACTCGAAGTGGGTTTTAAAGCGCAGCCGATTGTCGATCATGACTCCAAGGTACCTTAAGGATTCTTTGGATCTAATTGTCTGGTTTCCGACGCGGAAGTTCGCGTATTCCGCCGCCTTGTGACTGGTTATTAGGACAGCTCCAGTCTTGTGTGCAGCTACTTCCAGACCCGTAGACTCCAGCCATTCCTTTAACTTTGCAACTACCTCGTATGTGGCAGACTCCACTTCGTGGATGTGCTTGGCTACTGTAACCACTGCAATGTCGCCAGCGAAGCCAATAACCTTGACTCCCTCAGGCAGGGTTAGTCGCAGAACTCCGTCGTACATAATATTCCATAGGAGAGATCCAAGGACCGACCCTTGTGGGACTCCCGCCGAAACACTGTAGTGCTTAGCACCATCGTCCGTATGGTACTTTAACCTCCTGTTACTGAAGTAGTCCGTGACTATCCTCAAGAGGTAGTATGGTGTATCATTTCTGGCCAAGGATCTCCTAATAAACGACCAGTTCGCCGAGTTGAGCGCGTTTTTAACGTCAAGTGTTACTACCGCGCAGTACCTTTTTGTCCGCCATTTCCATCTTTTCCCTTGTATTGCTTCAGTTGCTGTATCTACTACCGCCTTTATTGCATCGATGGTAGAACGAGATTTTCTGAAGCCGTACTGCTGATCTGATCCTCCGCCACCGCCAACAGTCTGTTGTATATATCACGCTCTAGGATCTTACCTAGAGTATCAAGCAGACATATTGGGCGATACGATGATGGTTCTCCGGGTGGCTTATTGCCCTTTCGAAGCAGCACTAGGTGTTGCAGCTTCCATGGCGTAGGGAATATCCCCTCCTCTAGACACCTTTGCATCGTCGGTAAGAAGATGTCCGGTCTCGTCTTAATAGCCATCTTTAATGCCTTATTCGGGGTGCCATCTGGTCCAGGTGCTTTGGTGTCTCCAATTTTTTTGCAAGCAGAAAAATTTCTTCCGACGTGATGGCAGGGATATCTTCCATATTGGTCTCCCTTGTGATGGTGACCATAGTAGTTGGTCTATGCGGGAATAGATGCTCTACCATAGTCCTTAGCATTGCAGGGCAGGTTAGTTGTGGGGACCTGTTGCCTTTGAGCTTCTTCATCACCACCCTATACGCTAAGCCCCAGGGGTCTGGGTTAGCCTCGTCGCAGAGCTGTCTAAAACTTCTTGACTTACTCTCTTTAATGGCACTTTCCAGTTCCCGTCTCGCCAGTTTAAAGTTGGTTAGTCGTTCTTGAAAATCTTCTCTTCCTCTGGATCTCTGAGATCTTCGCCGTGCTTGTAGACACTTCGCTCTGAGCCGTTTAATCTCATCGGTCCATCGGTTTAATCTCGCCTCTTTTACTGACAGATCTTCTGGGCATTGATGCGTAGCACGCTGCGGTGATGGTCTGGATAAGCTGATGAGAAAGGGCTTCAGCCGATCCATTGTTCATTGTAGCGCTGGTGTTTAGCATTTCCTTGAACATATCTTTGTCAAGCAGCGTGTCCTTCCACTTTGGCCCTGTTAGCGTGGGGCACAGTCTGTGTTTCTCTTTGCCGACATTAAATAAGATAGCCTGGTGATCACTATGGGTATATTCTTCACTGACTCGCCATTTGGTTTTCCGCAGGAGTGAGTTGCTCATGTATGTGATGTCGATGATTGACCCTCTGCCTGCCTTTCGGAACGTATCCGGTGCGCCTTCGTTGGCCAGAGTTATATACAGAGTTCTATCTAGTGGTTTTACTTCCCCAATCGGTAGCCCAGGCGTTGAAATCCCCAGCAATAATAACTGGGTGTTTTCCTCATGCGTCAGCTACAATGTCGTCCAACAGCTTCATATAATCCACCAATGATAGACTGGGGGGCGCATAACAGCTATAAAAATGTACATCATTTATCTTAGCAGATACGAAGTAGTCTCCCCGATGGCCGACTGACTGCAGGGCATAATTCCCGCAGGTCCATATCGCGGCCTTTTTTGTGTTGTCATCTATCCAGCTGCTTCCGTCTATAGGTTTATACGGTTCGCTTATTAGGCCTACGTCGATTCTTTTCTCCCTTACTGTTTGCGCTAGAAGGTCCTGCGCAGCTGCGCAGTGGTTTAGATTTATCTGGACAGCATTCATCATATTAATTTGGCCAGTGGCTTCTTGAGTACCGGGCACTTGCTGCTACCAGCCACGTGTCCAGCGTTTTCTGGCGTAACCATCTTACACCAGAAGCATAATGTGTCCTCTTTGCATTCTTTGGCTATGTGACCTTCTTCTCCACAGTTTCTGCACAGCTTGGATCAGTCATGTTCGCTCATGCACTGGCGCGCCGTATGGCCAAACTCCAGACACCTGAAGTTTTTAGTGAGGGTGTTTCGAACGCGAATACGGCAATTTACCCAGCCGACTTTGATTTTACCGGATTCCAACAATTTGTTCGCCATCTCTGCCGGTAGGCCCACTGTCGCGATCTGCGTGCCACCGTAGCCCTTCCTAATACTGAACACATTTCCTTCGGCAACTCCAATGTTGTACTGCGCTTTGATTGCATCGCAGATGTCACTTCTGGTGGTGACTTCGTCAAGGTCTTTGATTTCAATAATGGATCTCTGCACTAAAGTGCGGATTTCCGCTTCTGCGCCAAGATTTTCGCCGATTTTACTCCTGAATTCTTCGGTTCTGTCACCAGATTCGCGCAGCTGGAGCAACAGGTCTCCTTTCTGGGTTCTCCTAATCTTTGTAACCGCTTCACCCAGGTTATGGAGTTTGGGGTCCCCTTTGACCCTGCGATGTATTTCGGCGTATGAAAGTTCGCCCTTGCTTGCCACCACGATTGCGTCAGGTCGCGCTTTTTCGTGCGCGGTCTTTCTTGGCTTCTTTTTGGGAACCTTCAACCAGGCGCTGTCGTCGCCCTTGGCCTGTTCTTTGCTCGCCATCCTAGTGGTTATTTTACCATTTGTGGCCTGCTCATTTATTGCTGATTTGGCGGGCTTCTTGGGATGGGCCTTCTTGCTCTTTCCGGCATTGCTTTGTTTTTGGGGCACCACTTTGCCACGTGATGACTTTTTCGCTTCGACTATGGGCGGCGACTTCGGCCGGCGTTTCGAGCTCGGCGACTCTATAGGCTCTAGCCTTCGTTTGGGCCCCGAAATCACCTTAAGCCAAGGGATATTTGGGAGGTGTTTTCTTTGCTGATAACTTCTTTGCGCTTGCTATCACGCATCTCGTTCGCCGAGAGCTCATAGAGCGTTTTGCTGCTTTCTATTGCAACCCGCATTGGTTCTTGAATTGATCGTCTTTTACCATCCTCCAGCATTTCCTCTAGTGCTTTTATTTGTTCCCCTAATTTGTGAAACACGGAGGGCTGGTTATTCGGATCCAACACCATCCACGTATTTTTTTGAGGCGCCGCTTCTCCATCAGGACTCCTCTGGGGCGATGGCGGCTGCCTAGCCGGAGATCTTCTCACCATCGAGCTCTTCCAGAATGGGTTCTCTCCGTTGATCTCATTCTCCTTGTTTTGTTGATGTTGATGTTGTTTATTTGTGTTCATTTCTTTTGGGTCCCCACTCAAAGCCGCTGTCAATGATCGAGTGTGTAGTCACCTAGCGATCCCATGGTTATCTATGCACGCAGTGAGGCCATGCAAGGGTTGGCACAGACCCTTATGGGGTTATGTGCCAGAGCCGGATCGGTGCTAACCAGGAATGTTATATCTGGACCTACACCACCAACTTAATGGCGACGAAGCATTGAACGTACTTTGAGGCCTGTCAGGGTTTTAACGGGACCGGGGCGTTCACAGCATTAGCCTGAAAGCCATTTCAACAGGATTTCACTCCTGCTTATGGGCGTGTGGGTGCGTGCGTCTTTCCGCGTGTGTGTGTGTGCGTTTGTGTTTGAAATGAATTTTGAGCGGTTGTGTTGTGCTTTGAGTGTTATTCATAGTGTGTGCTTCAATAATATAAATCTCTGCATGTCTCCTAGTTATGGTTAATTTTCATTGCTGGAGACGAGACAAATACTCCGAACTCCATGGCTACCAAAAGTATTGGTACAGGTGCTGTTTCCGCTTTCAACGGTCATTATACCTTAGTTTTCCATCGTCGATGTCTGGTTCCAGAATTATTTCCATGGGCTCTCCTTTTAAAATGTGAGTAAATTACCCATGATGTGGCCAATGGGTTTTGCCTTTTGCCTGAAACAGATGTTGCAATTGTAGATACATTTCTTCGCTGCGTTCTTCAGATTCAGTATTGAAAAGCTTTAACGAAGCTTAAAAAGCATCTGCTGGGTTCCGCCATGGAATGCTGTAATGTGAGCGTTGAGATTCTGTTGAATTATATAGGCGAAAGAGCGCCGAAAGAGGAAAGCCGACATAATCTACACATACTTTTAGTACAACAGCCCGAAGGCCATCAGTACCGGAAGAAAAAACGTCCTTAAATTTGGTCATGTTTTCTTATAAATATTATTACTAACGATATTGTTATGTTTAATGAGATGAATGACGTCTGTGGAGAGTTACATACAAGATCGAGAACGGGTGTTTGTTTTGAAAAAGGTTTGTTAAAACTGGGCGCAAAGAAATTGTAATTGTTTATGGGTCTGCAGAAGGATCACTGCGAAATTTAAAATTTGAAGGGTAGCCATCCGTCTTTATTTCGGTATTTACAGAATTGTAGAAAAGCTTAGGATATGTAGTTAGAATTAGTTCAAGTTGCTAATAATAGCATAGCTATTAAAAAGTTTTGATATGTGCTCGTTTATGTGACTAACTGTCAAAACCCTCATTTCTATACGCTGTTCTTAAAAGTTCTCAGAAAGAGCTAGGTTTGTGATATGAAGGTCTATCTTGAAAATTTAGCAAACGAAAATGGTATAAAATATTAGAAAAAAATGGAATGGAAGTTCAACAAAAGCGCGACAAAGATACCACGAACTTTACCCTAACCGACGACTTCCCAGTGAAGAAGTATTTGGAAGTACGTATCGAAGGCTTCAAGAAATGGGATCAGTTTCAAATACACAACATAACGCGGGAGCTTCACAAGTACCTTATCGCAGTTCTCCCGCGCTGTTTGCGAACATTTTAGGGGTAGCTTAACCCGTTAAACGTGCGCTACTTTAAAAAAAACTAAGAAGAATTTCATCTGATGAAAGAATAGTGGAAGCTGTTACAACCGATCCATCAATGTTTCCAGACATAAAATTTCTAATGTTCTGCATGGAGAAAATCTTTATCCATATCACCATACACCTGTGCAAGAACTACTCCCAAAGATTTGGAAAAGAGACTTGAGTTGTATAAGTAAGTTGTTGCTGGAGCGGAGCTTGGATGGCTAGGAATTTCTTAGCAGAATTATTTGGACGGACGAATCTCAATTTGCAAGAGATGAGATCACAAGTTTTCATAATCTTCATATCTGGGCAGGTGTAATTGGAAACAAGTTAATCGGCCCCTTCAAACTACCACCTACAAACTATCTGGTGTTTTTGCGAAATTATTTACCGTAACTACTGAAGGAAGTTCCACTGATTCAACTAGCTTCATCAGATTTTCAACAAAGTGGTGCTCTAGCCCACTATGGTCGTGATATTTAGAATTGGCTAGGTGAAGAGTACGGCAATCTTTGGATAGCAAGAAATGGACCAGATCACTGGTCTCCAAGATCTGCCGACCGTTTCTTGCATGGGGAAGAATGAAAGAACTTGTTTATTCAAACGAAATACCAATTTTAAGTGAATTGGAAGAACGTGTTCTCGGAGGGTCATCAAAAGTGAGGCAGGTGTTAGCATCAATAAACTTTCGCAGTGAAGTCCACAAACAGGCTCTAGTGAGTAAAACCAAGGAAGATACTGTGAGCACCTGTTATAACTGTTTTAGTATACACACGAAATAAAAATTATATAAAACCACACAAAATCATTTTTTATTCATAGCCTTTGGAGCTAAAGCAAAATTGTACTTATCATATCATAATATCCATAGGTTTTTCTGCAAACTTGTAGATGATTTTTTTTTTAATATTTTTAGGTTTATAAGAAACACATAGTAAAACGTTATGTTTATTACGCATTGTCTGGAGAAAAGTGATATCAAAGTCAGAAATTAGCAAGGAAGAGAAATGGAACAGGTTTAGAAATTGGATATCTGAAGGCCCAAACAAACTATTAACTTTATTTAAACGCAGTTGCAAAGACTTTTATTTCTTTTAAAAAACAATGTCCTAAACGAAGTTTCTACTGTTACATGGGCCCCCGCCCAATTATCAAGGCTTCGCCCTTTAATGACGTTGTCTAATAATGAACGGGGGCAGAGCAAAGTACTGGTCTTATCGTAAACATCTTCAGATGACGCTACCGAAGGTTGCTACGATTTGATCAGTCACAAGCTGCCGGTCATTGGTCTTGTTGGCGGCTGGACCACCGGTAATCCCTACCAGGACTTAAATCACGGTACCATGGGAGTCAGGAGCCCCCCGGATCTCGGTCCGGGCCTGACTTGTTAGAGGTAGGCCCCCTTGTGGGAGCGTCATGGTGGCTGTGGTTTAAACCCAAAATCGCGGGAAAGAGTCTTCCTATGGTTTTCCTTTGGTTTTCCTTTGGTTTTCCTTGGTTGACTCAATGTGGAGTTGCAATAAATGCTGGGTGCTGCGACCCTAAGAGCAGTAAGAGGTTTTAGGTCGGCCTCGACTCATACCAAGGGTGGAACTTGTGCCGGCAACACAGTTCCGAATTGGTATCAAAAATGAATATCATTGTGAGCGATGGCAAGGCGTATCCTTGCTCCCATGGATGTATGGGCATCCCGTAAGTTTAAGCCCACATGGCAGGTACTTACGATAAAAACATGAGACATCTGTTACCAAAGTAAGCCTTTTCTTAAATCCTCGATAAATGATGTCAAAATTGGAGATAAACCCTTACTGCAAAACGATTTTTTTCTTAGAATGTACCCAAGAAACATTTCGCAAATTATCCTTGACAAATTAGGGAACACCTTGCATAACTGATAAGGCGGATGCAAGCGGTGAAGGATGCAAACAAGGTGAATATCCTAAATGACACAGTTGCCGGAATCGGGTCTGGAGAGGTCTAGTCGTCTGTTCATTAGGTTAGGCTTTCAAATTTCAATCTGATGTAGACTTGAATTAGTTAGGCAGTGTACCGTCAGGATTTCCCCTTTAGAGGACGTCTGCAGTGAGACGAAATTAGACGACACGTTCGAAGGCGTTCATTGAGGAAGGTTGAAATCTCCTTAAAATAATACTATTTTCAGGTTGTGTAGCATCAATCAAATCAATCAATGGATTGATTGAACTCAATTGGTTGAGATAGGTAAGTGTAACAACAATGTATGTAAATTGATTTTTTGGGCAGAGTAATCTTGACACATGATAACTAAGAATTATCAGCATAAAGAATGTGAACAGGAGTTGTATGAAAACGGTTGTATATCCCACGGCTACAGGGATTATCAGCTCTCTAAATCCATCTTTTCGAAAAACATTTATATTGGACTAAAAACTTCATGGCTTTCAATGTCAGAAATCAGACTAGTTCCAGTAATAGCAAGGATGTTATAATGGAGCTTTTGTGAATTAATACGAGTATAAATAAACGGCGGAAATTTTTGAGCGTAAACTTCTTAAAATTTGGTATAGGACGATGATACAAAATTCGGTTGGTTAGGGACTGTATTAGTTTTGAAGTGAGTATCGGGGGCAGCAGAATCAGGGTTACTAGCGGATGAGGAAGGGACTAGTTGACCATGAACCTTGGAACTATGATAGGATCTAGAGTGGTGAGGGGAGTAGTAGGATTAGTAGATGTACTTAAGGAAGAGGAGGTGTGAGCCTATAAAGTTGTAAGACTTGCTTAGAAGGCGCAAGGCTAAGGTTAAAAGAAACTCTGTAATGAAATGCCTTTAAATGGTTGGTGATATAATTGAGAAGACTTGGTTTCGGTGTTCTTGATTTCTTTATAATTGGAGCAGAAAGTGGAAAATCTGAGGAAAATCTTGGGAAAATTTGTGTCTTGAATGACCAGTTTGGTTCGGATAGGGTGAATTTGCTATTTTGATTTTGTTTTTGTTGCTATTTTTTCCTGTTTTGTTTTTATTATTTTCTAACTTTGTTGACCTCAAAAACAATCTTCAATATGACTCTTAATCTGCAGTATTTTCTCTCACCGATGCTTCTACTAAAGATACAATATCTATATTGTACATATAGATTCACTTAGGAATCATATTCTAAACTGTTCCTCAACTCTGCTTTCCAAAAGCTGGTAAAAGGACTTAAACTTTGTTATGTCTAGGTATTGATCGCCAAAAACATGCAACAGAAGTCCGATGTCGCTACCCAATTTTGGTAGCTAACATTGGGAAAATATATTGAAAGAAAACGCTCAAATTATGTTTTCCTTGATGTAGATATTGTCACACAGGATGTGCCGAGAAAATACAAGAAATATTACGTACTTCCAGAAACTTGTTGTGTATAGAACAATGTATATAAAATTAATAACAGTACTCGTACTTAGCTGTTTGGAGGTTTTCCTGCCTATACGAAGACACTCTCTATTTAGGCTTCTCCTGATGAAAGAGGATAGACTGTATCCGCCCCAAGCCCTTGTAAGTATCGTCGTCGTTTTGTACCCGCTGATCCACCGCTTTTGTTTTTCAGGATATCGTATTTTTCTGTTAATTCATTGATATGTTGATTGTCCTTAAGAAAGATTCATTTTTGCTGCTCGGGTCCACGCTCTTATTCTCATCCTCGTTAATATTTGTATTTCCTTTTTATTTTTTTTATTCACTTCCCTTTTGAATTCGATTTCGAATTGAGAGTTTCAGATTTAGAATTAGTTTTGGACTCTCGGCCATTATTACTTACATTATAAACAATGTTCATTTAGGTTCACCCTACCCAAAAAGTGGTATTTGTTTTTATTTTATAAGCCCATTGTAGGTGTATTGAATTCCCTTTTTCATTTCTTGTATTTGAAGACATACCCTTTAGAAAAAGATGTTGAAACGATTCATTTTTAAAAACTCGCAAGATTGTTAGCCTGTTAATATTTCTTCTTCCGAAATTCGAATAAAAGATTGACACTCCAAAGTAAACTAAGTAATTTTAAATTTATTCCCTGTTAGTGTTAGAAATACATATTTAAAACGGTACTTCATTAAATAATATCACAGTAAACAGTACTTAATAAGTAAAAAAAAACTACTCCAAGGCATAGTACGCAACATAGTTGGCCGACGAGAAATAACTGGCCTTTACGACCAATTGACAACATCTTTGCTTTTCATAACGGCCGTAATTTGACTTTGGGGAATTTCCATGAAATTAAAGCAATAATAAGGGATGATGCCATTTCCAAACTTACTGGATCTATTCCTTTAAATCGTTTAAGTTTTTAGTCAGATATATTCTCAATTCTTTTTTCAGTTTTTCCTACCAGGTCTGGATGGGAGAGAGGCCCTGACCTTTACAGGCAACATTAGAACTGGAATGTTGTGTTCCTGAAGCCAGGTTATACTTCGCTGAACTGCATGACATGGCCCGCCATCTTGCTGTAATATAAATATAAATGAAAATGTAAAGCTGCCACCATCTGCTTGCTTTGGAATGGGGTAGAAGTTTCGGCACTAAAATGTCTTGATACGTACTGGCATTTACAGTGCCATCAATGAAGAAAATGTTGCACACTACTTGAGCCGACATACATCCCCAGACCATTGAATCTGAAGCTGTAAGTTTGATTTTATTCCAAAGCAATCTGGGTGAAATTTTTCAGCTGGCAGACTCTGGATCACAGACAAAAAGCTCGAATCGACACTCATTACTCCTAATTACACCGTTCTGTTACCCGAACGTCAAGTTTTGTTTATCGCGATCAATCGAAATCAAGTAAAAAATTCAATTATATCGGGTAATCTTTATTATCACACAAAAGAACCATTCTTTACATGCATTTCTTTCAAATGTTGGCCGTAACATGGTCCATCCTGAATTTCCCATTTTCGATGGCGCGTTCAAGCATTACGGTTGGTGTGTGACCAATGACTCGGGTAATGTTGGCTTCCAATTTCTCAATCGTAGCTGGTTATCCGTGTAGACTTTGGACATTGCGTAGCCCCAAAGGAAAAAGTCATGATCTAAGTGGCCAATTCACCGGCCTAAAGCGTGAAATTAACTCTTCACCGAACCGTTCTAGAGTAAAACCATGGTATAACGGAGTTTTTGGCAAGTGGAACTGAATTTTGTCGATACCACATGTTCAGGCAGCGAATATTCTGTCATCACGGTATATATATAATAATTATGTTACGCCTGTTTCTGATAGACACTTTCCACGCGCAATGCTTCATAAGAAACACCCACACTTATATAACGCAACAATATGGTACATGTCAAGAGAGAGATACATTATCTTTTGTAGTTTGGTCTAACTATTTTGCTTCGAAAAACTGGCGGGTCAACTTTTTGCAATTAAAAAAGTTGGCTTACATTTTAAATTTGTGGCAAAGGACACCAATTGCTTGAACTTTTGAACTGTTTTGTAAAGAATACATGTTAAAGAATTATATTAAGAAAAAAGTGAAAATTTTACGTCATTTATTTATCATATAGGAAAGAATTATATATGCACAAAAGCTGCTTGATAAAAAACGTCATGGAATTGTTTGTCTAAAATGCATTTCAGACTAACTGATTTGAATTTACTTCATCGTTTGCCATTTATTTACTTTTTCGCAAGAAAAGCTATAAAATGAAAATTTTTTTATTGCCAATAAAAAATTCACGAAATATGCAAATGAGGCATGCTGATAGCATTGAGAAACCGGCATAACATTATCGTTTTCCTAAATAACATCGTACATCCACTAGCCTCAATCTGTGTGCAATACATTATCAGTAACCAATTCCTTTTCGTAACATAGTAGACTTCGTATCAGTTTCATCGACAAGCCAAATAATAATCTGAAAAGCATAAACTACAACAACAAACCAATATATTACAAGTAACCCTATTTCCCACTTAAATAAAAGTCTTTCACAGGGAGAAAAATTAAACTCAAGCCACACAACTGGGGATATCAAAACATAATTTAATGTTATAGACATTTTAATTTTTTATTTTAATTGCATCGACTACTGGATAAGAATGCCTAGCAACATTTTTAATATTTAAAATCTAACCTCGTCACAACTGACTCCAATGACCTTGGTTCCCACAAAAGCGCATGCAGATTCACTCATACAATTGAAAGGTGTATGATAAGCGCCTGACTGAACATTTGAACCTTCTCGCATTTCAGTTAGATAGGTGGCTTCTTGCGCGTGCTGACAGTCGCCCCTTCAAATATCTGCGTTAAGCACATCCACAGATGAACATGTTGTGAAGCTTATGTTTCCACCGGGTGGATGAACTTGCTTATTAACGTGCTGCGCTAGGCAAAGGACTTGCTTTAGACTTTATACGAAATGGAATGTTGACTTTACCCTAGATATTTGTACATAGTAAACAGATTGAAAAAATAATTACTATGATGATAACGATTTCTGTAACTATAAAATAATTAGGACTGTCTTCTAAGGCTGCAATTTATTCCATATTTTTATCACTGTTATCATGAAAATATTCTATATCAGACTTCACCCGTTGGCCAGGACAGTAGCTTGTAGACTATTGGAAGTTTGTCCTAAGTTGAGTTGAACTTAGAAATAATTTGGCAAGTAATGTTGTCTTGGCTCAAGTTTAGTAGAGCAAAAAAATTACTTTTAAAAAAATTTATTTTTTGTATCCACTGTATCCATAGACTTTACGTTATAACTTGTTCTTCATTCTGTTACTATGATGATTGCTAGCTGACAAGTGACAATACTCGTATAAATTTCACACTAGTTAACATGAAACCTCGCTTTTAGTTGTTACTCCAAAATGAACATATAATTATGATTTTACATAAGAAGGTCAATGTCAATGACACGAACTTGAATTAGAATTTCTTAAAATATCTTAATATATTATCATTTTTTACTTTTATGGAATGTGTGTGTATTTTTACATGTATTGTGTTTCATAAATGTCATACAGTTAATGCTCACGTGTGTACGAACTAATCGCCTTGGAAATCAAATGCATTCTTTCTCCTTGTTTTTAAATCAGTCATGATCAATTTGGTGAAAGTGGGATAACTGCTGACCTCATTTGCATTTTGACACATACTCGTATGTCAGAGGCAGACGATGCCTTACGAGGATTTGTTGACATTCGCCTCCGTGTGCTCCAGTGGTGGTAGGTGGTTATAAATTGTTTAATAAATTTGTAAAACCTGTTGAGAACTAACAAGTTTATAGAGGCGTATGTCCGATCCTTGAAGCTAACTGTATCGTTATCCTGTTGGATGAAGCAAGTATGTTCTAAAGGGATTGAGGCATTTATTTCTAAAAGAAAACCGTAACTAAAATTGTAGTTTCCGCGATCAATTCGACGACTTCTGCATTAGTCTTTCTTAATTCGCATTCTACGTTATCAGCCCTGACAATTCTGGGTAGACATATAGCTTCTGATAGTTAATTTACAATCCTATACTTTCCTCAGATACGGATGTATTTCCTATGAGAAAGCAGTCACCGTTTAGTCTGTATATTTCGCCATAGTTGATAATTAATTTTGCAAGGCCTAAGTCAAGTTGTTTCTCGTCATTAATTATTTAGCAGAAGCGGTCACTAGATGAGAAATGTTAGGCCCATCCTTCGGAATTGATAAGACATACAGTAACAGGGTTAAATAGTTAAATTCAGGGGGTCACCCATATCCTACAGCTTCCACGAAGTTTTGATAAAGTGGGGTTTCTAGGTCGTTTGTGATGGTATTGACCTCCTCAGGGTCTAATATGTTATTTTTCAGTATCCCTGTCTTTGACATTTGGCAGACCCCAATAATTTAATTTATTACATTTTAAATATAAGTACCTTGCATAGTAATTCATGTTTTAGTTTTCGAGATACTTCCTTCCGTATGACGTTATTGGAGCGGGCAGTTTCTTATTAATTTTGTACTGGGAGTCATTATTCTTTACTATATCGGTCAGTGATTATAGAAATTTTCCCGCGTCAGGTGAACCCGCCAGCCATTTCCAGGCAGTCCCAATCAATGTAATGGATATAACTCTTCCAGCCCGCGGGTCACTAGATCAGGTGGTAGTTTAAAATCAGAGGGGTTTCTTCATTCCCCACATATTTCGTAACATGTTATTCAGTTTGTTTTATAAATCTGTCATAAATTTTAAGTCAATAACATAGATAATTTTAAAGTATTCATTTGTTACCCTGGCGTCGCTTTCCTTAACTGTCACAATTGGAGACTTATATCACAAAATATGCAGGGCTTGCGAATGTAAGCTTGACCAATATACTCGTATAGCTATGTACATATACGAGGTGGGGCAAAAATGATGTCATGATGTGGATTGGCTGAAATTTTGTTAGAGTTGAAACAAATTGGGTTCTGTTTTCACTTTACCTAGATGTAAAATTAAAGATATTAAGTTGAAAAAATTTATCGGCCAAATGACCACCTCCTGAGTTGATGTACATTTGAGCTCGTTTTACGGCATTTAGAGTTTTGCACCAAATTGTTGATTCGGTCTTCAATGTTGGCTTCCAAGATTAGCAAGGTTTGTGATTTATTATGATAAGCGGGAGATTTCAGAGAGCCCAAAAAAAGTATGGCGTCGTTAGATCGATCTAGCTGTCCAGTTCAAATCACCAAAACGGGAGATCACACGGTCTGGAAACTAGTGATTCAAAAACTCCATCGTTACTCGAGCTGTATCTGCGGTCGCTCCTTCTTGCTCAAACCAACAATGCTCGAGAACGAATTCAGCAACTTACAGCGAAAAAAACTCGTTCCAAGGCAAGCATCTGTCTGTAAAGCTCACTAGTTACGGTTACGGTGTGCTGTCGGCATCCTCAAAAAAATAAGAGCCAGTCATTTTTCACTTCAAATGCCGCACCAAATAGTTACTTTGAGGGGATTCTCTGGCTCTTTGTCATGTTTATGTTTATTGCTTATCATGTGTATTCACATAGCCACTTAAGCGGAAATGGGACTCGTCGTTAATTATGATTTAGGATACGAAATCATCCTTTTCCTGGTGAAAGGTTTAACAATTGGTGAACGACCGCAACGAATGTTTGCTGATGCCAAATTGTGTGCATCGTTGTCTCGTCCTCGGTCGCAGCAGTGATATCCTCGCTCGAACGAGCAATACAGGGCGGGCCACTTAATGCGACATATCTAGTAGACTCCGTCTGCATGATACTCTCAGTAATGAACTCTCATGTTTTTTTTAAAGGGACATTTTTTTCAATAAAATGCCATAACATCGATATCTCTAGGCAAGCATTTAGTTGTCTGCTCGAGTTCTGCGTGTTATAAAAGGCAATGTTTGGCGGATGTCTCCTGAAATTAGGACTCTACTCCTCCAACTGGCGCATCCATCAGCCTTAAGCTCCTTAATGTTAAGTCCAGAGCTTCACGCTTCACGCTTTGCTTAGGAAATTGCAAACCAAATTACTGATATGGGCATTGTTGAGTGGTAATTTAAATGTAGTATGGCTGTGTATCCAGCTTGCAAAAATGTTCCGGCAATACCAAAGGATGTAACCGCATTGGAAACTTTTCCCGAGGATCTGATGTTTGCTAAAATTAAATTAATTAAAAATGTTTGCGAGTTACTCAACAGTCAAACAGCGTTTGCATTTATTCACATATTGCAGGAGCTTTTCTCTGTTATTTGACGCTTCTCTAATGAATTCACTACTGAGTTTCCATTATTGCAATCATTTAACAGCGGAAGCCCAAAATCGGTAATACTTTTGTTACTTATTGATTAAGCTATTTCTTCAATAAAAATCAAAGCTTCATTATAATCAATACCGTTTACTATTTTAAGTTAGCCAAATATGTTGGATATCGGATGTGATGTAGCAGCGTACGTAGATAAAAGCATTCAGAAATGTTGGGGTGTACTTTATACATACGTCCTATAGCAAACGTTTTTCTTACACAGGTTTCAGTTTTTTCAGTTTTTATGCACTTTTATTTTTAACACTTAAATTACTCTTACTTGCTAGACAAAAAAATGTGTTGCAGTGCAACACGCATCCAATTGATGAGGGCACAATTTGCATTTGCCGTCGGCAAATACATTTCGCAAAAGCCGCCGGCAAATCAAATGGAATCAACAAATGCAAGCAAGTGCAATAAAAAAAAGCGGCAACAACAATTGCATAGACAAAATTCTATGTTTTTTGTTCATCATGCTCCACCTCCATCTCCCACGAACAGGCAGCAGGTGTGTTGGGACTTTTGCACGTATTAATTAAGAGCACATCACACATATGCAAGCATGGAAAGAGTGTGCCTGGAAATAGGTCGATGACCGATCTCAGCTGTGATGATAGACGATACTATACGAGCAGTGGAGTCGTGTTCCTGGAAGCTTCACACGGCAAGAGGCCAATGCCCGATATCAGCCGAGATGACGGTGGTAAGCTCGGAAATCAGCGTAACAGCAGATTGCAGCAGTGAGGAAGCTGATGGTAGCTGTACCAAATGCGGGTTTTGAAGTCAATGGCTACGGCACTACATCAAGGTCAGTGAATGCATAGTTTTCCTCTAGATGTGACTATTTCTATTAGTCAGTCCCAGTCTTACTAGTGTCCGTATCGGTCGACAATAAAATTAATTTCATTCAACTAAACTATTTGTTGGTTTTGTATTTTTCTTTCATTTAGTTTTGAAAACCGAACAAGTAAATTATTTTTTTCATTTTAAATTCTGATGGTGATAAAGAGAGAGATGTCTTTATAATAGAACCAAATCCCTTTCGGTCAAACATTCTTCGTTTTCAAAAAAAAAAATTTTGCTAGTTTTCCTTCGCGAAACATAATGGTCCTTCGAGCCGGATGGCGAATTCTAGTTTCAAAAATTAAATAAAAATAAATTTAAAAGTTTCGTGCGGATTTAAAACAAAAAGAACAATTTACGCTGTTCGAGGTTCTGTGCTGAGGTTCTGTGCTGCTGACTTTTGTTCGAGTTATCCTGTAATGGTGAAGAGTGGCCTTCTGGAGATCTGGGAGGGAGCAACGCTTTAAAACAGGTGTGTGGCATTTATAACGATTTTATTTTAAATTATCCATCGGCTGATCATAAAATATAGCGTGTGTGTGTATTATTAAGAAAATAAAGTAAAGATGAGCAAAAGCAAGGTCTCAAATTTTATTAATTAATTAATTAATTAATAGTAGATTTAGGTGCTGATTTTAAAGCATATTTAAGCTTGGACAAGCTTAATAAATCCATTCATATGAATGAAGCGCAGCTTAAGAATTTAGAGGAATCGTTTCAGGAAGCTAGAGGCCTGCATCAAAAGATTATTGCGGCTCCTAGTGACGAAACAAAAACTAAATATATGGAAGAATGAATCTTCCATAATTTAAAAGAATTATACTATAAGTATTCCTCGGAATTAAAACAGCAGTTGCAATATACTGATATTCAACATCAAGTACAGGGTTCCTTAAAAATTAGCTTACTTACTTACAAATAATCTTATACTAACCTACTGGCCCCATGCGGGCACTCTAAGCTAAACCTTACACTTAAACTATGTCTTTCGACGTATCTTACAGTCTAATTTATTTTGATTTTAACATTACTTGATAGTAAAACTAAGAAAATAAATTTTAACTAAAAACTTGGTAAATGGACCTTATTAATTTTTTATAAAATGTTAAACTAAAAGCCTAAAATCTACTCGTACCTAAAAATAAATCTTTACCTACTTAACCTACTTACATCTAATACATAATAATATTATATACATACATAATATATATATATACATAATATATAAATATATGTATACATATATATACTTTTTTTCCTTTTTTATTTTTATTTTTTTGTTTTTATATATTTTTTTCTTAAAATCTAACTTAAACCTACCTAAAATTATGTAAGCCGGCCATGGCTAAGAAAAATTAGGCTGGCCCACCTTGCTTCACATGAAGCTAACTATCACTGGAGGAGTTCGACGACGAAGCATCCTCTCCTTCAACAAGCCACCAAAATTGTTGGTGCTGCCAAGCAACATCCCTCATGTCGCGACTCCTTACCACCCTACAGAACCGGAGACGCTCCGCACTGCCATGTGCGACGTCTCTGTCGTAGTTGAGTCGCTAGTCCGCAGCTGTTCGAGTGACGTGGAAAATTA
Organism: Volucella bombylans; assembly: GCA_949129095.1. Classification (NCBI taxonomy): domain Eukaryota; kingdom Metazoa; phylum Arthropoda; class Insecta; order Diptera; family Syrphidae; genus Volucella; species Volucella bombylans. The sequence goes on from OX422140.1 coordinate 243,252,352, forward strand.
GCGGCACCGCCAATCTATCCTGGATCAACCCTATCTGATCTAGGTAGAGGAATGCTTCCGGTGGAACGAAGTGAACACTCTCGTGGTAAAGGTAATTGGGATAGAAAGCCCCAGATATCACGTTATTCGTCGAGGTCATTGCTCTTGCAATGTGCCTTCGAGTCAGCTTAATTACGAAGTTGGCCACCCGTTTTTTGTTCGCCCTACTGTAAAGGACCTCGTTAGGATAATTTTTTGTACTCCGACTCTGGTGTTCTGTATAAGCGAAGGCAAGCCCACTCAAACACCCGAATCTTTTTCATTAAGCTTGCTCGTACATTGAACCACACGGGACATCCAAATGGGCCTGATAAGGGCCATGTAGCAGATTACCACTACCCGCGCATCGAGTTAGCTGCTATAAAACAGTCTCTTTGTAAGGCAAAAGCGCCTTTAGCTCTGACCAGAACAGCATCTACATTTTTGCCAAAATACAGAAACTGATCTAGCCAGATTCCAAGGTATCTGACTACATTTCGACAGGCAAAAGGCTGCCCATGTTGTTCAATGATCGAAAACTTACGCCAATTTTTTCTGGTATCCAGCGCCTTGCTGAAGACCATTTTTAATTTAAAATATTCCAACAGAAGTCACAACACCATTTTTCACGATGAACTGTCTGTTGGTTAGCATATTATAAAGAATGTACAAGAGTGGTTTACTGATCCCCAGCCTATTCAGCCTATAGAAAAGACCCTCTAACTATACGGTGTCGAAGGCCTTCTCCAAGTCAACAAGGCAGGCACCAGTACATTGATTTTTGCCTTTATTCCATTGGATATCGGACACCAGTTTACACGCGGCATGTGAGATATCATGTCCCGCCTTAAAACCGAATTGATTATCCGGAACTATATATTTGTCCTCAACCCACCTCTGACTACTCTATTGATTACTTTTTCAAAAACCTTACTGATATTCGGAAGGAGACTTATCGACCGGAGATTCGCCGGATTGGATATATCCCTTCCCTTTTTGGGGATAGGTTGAATCACCGCCGTTTTTCAATTCGCTGGAAAATGTGCATTATTTTATTAAACAGGGTGGTGTAGATGTCCACCGCTTCTGGAGGAAGATGTCGAAGCACGATGTTCGGAATACCATCGGTCCCCACTGATTTCTTAACTCTGATTATTTCGAAGATCTTATGGAGTCCTTCACTCCAAATGAACGGGGGTAGGTCACCCTCTCTGGCAATGACATTATTTGCCATATTTTCATAGCTAAACCGGGTGAAACCAGAGCCGTTGGATCGCCAGTTCCCCATTTCATTTCGAATGCAGAAGTCGTGCACCAAGACGCGACTGTACAGGTCGTAATTAGGGCCAATAGTATCAGTGGCCTTGTATTCTTCCCGGAAGCCGCCCCTATGGTCTCAACCTTCTCCTGCGGATCCTCGATCACAAAAAAGTCGTCATCGTCAGCGGCTTCATTTGGATCAATACCTGCTATTGTCAGTAACCGTTCTTGTCTGTTGTCCGGGCTATTTTAAGACACTGAAGGTCGTTTTGATTTTTTCTCCGAAATAGTTTATTTATTTGCGGAAACATATTCGGGTTGCTGGTGCTTACAGCCAAAACCTTGTTGTTCCAATATGAACTTACAGAAATTCTGTAATTCTGTTTTATTAACGTTTGAAGATTTTCAATTGACGACTTCAGTGTCGGAATCTCCGGGTCTTGGCAGTCAGTTAACTGTCTGCACAAGTTTTTAAGTCTTAACATAAGTCTACTTTTCTGTCGGTGTAGTGCATCAATAGTAGGATTGCGGAACAGATCTTCGTTAGTCGTACGTCGATACCGCGGTATTGTTAGTTAGTTAGTTTTATTTACTAGCTTCATAGAAACCATTTAAGTTAAATTTTTTTTTCTTTTTACAATATATTAAACTTAAGTATAGTGAACTCTATAAATTTTTTTTTTAAAAGTACAAATTTTGTTTCATTTTTTGTGTCGTAGGGAAGGTTGTTAAATAAATTAAAACCCTTATAAATTAAGGAGTTCTGCGTATTAGAGCTTAACATTAAAGGTAGTCTCATGTCATTTCTATTTCTTAGTCGGTAGGATTGAACTTCTCTTACATAGTGCACATAATTTAAAAGATATTCTGGCATTAAATTGTTTCTTATCTTAAATATAAATAATAGGACATTCATTACAATTCTCTGTTTAATGGACAACCACTTTAATTATTTTAACATGACATTAATCGACACTTATTTATTGCACATTAAAATACATCGCATTGCCTTATTTTGTAAAACTTGCAGTCTTTGTATTAGATTATCGTTACATAAAAATAAAATTGTTGAACAATACTCAAAATGTGGTTTTACAAGTACATTGTAAATATTTATTGCACTTAATGTTGATATATCGTTTCTCTTTTTAAAAAACTTATTTTTTTAAAGATTTTTTTACATATATAGTCAATGTGTTTTGTAAAATTTAATTTATTGTCAATAATAGTTCCTAGATATTTAACATACTCAACTTTTTCACTTTCTTCACCGTCAAACTTCCGTCTTAAATCCTCTCCATATATCTCACTAATTATCATTCTTTGCGTCTCTTTTACATTAAGTTTGAGTCTATTTTGTTTAAGCCACAAAGAAACACTTTTTAAATCAGTTACCATTTTAATGTGACAGTCTTGAAAATTTTCTTCCGTTTGATATATAACGGCATCATCTGCAAATAGCGCAATTTTCCCACTTTTTAACGTCTTTTGAATATCGTTGATATACATAATAAATAATAAAGTTCCTAGCACTGATCCCTGGGGAACTCCAAATGACACTTCTTTTTCCTCTGACAATTCTATCCTTATTCAAGTACGTATCTATTATTCGAGTACGTATTAAACCAATTCAATTCACCACCATTAATTCCGTACTTTTCTAGTTTTTGTAGGAGTATTGATTTATCAATCGTTTCAAATGCTCGTTTAAGGTCTAAAAAAACACAATAAACTCTTTTCTTTTGAGCGATTTGTTCTTTCCACCCTGTAATCACTAGGTTTATTGCACTTTGGCATGAGTGACACCTTCTGAACCCCGACTGTATCACAGTTATAAGTTTATTTCTTTCGAAATGTTCGTTAAGTTGACTAAACACAATTTTTTCTAGCACTTTTTCATACAACGGTAACGAATTAACAGGACGAAACTCTTCACATTTTTTCGTATTGGCTATCTTCTCAATCGGCGTCACTATACTTTGCTTCCATGTTTTAGGGAAGACTCCTGTTTCCAAAGATTTATTAATTATGGTTAATAAAGCTGGTCCGACGCAATCAAAATTATCCAGGTATGTTTTAGGGCACATATGCTCAAAGTCATTTTTATTTTTGAATTGTTTTAAAACTTTTTTCACATTCTGTAACGAAACACTTTCAAATCTAAAGTCAACATTATTCGCATTAACACAATTTAAATGGTACACATTGAATTGAATTATGAATTTGGACGATACTGTCAACAAAAAAGGCGTTAAACCTGTTAGCAATATCCTTGCTTTATTTGAACGCCACACCATTAAACACAATATTTGATATTTCACTACCTTTTTCTTTTTTTAACACATATTTCTTTAAGTTTCGCCACATATCCTTTTGATTTCTGCATTTTCCACTTTTTTCTTTACAAATTCGCTTTTTTTTCTTGATTTCTGCCTTGTATCTATTCCTATTCGCCCGATATGCCCACCAATCGTACTCTGCATTTGTAAACACTGCTTTCTTGTAGCAAATATTTTTTTATTTTAGGTTTTCATCAAACCATTTAAATACTTCAAATTTTTGGAATCTTTTCCGTGTGAACTTCTAAATCGTTTCTCTTATTCCTTCGCGTAACAGTTCGCCCATCATACTCGTACTAGCATCCATGCCAATGGAAATTTTTCCTATTTTGCTTTTTTCTAAAGCACTCCGGAATGCGTTGTTTTGTGTTTATACTTTTTTAACCCATTTGCCTTAGCTAATTGTTCTCTTTTTGAATTTATATTAATTTTTACTGATATCGTTTGATGGTCACTGATCTTCAAACCACTATTAACTTGAGCTTCAATTTCTTTAACATTAGTAATTAGGTAGTCGATTAATGTTCTAGAATCTTCCGTTATCCTTGTTGGTTCGTTGATGATCTGTTTACAACTACTATCCGTAATTAGTCTACACATTTTCTTCCTGTGTGTATCCCCCAGTCAATATTAAAATCACCCAAAATCACGCAGTTTTTTCTTAAGTCACATAAATCATCCATAAGTGCACCAAACTCCTCACAGAAAGTTTTTTTGTAAGACTTCGGCTATCTATAAACCCCTACTATCATAAACGTGAATGAAATACAACTTATGCAATTTGCTAGTCACCAAATATCCATCCCTTTTGAGTAATTTTTTGAGTTATAAGTGTATATTTCTTTCCTTGTATAAATGATAACTCCTCCGGTCCGATTTGAAATACTATTGCACCTTTCCATTTTATAATTTGGAATTGTTATTTCATCATCACCAATATCCTTGATCACAGTAGTTTCTGATAGCACCACTATGTCATACTCTTTTTCCTTTACAAGAGTTTGTAGCTCTTCGAAATTGTTAATTAGGCCTTCAATGTTTAAATAAACTATACTTAGATTTGGTGGTTGCTAGTACGATATACGTTTTCTTTGGAATTCTACTTTCTTCACAAATACTTCACACTTATTACTCCGAGAGTCATGATCAACATCTAGATTTAACCCTAATTTTTTATTTGCTATCACACAATTATTGCACTTAAGGGTTAATTTATCACAGTTCCTTGTATCGTGATTCTCATGTGATTCTAATGTTAATGGTCACATAATCATACACCCAACATCTGTCCCATCCAATATTCAAATTACCTCTTTCGATTATTTGATTATAATCCTCTTTCTCCACTTCCACTATTGCTTTGTAGCTTGTTCTATTATCCTTCTTTACAGTTATCCACTTTATACAATTTATTTCGCTCCCTAAATTGTGGCGTCCATAGTTTGTTTAATTGTCTCGTCCATTCGTTTTACGTACTTGTCGATCTCCTCGTTTGACAAATTCCTATTGGACAGTGGGTGGAGCGTGTTTGAGGAGAGTGCTCTTGTCAAGATTGCGGAGAAGCGTGTCCATCGAGACCTACTGTAGTTGTAAGAATATCTTTGGACAAAGTAGGCTGGATCAGCGTCTACTCCAGATAAGGAGCAGTTACTTTCTTATCCTAGGCCGATATTCACATAAGTTCGCTGAGACTCCCGTAAGGGTGAGGCTAGTTACAAAAGTACACTAGGGGGTTACGCAATTTTGGTTTTTTTTATATATTTTTGTTTTATAACATTAGAACCCGATTAAGCTTATTTCTTTTTGAAACGCACATCGATTGCTTCATCAATGTTTAAAATTTTGTGTTCTTGATGTTCTCTTATAAACGTTTTTTGCTATTATATCTTGTTGTCTTTTCCTTAGCGAGGAATTAGGGGATTCACCATTAAAGAACTTTTCCCACTTGTAAAATAAATCCAGATTTTATGTGCATGCTAACACGCCATGCTGCCAAAATTACTTTTAATAAAGATTTAAATAAAAATCAAATCTTTACAGACTGACAACGACTAACAAAAAAAAACTGAAGCTGTGGGTACAGCCTTCTACCCACACTGCGCACTATCGACTGCAACTTCAAAAAGAAAAATCAGATCCCGCACAAAATGAAATCACATAACTCTCTTCCAAAGTCTTACGATGAGACCATTTTTTTTTTGTTTTCGCAAATTGTTTCTTAACTGGTTTTTGCTTTGGATTCACACGGAAAAACAAATTGCATCACCCCTCTCTTGTCTACCCCCGCTGCTAAACAATCCTAGTTTTATCTTATCGATAAGGTAACACCGATGTGCAGATAAACTACCTTACCACCGACTACTACTATTCGCTCAGAGATGTCGCCATGGAATTCCGTCCTAGAAAAATTTTAAAATGCGTTTTGATCTGTTGGATACAAAGGAATGGCACGTCGTTTCCCACAACATACATTAAAGTAACATTTTGTAATTTTCTTAAAAACTTCACATGTTAGCACTTTTAGCGCAAGAAATGACTACGCTCATACAATGAGATCTGTTGAAATGGGAACTTAAAATTTCGAATTCTTGGTATTAATTCTTATAAACTAAGAAAACAAAGAATAAAATAAAAACAAAAAATCGAACATAAAGGAACAACATTAACAAAATTGCAACCCATCAACATTCACAATTTTTCGCAGCAGCTATCGCAAATTTTGCTCAGACACTCTAAGCAAATTGGTTTTTTGCACAGGAAGCTGTCTTGCGTTTCTTTTTTGGATCAAAACTGGAGCATGTTTTTCGTATTTCAAACTTTCCTATATTACCTAGTGTAGGTAAATCTTCACTTATTTGTAGGACACGGCGAATAGAGTTCTTGATATCCCTCTGAAGGTGATAATTTTTTACACGACGCTCTAAGTCCGGCTTTGTAAGCTGTTCCGCAATATTTTTCACAAACTTGAGTCTTCTTTAAGACTTTTAAGTTTGATTGCTCAAACGCATGACGTAAGCATTCGATGCAGGTAAGGCGTTTTCCAATAGGGACTTGACAACTTTGAATTTAATTTGTGAACGAACACTTTCACTAATCATCAAACTGTCACTGTCAGTTTATTCAGTAAACTCAAAATTTTCATCAAGGTAAAGTACACGAACGAGCAACGTCTGCAAATTATAAAAATTTTCTACCGAAATTCGGAGTCGGTGACTGCAACTTTAAGAGCGTTAACTCCAATTTTCGGTCGTAATTCTCACCCATGTAGACAGGCAATAATAAGTTTGAGTCTACGTATTCGTTGTGTGATGTTGCCGTGTCGGTGAAACAACGGGTTGATCGAAGTGTAGAAAATATCGCTGCCGTTCAGGGGTCCGTATCACGAATCAGTCAATTCCACGGCGTTCTCAAGAATTGGTCATCGCTCAGACCACATTATGGCGTATTTTGCATAAGGATCTTGGTTTACACTCATACAAGATCAAGCTGACTCAAGAATTGAAGCCGATGGACCATTTGAAGCGATGTACGTTCTCCGATTGGGTTCTGGAGAAGGTGCGCCAAGATGATGAATTTCATCGCAAAATCGTCTTCAGTGCTGAAGCTCATTTTTGGCTCAATGGGTTCGTCAATAAGCAAAATATGCGTTATTGGTTGGGCGAAAATCCACATGTGCTTAATGAATCACCACTTCATCCACAAAAAATAACTCTTTGGTGCGGTTTGCATGCCGGCGGCGTAATTGGGCCATATTTTTTCGTCGACGATAAAGATCGTTATGTTACTGTGAATGGTCAGCGTTATCGCGCTATGATCACCGATTATTTTTGGCCCGAATTGGAAGATATGGACTTGGACGACATGTGGTTTCAACAGGATGATGCCACAAGCCACACAGCACAAGCTACAATTGATTTATTGAAGAGTAAGTATGGTGAGCGTGTTAACTCAAGAGATGGGCCAGTCGATTGGCCGCCTCGTTCGTGTGATTTAACGCCGCTTGACTATTTTCTGTTCTAATGCATAGATAAAATTTTTATTAGAGTAGGTTCAAATTTTACACATAACTAGACTAGTGAAGAAATTGACTCTAAAATATCATTTGTATGACTAATATAAAAGTAGAAGCTGCTGCGCTGAGTAATGCTGAAACATATGTACTTTTTAAAATTAAAAACAATATTAGCTTTGACACATTAATGGATAGTCTGAAGTTCGAATTTTGTGGAATCCATATACACAGAAAGTAATCCATCAACTGCCTACGATTTACATATACAAATCCTAAAAAGGCATATTCATAATTGCATGGTCGCTATTAAAAAAGTAAAGGTTTGTAAAGATAAATATTATTCAACTAAACTTCATAATTACTTCATAAAACAAAAGTGGAGAGTAGTAAACAGCATCCTCAACCGAGGAAATGAAAAAAACGATATCAAAAGACTTGAAGTTAATGACATGACAATAACAGAGCCAATGGACATTGCAAATCAATTTAATAAATTCTTTACCACTATCGCTTCAGATATGAAACCCACTCTTAGCCACTACAGCTGTAATTGTAATATGTTTCATGACTTAGTGAATGATATTTCCTTTAGTAATAGTTTCCGTTCATTTACACCTGTCGAGATACATAAATTTATTAATTTTATTTACTTATTATTATTATGCACTTCTAACACAGTAAGAAACACTTTTAAGTCTATGAGATATAAGCAAATGGTATTGATTAATTAGAATTAATTTTAAGTAATTAAGAAAAAGATACGAGTACATTTGATAAAATTGAATTGAATGGAGTGAAAAGAATTAAATTTCAGATGATTAGTAATTATATTAATATTTACATAATTGTAGGTTGTATTTGATTGAAAAGGAGGTGGGGAATTTAAAAATCTATTTTCTTTGATTTGAAAAGAAAAGCTGTAACTCGCCGTTAAATCGACGTGCATCATTCAGTTCTCTCAGATTACGCGGAAACGAATAGCAGCAACGAAAAATTGTCTTTCGGATGTTAGGCAAGAGAAATGCGGGGGAATCAAGCAGGGAGATCCGTTGGAAGCCGAAAACTGGATTTTATTATAAAGGTATGTCAGTTGCCTTGCTTTTATAATGCTAATCAGAATACCAAGAGTACGAAACTTGACGTAGTTCTGAAACGACATCCCCAACAAGTTTTTTGCCAAGTGTGAGATGTGGTCGAACCTTCTGAGACTGTAGACATAACGGAGAGTGCTGTTGAACGCTACCTGAAGCTTCCTTTTGTTTTCAGCATCACAATTATAAAATATATCACATCCATAAATTAACACAGGAATAACCAGAGATTTAGCAAGTACTAACCTTGTCCTCAGCGGTGTAAACTTTTGGGCAGTCCACAATGTTCGAAGAACACCATATACCTTACCCACAATCGCATTTATATGGTTATGTCATTTGATAATAAAAATTCTTGTACATCTGACTGTATTACAAACAACCTTTTGAAGCGTATTTCTTTTTATGTTACTGGTGTGCTATGTCATGTTTTTAACTTATGTGTTCATTGTGGTATTTTCCCATTTTCTCTAAGAGATGCTGAGATTATTCCTTTGTTCAAAAAAGGTAACCGAGCATTAATAACTCAATATAGGACTATATCCTTACTTTCAACATTCAGTAAAGTTTTTGAAAAACTAATAAAAAACACGAATTGTATCATTCTTAAACAAAAACAAGTTCTTCAGAAACGAACAATATGGTTTTCGTGAAGGCAAACCCAATGAGGGTGCTATCCTTATGCTCTGTATAGAAAATAGGAAATATATGACAGTTTTAATAAAAACCACCCTAATCTAGTGATTTTCATAGATAGGACGAACGCTTTTGGTATGTATGGTATTATGGTATTATGATATTATATTTTAAAAATATAATATATGTTAACTCATTGTTTTACCAAAACCTCAGTAGCAGTGTTACAGCATTTGCTGATGACATGGCTTGAACATATAGTAACAAAAATCTTTTCATGCCAGCAATCCAATTGCATCTTAATGTTCTACGCCAATGGTTTGCTAAACATGAACTTCTCATAAGCAATAAAACCAGACTTATGATTTGCAATCTAAAAGGACCCCGTCCACTTGACTGTGATGCCATTTTTCGCTCTAGTTCATGTTCTAAGTTATCGTTATCTGTTCATAAGTGTGGTGAAATCAGTTATAAAGTGTAGTCCAAATTGTTTTAAAATAGAAGATGTTGATGTTATAGACCAAAATATGATTTGGAAAGCACATGCCGAAGACATTAATAAATACATGTTGTCTGTTACTCGTGAAATGTATCTTATTTATGTTTTACTATGACCTTGCCTAGTCTAAATTACAATATGTTTTTGTTTTGTTGTTTTTTTGTTTTCTTTTTAAGAATTTAACACTTAAGTGGGTATTATTACACTTAAAATGCCTGAACATGTGTTAAGTTTTTAGGAAAATGGGACAGAGAGAGAAAGAAAGATTTTGGCAGCATTTAATGGTGAGACTAAATTATTAGTGTAATTGGACTTGTTATTGTATTATAGGCAACCATTCGTCTTACGTGAATTGCAAGTGGGGGGGGGGGGGGGTACATACAATAGAACGCCTGAAATATTATACAAAACCCAAAAATATATAACAAGAATAATTTGCAACCAAAATCGATTAGCACATAAGCCACTAGTCCTATCTTTGGGTATTCTGCCTTTAAACCACTTATACATTTTTTAGGTTCTAAAGATTTTTTTCATGCGAAGCGGATATAACATTAAATTAAGAAGTTCAAATATATACAGACTAAGAATAAACAATATGACAATGAGATATCTCCACTCTCAAAAACAAACTCGTTGCTCTAAATCTTATACTGCGACAGCACCAAGGCTTTTTAATAAATTGCCAACACATATACGAAAAATAGTTCAACCCATTTTATTTGTAAAGGAATTAAAAATATTTCTCTTCAGTATGGATAGTTCTACAGTCACAGCTCTTCTCCATACAAATTTCTAATATAATGTTTGTGTCATTCATTACAAACTTATTTATGTACTCGTTTAACTTACTTATTATTCTTTGTACTTTGTGATTGTTTGGGACTCAAACAACTATTTTTTTTTGGTTTTAAAATTGTTAACTCATCCAAAAGTAATATATTGATATTGATATTTGTTAAGATGTAATTTTCTTTCGATATTCAAAATTGTGTAACTATTCTCATGCTTATCATTTTTATCAATCACTTTGATCTTTGATGAAGATCAATCGTGTTGTGTGTGCTTGAACTTTTTGCATTATTTCCTTTTATGTCCATTCGTCGTATGCTATCGCGCAGGTTGTACAACAACAACTTTACTGCTTGTGCGAAATATTGGGTAGAAAAGAGTACAACAATTGTGCTCTGATTTATTCACTACGCGATTTCTTCTGCCAGTGTGTTTGCGGTTTCGACAACATCGTTATGTCTTTACGGCAGATATTGTGAAAATGTTTCGGCAAATATGGGTTCGCAATTCAGACACTAACTATCAACGCATCGTATGGCGTGAAAGTGCAGAAGACAGTATTCAACACTATCGGCTGAAAACAGTGACGTACGGTACAGCATCGGCACCCTTTCTTTCGGTTCGCGTATTGCAGCAAATCGCAGAGGATTACGAAGCAAAATATCCGAAGGCTGCTAAAATATTGCTGAATGATGTCTACGTCGATGACATTATGACGGCTGCAAATTCGATTAAGCTGAGCTTCGTAAATGGAGCTCAAATTGTTGGGCTCTTCTCGCAAAACAACCACCCGAAGACTGTGAGTACTCTTTTTTCGATCCGGAATGATCACAATCGCTTGTCAAAGTACTCGGCATGATTTGGAATCCCCATAGTGACATGTTTTCGTATCGTTTGAATTCAAATCAACTCAAATCGAGCGCATCGGTAACCCGACGAACAATGCTTTCTGAAATCGCCAGTATTTTCGACCCATTAGGACTTCTCGCGCCGTCTGTTGTTCTTTTTAAAATCTTGTTCCAAGAGCTCTGGTCGTCGGAATTAAAATTAGGTTGGGACGATCCCCTACCCATGATGCTCTGTGAAAAATGGAGTTCTTACCGCCAACAACTGCTATGTTTTGAAAAAATAAAGGTTCCACGACATATTTTTCAATCCGGTGACGACATAGAACTTCACGGGTTCTCGGATGCCTCAACTCTGGCCTACGCCGCGGTAGTGTATGCGCGTTCTAAATCACCCCAGGGAAATATTACCACCACTATCATTGCAGCGAAAACAAAAGTGGCCCCTCTAAAACCTGTGTCCGTCCCTCGACTCGAACTGTGTGGTGCTTTGCTATTGTCTCGTCTTCTTTCGTTGGTGAAATCATCGGTAACGGCCAATATCGGAAGGACATTCGCATGGTGCGACTCAGAAATTGTACTACATTGGCTTTTCTCGAACCCCCGGCGATGGGCAACCTTTGTTGCTAACCGTTCTGCATCCATCTTGGAGAAAATCCCGAGATACTCGTGGCGTTATGTGCCAACAGCGTCAAATCCAGCAGACTGTGCGTCGCGTGGCGTTCTGCCCTCTCGTCTACCTGCTCATGATCTGTGGTGGTCAGGTGCATCCTGGCTATCATCACCCGAGGAATATTGGCCAGAATCAAAGATTCCGTTCGATATTTCAAACTCTAAATCGGTTACACAGGAGGAAAGGCCAACCCCAAAGCAGGTTCTGGTCACGCTTTTAAATGGTTCTGTACTTGAGGGACTACTAAAAAGGAATTCTTCGTGGTATAAACCAAATATCGCCAAAATCAAAGCTTTTAAAATACTCAGCTTTCTTAGATGAGGATGGACTCCTACGTGTTGGTGGACGCATTAAAAATGCCTACGTATCGTTCAGCATTAAGCATCCTATTATTTTACCAAAAAATAGTCCTATTTGTTCTTTGATTGTTTTAGATATTCATCAACGGTATTTGCATGCAGGAGTATCTGAGACATTTGCTTTCGTTCGGCAAGAATTTTGGATCATGGGTAGCAGAAATCTAATCCGCAAAATAATTCACCAGTGTAAGCAGTGTAGCAGTGGAGCTCGACAGTGCCTCACGGAGATGCACAAATTAGTTCTGGAGCAAACACACAACAACACCATTGGTGCCGCTCTTGCCAAGGATGGTATAGCATGGCACTTCATCCCTCCATCGGCACCTCATTTCGGTGGCCTTTGGGAAGCTGGCGTTAAGTCAGTAAAGCTGCACCTACGACGCGTTATAGGAAATTCGATCTTAACGTTTGAAGAATTTTGTACATTGTTGTGTCAAGTAGAAACTGTGTTAAATTCTCGTCCTTTATGTTCTATGTCCGATACTGATTTAAACCCTCTAACACCAGGTCATTTTCTCATAGGTGAACCATTGACAGCTGTTCCTGAGCCCAGTCACCTGGAATTACCAACAAATCGGCTAAATCGCTGGAACCATATCCAAAACATGATCCAAGGCTTTTGGAAGAGGTGGCACATGGAATATTTGACAACTTTACAGGAGCGACCCAAATGGCAACAACCCACAATCAATCTCAAGCCTGGCGATTTAGTAGTAATTAAAGAGCCAAATCTACCTCCCACAAAGTGGCTTTTAGGACGCATCGAAGCTGTTAACGAGGGTCCTGATCGACGTGTACGAGTTGCAACAATTCGCACCTCCGGTGGAACGTTCGTTCGACCAACTACGAAGCTAGCACCATTACCAATGTCCTGAAACTCGTTCAGGGGAAGCGGGATGTTTGGGACTCAAACAACTATTTTTTTTTTTTTTTGGTTTTAAAATTGTTAACTCATCCAAAAGTAATATATTGATATTGATATTTGTTAAGATGTAATTTTCTTTCGATATTCAAAATTGTGTAACTATTCTCATGCTTATCATTTTTATCAATCACTTTGATCTTTGATGAAGATCAATCGTGTTGTGTGTGCTTGAACTTTTTGCATTATTTCCTTTTATGTCCATTCGTCGTATGCTATCGCGCAGGTTGTACAACAACAACTTTACTGCTTGTGCGAAATATTGGGTAGAAAAGAGTACAACAATTGTGCTCTGATTTATTCACTACTCTCTTCTACCGCGAGCATCGAACTTGTCGAGTTGTAGAGGCTGAGTAGGGTCAATGAATCTCGAGAAGAAATTCTCCAGACGAGTCCTGAAACCAAAGGATGCTCCCACCCCCCTCCCCAACTCCCAAAGCACTCCATCATTCCCCTGGGCTGGATCAAGGTGTCATACGACCCGTGCCGAAGATCAACCTGGCTGAGGGCCCAGTATCTCCAAAAATAGCTCAGTCGCAAACGGAGTATCCGGATACCTGGCGACCTCCGGATAAGCTAGCCTTATCTGTATATGGCGGATCTCTGTACAGATGGACATCCCTTTCTCCGCTACTCGTGGGACTATCAATGGAAAATTACCAGAAAACAAAAACCGAGGCCGGTACTCCTTCATTACCGGGCGGTGGAACGGTGACTACACCGACTACCGGCAAGGCTCCTGCATTGCCGAGAGGAGGCAAAACTGTGGCAGGCCATGGTGCGCCATCCTCTAAAGGCAAAAGGAATAAGCCAAATAATAAGAATTCAGGAAGTGTTAAGACTGTGGCAGGCCATGGTCCTATAACCTCCTCCACCCCTAGCAGCAGCAAGTTTGTGGCAGGCCACGGACTGGTCGCGGCTACCAAAACTCCTTCAGGGAGTGTTGAGACTGTGGCAAGCCATGGTCCTATCACTTCCTCCGCCCCTAGCAGCAGCAAGTTTGTGGCACGCCACGGACTTGTCGCTGCTACCAAAACTCCTTCGGGGAGTGTAAAGACTGTGGCAAGCCATGGTCCTATCACTTCCCCAGCCCCCAGCCCCCAGCAGCAGCAAGTTTGTGGCAGGCCACGGACTTGTTGCTGCTACCAAAACTCCTCCCTCCAAAGAGGAATCTGGAGCTCAGCCGCATCGGCAAGCTCCATCTAAGGCGCTCTACATAAGACGCCGAAATGCTTCACGCATCATCAAAACCTTCGGATCCATTCCGGAGGTGGAGAGAAGTGCGGAAATAAAGAGCAAGGTTGAGTGGGCTAAAAACATCCTAACTGCTTCCCACTGGTGGATTTCCCACTGCTTCCACTGCTCACAAAACGTCAAAAGACTCCTCTAAGCGTCAGAGATCGTTGGAGGAAACCGTACCGGTTTCCAAGAGGCCCAAAACACACAGTCTCACAACCCCTGGGCCATCCAACAGCAGATCTCTGAGGTCTTATAATGAAGTCCTAAAGGACGCATTGGTGATCGCAGTGATCGACAGAAGCGATACCGACGGTTCCATTACACCGGAACGGTGGCAATTGGTCAAGTTAAAGCTCTCGAGCAACTTCTTGGCCATCATGCTCGAGAACCCAGGACCACCTCCTATCACAAGCGACGCTGGCTGGCACCAAGGCCATGTCAAGCTCATAGCTTGCTCCAACCAGAGATCTCTCGATCTCTTCACCAAGGCCATCGATAGTTTAGGAGAGGTTTGGCCAGGTGCAAAACTCGAGGTCGTATCTAAGGAAGACATTCCTAGTAGACCTCGAACTCGTACCTGGATTCCAGACGAACCCTCCTCTCCAGACTCATGACTGGAAAGTCGCGAAACTGGAGGAACTAAGGGACTCTTATAGATGCGCGTTAATCGGGATCAATAAGGAATCCCTTAATCCTCTGACGCAGACGTAAGGCATGATTCGGTTCGGACTCGGGTCCATACATTTAAGGGTGTACAAAAAGGATGAGCTGGATGCTGATAAGCAACCTCCTCCTCCTTTAACACCCGATATCACAACCTTGGATCTTGGAGCGTCGATATCCTTTCCAGAATTGGATAGCGACGACTCCAATCTGTCCGAGGTGACTACCAAGCCGTCGGTCTCCTCTTCTGACACATTGTCGGAAATGGAAACCGATGGCGAAACAATTAGAGGTTCTACACATGAGCTCTTGGGCACATCTTCAGAATCGGAGGACCTCAACAACACCGTGGTGGAGGCGACTCTGGAAGACTGTAGCAATGATACGGTTTCTCCAGATTAATCTCCACCACTCAAAAAAGGCTTCGGCCGCACTCATTCTGCGTCTTTCCAAAAGCGCAGAAGACTTAATTCTAATCCAGGAACCATGGATTGCAGAAGGCGTGGTTCGTGGACTTAGGACACCCTCATACGTTCCGCTCTATACAAGAGACAAAGGTAAGATTAGAACTTGTATGTTAGTGAAACGTAGCCTTAATGTATTTCTACTTCCCAACCTCAGTGACCCCGACCTAACCATTGCCAGATTAGAGACTGCCAAAGGCTCTTACTGGCTGGCATAGGCTTACCTTGGCCACGACCAAGTGGGCCCTCTCCCTGGTGATAACCTAGAAAGGGTGGTACTGGAAGCGGGAAGTCAAAAAACTGGCCTCATAATCGGATGCGACGCTAACGCACATCATACGGTATGGGGCAGTACCGACATCAATGATAGAGGTGAGTCACTTTTAGACTATATTTTAAGTACTAACCTCTTAATTTGCAATATTGGCAATGAGCCCACTTTCATAACAAAAAACCGACAAGAACTATTAGATATTACTCTTGTCTCCGACAGCATCACCCAAAGGCTAACAAACTGGATGGTATCGTCTGAACACTCCTTTTCAGACCATAGATACATCCAATTCAGTCTGAGTGATGCTCCCCCCCGCCAACCAGCTTTCCGGAACTACCGGAAAACTGATTGGACAAAATATAGAGGAATACTGTCGGAAACGATATCCTCTAAACTATCAAGTCCCCCGCGTGACACCAATGAGCTCGACATGAAAGTCAGGGAATTTACTCTGACTCTCAATAAGGCTATGGCCGCTTCCTGCCCTCTTATTCAACCAAGAGGCAAGAAAAAGCCACATTGTTGGTCACCGGCACTAGGACTGCTCAGAAACACCTGCAGAAAACTTTTCAACGCAGCAAAAAGCACAAGAAAAGTGACCGACTGGGACTCATATAAAGAATCCCTCAAATTATACAAAAGAGAATTGAGGAAGGCAAAGCGACAATCCTGGAGGTCATTCTACGACAAAATCACAGAAACCTCTGAGGCCTCGCGGCTAAGAAAAATCCTCTCCACAAATCCTATGATGCCCAGCTGTTTGAAAAAAACCGATGGCTCTTGGACAACCTCAAGTGATGAATCACTCAACCTGCTTCTGGACACCCACTTTCCAGGTAGCTCCCATCTCGCGGCCAGTAGCAGCCCAAACAAGCCTACTGCAACCGTGACCAAAATTCATAGTCTGATTACGAGAGACAAACTGCTCTGGGCGCTGCATAGCTTCAAACCATACAAGTCTGCTGGTCCGGACGGTATTATACCTGCCGAGCTACAGAGATCCTCAGATATTATTCCACCAGTGTTGGAAAATATTATGAGGAGCTGTGTAGAACTTATCCACATTCCACTGTTATGGAGAGAAGTCAATGTAGTATTCATTCCCAAAGCTGGAAAATGTTCTCATGTGGTCCCAAAGGACCTTAGACCTATAAGTCTATCATCATTCCTTCTGAAAACTTTAGAACGACTGATTGATGTCCATATTCGAGCTAAAGTTGATCCAAGGCTTCTGTCTACGGCTCAACATGCCTACTGTAAAGGAAAGTCGGTGGAAACGGCTTTGCACTCTCTGACTAGCCACATCGAACGATCCCTACAATATAAGGAGTACACAATGGTTGCTTTCCTAGACATAGAGGGCGCCTTTAACAACGTCAACACATCCGCAATCACGACTGCGCTGTCAACTCTGCAGGTAGACGGCTCACTTGGGGAGCTGATTAATCTAATGCTAATAAGCAGGATAATCAACTCCAAACTGGGTGAGACTTCTGCTAAAAGATATGTCAGTAGGGGTACGCCGCAAGGCGGTGTCCTCTCCCCCCTTCTCTGGAACTTAGTGGTTAACGAACTACTGATATACCTGGAAGCGGGTGGTAGCAGAGTGATTGCCTATGCGGATGACGTTGCCATAGCCGTCTCAGGAAAACATTTAAATACCATTAAAGAGCTCCTCCAAGTAAATCTTAACAGATTAACCTGCTGGGCAGATCACTGTGGATTGGGAATAAACCCCCATATAGACCCTCCTTCAATAAACGGTACCAGTTTAGCTTTCTCCGATACAGCAAAATACCTGGGTCTCATTTTTGACAGGAAACTAAACTGGAAACCTAACATTCAAGAAAGAGTCAATAAAGCTACAATAGCTTTATTCTCTTGCAAGAAAGCCATTGGGAACAAATGGGGCCTTCAACCTCGCATAACCCACTGGCTATACATCTCGGTCATAAGACCGATACCTACTTACGGGGTGGTTGTCTGGTGGACGGCCTTGGAAAATGCAGTCAACCGCATTAAATTAAGCAGAGTCCAAAGAACAGCATGTCTATGCACAAGCGGAGCTTTGCGGTCTACCCCCTCTGCGGCATTAGATATTCTGCTTCACTTGACACCCCTCGACATTTTTAGCAAGCAAGTAGCTGCGACTGCAGCTATTCGCCTTAAAGCAACTAAACAGTGGACAAATAATTCATTTGGCCACGCCAACATTCTTAATACATTAGGAATCCTCACAGAGAACACCGATTACACCATACCTGAACTTTGGTTTGACAAAAACTTCCATGTAAGCTTCCCCTCTAGATCATTCTGGGAGGAGGATGCTTTCATGGAGGACAAGTCAATCCATCTCTACACAGATGGATCTAAAACCGACAGCGGAGTTGGTGGCGGTGTTTTCTCAGATAAGCTAAATATAAAAAAAATAAGATAACTCTCTTTCCGTCTTCCAAATCAGTGTAGCGTGTTCCAGGCGGAAATTTTGGCGATTAAAGAAGCTCTGTCCTGGCTGAAGAAAAACGTGATATCTGCAAAGGATATCCGCATATTTTCGGATAGTCAGGCCGCCATCAAGTCCCTGGACTCGGTCTCATTGTGTTCTAAAACTGCCCTTGAATGCCGATCATCTCTCATGGAGATGGCAGAGCAGTTCAACATTCACCTCTGTTGGGTGCCGGGCCACAGAGACATTCCAGGGAACTGCAGTGCCGATGAACTCGACAAAATTGGAACCACTCTACCTATCCTACCAGACAAAGGTAGTATAGGTATACCAATCGCTACGTGCAAACTAACACTAAAGCTAGATGCCAATAAAAGAACGGACCTTACTTGGACTGCTGGACAAACATGTCTAGCGACCAAACAGATCTGGCCAAGGCTGGATCTGAGTCGATCTAAGTGTCTGATCCTTTTAGATAGGAAACATCTCAGCGCCATAATAGGTGTCATTACCGGACACTGCCTCATAGGCAAGCACGCAAGAAGGCTTGGCGCTTTTACTAATGATTTCTGTAGAAGCTGCATGGACGAGGAAGAGGAGGAGACAATCCCCCACTTACTCTGCACATGCCCAGCTCTCTCTCTCAGAGAAGGAAGCTTCACCTAGGAGCTTTCTTCTACAACGACCTAAACGATCTAGAAAAAATAGACGTTAACAGTCTCCTACGCTTTATTAAAAGCTCAAACTGGTTCCAGTAGTAAGAAGATCACAGATCCACGTGGCATCACAATGGGCCAATAGGCCTAAGTGGGTTGGTATTTCCAACAGCCACTCTTACCTAACCTAACCTAACCTATTCACTACGCGATTTCTTCTGCCACTTTGGATTTGACTGCAGCACACACCACACGATAAGTATCAAACATTGTATTACCTAATTAATTAATTAATAATAAACCTTTGTTAACCATTTTGTATTTGCACATAAGCAAAGCTCGTTTTAATCATTTCGGTGCAAATACAAACAAGTGCTCGTATTATTCTTTAACAGTGATATATGTACTTGTTTAACTTATTTATTATCTTTTTGTACTTTGCGATTTACCCCACAAAATATCTTTTAATGTAAATGTATAATTTAGCTAAAGGATCAATCGCCTCTAGTCACTTATAGAGTATAGAATGATTCCTATTTTCAAAAATGTGAATTTAAAAAAAAAAAAAGCACACATGCAAATTTAATAAATTTAATAAGTTAAAAAAAAAAACATGGTTCCAACTATCTAATAAAACGGGCTGGGCCGGAAGAAGCCCAATCAACCACTTAAAAACTTACGCTCTGACAGAACTTTTGAATGCCGAACTCTGAGAAGACATTGCTCACCTTCCCGGATATTTCAAGATAAGTGCGCCTTTTTTTTACTCTGAGCAGAAGTGGTACTGATTCGGTGATAATGGTGGCCTCTGGTCCAGACAAAATTAAGGTCCTCAACTCGAAAAATCTACCATCAACTGCTGCACTTTAACAACTGCGGTAGCCAACGAAGTGCTCGTGTTAACTCGTTGAGGCGCTACGAGTGTTTGTATTTTGCTGTTCACCGCTAGCATCATGAAAAACAGGTGCGTTAGGGTTCACGGCCGCTTGCTGCAGCGTATTCTCTGTATTGTGTTGTGTCTGTGGCATTAAATAAGTGTGTACAGATGTGTGTGTATTTATTACAAAATGTTGAAGTGTGTGGTGTCTCTGGTGGCAAAAGTAATAACTATTGCTGCTAGGACATTCACGCGAGAAATGGCTGTATGCGAGACAGACACAGACTTTAATTTGGTGAACTGTCTCCTATGCGTCACATCCATGTCCAAATAGGTTGCATCTCCGAAGCGAATATTGCCCTTGATGACGCAACTTGCATGGAAATTGCTTCTACTGTGTTTTCACATGAAACACCTTGGGCACTACCTCTCCTTTTAACCATGGCTTGGCTGTTCTAAAACGTGACTCCAAAAACTTTGTAAATTGTTTCCTGTTCGGTTGTTAATACTAAGCTTTTCTTCCCATAACTGTTGGGTTATAATCAGTTGTATATCAACATCGTACGTGTACAGACGTGTTTTACTGATTTCTAGTGTGTTTAGTGTGATTGTATGTATATATTGAGTTTTTACGACTTTTCATATATCTATTCGGTTTAATTTCATTTCGGGCGCTAATTGTTTCCTGTCGAACACTAATCACTTTTATTGCCGGAATTTCGTTAATTACGGTCGCTTGGTCGGTTGGTTTATTGCGGTTCCGTGTAATTTTAACGTGATTAGTGATATTTATAAATCAATTAGTGCTAGTGCTAAGTGTTTAATTGCTGCACTTTTCAGTGCGGACAGCTTAATTTAGTATTTTGAAAACAGGGTGCCGAATAATAAATAATGTAAATAATAGATAATAAAATAATAAAAATAACGGAACATTAATATTAAAGAAAAGTGAATTGGCAATGGACGCGGATGTCGATACAGATATGAAAGTGGAAGCGAAGGAAGAGGATTAAAAAAACCAGCGACCAGAGCCCGGCAGAATGTGAAGTGGCGCCTCCAAAGACAAAAAAGAAGAAGAAGGCGAGGAAAATGGCGACTGCCAACAGCGCCGTCAAAGTTGTTAGCTTTGCGCAAGTTGCCGCCAGTGCGGTAAGCAAAGAGGCCACAAAAGTTATGGAATTAGCCCAGCCAGTGAAGGCACCGTTGCACATTTCCTCCACGGAAGTGGTATCCAAAATAATGGATAAAATCGCCCCCACCCTGGGAGTTAGGGTAAATACGGTCAGACCGCTCAAAAATGGGGGCGTAGTAATACGTATTCCCTCGGCTGCTGAAAGGGAGCAGATAGTTAGCAGCAAGAAGTTCAAGGATATGGACCCGAGAAACCGGGCAATAAGGTCGTTGTACGTGGCGTACACACGAGCATATCGCTACAAGAATTTATGACGGAGCTACACCATCTGAACTTCCCAGAGGCTGCCGAACAAAGGCTGAAAGTAATCTCCAAACCATGGAAGGTTGCTGAAGGGGCTGCAACAAATGTAATACTAGAAGGCCCAGCTGCGTCCATAAACGCCTTACGTAGCACGGGCAGATGCTACATTAAGTGGTTTCCGTTCTCGGTAAGGGAATACAAAGTAAGAGTGGGATGCTTCCGCTGCTTTGCTCCGGGGCATGGTGTTGCTGACTGTCCTCATAAGGAGGACATTTGCCGTCGTTGCGGACTGGAGGGCCATAAGGCAGTTAGCTGGAAGGCAGCTATGCAGTGCAGAAACTTTGCCTGCAGGAATGCGGGTCTTCCCGCAAAAATAAGGACTTACGTTTTATGTCTTCAGCTGATGAGTAAAATTTTTTTATTGCACTGCGCGGAAATTCCGATTACCACAATTGGATAAAAGTAATGTCCATTACTTGTCAAAGAACGTTGACCTTGACTCCACATAATGTCAAGGGAATATGAAAGTATGTATGTATGAAAGATTTAAACTTTTCGATTTTTTTAATTTTATTTTATTCTTTTAGAAATCACACACACTATCTGGCTCAGATGGATCAAATGTTAGCACGACAGGTGAATTAGTTTTAATTTAGTTTAATGGGTACAAAACAATATATGGGGTTCCCACTTATAGACTTGAGTTTTCGGTTCTATATATATATATATTTATTTAAATAAAAGTGCGTTATTCCAGGTTCGTTATAAACGGTGTTCTCAACTTGGCGGTAAAAATGCGAATAATCATTTTACATAATTTCCTTACATAGATTAATTGATAGATATATTAATTTGTTATACACATGGAATAGGGATATTTCACAATAATGTAATTTGAAAGATGTTGAGTTAATTTAAATGTCATAAACTTTAAGTAGGTATTTCATTTGAACTGCAAACAGGCGTTGATCCCGTTGCTGTCCAGATTCTTTTTGTAGTGTTAAACGGTGATTTTTTTTACAGCAGATCGCTTATATGTACAATACTTTTTCACTTCTGCGTATGCACAGTATCTAAGAATTATTAAATGTGGGTAATAAAATACACAAATGAAAGGCTTGGATTAGCAGTGGAAACTTAAGTGATTCGTCCCCAAACCCTGATAGAAGACCTCTCCTCCTAAAACCTTCAACCATAAATTTTTCCTCTCGAACAAGGATTTTTTACAATTAAGGCGCACTCTAGCCTCCACACGGAAACGGCGTTCAATACACACTGAAATGAACAACATGTGCTTACTGTGAAAACGTCAAAACATAAAATCTGTACTAAACCCTGCATATACTTATAGTAGAAAAAAAAATGCATTCAAATTTATTCATTGAAAGGATCGGGCAATAACAATATAAGCACGAGGCAATCAGGCATACTTCACGCATGTACTAACATGCATAATCGCTGTATTGTACACTAACTATGGCAATGATCGTCCCCACTGATGTTATTATGTTATTATTTTCTTTATGTTACGAGTATTATTTTGCTCACAGAAAATGTACAAAGAAGTTATGCACCATATATCAAAATCTTAGCTGTGAATATTGTAAATAAATATGTAAATTTTATTTTTATACATTTTTTAAAAATCAAGATAGGGCGACGTAAATGCAAAAAATTGCTATTAATATTTTTTTTTCTTATTTAGAAGTTTTTTGCTGAAATATGTTGCTATTTTTTTTAACATTTTACAGATTTAATCCCTCCATATTCAATAGCAAAAAACCGCATTCAGACCCGTTCAGTCGTTTTCCGTTTTTTCGGCACATATGTACTCGTATGTACATACATACAAATTTTTAAATTGCCTTTTATAAATGTAGTGGTGAACAGGGCGTTTTATTAAATTCGATGCCTCCAATATAGCTAAATAACCACTGAGCTCAAATATGTATGTTTCTTTCTTTCTCTGTTCAATTTTCCCAAAAATATAACACAGACATTTTAAGAGAAATCGTATGTTACGTACTATAAAAAAGGAACCAAACACCCATCGTTTTCATTAATTACTTTGGTATTTTAGTTTATTCTGCGGTTATTGTGTATGCTGTTCGCTATTATAAAAAAAGTAAAATTCTAACATTAAAGTAAATACATAGACAAATAAAAATGACCAGAATTCGAAAGCCCAAAGGAAATATTACTCGTAGTATTCTAATGAAATACCAAGAATTGTAAACGATAAAATTCCCAGAAATGCTACAAAGTTAAATCTGAGTAGGAAAAATCGCAGAAATTCGAAAAGGTTACAAAAATATATTTTTTTGGTATTTGTTACCAGTGTTGTGGTCAAAAGCCAAACGGTCGATACTTTACATTATTCTGAACATGACAAAATGCAAAACTTATATTAAATTAAATTAATTATATATTAAATAAATATAAATTAATTATAATTTAATTTACGTATAAAATTTAAATCATGTATTAAGTGTTATATAAAATGATGTTGCTTTGGAATGCAATAAAAGCTAACTTAAATATTTTGCAGTAAATAAAATAATTTTTAAATATTATACTAGTAATGCAGTACCTGATCTCTTGCTTTTCGTTCATCATCAGTTTGTTGTGATCTCTTTCCCATTAGTTCATGTATTGCCATAACAATATCTCCAAGTTCTGAGCGACTTATTCTCCCATCACCATTGAGATCATATAACTTAAAAGTCCAACGTAATCTCTCATAAACCGACCCTCGCAATAATGTGGAGAGTGTAACTAATAAATCCTGTAATAAAATAAATCGTCTCAGTATTTCAAATAAGAAGAATATATTGAATTTCTTACTCGAAAGCTAATTGCCCCGTTACAATTGACATCAAAAGCTTTAAAGACATAGTGAGCATACAAACTGGAATCTATGAAAAAAAAGTATTCTTAATTGAATTTGTGACGAGCTATGCAAAATTTCTGACATATCTTAACATATTAAAACAGTTTTTCATATTTAGTGTTTTTTTGACATTTTTTCATGAATAAATTGTGTGTATAATACATACGGACATGTGGAGGGATATTTGAAGAATTGTGTACTATGTGGTTAAAAACATGGATTGAAAAATGCGGATAAATAAAACACGTCTTTTCGGTTTCCGTAGTTACAGTAAAGAGTATGTTTATTTGTCCGGAAATTACATCCACATTTTAACATTTAACTGTCATACATTTCTACTACAAATTTGCAATTCGTAATCTTAAGTTACGTTTCTTTGTTTACATAATACCTTAGTAGTTACTTTTAAATTACGTTTTAAATTGGTATGACGAAGATGACAATTTCAACAAATAAAATATCTATATGAAATGAAATTCAATTGTATTTCCGAACATGCTCCCGCCCGGTGGACGATTTTCGTCCGTAAGTGTCCTCGATCATATACCTTACTGTACCCAGTATGTTGTACTTCTTTTGTGCCTTGTGTGAGCGCGAGTGTTGACTATCTACATGTAAATAAGATAAAATCGTGTGAGTTAATAATTTGAAACATTCGGTTTTGTGTTTTTCGTTTGTTTTTGTTGTCCCTTTTTTAGTTTTTTTTTTTTTTTGTTAATAAAAAGGTAAGTGTTTTTATTTATTTATCTTTATCTGCTCCCCCTCCTTTCCGAAATTCGATTTCGTTTGAGTTGTGTACACCGACGCGAGTACACAATCGTACGAGTACTCGTATATACGTGCGTCTGTATATATTTATATAAATCGATTATTTTCGGTTTCGCGAAAGTGACATTCAAGTGCAAGTGCAAAAAAAGAAATGGGAAAATGGAAAAAAAGTAAAAAGTTAATTGAAATTATTTTCCAAACAAATTCGGTACAATTTGTGGTGTTATATATACGATAACTCTTCTCCGCGTACGCACTTTTTGGTTGTGCAGTGCGATGATGTGCACCAAATTTTCGCGAATGGTTTGTGTTTGAATGATGGCCGAATTAGCTGGCTTAGTGTGTGTGGTGTTTACATGCCTAAGAAAACACTGTGAATCCGCCTTCCTATTGAATTGTTGTTGGAATTCCCACAACGTAAACATTCATCTGCTATAAGTTTGTTTTTTTATTATTATTTCATTCTTCTTAAGATAAATGTAATTTATAAATTAATTTAATATATTTGTATTACCATTTATTGTTATATTTAAGGGCACGAGTACGATAACTTTGGCGCCAAGAATTGATAACGGTATTTTGTAGAGGAGTGAAAAATTAGCATTTTTTACTATGGGAGAGGGGTGGGTCCATCTCATCCCGTTTAGGAGTTATGGGCAATTTAAAAACAATTGACTTAAGATGGGAAAAAAAATATGAAAGCCCGAAACTTGTTCTTTAATATAAAATTTACGTCAAATTATTCGTGTGAATAGTTTTTGAATAATTCACATTTAAACTCAAATTCTTGGTCAAAAATTAAAAAAAATAAGTTTAACAATATTACTCAAAATCTGGAATAATGTGCCAAATTGGTTTTTTGTATTCAATGCGCGTACTAATTCTAAATCGAACACAAATTACTACTTTAGTTTTGTTTTTTGGCATTTATGTACGTAGTCTTCCTTTGAATAAGTTAATGAGTATTATTTAAACATCTCGCAGACGCCTATATCAATAGTTTTCTTAATTAAGAGTGATACGCTTCGCTCTCACCTTCTTTCTGCAAGCGGCAGGTCCCGCTCACGCAACTTCGTTGCTCCGCTCGGGGTATGTGCTTTTCGTCAGACAGGCGCCTATGTCATCAATACTCTTCATGCACAGTACTCATCACAAAATTACAAAGTTTTCATTAATAACAAAATTTCACTAATTCGCATTATAGAAAATTCACACGTTCCAATGTTGCAGTAAATTATTTACTTTGCGAAATGTCTATGTTTGTACGTATGTAATATGTGATGCACTTGATAATGATGCAAAAATATAACCGAACAAACGTTTGGCTTTTATACCGTTATTTCTTTTTGTGATAAGGCGTGTAGTTATTGATATTCACAAAGATCTCTCTGTGTTCAACCGTAGTCCGAATCAAGTTATATTTTTTGTGAATAAGCATTGACGGCTAAGGATCCTCTAATATATCCTAAACTAAATAACTTTTCAGTGTTTTGTTCGTTCAGAGATTTGGTGTCGACCAACGAAAGAAGCATTGAATTTTTAGAAGAATCTGGTTTAATTCCCACTAAAACATCCATTCCCGACTGTGTTGCAACTTACCTATGAAGGTAGAAAAGTGCAGAAATGTAATTTGCTGTACTTTACTTACAAAGATGACCCTATCATCAATATTAATCTTCAAAGTGAGATCACCATATATACCAAAAAAATGTCTTATAAAAAATAGTTTTAGTAATTTTCAATTTTCTCAAAAACTAGAAGATATAAAGCCATGCGGTTTTTTGTGTTCGATGCAGAATTGATATGCGCATTAATATGAAAAACCAATTGGGCACACCATCTCACAATTTTGAATAACATTGATTAAAAAAAAAAATTTTAATTTTTTACCAAAATTTAAGCTTGAATGCGAATTATTCAAAAACTATTCACATGAATAATTTGATGTAAATTTTATATTAAAAAGCGAAAAACGGGGCGAGAGAGACCCCGCCTCCTGTAGTAAAAAATTCTAGTTTTTAACCCCTCTACAAAATACCATTATCAATTCTTAGCGCCAAAATTTATCGTACTATCCCCTATTTAAGTGTTGTTAAATTTTAAAATGTGTTTTTTTTTAAACTGATACATGTAAAGTGATGTATTGTGTTTTGAGTGGACAATGTTGAGTGTTGAGTGAGAAGCTTCAAATGCCGTCGGGGTTTTGAATCTCCAATTCCTGTCGGCATTTTGGAATTTCGGAACTCCGTAACGTTGTCAGGGATGAATAATTTTGTGTGAATTACAGTGGACTGTATGTATGTGTGTTGTGTTGTGTAAGGAAATCTAGGATAAATAATTATTATTAATTTGTAATTATTTGTATTTCATTAATAAATCATTCTTAAAAGGAGAGAAATGCCTTTGATTGTCTTCATGTAAATTTATTTAAAGTGTGTCTCTTATAAATTTTATGTTGTGTCGTCTAAATTTTGTGCTTTCTGTTTGCGATATTGATGGCAAATAGAAACTTTTCCCAAGTTTCAGTTTTTCAGTTTCCGGTGTCGATTCGTTTCGTAACCACTCGAGCAAGTCCGTCTTTTCCGGGATGTGCGCCAATGATTCGTCCAAATCGCCATTGCAATGGCGGTAGTCTTTCGTCCTTGAAAAGAACTAAGTCTCCGCGTTTTTATCCCGGTTTTCGTCTTGTCCCCTTCGGGCGCTGTTTCATCCTGGTTTATTTATTGAATACCTCATGGTGAGGAGTAAAGAAATGGTGTTGTGTATCCAGTATGGTATTCTTTTTGTCGACCTCTGTCATCTGAGGAAGCTTCTCGCATTCCTTTAAACACTTGGAATACTCATTGTGCTATGTGTATGGTTTTTCTTGAATCTTCCTTCCAGTTGATGAAACCTACGTAAGGCACCTAACTTCGAGGCACCAAACCCAGGCTTACATCCGGTTTTAAATGGTAACTATACCTCATATCGACCATCAGTCAATCTCATTATTGTGTTGATATTATTATTTTCAGAATTTTTCTCTTCCGCTGTTTCTTTAGTGTTGAAAGGCAACTCCTCCAGTTCCCAGGACCTTCGCAGCTGAGTGTCGTTATCGATCCTAAAATAAATTCAGAGTAAACATCGGCTCCCAGGAGAATATCGACAGTCGCAGGCTGATCAAGTTGTGAATCAGCTAACTTCTAACCTTGAATATGTTCCCAATTTTGCAGAGCTAAAGGTTTGGACGGCAGAAGACCAGTCAGGGACTTGAACACATAGGCTGGGGTATTTGTTTCGAAAGGTGTTACCAGAGACCCAAAGGTAAGACTTACATACCGCTGACATGAACCACTGCCAATTTTTCCCAATCCAGATAGCTTAATGAGTGTTCGTCGTTAATGAAGCCCTAGCAATTGAACAGCTGATTCAGAAATAAAAGTTGCTTCAGATCCAGGATCGACTAATGCCCTCAGATTAAAATAATTAACATTTGACGACCTGACTCCAACAACTGCTGTTGCCAGAAGAATACATGGCTGATGTACTTCAGGAGAGACTAGCTTAGGTGGGTTAAATGTTGATGTTATATGAAATGTTTGTGTACCTGTAGTTGTATTTTTATAATCCCTTATAGGTTAATAGCAGCGCACACTGCTTTGACAATGGCTAGTCCTGTGACTGTATGATAGACAGTTTCGGGCAACCCCGATTTTGTCCACTGCCTTAAATCGTTCACAGATCCCCATGGCAATAAACTTCTGACAAGTTGGAAGGGAGTGCTGACCTCTACCACATACCTGACATGCAAACTGCTTCTTCCCGACCGTTTTCTTCTCGACCGCAACAGCCTTATGTGCAGAAGACCCGCCGACCTTTATGCCACTCGCTCCAGCTACTGCTTCCAAGGTTCGAAAACGTGTTTCCAGGAACTCTGTTAATTGTGTCAGTGTTGGCAACACCTTGGAACTACCTAACTTCTCCTCCCACAAACGCTGAGTAAAAGCAGCTCATTTTTGAACTAGAATATAACTTAATATGTCATCCCAAGAACTAACCGGCAATCCTAAATTTTCCAGGGCATGGAAACATTCCTGTGACAGCTTCACCTGTAAGAGACTTTATGTTGCTTGCAGTCTCCTTTGTCAACTACTGCTGTTCGATAAAAAAATGGAAATGAGTGTTTACCAACACTCGCTTATGGTCGTATCTGACGACAAGCAGTTCCCATGCTTTGTCATAATTGCCAGAATACAACCCTAAATGCTGCAACAAACGAGCAGCTGCACTTGTAAGAAATAATATTGAATAGAGAAACTTTTGAATTTCACCCAGATTTTTATTTGTGACTAAAGACAAAAATGCATCATGGAAAGCACGCCATTTTGTGTACGAGCCTTGAAAATTGCGGAATTTGAATTTGTGGATTCACTTGGGCCCCGCAATTACCCACGGTAAGTGAAATATATTTCTTGTAAAAGGTCAACAATCATCAAAGTCTTCCTCTTCCAGGCTTTCTTCAATTTCTCCTCGTCGAATCTTCGCTTGAAGACCAAGCGCGTTCTTGAAGTTCACTTCTAAAATAAGAAGACGACCTGAAAGGCAGCTGACTGTATTACGTGTTGCTTCAGTCTTTTTAAAGTTGGAGTGGTCAATAAGAATCTGCTCCAGATCACCTTGTTGATCTGCACTCGTGGACAATTTCGACATTTTTTTTGTTTTTAAAAGGTTTTTATTTGTAAATCAATTGTAAACCAATATGTGGCTATGTATCAAGTATTTATTAATTTTTATTAAATACAGATGTTTATTAAAATAATAGATATTAATTAAATATTTGTTTCAGCAGCTTACGACTTTTGGTTAACTTTGCCCAGCTGGTGACAGTTGAGGTTAAAGTTAAGAGATTTAATTTAATTTTTACACGGCGCGGGAATTCCGATTTATCCACAATCACCGAAAGAGTCTTTAAAGTCTTTGAAAGGAGCAAGACAAGGGGCAAAACACCGATCGCGAGGGAGTAAATGTATCTAATTTTTATGTTTTATATATACTCGTGTATCTATTTATATATATTGAACACTTGCACTTTGCAATTTTTTATTAAATTTTCCTTTAAATATTTAATGTTTTGTGTAGTCTATTAAGTATCTTTATATATATATATATGTTTGTGAGTTTGAACCTTGCACTTTCACTTTCGGACTTGAATATCTTTTTATTTTATTTATTTGGAACAATTCTATCCGGCTCGTAAGGACCAAATGTTGTGTGTAGGGTTTTTCTCACTTTGTGTATTATGTGTGGGGTTAAAAAAATGGATTGAAAAATGCGGTTGAATAAAACACGTCATTTCTGCTTCCGTAGTTACAGCAAAGAGAACGTTTATTTGTCCGGAAATTACATCCATATTTTAACATATAACTGTCATACATTTCTACTACAAATTTGCAATTAATCTTACATTACGTTTCTTTGTTTACATAATACATAATATGACAACGATGACAATTTCAATAAATAAAATATCTATATGAAATGAAATTCAATTGTATTTCCGAACAGAGTGTAACAACTCTTGAAATGCCGGTGCACGTGTTAAGTTTTTCGGAAAATTTGACAGAGAGAAAGATGTTTGGGTTTAGTGGTTATTTTGCTTCATGGATTACATCCAACATTGAATGGAGAGACTAAATTATTAGTGAAAGTTGACTTGATGTTGTATTTAGGCAACCATTCACGTCACTAGATTTAAGTTGCCTGAAAAAAAGTCTTTCGGGCACGGCTGGTATTGAATCGAACCGTCGGATTGGGAAACCAATGCACTGCCCACTATCCCACCCACGTATACGAGAGTAAGTCCAAAGATGGCTTTTTAAGGCAAGTTCAACGGTAACTTGTGGATAGTCATATTGTCTGGGTTCTTAAATCTGACCAGAGTGGGCGAACGTCGTTTACAATAGAACACCTGTAAGATAAAGAGCCTTCAAAGACGGCTCGCATTCAAAGCGATGGTTTGCTCTCCAAGATATGATTTTAATATGATATTTATTGTAATACATAGACACAAATTGTAAAATCATTGCAAAAGTGTTCTTATGTAAAATGTTAAAAATTCTATAATTCAAAGTTTAACCTGTTTTGAGAAGTTTGTCGTATCTGGAAAATTAGAATTCTCCTCACAACGCATGCCTAATGGGGGATAATTTACCGATATTGAAAGAAAATACAATTTATATTAACCAGAGCAACAAAATTAAAATTGTAAGATTTTACACAATAAGTTTAACTATTTCTCAGACATGAGCTAATTCTGATGCAATAAAATAGGAACAAAAGAATGGTGAGAAAATTAGAGACCAAACACGCCAGAGCAAGGCCTATCTTTTATTGTTCGTACAATGGCTTATTGCTAGTTAAAGTAATGAAAATTATAAAAAAATTAAATAGCATTCCGCAACTTTTAGGTACAATCAGCGTGTGTTAATAACTGAACCTTCTTCTATCAAAGAAATTTTAATAAGTCGCCCCCAGGATAAACCACTTGAAATCACGTACGCATTATCAGACTTTGTAAAGAACCACCATGAATACCAAAGGGCACTGATTGCGAAGTGAAGTCAACATCAGCAACTATATTGGACAACATACCATCAATTCTGAATCACTTTGCCAAAAAAGGAATCGAACAAACATTGATTTTCTATATATGACGAAGAAAACAAAGAAACGAACCTGATGACGATGTAGCATTTGAAAATAGCGTCTGGCAATGTCCACCACGGCTGCCTCGTGTAAATCACATTATAGAGGTCCAATTTTCGACTATTTGTTTTTGGCAAATGGGAGAGTATATCGCGTATTAGCCCCAAAGCATCAGTCGTTCCCGTTTTATAGGCATACACTTGTGGCTTGACTTAGTCCTACAGGTAATAATCAAATGGCGTCAAATCGCACGATCTCCGCAGCCATCTGCATTTCTATAAATATATATCCCAAATCGTGTTTTGAATAAAGCGATGTGTTCATTGACAATATGAGGCGGAGCACCATCCTGTTGGATGCAAGCAAGTTTTGGAACAAATAATCGTTGGTCATCGCATTGTACCGGTGTCTATTAACAGTAACTCAATTTTGAAAAAATAACGACCGATGTTGCCACCGGCGTGCAATCCGTAAAAAACTGGATCAACTTCCAGTTGATTTTAGACCCAACCACTGAACACACTGACACCTGTGCCATCATCACTGTGCCAGAACACGACTTACGCTATTAAAACTAATAAACCTAAGATAATCTAAACCCTAAATACCGAAATTTAATTAATGGATCATAACTAAACCCAATCCCAATCCTGAGGTTGGCCAACCCACGCTTATAGCATATAAATGCGAAATTTATGCTGAAGATAAAGAACACAATTTGCAAACTTTGTTCACTGGAGGGGGGAATGTTTGGATCATAGTGAATTAACTGTCAAGTCAATTTCAAATATATGAAAAAAATGTACATAAGACAGTTTTTACTTTCAATAAAAGAATTTCTATTATAACGTTGAATAAATCGGGTTTTTCTTACAAAATGTTTCTCTCTCTATAACAGTGAGAGTATTTCAACTAACCTCCTCTTTTTTCAAGACAAGCAACGGATTACCAAACCAACTCAGCGGTGATTGAAAGCTGTATCTCAGATCATTACCCAATCCTATATTTCACAAATTCGCAACAGCCAGCTGTAAAACAAAAACTGGTTATCATGTCGTATGTATGCGCCGTGAAGGTAATCGCTGAAACAAATTGGGAAGAAGTGATTAATCAAAATGATGCAACTTCTCTTTATCAGAAACTTGTCGATAACATGAAAAGCGTATATGAAAAATCGACATCTGTAAGAACAATAAAAATTAAAAGAAAGCATAACCGATGGATGTCTCATGACCTATTCGCTAAATGTAAAAAGAGGGATGAGCTGTATAAAAGGTGGGAAAATAATAGATTGTGCAGAACTTATACTGGAATATAAGACTTTTCGAAATAAACTAAACAGAGAAATAACAGCTCAAAAATTTCTTTTTTACAAAACCAAATTTAACCATATAAAATCTGATTACCGCCTAGTAAATGAGATAATGGGAAGGTAAAAGCCTAGCGTTGATGAAACTATAGATAAGAATTTCAGTGGTCAAATGTGTCTGAATAATCTCGCTAGCGAACGTGCAAAAAACTTTAGCGAACAGATTATAAACATCATGTGATGCACGATGCGACTTGATTACCTCGATCCACTCAAATAGAACATTAGACAGATCAGTTTTTATTCAAGTAACAAATGTCTTTAAAATGCTAAGAATAATTAATTTGCTTGGCGAAATTAAACCGCGTGGTATAGATGGAATCCGAGCTGCGGATATTAAAACTCACGCTTAAATTTTTGCACCGATTTTGAGAAAATTTGTTAATTTGAGTGTTACACAAGCAAGCATTCCACAAACCTTAAAAACTGCTGTGGTAAGGCCAATATGCAAAGGAGGTACTAAAAGTCAACTTAACAATTACAGGCCAATATCAATATTACCAGAGGTTGAAAAGTGCATTGAAGAAATAATAACAGGTTGCAGATTTTTATTTAAAAATACTCTATCATCCACGAAAGTCAATACGGTTTACAGAAAAAGAAAAGCACAGGTAAACTATTAGGAGAGTTCACAAATCATATCAATGAAAACCTAAACAAAAGTTACCACGTCTTGGTCCTAATTATGAACCTCAAGAAAGCTTTTAACACACTTAATCGTACAAAGCTAATATATGCTCTGGAACGTATTGGAATAGGAGGATTAATGGAATAATAATTAAAGGAATACTTACACAACAGACTTTTTCGTGTCAAGAGCAGCGAGACATATAGCCAAAAAGAACACGCACAATACATAGTCCCACAAGAATCGAAACTGGACCCAATTCTGTTCATATTATACGCCAATGAGCTTCTTTCCATTTTCAAGCGAGCCAAACCGTTTGCTTATGCCGACGATACAGCGGTAGTGGTAAGTCACAGATTTTTTTTTTAAAGGACTTAACACTCAAGAGGGTATGACTACTCTTAAAATGCCGGAGCACATGTTAAGTGTTTCGGAAAATGGGATAGAGAGAGAGAGAAAGATATTTGGGCTGAGTGGTTATTTCGCTCCATGGGTGGTATCCAACATTTAATGGGGAGACTTAACTTTTAGTGTAAATTCACTTGGTGTTGTATTTAGGCAACCATTCACCTCTCGAGATTTCAGTTGCCTCAAAAAATTTCTTTCGGTCACGGCTGGTATTGAACTCCGAACCGTCCGAATGGGAAGTCAATACACTACCACTTGAGCAATGGCCACCCACAATACAGATACTTTTAGACGGCAACAACAATAATTCAGGAAGAGCTCGATATTACAGTAAAATGGTTTTATGATAATGGTTTAGTGATCAACGCATCAAAAACAAAAATGATGTGCATAAGAAACCCGCAGTTCAAGCCTACCGAACAAAAAATATACTATAGCAATGATTCCTGCCGTACCTCTACAAGCTGCCTTATAGATATAGTACAAAACTACACATATCTTGAAGTCATAATCCACAGTAACTTACTATGGGATACGCATAATGATGAGCTGCGTACGAGTCTTAAAAACGCACTATACGCGCGTAGTGCAATCCAAGTAGAAATATGGAATACTTGCCTGGGGCAACGCATCAGTAACACATAAAAAAAAATTCAAAAACTACAAACTGCAGCACTAAAAAAGATAAACGTATTTACTCATCGAAATGCTTCTGAACAAAGAATGTTTAATGTCCTATAATTTTAGAGTATTACGACGACACACGATTCATCACACCAATTAACCATGGGATAAACACAAGAAGGCGGGCACAAAGTATGCTCCAAGAACCCCGATTTTACAACAACTATGGAAGAAGAAGTTGTGCCTGAAATTTTCAACACAATTTCACAAGAACTCAAAACCATTAGAAATTGTAGCTTCAGCCTTTTAGCAAAAAAAATAAATATGTTTAATTGTGGTGTTCTATTTGTGTTCCCTCACTGTACCAAATCAAGTAAATTTACCCCTTTTCCTCTTTTCCCCTCCTAATGTATTAATTTGACCCATTAATCTCTCTCTTGCCGAACTTACAACAAAACCTAACTCTACCAAACGTCCCTCTATTTTCGAATTCCCTCATCCCACTTTCTTCGTAGGCTCACTCTCTCCCTGCGTTCTTGTTACTATGGTGAATATGTCCCTTTCGTCGTAGTGAATTGTGTTTACCAATATAAATTCAGGAGGAGGAGGAGGTGGAAAACCTAGCTAAGAAGATAGATCGTGTGGGAGGTTATAGGCATAAGTTTAGTCATGAACCCACAGTTGAGTGGCAGAATTAGAATGGGGAATAAAGATAGACAATTAAGAAATTAAAGAAATGGGAGTTTATGAAGAGAATTAGATAGGAAGGTCAATGACATTTAGCAGAAAATCAGCTGATCATCTTTCGATGCCGACCAGCTGTTTTCGAGTGGGTATCAGAAGATTACAACGGCAAGGTCGTTCGATTTTCAGTTCAGAGTTTTTTTTTTGTTAGATTCGTGATAGTCGGCTTAGAAGGTCGTGAATTTGTTTTCAAAGGTTTGGTTCGAGTTTTTTTTCTGATCGATACAGTCGACATTGTATTTTTTATATTATATTATATTCTTTTTATATCGAGTTTTTTTTTTTGAGTTTGTTTTTCGGGAGACTTCTTTTGTGCGACACAGTTCTTCCAACAAAGAAAAACTATTGGAAACAGTGCGCGTAAAAAGAAAAAGTTTTCGGACGTTACATACATATACGCTGACCTATTGTGTGAGGAGTTAAAAAAAATAGAAATAAAAAAAATAATTAAAAAAAAAGTCGGGAGTCTGTTTTTTAAAGTTGCAAAACGCAGCCGCCGGATAAGGCGAAACAAAAAAAAAGAAATAATAAGTCATTAGACCAGAACCTCCCCCATCCCCCTGTTGCACCTACGCATTAAGGTGATCCTCACCGGGAGAAGCAATTACTTCAACGGGTGAGAAGTGCTGTGTTTTTTTTTTGTCTATGGTGCAGTTTAGCTACATATGTAGTTACCACGTCGTAATCTTACGATCCTTCGAAGCTACATCGCCTGCAAGAGGTGATCCGTGGGACAACCCCAACAACAACAGAAAGAAAGAAAAAAAAATAGTTCAGAATAATAAAATACATAAATGAAACAGTGACAGACTCAGTGACAAAAAAAACATTATTTAAAAAAAAAGGTTTTAGAATTTAGTGAATGAATGAAGAGTAGTCTTTGCTTCCAAATAGATTAAGTTATAGATTTAAGTTTTTTTTTTAATTGCTGTGTAGAGTAAGGTTAGGGTTAAGAGCTTTTTTTTTAATTTTATTATTAAGTTTTGTGCGCAAATAAAAAAAAGAAAACAAATTTTTTTTTTTTAATTACAAAGGTTCTTCAAGTGCTGGCGGCAGAACTACGAGGGATCTGAAATCCTTTAAGTCATATGCATTTAAGTTTTTTTATTGGCTTGAATTAAAATAGCCATAAGACACAGTAAATAGAATAAAATTCAAAAAGTCTCAATAACAATAGATAATAAGTTCCCTCTTTGTGAATTTCTTTTAGCTGAATAAATTATGATGAATTACATTGCGAGTTGAAATAGATCTTTTACTGTAGTAATGGAGTAGATCCGCGCAAGTGGTGTGTGGATGGGCTGACCGACCGTCCTTCGATGAGGCGCTGGTGACTAGGCATAACGTACAAACGATGAGACATAACGGGTATGACGTGACTGACTTTTCCTGAAGTTTTCTTTTACAGGTGGTGACTGGGAGGACTTCGATTAGGGGCTAACATTCACAGTTTTGGCCAGAATGGTAGCAATCGGTCGCGTTTAAGTGCGATAAGGGTGGGTTGGCCATCCTCAGGTAACAACACCCGGCTTATTTCAGGTAGTAACGAGCTGTCATCGCTGTGTGATACTGGGACGCATTATTCGGTGTAGGGTACGTAGGGTTAAGTTAGCTTTAGGTTTAGCTATTATTCGTTAAAATTAAGTTCGGTATTTAGGGTTTAGGTTAGTGTAGGATTAGTTAGTTTTAAACGCGAAAGTCCTGGTCTTGCACTGTGGTGATGGCACACAGAAGTGATCTTGCTGTTTCATTTAATCTTTTTTCTATCGTCTTTCTCTCTTCCTCTCTTTTAAGTCCGTCCGTAAAGTAAGGTAGCGTTCTCCTGGCTATCCTTGTTTTCCTTTTTTTTATAATTCGGCACGAAACAAAAAGGTAAGTTGAGTTGCGATGTACGGGGTAGTCACAAGAACCAACACAATCCGACGAGCTAGAGCCGAGCAACCGCGAATGTGCCACTGCCATCTACTCCTGCATCATGGATGCTTCCATGGCCAACTGACTCCTTACAATGGCGCCCAACATGGGTCTCGAACCCACGACCCTGAGATTAAGAATCTCATGCTCTACCGACTGAACTAGCCGGCAACCTCGAGCGTGCCACCTGCCATCTACTCCTGCATCATGGATGCCTCTGGCAAACAGACTCCTTACAAAATTGTAAAGCAAGGGAAAAAAGCATAAAAATCTTTCTTTTAAATCAAAGTTCCAGCAACTGAATGTTAAATCTAATTACAAATACTAAAATATTAACTCTTAGCAAAACTAAATATGTATGTATTATATATTAAACTAAGCCTACTTAATTTGATTTTATTGAAATAAATAAATATTAAAATAAAATAACCAAATAAAATTTCTTTCGGAATGAGGAAGGAAACACCGTTACCATCAATGGTCTCAGCTATAGAGAGATTTTATTTATTTATTATTTATTCATTAACTCATTAATTCACAAAAATTCTTGTACATGTAAGATTGAATCTTTTTATATTGAATCGCTTATTTTCAAAACGTGACATGTCCAT
This sequence comes from Volucella bombylans, assembly GCA_949129095.1. Lineage (NCBI taxonomy): Eukaryota > Metazoa > Arthropoda > Insecta > Diptera > Syrphidae > Volucella > Volucella bombylans. The sequence goes on from OX422140.1 coordinate 243,290,492, forward strand.
ATTTAACTATTTTTCAGGAGACGAAAAAAACTGATTAATTTCTGTTTTCTTGGGGTATAAATTATAACAAGAGTATTTTAGCGTATGGCTGGAGTAATTTTTACATTTCGTTAAGTTTAAACAATCAGCAATAGAAGAAAAAAAAGCATGAAAATAAAAATTCTTGACAAAATTTAGTGAAAGAATATTTTATTTTATTTTTTAACATCAGAAAAAACTTCAATATTGCAACGGTTTTCTTCAGAACCGGTGGTGGTCTTACAGGCGAGAATGCGATTGTAAAACTCTTTGAACACATCCGTATGTACTGGACCACTTTGCGGATGTCATTAAATTTTTTTTGTCAATACTATTGATACCGTCAGCCCAACAGCCGTTGGGAGCTGTATAAGCTTAAAAGCGTGCGTTACGAGTCCAGCTTCTGTTTTGACATACTATAGTGTACGGTAAAGAGACTGCTGGATTTCTCAATGCACTCTCCGTATTGCTCTGGAGTGTATACTTGATCATACCTCTTCAAAAATCGTTTGATAACACCGAACGTACTGATGCAAGGTAAAAAAACTATGCCCACTTACGGGGAAGTACGGATGAATTTATAAATATTTCTTCTTCCATAGTGCCCCATAAACATCTGATGCAAAGTTTTGATATTTAAACGCAAATCTAGATATATGCAGTCCTTTCCGTAATGTGTTTCCTTTTTTTGCAAAGATCTCATAAATTCAAACAATTTATCGATAACTATCTGAGGCTTGGAATGTGCGCCTCTATTAAAAATTATGTATTATAATTAGTCCAACTTATCACGTTTCATGTGGCAACGCAGATATATCTGTTTTGCATGAAAAAAATATAAAACAATTTTTGGAAAAAAGTGGACATGTCACGTTTTGAAAATAAAGGATTCAATTGTGCAACCTAGGCAAAACTACATTACAAAATTAAATAAAAAAAATATTATTATAAATAGTAGTAACTATAAGAAATAGGGGATGTAGGAAGGAAAAAGATGCAAAAGAAGGACATAAAGGTATAGAAATTCCATCAGTAAGTTTGTGCTAAGTATTTAAAAACTTTATTTGTAAAAATATTTGTGTTGCTTGAGCGTTTGATTTTCACTGGTAGCCAATTCCATAGATCCATAGATGAATTGCATGGACAAAGAAATTTCGACTAGTAGTAAAATCCTGGTATCTAGGTAAAATTATTTGTAGTGTCCTTTGGTTACTCGCAAATTTTATCATAAATAAATAATCTGGTTCTTTTGTATTAATAATTTTATGAAGCAGTAGTATGGTTCTTAAGCCGGTTATTTTTTTAGCGAAGGGCGTAGTGTGATCTGTCCGTTTAATGTCAAAGATGTATCTTGCACAACTATTATATGCCACAGTGAGTTTTCTCTTCGACACATAGTCCAAGTCTGCGTATATTTCGCAACCGTAAAGCAGTTTCGGCAAAATAAAAGATTTTACCAATTTCAATTTAACAACTATCGGAAGGTAGTCTTTTGTGGGGCTTAGACCACGAAGAGCGCAATACACTTTTGATAGTACTTTGTTTACGTGCAAATTCCAAATAAATGTACTAGTGAAATAAACTCCAAGATTGTTTACCTTATCAACATACTCTATGGGAGTGTTGTTGAGAGATACATATCTGGACGAAATCTCCGGTTTGTCAATTTCTATTAATGATCATAACTTTAGACTTAGATGAATTGAGACTAAGCTCATTTTTTGTTGACTAAACATGAATTTACTTAAGATCATCATTAATATTGATTACCGCCTGATTTTTGTTGGATTTCGGAAACAAGGAATATACAATGTTTGGTGCCATTAGATACATATTGCTGGCGGCCAGATAAATATGAGGCTATTAATTTGCACGCTGAACTTTTGAAGGAGAATTGATTATGCAGTTTATTTAATAGTTTAGAGTGATCTACGCTGCCAAATGCCTTTGAGAAGTATAAAAAGTCAATGAGGCTCAACATATCACAATCCAGTCCGGCACGTATGTACATATATCTTCGCACACATTTAGTAAAGCGGTAGAGCAGCCACGTTTTCCCCGAAAGCCCAACTGAAATTTCGTGATAAGATTTTTTCTATGCACGTAAGATTTAATTTGGTTACTTATTATTGCTTCGAAAACTTTGCTTAGAAAAGGAAGGATTGCTATGGGTCTATATTCACTACTGTTAGATTTTGGTAATGGTAGAATTTTAGCAACTTTCCACTTGTAGGAAAAAAAAACGGACGTTGTTAGTATAGTATTAAATATATGAGTAATATGAGGGAGGAAATCGGGAAAAAGAGTTTGTTTGAAAGTAGGGTATACACCATCAGAGGCAACAGCTTTTGATTTGATTTTTAAGATTGTTTGTGTACATCATCAATTCCACTTTAGTTCATTAAGCTCGATATTATTGGGAAGTGCATCTTTTACAGAGTTTTTTTTTTAACTTAACACTCAAGTGGGTATTATTACACTTAAAATGCCTGAGCACGTGTTAAGATTTTATGAAAATGGGCCAGAGAGAAAAAGAAATGTTATTTCGCTCCATGGGTGGCATCCAACATTTAATTGGAGACTAAACTATTAGCGTACTATAATTGGACTTGTTGTTGTATTATAGGCAACCACTCGTCTTACATGAATTAAGTTGCCTGAAAAAAAGAATGACTTTCGGGCGACGCTGGTATTCTAACACCGAACCTACCGATTTGGAAGCCAATACACTACCACTTGAGCCACGGCCACCCAGCTCGATATCACTAATATTACTCCAGAATTTGGAACTCGGTTCCCCCTTTTATCTTGATAAAAGATCTTTTTGTTTGATAGTATTAGAAGAGTTACCGTGTCTCGTGCAATGGCGCATTCTTTATAAAAAGCTGAGCATTTATATCTTCTCCATCTCGAGTAAAGGAGATTGCATTTTTTTAAAAGGCTGAAAACTTCCGAAGTTAACCATGGAATGTTGGTCCTATTAGTTTTTCTGCTGTGTTTTGAGGGTACATGTTTATGAAATAAAAGTAAGATACATTTTTGAATACATTCCACTTGAATATTGACATTGCTTGTTGTATATATCAGCGACCAGTCCAGATTTCGGCTATCGTTAAACTTTGGTTGAAAATGAATACATACGAGAAACTTTTATAATATTAGTTTTTATTCAATTTCAAGAAAACAATGAGTTGATGTTTACACAATGGTGGTTGTCAATCAAAAAAGACAAATGATTGGTTTTATTATAACCATGAAGCTAATTTTATTTAACTAAACCGATTTTCTCTCGCATGATAGCATATGCTGATCATACAAGTTCATACGTATCTTTATGCCTACAATTGATAACAATGAGTGTAACGTTTTATTGAATGTGCAAAAGCTAACAAAAAACCATATATCAGCAAACTCCATAGGGTATTGTGAGTTTTACAATTAGAGTGTTTAACAAATTCAAGTTTGACAATCTCAATTTAAGTATTCCAATTAATTAAAAGATATTCTTAAAATGATTAGTAACATATTTTAAAACAGACAAAAAGATAATGTAATGCATTCTCCAACACTCTGCACCCCCTGAAGGAATTTTAGGAACAGGGTAAGAGAACAAGTCTTGTAATTGGCTTTTGTACACATTGTTGTTGGCCCGAATGGTAACTACTCGTACATGATCATCTGAACCAGGATGAACTGCTTCTATGCACCCAAGTGACTACTTTGCCGTCGGCAGATTTGGCTCCTTGACCACAACTAGATCATCATCTTGAAAGTCCCGAGTTTTCTGCTTCCATTTAGGCCGTGGTAGTAACGAGGTAAGGTAGTCGGTGTGCCACTGTTTCCAGAAACCTTCCAACATATTTTGCACCATCTCCTATCTTCCGAGTCGATTCAATGGCACCTCCAAATAGCTTGGTTCCGGGATAGCCGAATAAGGTCTACCTATAAGAAAATGAGAGGGCGTTAAAGGGTTTAAATCTGTGTCTGACAAAGCGCAAAGGGGCCTTGAATTCAATAAAGCTTCTATTTGGGTGAGCAAGGTCGACATTTTTTCAATGGTAAGAATGCTGTTCCCAACTACACGACGAAGATGCTGCTTAACACATTTGACGCCAGCTTCCCAAAGCCCTCCGAAATGTGGGCTATGAGGTGGTATAAACTCCCATCGGATGTTATCTCTTGCTAATTCCTCTGAAATTCTTTTGTTATGTTCCTTTGATTGCAGTAGATGTATCCAATCCGAAAGTGTCCGGGCAGCTCCTTGGAAATTTGTGGGGTTATCTGAATGAAGTGTGCGACATTTACCTCGTCTGGCGATGTACCTTCGTAAGGCCGCCAAAAACGCATCCGTTGAAAGGTCACTTAAGGCTTCTAAGTGAATCGCCTTCGTAGTCATACACACGAATTACGCGATGTATTCTTTCTCCAACTTAGCTTTCCGGCCTCTTGACGAACGAATTGTTATCGGTCCAGCGTAGTCACAGTCCGTATTATCAAAGGCAAACGATGCGCCGAGTCGAGATGTTGGCAAATCTCCCATAAGCTGCTTCGGAGTTCCCTGACGTAAACGAAAACATGTCTTACACTCAAAATCGGTTTTCTTCATTAAATTTCGTCTACCCAAAATCCAATACTGTTGACGATAAAATGGGAATAACTGCGAGACACCTGCGGGCAGCTAAAAGTATTAACCGACAAAGGTTGCTACGTTTTGGTAAAATGATGGGGTGCTTGATATTGAACGGGACATTTTCAGCATTAGAAATTCGCACTCCTACTCTTAGCAAGCCTACCTCATCAATAAAAGGAGATAACGTCGACAACTTGGATCGCTTCGATACAGTTCCTTTTGATTTTAGATGACGAATAGCTTCTCTAAATTCTAGTTGGATAAAAAGTAGACAAGTCTGTTTGAAAGTATAAAGTTCTTCTGATGATAAGAAAATTTTTCTGCGATCTTTGTCAGAGCTTTAAACGTTTTTAACAAAACGACGCACATAGGGCACCATTCGAATTATTCGAGTCCACGAAGACACCTTACTACTCAGGTCTTGCTAGAAGTGTTCTACAGGTTGCGATATATTTACAACAGTTACAACTCTTTTTTCCTCTGGAACTTCTTTAATGTTGTCCATAATTGGGCAATCCCAGCCCCACCGACTGCATCATACAACACCTCGATTCTTACTGAGATGCTTGAATCTGCAATTATGGAACCACCAGTAACTCCTGCATCATTTTCTCCTCCACCACAACCCTCTTCGGTACACGGTGCTACTACACCAACTCCTGAACTCACAATCTCAAGATTTGGAATCTTATGGACACTTTCGGAGTGGAACACGAGAATAAAAAAGTTTAACAATTTCAACAAAGCTGAGTCAGTTGCCTTTTTTGATAAGAGGTACACTCCTCGATCGAAACAGGCTAACTAGTCTCTTCAAATCTAAATTTAAAATAGATGTCAGCAACTGCCGTAAGATCTCCACCAACACCTTCAAGGTAAACATCCCGTCAAAATATGAATGGATGTTTATCAACCCTGCTTCCGACGTCATCAATCTGGGTGGATTAACTATGGAAAGAATAAAACCGAATAAGTCCAGTAACTCAAAATCTACTAAATCTAGAAAACAGAACAATGTTAATTTTAAGTCTAACCCTATACCGAAGCCTAACTCTTCCAAAAGAAACCCAACTCATAACAAACAAGCTCCTGATGCAAATTGGAGTTTTAAAGTTGTGACATTTCCTGTCTTCACTCCTCCTTCAATTCATACTGCCAATCGCGTATATACAAAACGTTCTTCCACCGCGTCTAACTCAATTCCTAAGCGCGTATCTTTCAATCTAGATCCTCCTCCCAGTCATTTACAAAACCCAACATCTCCTCATTCCACTCATACAAAAACGACATACCCCAACTTCATTCGCTCCCATATTTTAAATCCCTCCTCATGTTCTAAGCTAGACTCCCACCCTAATACCACAAGACCTTCTTTTTTAGACCCCATTCTTGCTCCAAAGGCAAAGTTGACCAAGCACCTTTTCGATTCTGGGGAAGATGGCCGATATGTTCTCTCTCGTTTAAGAGACCGCAGATTATATGATAATGCTCACTTACATTTCGCCTACCTACATGACAAGCCTGACTCTGTATCGACGGTATAACGAAAACCAATGCAATGGTTTCCATTCTGCAAGAAGGTCTCCCCACTAATCATAATGATCTGCGGCAACATTTTATACGTTTTCATGAACAATTAGATATGACTCCTGATGACGTGGCTAATGATCTCTCTTCTTTTGCGTCTCATGTTAGCCCCAAACGCATACTACACCTCCAGAGAACACGGTCTAGTTTCAAAAACTAACATCGCTCCTAACCCTCCACTCAATTCTTTTCCGAAGCCTCCCAAATATCTGTACCTGTATTATCAAAACGTAAGAGGATTACGAACTAAGATTTCTGCTATATATCTTAATTCGCAGATTCTGCCATACGACATTTTTGCCCTCACAGAAACTAATCTCACCCCTGATATTATGAATAATGAATTATTTTCCCAAGACTTCGATTTACACCGTGACGATGGTCTAGATAAAGAGGAGAATTTATATGGCCGTGGTGTACTTCTAGCTATACACTCTCGTCTCGAGTCTCGACCCTTGAAAAAATCGTCCACTGCATTCTTCGAATTCGTTTGCACTTAAATTCCTATTTGCAAACGCAACCTATATATTTGTTGCTGCTATATTCGCCCCTCTCAACCAATTCAAGGTTACCAGCTAGCTGTTGATGCAATCGACTGCATTTTTAATACTGCTGATCCCAATGACGTTGCTATTTTTTTAGGTGATGTTAATCTACCTAAGCTTTTATGGACTCAGACTGATCAGTCCTACTACACTGCAACAAATCCTACCTCTGATAAAGAGAATCTTTTCATCAACTGCCTAACTGACTCTGGTGTATATCAATTAAGTGGTGTCACCAATAACATCGGCAGACAACTCGACCTAGTCTTCGCCACTGGCACAGATAACTGCGTCGTTTTAGAAAGTAAACATCTGCTTTCTAGGTTGGATAGCTACCACCCTCCCCTTTCTCTTACGCTGACATATGACAATGGTTTTAATCCCGTTTCCTATGAATATTCTTACAGTTTTAATTTTCATAGGGCTAACTACGCCAAACTGAACAACCTCCTCAGTATTGTAAATTTTAACTTTCTCTACAATAACCCTAACCTTACGGTTAACGATGCTCTTGCATTCTTTTACACAGAAATTTTAAAATGTCTTTCCCAATCTGTGCCTTTTTTACCCAAAAGGAATCCCTCATCGTCACCACCCTGGTATAATAAAGAGCTGTGATCTCTTCGTAACAAGAGAAATAAGCTCTGGTACTCTTACTTAAAATCGCGTTCCGACACCGATTTCTTCTACAACCAGGCTGCCCAAATAAATTTCTCTGTACTTTGCCAAACTCTCTACAACAACTATTTAAACCGAATGGACCACACACTCATTTCCGACCCCAAAAGATTCTTTCAGTTCATCAAAACTAAAATCAAATCGGATAACTATCCATCATCTCTAAATTTTCTTGATAGGTCATCGGGGGATCCCCAAATTATTGCAAATCTCTTCGCAATTTTTTTTGGCCAAGCGTTCGCCATCCATTCCCAAGAGCCAGACCATTCTTACTTTTCCTACTTAAACAGCTGCCCACAAACAACTTTAGAATCAGTGTCTATAACCTTAGAGCAAGTTAGAGATAAAATAATAAAACTCAAAGATGATTATTCTGCTGGCCCTGATGATCTTCACCCTATATTTTTAAATAAATGTCAAATGCATCTAGCCCAACCTCTTACAGCTCTCTTTCAGCTTTCTATCACCCAGGGATTATTTCCGTTAACCTGGAAAAGATCGTTTATTATTCCCCTACATAAAAAAGGTAGAAAAGACGATATTTCCAACTATCGACCAATTGCTAAGTTGTCCTGCATAGCTAAGCTTTTTGAGAGCAATATCTATGACATAATGCTTTTCCATTGTAAATATATTGTTTCCCTAAAACAGCACGGATTTTTCAAAGGCAGATCTACGACCACCAACATAACGGAATTCGTATCAAGCACATTATGTGCACAGGAATCTGGAAACGAAGTTGATGTGATTGCCACCGATTTCAGCAAAGCCTTTGATAGAATTTCTCATGATATAATCCTTCTAAAATTAAAGGCTCTTGGTTTCCAGATAAACTTTATAACTTGGGTTCAATCCTATTTAAGTGAACGACTTTACTATGTTCTATTTAGGTCCATGGTTTCTGACCCAATTAAAGCCTCCTCTGGTGTCCCTCAAGGCAGCCACCTTTGTCCCTTATTATTTATTCTGACCGTTAATGATATTGCTTGTATCATTAAAAATTCATACATATCTGTTTACGCAGATGACATGAAAATATTTAGATATATATCATCTTCCTCAGACAGCCTACTTCTGCAGCAACATCTAGACAGGTTTTGTACTTGGTGTCAGAAGAATTTTCTTGAGCTTAACGTCAATAAGTGTCAGGCTATAACTTATACCTGTAAACGCCTCCCTACTTCACCTCGTTGCTATCTAATCTTTAATCTGCCTGTGCCCTTAGTGAATGAGTTGCGTGATTTAGATCTTATATGCGATAAGGAACTCAATTTCCGTTCTCACATTGATAGTATAATAAAAAAAGCCAACTCTGCCCTTGGCTTTATCAAGCGCTGGTCTAAGGAGTTTTACAATCCTTATGTTACCAAATCTCTTTACATAACCTTTGTTAGGCCTCTTCTTGAATATGCCAGCCTAGTTTGGTCACCCTACTACAGAACTCACATCCTCCGGATAGAAGCTGTTCAACGCAGGTCTTTAAGGTTTGCTTTACGTGGTCTTCCCTGGGATGATAACCAAAACTTACCACCTTACACTGACCGGATGAAACTTATAAATTTACAACCCCTTTCTATACGCCGAAATGTTGCCGACATTCTCTCTATTCATCAAGTTTTAGTAGGTAATATCGATTGTCCTTCCTTACTTCAAATTATTTCTTTTAACACCAATCCCCGCAATCTTAGGTCTGTGCCACTTTTCCGGCTCAATCTTCACAGAATGAATTACGGACACCTGGAGCCAATGTCTAGGATACTTCGCGAAGTTAACGATATTCTCCCTCAAGAACATACTTATTTCCACCTATGCCTCACGTCCTAACTTTCTTTAACCGCTGCCACCCTTTAGTTTTTAAGTAAAAATGTTAATTTTAAGTAACATATGTATTTGCTTGCAATAAGATAAATAAATTTGTACGGGGTTGACCCGGGCCGCAAATCAAATAATTGAATTAGGCCAGTTACTGAAATTTTCCGAAAGCCGAACGGTCGAGATGTCCCTCTCCACCAGATATCCATCTGCAAAAGTTCGCTGGGACTAACATCCCTCGAGGCACAATCAGCGGGGTTCTCTTCTGAACGAACATAATTCTAAACGGAGCGAGGAAGAACGTCAAGAATGCGCATATAAACAACAGCAGCGTACGCCTTTTCCAAAGCGTCCGAGAACCCAATAAGATCAAAACGTTGTGAATCAACAATGCATCTTCGACAAATTTCAATTTTTTCAAACTAAGGCCAATCTCAATAGATTAACCCGCTGGGCAGATCGCTGTGGATTGGGAATAAACCCACATAAAACTGATCTTGTCCTTTTTTCCATGATATACAAAATTCAAATTATAGACCATATGGTACAAGTTTAGTTATTTCCGATACAGCAAAATATCTGGGTCTCATTTTTGACAGGAAACTAAACTGGAAACCTAACGTTCAAGAAAGAGTCAATAAAGTATTGTGGATTTTATTCTCTTGCAAAAAGCCATTGGGAATAAATGGCGCCTTCAGCCTTCCATAACCCACTGGCTATACATCTCGGTCATAAGACCGATACTTACTTACGGGGTGGTTGCCTGGTGGACGGCCTTGGAAAATGCAGTCAACTGCATTAAACTAAGCAGAGTCGAAAGAACAGCATGTCTATGCACAGGCGGAGCCTTGCGGTCTACCCACTCTGCATCATTAGATATTCCGTTTCATTTGACACCCCTCGACATTTTTAGGAGGCAAGTAGCTGCGACTGGAGCTATTCGCCTTAAAGCAACTAAACAGTGGACAAATAATTCATTTGGTCACGCCAACACTCTTAATACATTAGGAATCCTCACAGAGCACATCGATTACACCATACCTAAACTTTGGTTTGACAAAAACTTGCATATAAGCTTCCCCTCTAGATTATTCTGGGAGGAAGATGCTTTCATGGAGGACAAGTCAATCCATCTCTACACAGATAGATCTAAAACGGAGTTGGTGGCGGTGTTTATTCAGATAAGCTAAATCTAAGCCTCACTTTCCGTCTTCCAAATCACTGTAGCATGTTCAAGGCGGAAATTTTGGCGATTACAGAAGCTCTGCCCTGGCTGAAGAAAAACGTGATATCTGCAAAGGATATCCGCATATTTTCGGATAGTCAGGCCGCCATAGAGTCCTCGGTCTAATTATATTCTAAAACCGCCCTTAAATGCCGGTCATCTCTCACGGAGATGGCAGAGTAGTTCAACATTCACCTTTGTTGGGTGCCGGGCCGTAGAGACATTCCAGGGAATTGCAGAGCCGATGCACTTGTCCAAACTAACATTAAATCTGGATGTCAATAAAAGAACAGACCTTAGGTGGACTGCTGGGCAAACATGTCTAGCGACCAAACAGACCTAGCCAAAGCTGGATCTGAATCGCTCTAAGTGTCTGATCCTTTTAAATAGGAAACATCTCAGCGCCATAATAGGTGTCATCAGTGGACACTGCCACATAGGCAAGCACGCAAGAAGGCTTGGCGCTTTTACAAATGATTTCTGTAGAAGCTGCATGGACGAGGAAGAGGAGGAGACAATCCTCCACCCACTCTGTACATGTCCAGCTCTCACCCAGAGAAGAAAGCAATCTAGACAGATGATTGGTTTGATTCTAATCATGAAGCTAATTTTATTGGATGAAACCGATTTTCTCTGCCATAATAGCATAGGCTGATCATACAAGGTCATACGGATCTTTATACCTACAATTGATAACAATGTGCAAGAGCTAACAAAAGAAACATATATCAGCAAACTCCATAGGGTATTGTGAGTTTTAAAATTAGAGTGTTTAACAAATTCAAGTTTGACAATTTTCAATTTAAGTATTCCAATTAATTAAAAGATATTTTTAAAGGATTAGTAACATATTTGAAAAAAAAAACAAACAAAAAGATAATGTAATGCATTCTCCAACAGTGCTTCCAAATTGATTTTGGAAAAATTGTATGATTTTATTGGAATTTCTTTTGCACAAGAAAGAAAAGCATTAATTGTAAGGAAAATTATGTCGTGATGTAAAAATGTTGAATGAGCCCACGCGAATTCCAGACGTTGATAGTCATACCGCCAACACCCTGGACTTGTATTTAACTTCTCACACTGACAAGTACACCATTGATGTGCTCTCCCCTCCAGGCTCGTCGGACCATTGTGTCATATCAGCTAATTTCTCGTAAACCGACCACACAGTTAGAGAAAATATTCATAAAAGAACCGTATGGCAATACGAGAAAGCCAACTGGAGCGGTCTTAACAGATTCTATAGGAATTTTAACTGGTCGTTATGCTTCCTCGATAACGACGTGGATGCCGCTCCTGAAATGATTACAGACACCATTCTCTTTGGAATGAGATCCTTTATTCCTCCTCGGATGAAGAGTATCAAACCAAAAGAAAAGGCATGGTACGACTCGAGCTGTAAAGAGGCCGTCAGGGTTAGAGAAATGTTTTTTCGGTCCTACAAGACCAGCCCGACAGCGGAAAACCGAAAAAAGTTCAAAAGAGCCAGAAATGACTGCAACGCCTTTCTTAAGCGTGTGAAATTCCTATACGACCAAAAACTGAGGCAAAAAATACTGCAATGTCCCAAAGGCAGTAACAATTTTTGTTCGTTCGTCAAAAACATTAGAAATTCCGCCTCATCCTACACCCCAACGCTCATTTGCAATGACATTCCAGCTGTCAGCTCTTTGGACTAGGCCAATCTGCTTGCTGCACACTTTGCGGCCAGCTCAACACTACCAGATTGTGCTTTGTCTCCGCCTAAACTTGAGTTCGTCGAATCTTCAATGGGACGAATCTATTTTGGCAATCGTGTAGTAGCAAGAGTACTTAAACATCTCAACATACATAAATCCACTGGTCCAGATGGTTTATCTCCCCTTCTTCTGAAGAGATGTTCTTCCACGCTGGCAAAACCACTGCGTAAGCTTTTTCATCAATCCTACTCTTTAGGACTCTTCCCGAGCAGATGGAAACCAGCATTTGACCAGCCCGTCTCTACAAAAGGCTAATCATCTTCTCTCTCCTCCTACAGACCCATTGCACTTACGTCCCTTCTTTCCAAGGTCATGGAAACACCGATAAATCGTCAGCTCATGAAATATCTCGAAACACGAAAACTTCTCAATGACCGGCAGTACGGTTTTCGTAGCAACAGGTCCACTGTTGATTTGATGGCATGTCTTACCGAAAAGTGGAACCAAAGCGTACATCAATCTGGCGAAAGCAAGATAGTTGCGCTTGATATTTCTAAGGCATTTGACAGAGTTTGTCATCAAGCTCTTTTGTCGAAAATGCGTGCATTTGGGATCGATGACTCTCTTCTTCAATGGATTAGAAATTACCTTTCGGAACGTTCAATTCAAGTTGCTTTTGACGGTTTCAAGTCTGATATTCACAAAATAAATGCTGGTGTGCCCCAGGGCTCTGTTCTGTCTCCGACACTCTTTTTAATTTTCATTAATGATCTCTTGTCTGCTATTTCTAATCCAATATATTCCTTTGATGATGACAATACTCTCTGCTTTTCATACTCGTTCCCGGACTCACGGGCCTGCTCTTCGGCTGTAGAACGAGAACGGCAGCGTATGCTAAGCTCATTAAATTCCGATATCAACAGCATAACCAATTGGGGAACTATAACAGAGTGGAATTTATTGCTTCCAAAACACAATGCTGTCTGCTGTCGTTAAAGCGAAATTTAAACACCCAGCCATTATCCATGAATGGCACTTGCATCGTCGAAATCGAAAAACTTTCCATTCTCGATATGTGTGTCCACGACAACTTACGTTGGAATGACCACATATTTGATGTCGCCAAAAATGCTGCGAAATGTCTAGGTTTCCTCAAGCGATGTAAGAAATATTTTACCCCCTCTGATCTGGCCTGAATATATAAGGCATTCATCCGCCCAAAATTGGAGTACAACTCCCACATCTGGTGGAGCACCTGCACCTGCTAGATAGGATTCAAAACCGTGCGATAAGACTTATTGATGATACTAATATCAGTCAATCAATGGACACCCTCGAACACCGACGAAATGCCTCGTGTCTCACTTTGTTTTATCGCTATTTTCACCACCAGTGCTCCACTGAAATCGCCAGTAGCATTCCGCCCATTCAAACTTTCAACCGTAACACCCGTCTCGCTATGAATGCTCATCAGTATACCCTCAAGCCCATTTTCGGACGTATTCTAAAATATCGTGATTCGTTCAACTCGCTTATGGAATGCCCTGCCCATCTCTGTATTTCCTGGTCGTTATAACTTGCAAACATTTAAAAGCAATGTACATCGGTACCTCTCTTTTCTTCCTCCCTAAATGTGAACAATCACATTAAGGGTACACAAACCCCTTGAGCGCTCGCACATTATAAAAAACAAAATAAAAATAAAAATTGTTGTAACTGCGGCGGAATCTTGTTTTTTTTTTTTTTTAATTTTATTTCATATCAAAATTTAAAGCTAAAAATAAACACAATTTCAAAATATTAAAGCTACAAACCTTCTTCATTTTTGATCGAAATAGTGAAGTACATTCTATTGTTAGAACAAGAGGCGAATGTACCTATCATTTTAGACATAATTTTAACAGTAAAACTATTGATTGGGAAAATATATAAATATTAGAAAAAGTTAAAGCACAGAATGTTATTACAAAAGAAAAAGAAAAGAAAATCCAAACAAAACGCAATTTAAACAAAGGCATAAAGCACATATCAATTGCGCAATGGTTGAAAGAGAATAACCATTTTTTAATATTATATAAGAGCACAGTTTTCACTCTCTCACATCTAATGTTCTCTGGTAATAAGTTAAATAGACGATCTTGAAAAGTGTGTTTTATTGATTCTGGGCACATTTACAAAATTCCTAGTGTTGACTCTTAAATTGTAATTTTCTTCAAATCTAACAGCATAGTACCCGGAATTTAAAAAAAAATATTTTTAGAACCTTGTAACAATACAAATGTCTTAAAGGGAGAAATTCAAGATTTTTAAAAAAATCAAAACTAGGAGTTCGACGATTGACTTTACACATAGTTCTGATCGCGTGTTTTTGCTTTGTTAAAAGATCTTTTATATTACTGAAATACGTACCACCCCAACAAGTTATTCCATACTGCATCTTTGATTTCAATAAACCATTGTAGACAAGCTTTAAAATGGGCAGGCTACAGTAAAGACTAAGATGGTAGAATTGCCTCACAACTCTATTTAGATACTCCTTCAGATATTTGTGTGATCTTTCCAACTGAGTTTATTATTCAATATGACACCTAAATATTTAAAATTGTTGACACGATCAATTTTGAAGCAGGCATCACTACAACTTTCCTTAGTGTTAAAAGTAATAGAATCATTGCGGCTTTTTACTAAACAGAAACGTAAACACTTTGGCGAATGGTAATGCAAAGGAAAGTCATCGCAAAATTCACCTTTGATGTTAAAAATCATGAATTTTGTCTTATTACTGATTAACAGCTTATGTTGCTTAAACCATCTTCTCAATATGTCTAGATCATTATTAACATCTGAACATAAATTAAGATAACTGTTATTCGAATACGAAAGAGCAGTATCGTCGGCAAATGCTGTAATTTTGCTAATAAAGGGTTTTATAAACAACGAATTGACATATATTAAAAACAAAATTGGACCCAAAACAGATCCTTGTGGAACACCAATATTAACGAATTTCTGCGAACTAAAAAAGTTTTTGATCTTCACCATTTGCTTTCGATTTTTTAAATACGAAGAAAACCAATCATGAATAAAGCCTCTGAAACCCGCATCATAAAGCTTACTTAACAGCAGAGCGTGATCTACCATATCAAAAGCTTTTGTAATATCTATAAATAGAGCAGCTGGAATTTCGGATGTATTCAAACTGATATATATTTCACTAGTCAATTTTAATAAGGCACCTTCCGTAGATCTCCCACTTCTAAAACCATACTGGCTAACACAAAAAAATTTGGTTCTGTCTAAGAATGATAACATTCTGGATTTTATACCTCGTTCAAAAACTTTAGAAAAAACTGACAGAAGTGAAATGGGGCGATAATTATTTAAAATCATAATGTCACCCTTTTTATGGAGTGACATTACTACTGCTGTCTTAAGTGAATCTGAGAAAATTCCCCGCTGTAGGCAGAGATTGAAAATAAAACACAATACATCTGAAATTTCGAAAGAAATATTTTTCAGCACCGAGCTGGAGATCTGATCAAAAGAACAAGAATTCGATTTTTTAAGCGATAGTATAATTTTCTGTATTTCAAAAGCCGTAAACGGTTCAAAGAAAAATCTTTCTGGTTGAAAGTTTGCTTTCTTTATCGTAGCACCACTTTGGCAATAAGAGCTACCATCGTTCGGAAAAACTTGAAAAGAATTGACATTCGAAAAGAACTCATTAAATAAATTAGCAACTCCTAAGGGATCAGACATAGTTGAATTATTATTGTTTATGATTATATCTGCATTGTCGTTTGATTTGTTTAAAATTTCATTTATGACCTACCATTCCTTTTTAACGTTACCCAGATTTTCAGCTAATCTATTACTGAAGTAAGTATCTCGATATAGTGGTATCTCGGTTTTTAGCTCTAAACATAATTTGTCATAATATTTGTTCAGTCTAACATTGTTAGGATGTTTTCTAACACTTAAGCACAGTTTCTTTTTCAATCTAATTTTTCTTAATAAAGGGGCAGTCATCTATTGCTTAAGACATTTAAACTTGTTATTTTTATTACATACAATCTGACTACAATTGGATATATGAAATTGTAACTTCTTAAGGAACGAATCAAAAGCAATAGATGGATCCTGTGAATTGAACACATCATCCCAAAACTCAAAATTTAAATGTAATTTAACAGCGGCAAAGTCAATTTTATTAAATTCCTTATACTCGGATTGATTTATTCTGGATACGCTACTATCAAGTTGAATACTTGTCAAACTACTCGTATCTTCAGTTAGTTTCAAATCATAGACCGCCGTTTTAAAATTGACAGAATTGTTTCTGTGCAGCCTTATAAATATATGGTCTAAGCAAGACCCTAAACGAGTTAGTTGACTCAACAGAGATTCGAACCCAAACGAAGACAAAATCGACAAAAAATTGTCTACATCGACTGAATCAGACAAGATGTTAATATTCAAATCACCCACTAATATTATATTTTTACAAGTTAGAAGTTCCAAAAAACCTGAAAATTCTTCCAAAAAGTTTCGCACTGTACACTTATGTACGAGTAATCTATAGATGCATATAAAACAGTAAGACACACCAGAGATTTTGCAAGAAACATTAATAATATCAACACTTTCCAATGCCCATTTTTTAATTTCACAACCTATTATATTATTTCTGAAAAATACTGCGACAACTCCAGCAGAATACGACTCATTACAGTTCGCTTCAAATCTAAAATTTGGTATTTTGTAATTAGTTACCTCTTCTTCAAAAATCCAAATTTCAGAAAGAAAAATGAAATTAGGTAAATAATCCAAAGATGCAAGATGTGCGAAAAAAGTATCAAAATTTGTTCTCATACTTCGAATATTTGATAGATGACCGAAAAACCTGATTGTAGTTCATTGTTTGGATGATATATACACAAGCATTTCAAGTTATTAAAATTTAAGGAGGAAAAGCTAAAATTACTATTTGTATTTTCATGAGGATCAATTAATGAATTACTAATTACGTTAATAATTATAAATAAAAAACAAAACAATTAATTTTCAAGTTTAGAAAAATCCTCAAATGTATTAATTTTAATTACTTTGTCACCTTCACTTTTCCTGATGAGAACAGATGAATTCCTAATCCAAACAAATTTACATTTGTTCTTCCGCTTGAGATCATTTGCCATTTTCAATAACGACCTTGTGTAGACAGTGAGACAATCGAGACAGTAGTTGTTTTTTAATCATCTGGGCCGGCGGATAAAATGTAGTTTCGAAAAAAACGTGTTTAAAGTATGGAGAAGAAAATTTTCATTAAAAATTTATATTTACATTAATCATCTATTCCTGGCGTGTACAGTATACCTTCGGTTTCTTCATAAGCATCATTTTCAGAAACGCTAGCTGATATGCAATCACTTTTTGCGACGTCAGATACTCTCTTCTATGCGATGTATATGCGAGTGTCATCGGCCCGTTGTGCAAAGTTCATGGCCTCTGCGCTTGCCAGCACCCCCATTACATCAATTATTTTACACCAAGATCTTCAGATCTTTTAAACATTTCGATGATCCCGTCAACCTCCATTTTACCTGCACTACCTTCGTGACTAACTGTACAATTCTCCTGATGTTCATCATTCCAAACAGAGTATTCATCACTTTTTTCTTTTAAACATTTCGATGATCCCGTCAACCTCCATTTTACCTGCACTACCTTCGTGACTAACTGTACATTTCTCCTGATGTTCATCATTCCAAACAGAGTATTCATCACTTTTTTCTTTTCCTGACCACTTTTTATAAGCTTTACACAAACTCGATTTTACAATTACATCAAAGATTTTATTAGAATATTTTCCAATAAGAGAAACAATACCCAAAAGTGACGTAAACCCACGACTAGACCACGATCCATCACCTGAAACAGTAATTTCGTTTTTCGGATGATCAAATTGAATATTTTTCTCTTGCTCTTCTTTTACTGCTTTTTGAAAAATGTTTTTAACCACAGCGGCAATGTATATGTGTTCGTTCTACAATTGCATAATAAGCTCGATTACTCAAACCTCTACCCAAATCCATTAGAGAACAAAAAAGTTCAAGACCACTTTTACCAATTCCAAGTAAACGCATAACAAACATCAAACGTCTGTTGATTTCGCATGAATTCTTTTTCATTGGACAAGAGTTGATCAATGTTTCTTTATACGGGTATTTAACACATAATTTAAAGCCTAATCCTTGTTGTGATCGTTTCAAAATCTCTATATCACCATTACACAATTTACATTTCACCATGGCTTGTAAACTTCTGAACTCTAAATAAAAACTCAATAAACTGTAACTATGAATCGGATCAAAATTCATTTTGAAATCGTCGTCAACTGCAATTTTTGTAGGTGTACTAACAAGATCAGTATTTTCCTCAGCGGTATGTTGATTTAATCTAAAACTTTTTTTTAGCTTTCTTCCTGGGTGTGTACCTCTTTTCGTACCTTTCTTGACCATTTTAACTAGATGTTACCAAGTTCAAATACAAGCGTATACTGATTTTCTCGTTCGAAGAATACAAAAACTTTAATAGCTAGATATTAACACTTTGAAATACAAGTATATACTGACTCTCACTTTTCTTTAAAATACCAAAATTCTATGTGTCCTACACTACAAGTATAAATTTTTCAAGGCTATAGGGTCGCAAACAATATGTTTGCTGTAACTTTGCAGACTTAGTGTATCGGTCTAAAATTGTTATAGTATATTCTCAACTTATTAAACTTTTAAATCCCTTAACAGATGTCGTGGGTCCAGTGGACCCATGTTCAAAAGCGCAACAGTCGTCGCAGCTGTTTCTACTTTAAGTACCTTGCTACAGTAAGTCGAAGTGTGCACAGTGAGAAGGACGCACTTCACTCGCTTTTTTAAAGGTTAGTTTTAATATCAACGTGGGTCCCCTGCACCTACGACTATACTCGTAGATACGTGATTTATTTGTTCATGTAGTGAATAAATTTTTTGTTTTATTTCATGTATTTATAATGGCAAGTATCAGTGGCAACGGTTAAATGAATATTGTACAGCGATGAAGACGATATTGGATAAAATTTTGGAGCTTTGGGTGGTAATACTATTCCGATAATGATTTTTCGGACAGTGATGAAGAATTTATCATAACAAGTTATCATGAAACCAACTCCGAATTGTCTGACTCTGATGGCGAAGATACTCATCAAGATGAAGCTGATGTGGTTGAACAGGTTTCTAGCACCTTTACAGGTTTCTGGGTACCTTTACGGAAAAAAAACAGGTTCAAATGCGCTAAAGTACCATCTTCAATAAACGCTCGTGTTAGGAGCTATAACATTATTAGATTGCCTTAGACTACCTCTCTATCAAGACCTGTTGACCCATTTGATCCAAAAGAAATGTTTGCAAAATAATTAATGCGGATATAAAGAACAATATATTAACTTGGACAAACGTGAAACTAGAAGCGTATAGATTGAAATACAAGTCCCCGACCCGTGCAGAACTGAAGGAATTTACTCCACAAGAGCTAGAAGCATTTTTGGGCCTATTCCTTTACTCTCCTGTATTTAAGTCGAATCATGAAGCCGTTATATCGCTATTTGCTAAAGATGGAATAGGTCGAAAAATTTTCCGACTATGCAAGTGCTCATTGCGATTCTATACACTCCTATTATGTCTTCGTTCTGATAATCTAGATGATAGATATGAACGAAAAAAAACAGATCCAGGTTGCATTGTAGCAGAAACTATAAACATTTTCAATAAAAATGTTCAAGAAAATTACTAAATCGGTGCTAATGCTACAATAGATGAAATGTTGGTTGCTTTTGTGGCCGTTGCAAATTTAAAATGTACATTCCTAGTAAACCGAACAAATACGGTCTAAAAATGCAATGTTTTGCGGTTTCAAAAATGCACTAGTCATTTAATACATATCTTTACTGCGGCAAAAATAAAGAGGGCCTTACATTGACAGAGGAAGAGTGAAATTACCCAATACCAACGGAAGCGTGTCTGCGATTATGCAAGCCAATTTTGAACTCCAATCGCAACATCACCACAGACAACTGGTACACTTCGATGGAACTTATAAATGTTGTTATATGTTGTTGGCATCTTGAAGAAAAATAATAAGGAAATTCCAAAAGCGTTTTCGCCTCACACAGATAGGCAATTGTGAGTTATGTCCAAAAACAAAAACAAATCTGTCATCCTCATGTCATCCATGCACCATGATAACTTTGTAGAGTGAGTCTACAAATAAACCTGAAATTGTCCTTCATTATAATATCACAAAAGGTGGTATTGATTCTGTAGACCAAATGTGTTCAGTGTCAAGCAGTCGCAGAACTCGTCGTTGGCCGATGGCTGTTATATGGGCTATTGGACATGATTGCACTAAATGCTTATATCATCCAGGAGAGTCATGAATCAGCATCGGAGATAACAAGATTGGTATTTGCTTGCAAAGATTTTGTGTGAACCCCACATGAAGGAGAGATTTGATATCCAAAGACTTCCTATGCAATTGAAGACTGACATTCGTAATATCCTTAAACTTGACGCAGATGCAGCTCCAGAAGATGAAGAAGCTCTGAAATTGGAAAGGAATGAAGGAAAAAGCAGTTCCCTGTATCTGTATTTTATTAGACATAAAAAAACCAAGACTGTGCACCTTTGTGCTACGTGGAATCTGATCATTTGCGGGACTTGTCCAAAACAAGTGTGCCTCCCATGCTTATAAAGCAGCTCACTTTGACCAATGTCTAAATTTTTAAGAAGAGTAAGTTTTCGAATTGAAGAAAAAAAATTTTTTTTTTGATTTAGTTTCTTTTGTTTTGTATTTTATAAATTTTTTTATATTACGTGTTTTTAAAAGTATAAATTTGAAATAAAAACGAATGTTCCTGCCCCTAATTTTTAAATATTACATTTGTAGTTGTTAAGTTTAAACTTTAATAAAAAATACTCTTAAAAAAATTAATACTTTTATTTTAATCATATCTGAAAACAGTCGGGTAGAATGGACCCCGACTATAGAAGCGTTCACTATTTTCACGACATCAGTTAAGGAATATGCAAAAAAAAATATTTTTTTTTAAGATCGAACATGAGACTTAAAGCAAGTTTTTACTAATGATAAAAACTGTAAACTCCAGGTAAAAACTTTGTACGGTGAATTTGTAGGTAACTTTACGTCGCACCAAAATAATAAAATAGAACTAAAAATATGTAAGTACACTTTTCAGTTCAGTTGAAACCGCCACTGTATTCAGTCGCGCTCTTACTTTACTCCATAATTTGTGAATTTTCTACTTCACTTATTCCAGTTAAATCAATCTAATAACCTAATTTCTCACTCAAAAATTGTTATCGCTGACGCGCCTTTTTTATTGTTGACCACTAGTCTGTTCATTTCGCGACAGCACGTTTAGTGCATTTTTTATTTTTTTTTCTCCGCAATTTGCTTTTTGTTCTCCTGGTCTTCGTCATGTCTTCTTGTGGATTAACCAACTGCTCCATTAACGACAATAATGCTGACTTTGTTGCCTGTAAGGGTATCTGCGGCAAAATATTCCATGCTATTTGTGTTGGCCTAAATAAAAGAAAAACTGTCTTCGTTAAGAGTCCTCTGAAAATCTGCTGTTCTTCTGTGATGATTTTATCAGTATTTCTCTCTCACATGACTCCAATGAATCCAACCATAACTCACTCGTCAGATTGATAACGGACTGATGCGGAAGACTTTTAAAAACAAATTGCGCGTTTAATTGAACTAGAAATTGCAAGAGCCAGAAATGATGAAACATACAAGCGCCACCTTGATACCGTCTTAAGTGAATTTATATCAATCGGATGCGTAATGAGTAAGAAAACATGTAATTCCGTCAACTCTCTCCGGGAAGACATCAATATTCATGCCAATCTCCATCTCGAACCTGCAAAAACCAATCACCAACTCTCAAAGCATCACGAGTCCATGCTTGACGTTATACTCTACAAAATCAATGAGCTTAATGATGAACTCACTATGAATATAACATTGTTGAATGATATTTCTTGGATTTCTGAATTTTTCAAAAAGAGGTATGGCATCACGGTCAGCCAAAGCACAATATTCGCAGCATCTCACCACAAAAACAAACGGAATTTCAAGATTAATTTACCGGCCAAATATGAATGGTTGTTTGTCAACCCATGTAACACCAGTCTCAACCTCAGAAAATTACTGGTCTCCAAATGGGCGGAACAACCAACCTATAAAAAAAATAGAAAAAAAACGAAGCAACGAAGCAAATCTCCCAGTTCCATTCCGCATCCACATCATTAGCCTGACCAAAACTGGAGCCTTAAAACCAAAATATTTCCCAATGTTTCCCCTCCCGTTTATATCCCTAAGCAAACACCTTCACGTATCTCCACAAAAGCACCAAATGCTTCTCTTCCATCCAAGCCCCAACGCGTTTCTTTTAATGTAACCACTGCCCCTGTTACTGTCACTGCTCAACTACCCAAACCCCCTCCCACGAATACTAACAACTGCTTTCCAAATTTTGACCTTACAACAGGAGCCAAATACCCAAACTTTGCCAGCTCACGTATCTTAAATCCCGCCTCTAGCCCGCCATCTCCCCCGGTTTCACGGACCCTGACCCTATTTTTGATCCCCTTTCGCCGCCTAACGTTAAATTGACCCAAAAGAATATAGACACCACGGAGTGCCATTACGCGCTCTCTATGATATGGGATAAAAAGATATACGAAAATGTACGTCTCTTTCTCGCATATCTTTACGATAAATCTGACTCTGTTTGCTTTGAGGGAAAAACCAAAATAAGTATCATGGTCTCCAGCCAAAAGGAAGGCCTCTCTACGGATAACTAGTCTCGGGAAACTCTACAAAATGTACCACGAAATATTCGACATACCTCCCCAAAAGGCTGCGGATGACCTCGCTGCTTTCTGCAGCTATGTACACTCTAAAAGAGTTTCCCACCTTCAGCGCAGCCGAGCTGACAATAACAATTTTTTTCGTTCCTAACTTGCCTTCTTTGCCTGCATCTCAACTACACTCGCCAACTCCTCCTCTTTTATTTCTCATTTTTCCATAACTCTCCATCCCATCCAACATCTTCAACTACCACCTCTTCTTACAACTTCCATAAAGCTAATTTTGGCAAAATCAATACCTATCATAGCAAATCTTCTTTTGATTTTACCAACCTATTCTTATCTAATGCTGCCTCCATTTTCTACAGTGAAATATTTAATTCCACTTCTCTCTATGCCCCCTTTTCACGGCATAAAACGCCATCTATTTCTCCTCCATGGTACAACAGAAGACCTCGTCTTAACGTAATAAAAGAAACAAATTTTGGGCAGCTTTTCTTCGCACCGATTCTTATTATGACTACTCTAACTATCTTGGAACCTACCTGCAATTCACCCAGCTCTATAACTGCCTCTATCAACGCTTTCTCGACACAGCGCAGACCGATCTTATCAATGATAATAAGACATTTTATCAATTCGTCAACTACAAAAGAAAATCAGACGGTTAAACCCCCTCTCTCTCGTTCGATAATATATCCTCGACCGACCCACATATTATTGCCAACTATTTTGCAAACTTTTTTAAACAGTAATTTGCAGACAACCTCTTCGTACCTTCCCAATTTATCCATTGGCCCCACTCTTTTTCTTAACCTTTTGATCCCACTCTTACCGAAAAAAAGTTACAAAATATCAATGATGAATTTGTACCCGGTCCCATCTGTATTTCCCAATCTTTCGCACCCACTTTCCTCCCTATTCCATCTGTCCCTCACACAAGGGGAATTCCCCCAAGTTTGGAAGACTTCTTTCGTAACCCCACAAAAAGGGATCAAAGAATGTAGTAACCAACTACCGTCCCGATGCTAAGCTTTCTCACATACCTAAAATGTTCGAAGGTTTTTTATATGAAGTTCTAAGCTTCATTGCAAGTCTCTTATATTACCCAGTCAGCATGGATTTCTAGAAGGTAGATCAACTACTACAAACTTAGTTGAATTCGTATTTTTTGCGCTTTCAGCCCTAGAAAATGGCAACGAAATTGACGTTATTGCTACAGATTTCGCTAAGGCCTTCCATAATACGAGTATATCACATCAACTGATCCTTTTCAAATTGTCTTCCCTCGGTTTGATAAAATGGATATCTTCTTATCTGGAGAAACGTTACTATAGTGTTCGCTTTAGGTCAGCCTTCTCAACCCCGTTTTTAGCCACTTCTGGTATCCCACAAGGCAGCCATCTGAGTCCCCCCTTTTTAATTTTAACTATAAATGATATTGAGAGGATTATCAAACACTGCTCCGTATCCATTTACGCCGATGAGACTAAGTTCTCCAAAACTATTTCTTCACCCCAAGACTCTATTCTCCTTCAAGGAGACCTCGATAGATTTTCCACCTGGTATCTAAAAAATTGCTTTGAGCTTAATGTCTCCAAATGCCAACCTATAACTTTGTCTCGTAAGTCCAACCTGTACTCCAGGTTCAATCCCTTCGCGACCTTGGAATTTTATACTATATAGAGTTAAATTTCCATTCGCTGATTGATGAAATAATCCTTAAAGCCAACTCATCGCTCGGTTTTATCAAACGTTGGTCTAAAGAATTTTGCAACCCTTATGTGACAAGGTTACTTTACATTACCCTTATCCGGCCCCTCCTTGAATATGCCAGCCAAGTATGGTCCCCCTTTCAGCGAATTTATATATCCCGAATCGAGAACTTTCAATGTCGTTTTTTTGGTTTGCTGTTCGGGGAGTACCCTGGACTGCACTCTGGTTCTGTGCACTGCGCTTACCCTTAAAATTCTATTTCTTTCAACACTAACCCTCGTAATTTACGCTGTTCTCGTCTCTTCTATATCCCAACCCACCGCACCTCTTATGGCTCTAACGTACCAATATCCCACATGCTCCGTAAGGTAAACTCAAACCTCCCCCTCTTTTGATTTTAACCTGAATCTCGACCAGAGGATGGCGTGAGCTTCGGATATAGTGAAGTAGGCTTAGAAAATAGGAAAATGGTGCCAATAGATAAGGAGTTGGGTTCACCAAATAGAGCGTTTGACATGACTAGGTTAGTAATACGATTTAAAAAGTTTAGGGTAGGGTTAAGTAGGAAGCAACTATGAAGGCTTCTAAGCCAAAAAACCTCAGACGACGCGATGTTTAATACCTACTTAATAAGGTATAATTTTTATGCCGTGAGTTACTATGCTGCAAAACTAGCCCCAAAACACGTCGAACGTTTCACCATCCGAAGAAGGGTCATACTCTGGATATACATTTTGTAAAACCGAGAGAAGCAACGTGGTACGTGAAAGACCTTAAGCCGTACCGGGACGGGGCTGAGGTACCCCAAGAGGACTTAAGTCGTGTACCGAAAGGACGTCCCTACGCAAAGAGGTACTGAGAGCGTATGTGCTGTTTTGGTTTTAGTAGCTGGACCAGAAGCAGAAATGTTAAGACACATTTCAGAAGAGATAAGCGTGGGGTCTGTTGCATGTAAATCACGCCCCGAAAATCCTCTACTCTCTTTGGTCCTTTTGTTGTCTTTTCACTTAACTTTTGTTATGTTGTCCCCGCTCTTTTCTTCCTGTCATTCTTTGGTTGTTACGGTACAGGTGGGATTCCTTTGGATCCAGTTCGCTCTCTCTACCTATTGCTCCAGAGATTACCAAATAGGTATCCCCGGATAGAGCCAGCCGGATGGACTGGAAACTCCGGTCTGCACCTGGATGCCTCGAGATGTCGATACTCTCAGCAATGTTGGAGAGCCCAAAGTAAATTTCGCATTGTTTGCTTCCAGCGGCAAACGATCCTCCACGACACGCTTAGCTCATATTAATCTGCAAGTAGCTTTACGCCCTTAAATTTATTGTTGGGAAAGGTTTCCTTCCTACTTTCCGGTCACAATTTTGTGTCCCCTTCACTGTCCCCCAAATGCTTCCCGGATCCAATGGTGTAATATGGACCTAAGCATCCATTCAAAAATTTATACGTTCACATTCGATTTTCTGCGAAGCTTTTGGGTAATCTGCAAAATATTGTTTTGCAAGATTATACATAATTGCAGTAAACTTTAGATTAATGAAAGATTTATGTTATGCTTTAACGTGAAATGGAGAAGAAAATAAAATTATTTTTTTTTTTAAATTTTTTTTCTAGGCTATTCTCCATTGTTGATTTTTAGAACTCCTCTTGTATGCTGCTATTGATCTATTACGTTTTTGAAACTGGTGTCATCATAATGTTCAAGAGTTAGTGCCATCTACAATATTTTCTGGACACTTCGCACCTTAAAATTTTGTGTTTTATAGCCTTGTAAGGATATCGGTTTTGCATCTTCTTCTCAATGAAGTCTTGAAGACTTTGCGTTACCCCATTCTAATATGTCGTATCTCATTATGAAGTTCACAAGGACGTAGTACGATTGCTTTTGTCTTTGAAAAGTTTAGTAGTATCCAAGTTAAATCACGGCATAAAGAGTTTGTCAGAGATTTTTTCTTCACATCATTGAAAATCAGGCCCTTTACATAGCACCAGTTTGCAGTTTTAATGAACTCGGCCTTCTTTATTTTTATACCAGTGGCAGGATATCCATGTCTGACGACTATCGCTGTATCGTCCGTGAACGCAAGCGGAATACTATTGCTGGAGATGCGCTGTGTTTCACACGCATCAACTCATTGGTGAAGATTATAACTTGCTGTAAAAATACAAGTTTCTTTTTAAAAAATAAAATAAAATGAACAAAAGTTAATTATATTCAATATGTTATAGCTTTATTAGAAAGACCGAAAGACATAAAATAAAATTAGTTATAAAATATGATTTCATTCATGCATATGAATGAATGCATAATACTGACAGGAAAGAGTTGTCAGTATTAAAATAGCATATGATTAAAAAAGAATTTATAAATTTAGACCACCTTGTAAATAGCAAGCGTCGCAGATTTGATCCTTGAGGTACTCCAAATGGGATGGTAGTTATTCACTGAAGGCATTGTTAATTTTAATTTTGGAAGTTTTTCCACTTAAATAGTTCCAAAGCTAATATACCTCTGATTATAGGTCGGCTTAATGCTTCTATCAACTTTACATTATTTAAGATGTCAAATGGTATGACAAAGACGTGACGATTTTTGTTAAGGCTTGCGTTGATGTTATTCGCAAATACATTTTTTGGAACTGGTATTGTTTAAAGTTTATTAGTCGCTTCTTCTAAACATTTGCCAGTCGATGGTAAAATTGAGATCGGCCTATAGTTTTGGACAGTATTTTTAGTGCCATCTTTATGAATTGGTCTTACTATAAATTTTTTTGGTGCAGCTGGCACATTACCTTCGTTTAGGGTCAGGTTAATAATCCTAGTGACGATTAGTAAAAATACAGCCTCTTGCATTTTAATGTCTCTCGATCGGATATTCTGGTGATTTATTTTGATCCAGTAATTTGATTATGTTGTATACCTCTTCAACTCACGTTTCCTCCATATGGATGAAGTTAGCGTTTGCTAGTTTGCACATTTGAAAGTGCTGTTAGACATTTTTTCGATGAAAAGTTCTTCGCATGTACCTCGTCCGAGTTTTGATTGTTTCTTTCCACTATTTTGTTGACTAGATTTGATGTTTTACGGTGATCTTTTCCAGCCTGATTAAATTTCTCTTTATAAAAGCTAAATTTTTGCCAGAATGAAATTCTTTAAACTTTGCTTCGGTATTTTTTGTTCTTCTGCTTCGTGTGTTGTTCTTCCCCATTCTGTAGAGTTCATCTCTCTACTTACATTTTTCGTGAATGTGGAACGTGATCCAAAAGTTTAGTTGGCATTTACTTCTTCGTTTTTCGAGATGCGGCTATTAGCCGCATAGGAGATGTTGTTCCATCTGCACTTTTCCATTTTCTCTTCAGCAAACCATATTGTACACACAGCGAATCCCACTGTGCCCAATAAGACTTCAAAGTTTGGCTCCGGGCCGATATCGCCTGTCAACTTGGTCTTTCCTCGCATTCCATCCAGGCCAATACTGCTTCGATGCCATTCTTTGCCTATTAGGATGAACGGATTTCATATGTACTGCAACCCTGTACTGGTTCAGCTTTGATAATTTGGATAGCAGCCTGATCTTTCGATTTCATATGGTTGCAGTCTTCACATTTGGTTTGGAGAGGGAGCCTCAGCATTTGAATGGAGGTTTCATTTGAGGTGTTGCACTTCAAAGTCGTAGCCCTGCAACTACTCTGAATTAACTTTTGTCCGTAGAGGTACTTATGGAAATGCAGAATTAAAGCTAAAAGCTCGCGCCGAGTTACGCAGTAGTTCCTTTCAGTTCTGGAGAGTACTTCGCTGTGATATGCGACCACTTTCTCTTGACCATTATAAACATGAGAGGTCACGGCTCCTACTCCAATAGTGCGTCTACGTGCACGATGAACGTTTCGTTCGTGTGTGGGTCTACTTAAGACTATTGCATAGCTAATACTTGATTTCCTAAAATGCGTTTTTATACTCTCGAAGCCACCTGAAATGTCTGCCTTTATCCACTAAGTTGATGCAGATCCTCTGCAATACCAGGAAAAACATTTGCGAATCTTCTGTAATATGTTCCAAAGAGCTTCTCGAAGGGCAGGTCGAGTTTCCACTGCATCGATTTTGTCAGGATTCGAATTTACTCCTTCCGCTGATATGTGACCTAGATATTTTACGGAACAAAGCACACTTTTTTTTGGGTTCGGCTTCAAATAAACGCTTCGCAGCCTCTCAAGCACTTCTTTTAGATTTTCGCGGTGCTCCTCGAATGTCTGGCCTATGGCGATAAAGTCTTCTAGATACACTATGCAGGTTATATTATCGTTCAGGGGTGGCTGGTGTGTTGCAGAGTCTAAACAGCATCACCGTAGACTGGCAAAGACCACTTCCTGTAGTGAAGACCGTTTCCTCACGATCTTTTCGATTAAACTCTACTTGCCAGTTACGCTCTTCAGGTCAGGTGGTGGAAATCATTTCGCTCAAGAAAACGTATCCAAAGTGTCATTAATTCTCGGTAGCTGTCCTTTTTGCTGACATCGTTAAGATGTCGGTAGTTTATACAAAACCTCGTGCTACGTCTTTCTACTTCACTGGAGATGCCCATGGACCCCGAAATTCTTCAATAAACCCCTCAACTCTTACCTTCGACACAATTTCAGCAATTTCTGTTTGCTTTGCCGGTGTCAATGTGGTGTTAAACAAGTTGCGTACGTCCATATTTTCCGTATACTCTGGACACTTGCAACCGGTGTTGCACTACATGTTTCCATTGTGGTTGATATACTCTCAATGATTGCACATTTTGTAGCTGTTCGCAAGCTGTAACTACTGGTACAGCCGCAATATTTTAATTAACGTGAGAAAAAGAAAACATAAACTTCGTAGTATCTAAGTACATAATTTTAATTGGTTTGTATCGTAAGATATTAATTACAAGAAAAAGTGGAGACTAAAGACGTCTTCTGTTGGCAGCAATTTTTTGTCTCCTCGCACGCCGAATTCCCACCAGCCTCTTATTCTGTACATTTTCTAGCCTTAGCTCCACTTTGAGGCGGCTCTACCTTGAAATGCTTCCAGGTTTGGCAACACTCCGCCTGGTAAGCTGGGTTATGTCGGGTCACCTTTTTCATCGCCAAACTGATTAACATCTAAGAATGCCAATTTAGCAGCTGGTAGTTTATAAATGACGGTCATCGTTTGAACTATGGCTGATCTTGTTTGCTCTGATGAACTTGTACAACTCTACCCTTTTGCCAAGTATTTCTAGGAAAGTTCTCTCTCATTAACTACTATAACAACGACACCCTCCGAAATAGGTGCTACCCCCATGTGAGATAAAGCCGAAGGCATGAAATTCCATTTAATGGCCTCACGAACATACTTGCTACGAGTAATAAGAACATCTAAACTTAATAAATTTAAAGCATCTTTAAGCTCTTGATCCACCCCTCTAAAATTAGTGGCATTATTTGACCAAATTTCAATTGATTTTTCTCTTCTTGCAAGGAACCGCTGAAGTGCTAAAATGCACTAGTAGCTGGAGAGTATGTGCAATTTCTATATGGCTTGCTCGAATTGTTAGACAAGTGAATAATACTACCCACCGTTTTTCACTATGTTTTCCTACTGTTACCAACATTGGACCAACATAATAGACCCCAACGTAAGAAAATCGTCAAGTAAAGGTCTTTAGCCGTGTTAGGGGTAGGTCAGCCATTGATTGGGCTACTGAATGTTCTCGCATTCTTACGTTCCCGACACTTATGCTGAACTCCTTACAAAACTGTCTGCAGGTTCAGAATGTATAAAGTATGACTGACGAGTCTCGTTAACTACGGTCTCGGAATAAAAGTGATGGTAGCATTCATGGATATCCTGGACTATTAATGGGGTAATATGATGCATTTTTGGTAAAATTATTTGCCTCTTGAAGTTAAACGAAATATTTTTTGACTCGATCCGGCCTCTTATTCGCATTGTTACTTCCGCATCTAAATATTGATTTAAGTTAGATTTGTTAATTAAGATTTTTTCTTATAGCTCACTAGCAATTCGTCTCAGCAAGTTGATTTCAATAAACCTCAAACTGGAATAATCTGTAGAGATACATATCAGCTCGGGTAATATATTTTGTAGATAGGATTAACTTCGCATATTACTATCTTCTTTTAAGTCAAATATTAGGAAAATAATAAACATAAGCCAATGCGCCCCACAGGTATTTCCAGGATGAAAACCGTGTGTATTCCACTAAAGATTTGAGATGAAATGTGACATGGGTGCAAACCTGAAATTAATTTTTGTTGAACTTTGGCATACTTGATGGCCACGTTTCTTTTGATTCATTAAAAATTGGGTCCGTGATCCAACGGGTTCCGGATGACAAATTAACATTTAATTTAACATTTAGTGGCATCATCTGCTGGATTTGCTTCGCGTATCTATCTCCATTCACTTTCGTCAGTTTTCCAAGATCTCTCCGACTCAAAGCACAACAAACTGTTTTCCTTTTCGATTTTCGTTTTTATTACAACAGAGAACCAACTGCAAATCGAACCAAAAGTAGCGTTTATCTATTTTAATCGAGTGAACTTTAATAACTACTTAGCGAGTCTTACGCCCAGAACAGCCGTTTCGAACACTTAGTATGAGATCCCCTTTTAACTTTAAACTAGGCCACTGCAGCATAAGCTGACATACTTGAATCTACTAAAATGTGAAGTTCAACAGAACATCCACCTTTAAAGCATAAATCCCTGAGATATGATCTCTTAAATCTGATTGACCTTACTAAAGGTCAAATCCTAACTCATTTGCGCCATAGCTGATATTGATCAGGATGTATTTTAGCATTTCACCATGTACGCTGGCCTTCAAACGTCTTCGCTGAAAATGTCCGAGACAAATTTCGTAGATTTATTAAAAAACTCAAACTCATCATCAGCAGCTTGAAATCTTGCCAACTGCATAAATACCAGAGCATTGTGTAGAAATAAAAAATGTTGTAATTTGGTGAGTTATTTATTACTAACGGACGTCTATTCGCCACACACTCTGGCTAATTACTCTCCACCTGGTAAAGTGCAGCTTCCTTTTGTTCTGCTCATTTCCTGTGGTGAGTACCGCTCATTGCAATGGTTCGTTGATCAGCCCACTAAAACGGCCAATAGCATGATAGGTCGTTGTGGTCGTCCGATAAAGGTGTCGTTGTGGGATGTCATTCGATGGTGGTGTGATATATGGTTCGAACTTTTTTTTTGTGGTGAACTGGTATCATCACTTTTCAGTTTTCAGTTTATATGCATTTTTATTACATCTAATTAATTAACACTTACAAGCTATACAAAAAAAAAACGCTTAAAAATTAGCTTAATTAACTTAAAATTATCTTATTCTAACTTACTGGCCCCATGCGGGCACTCTACGTTAAACCTAACATTTAAACTATGGCTTTCGACGTTTCTTACAGACATATTTAATTTTATTTTAACATTAATTAATACTAAAACTAAGAAAATAAATTTTAAGTAAAAACTTAGTGAATGGACATTTTTGTAATTTTTCTTATAAAACTTAAAACTAAAAGCCTACAGACTACCTAAAAATAAATCTTAATCTACTTCACCTACTTACATCTATTACATACATACATATATATATATTTACATAATATATATATATACGAAATACATAAATATATGTAGATATATATATACTTTTTTTTCAATTTTTATTTTTATTAATTTTTTTTGTATTTATATACTGTTTTTTTTCTTGAAACTAACTTAATCCTACCTAAAACTATGTAAGCCGGCCAAGGCTAATAAAATAGTCAAACGACCGACTTTGCTTCCTATGGAGCTACCTAGTACTGGAGGAATTGGATGACGAAGCTTCCTCTCCTTCAACTAGCCACCAAAATTGCAGGCACCAGTGCATTTTTTCTTGCCTTTGTTCCATTGGATATCAGAAACCAGTTTAGACGCAGCATGAATATATCATGCCCCGCCTTCAAACCGAATTGATTACCCGCAACTATTTATTTGTCCTCAACCCACTTAGTCAGGACTCTATTGATCACCTTTTCGAAAACCTTACTGATATTTGGAAGAAGACTAATCGAGCGGAGATTCACCGGATTGGAAGTATCTTTATCCCTTTTGGGGATGGGATGTACCACCGCAGTTTTCCAATGCGCTGGATAATGTGCATTGTTCATTGCAATTTTAAACAGGGTGTTATAAATGTTTACCGTTTCTAGAGGGAGATGTCGAAACACAATGTTCGGTATTTCATCGGTTCCCACTGATTTCTTACTTCTAAGCGATTCGAAGATCGTTTGGAGCTCTTCCTCCGAAATGATCGGGGGTAGTATTCTATCGTTGGTGATGACATTATTTGTCATATTCTCGTCTCTGAACTGGGTGTAACACGTGGTCTCGAATTGCCAATTCACAATCTCATTTCGAAGGTAGAAATTGTGCACAAGGACTCGATTCTGCAGATCGTGGCTCGGGCCAATGATAACATTCGCCTTGTACACTTCCTGGAAAGTCGCTCCTATAGCCTCTACCTGCTCCTACGGATCCTCGATCCCAAAGAAGTTGTCATCATCAAAAGCCTCATTTGTATCTATGCCCGCTGCTACCAGTATTTGTTAGTTGTTCGTCGTTCGGGCGATTTTAAGACATGGAAGGTTGTTCTGATTATTTCTCCGAAATATTTTATTTATTTGCGGGAACATATTCGGGTTGCTGGTGTTTACAGTCCTAATTTTATTGTTCCAATATAAACTTACAGATGCTCTGTAATTTTCTTTTATTTATGTTCGGAGGTTTTTAATCGACAACTTCAGTGTCATGATCTCCGGGTTATGTCTGTCAGTAAACTGTGAAATGGTGTCATGGTGCTAACAGCTTGCCCATCCAGACGTTGAGAGCGTCCTCGCGGTCTTCTCCGTCTGTGGATATACCATCATCCTCTTCGCCTTTGCAGTTAAGCGCATCGGCTAGTGGCTGACACCACCTCTTCATTTTGTCTGAGCTCACGATCGCAGTATACCTCTTTTGGGTGCGCTGCATTCCCGTGTTATCTTCAACTACATACCTGTCATTCGGCAGTTCTTTCGTTATAATATATGGTCCTTTGAACTTCCGTGATTCACTTGTGTTCACAGATTCTTTTTCAAATAATATTAGGTCATTTGCTTGTACTTGCTTGGTCATCTATGCCTTTCGTCGCATTTTTTCTTCTGATACGCTTGATCCTGAACGATGTTCTTCATCGCTTCCTTTCCGTCATTGCATCTGTTTCAACGACTTTACGGCCTTCTAGTTATCTGAGTAAGGGGTCTTTTGTTATGCTCCTTGGTGTGTACGCAAACAGAAGCTGGTGCGGCGTAGCCATTGTCGTTTTGCTTTTTGCGGAGCCTAAACTCCATTGAAGAGAATTCAGTTTGCTTGCCCAGTCTTGACCGCTAGAGGGGGTGCATTTTAGTATTGCTAAGGTCGTCCTATTGATTCTCTCGACTTGCCCATTGGATCCTGGCGTTCTCGTTGCAGCCCTGATGTGTCGTATGCACATTATCTCACAAAATTTCTTAAATTTCTTAGCCGTAAATGCTGTGCCTCGATAGCTTATCAATCTTTCCAAAATACACAGATATCTCCGTTAACGCATTTAAGACACGCTTAATAGTTGCTGCTTTCACTGCCTTTAGTACTACATAATTAGTAAAATTATCCACCAGTGAGAGTACGTAGTGTGTACCACCCTTTCCAGTCTGGTCGTTCGCAGATCTCCGCAGAGAATATACGTGTTTCGGATTTGCTTAGAGTGAAAAACATAGTGATACAGTTTTCGTACTAAAGATAATTGGCTGCAGTTTCCTTGTCTGACTAGGCAGCAAAGCGGTTAGCGGCGTCGTTCAGGCCGACGAATTGTAAGTAGTGGGTTCGAGTCCGTGTGTAGTCCACTTTTTTTGTATTTTTTTTTGGTATTTAAAAAAAATGTTATTTAAACCGTTACTACGTGTTAAACATCACGTGATGGATTGTGGTGAGCGGCCCGCTATGCAAATAGCGGGATCTGCTGAAAAATCTGGTGAGGCATCTAGTGGTTCAAGCCAAACAACAGTAGTGTCAGAACCAAAGACCAAAAGAAGGAGGAAGCAAAGGCAAATCCCCAACTTGGCACAACGTCCCAACCTACAAAATTCCGCTGAAAAGCTGCTGGGCGGTGTGAGGGAAGGGGCACATTCAACGTCAACGATAGCAGCAAATAATCTTACCGGGCAATTTATTGACGACGCCTTAAATGTCTCAGATGAACACCTTCGCTTCCTTGGCTCCAACCGAATCAGAAGACGAAGAGGAAGAAATTGAATCCCTAAGCAGCAGCATCAAAATGCTGCAACAAAGAGTTCTTGCTGTTAAGGAACTGCAAATGCTTA
The DNA here is from genome assembly GCA_949129095.1 of Volucella bombylans. Classification (NCBI taxonomy): domain Eukaryota; kingdom Metazoa; phylum Arthropoda; class Insecta; order Diptera; family Syrphidae; genus Volucella; species Volucella bombylans. The sequence goes on from OX422140.1 coordinate 243,325,742, forward strand.
GAAGGAGGAGGGAAGAGCAAGTACATTCCCAACAACAAAAGCAGCATCAACACCAAACAAAACCAATAACACAAGTGTTACAACAACACCAACAAAAACTGAATAAACAACAAGAGCAGCAGCAACAACAAGAGCGGCCACAACAACAGCAGCCACATCAACAGCAGCAGCAAAAACAACAACAGCTACAAAAACAGCAGCAACTTCAAAATCAACAGCGGCCACAAAAACGGCAGCAGCCACATCAGCAGCAGAAACAACAACAACAGCAATAGAAACAGAAAGAACACAGGGTTCCACCCATAAATACATTTAAGATGGAACTAAAGGAAACGATAGAACTATGTACTTGTAAGTTGGCCATAGGCAATCATTTTTATATTAAAAGACTTAGCGTAGATAGGCATGCGATCCACTGTAACACAGTTGAGCGCTACCATAAAATTAAAAGTTTATTGAAGGATTCGACGACGGAGTTTTTCTCCTACACCCCGAAGGGGGACAAGCTACAAACAATGCTGCTGAGGGGGTTAGAGCCGTCGACTGATCCGGAGGAGCTCCTTGCACTGCTTAAAGAGAAGAAGTGCGAAGGGCTCCAATTCGTGGGGGTCAAGCCTTTCACCACAGCCAGAGCCAAAAGGGAGAAGAGGCAACTGCCGATTTTCCTGGTCCAGCTAAGTCCCACCAGCAATCTGGATGGTCTAAGGAGTATTAAAGTCGTGGACTACCAGGTTGTACATTGGGAGAAACTAAAGAGGAGCGAAAACATTTTACAATGTGTTCGCTGCCAAAGGTTCGGGCACGTCGCGTCGAACTGCGAAATGCAGGCTCGATGCGTGAAGTGCGGAAAGAACCACAAGTCCGAGGAATGCGCTCTGGGTAAGGCCGGAGAGTCTGAAAAAAGCCAACTCTCTTGTGCTTTATGTAGGAACACGGGGCACACCGCAAATTATCGGGGTTGTCCCAAATTCCAGTATATCAAAAGAATAAATCTGGCCCGGCAGCAGATAGTGGAAGTGAAACGTCCACCCGTGCATTTGCAAACTCCAGCCGTTATTCCCCATTTTACCTACGCCCAAATGGCGGCAGGTAGAGGAAATACGGTACAGCAAGTGAAGGTTGCTTCTCAGGCCCCAACGCCCAGGGCACCGGAACCAGTACCTGACATGCTAGCTATCTTGCTCTCTATCCAGGGGCAGATGGCTCAGCTACAACGTCATTTGACTGAACAGACCGCGCGGGTGGATCAAGTGTACGCGTTGCTGCCTGGCCTAACGCACCTTTTGCCGTAATGGGTACGTACGTGGCAGAGCAAACCCTGAAGGTCCTTGCTGTGAATGTGAATTCACTGATAAGGTTCGAACGACGAGCCGCACTAAGTTGCTTAAAGACCAAGCCCCTGATGTGCTTTTGGTTAGCGAAACTAAGCTTACCAAAAGACACAAAATGAGGCACAGAAGATACAAAATAGTACGAAGAAACCGACCCAACTCCATTCAGGGAGGTGGCGTTGCGATATTCGTACGAAAAGGTATACGTTTTAAAAGAGTATACAGTCGTGTAGTACGTAGTGGAAAGCGGTTGTACATGGTGTCTGTCTATGCACCTAAGGCTACTCAATCCACCTTATTTATCTCAGAGCTCGAGACGCTTTTTCGATTCCTGAGGCTGGAATTGGAAGACAACTATTTTATTATCGGCGGGGATTTCAACGCCAAATATAGTGATTGGGGAAATAATACACCAAATACTAGAGGGAACCTACAATTGGTGGGGTCAGCACAGTGTAATGTATCGATTCGGGCTTAACGCGACGGATAGTCCGTCGTTTCCCAGACACGGGTCCTATTTGGATCTTCTGCTGTTCGACTCACGAATACAACTGACATCCTCTAACCAACAAACTACAAACTGTCTACGAACTTTTGTGTATGACAGTGACCATTGCGGTCTCAGCACCGAAATAACTGTTCCCAACGAAATTACGGAATTGGATGAGTTTGTTCAAAGGCATTCCTACAATTATAGTAGGGTGCGTTGGACACACTTCACCAGAACACTGACTAGAGCACTCTCCTCGAATTCGCTCTACCCACCGTAGAACAGAAATCTGTCAAAAGAGGAGATTGACAGGTATCTAAGACTTATAGACGAGACAATCAAACGAACAATGGACAAAACGATACCTCGGTACCAACACACTGACGAAGGAGACTTATTCCGCAACGCAATTATTGACGCACTGCACCGACAGAAAAGTAGACTGCTGTCGAGACTAAAAACCTTTTACAGACAGTTTACTGACAGACATAACCCGGAGATCATGACACTAAAGTCGTCGATTAAAAACCTCCAAACATTAATAAAAGAAAATTACAGAGCATCTGTAAGTTTGTATTGGAACAATAAAATTCGGGCTGTAAACACCAGCAACCCGAATATGTTCCCGCAAATAAATAAAATATTTCGGAGAAATAATCAGAACGACCTTCCATGTCTTAAAATCGCTCGAAGATCCAAATGAGGCTGTTGATGATGACAACTTCTTTGGGATCGAGGATCCGCAGGAGAAGGTAGAGGCTATAGGAGCGAATTTCCAGGAAGTGTACAAGGCGAATGTTATCATTGGCCCGAACCACGATCTGCAGAATCGAGTCCTTGTGCACAATTTCTACCTTCGAGATGAAATTGTGAATTGGCGATTCGAGAGCTCGGGTTTCACCCAGTTCAGTGACGAGAATATGGCAAATAATGTCATCACCAACGATAGGGTACTACCCCCGTTCATTTCGAAGGAAGAGCTCCAAACGATCTTCGAATCACTTAGAAGTACGAAATCAGTGGGAACCGATGAAATACCGAACATTAAGTTTCGACATCTCCCTCTAGAAGCGGTGAACATTTATACCACCTTGTTTAATAATGCAATGAATAATGCACATTATCCAGCGCATTGGAAAACTGCGGTGGTACATCCCATCCCTAAAAGGGATAAAGACACTTCCTATCCGGCGAATGTCCGCTCGATCAGTCTTCTTCCAAACATCAGTAAGGTGTTCGGGAAGGTGATCAATAGAGTCCTGACTAAGTGGGTTGAGGACAAACATATAGTTCCGGATAATCAGTTAGGTTTCAAGGCGGGGCATCATATCATTCATGCTGCGTCGAAACTGGTTTCTGATATCCAATGGAACAAAGCCAAGAACCAGTGCACTGGTGCCTGCCTGATTGACTTGGAGAAAGCCTTCGATACCGTATGGTTAGAAGGACTCTTTTTCAAGCTGGACAGGTTGGGCATTAGTAAACCACTGCTGTATATTCTTTTCGATATGCTCTCCAGTAGACAGTTCATCGTGAAGAATGGCGATGTGACTTCTGCTGGAACATTTAACATTAAAAACGGTCTGCAACAAGGTGCGGTAAATTCGCCGATCCTATTCAATATTTACACAAGTGATCTAATAGGTTCACTTCACTATGCCATAGCGTACGCTGACGACATAATCGCGTACAGATCGGGTCCAAAGATTGAGGTCATTAATACACTTTTCCAGCGTGACTTCGACAAAATTAAGCGATATTGCGATGACTGGAAGTTGACAATCAACTTTCAGAAGTCGGAAACCATTCTGTTTAGGACGCCTTTGTCTGGGGCCTCTAGGGATACCAGAAAGAATTGGCGAAACTTCTCGATCGTGGTGCAGCACGGGCAGCCACTTGCTTGTCGAAATATAGTCAGATACCTTGGGATCTGGCTAGATCAATTTCTGTATTTTAACAAACATATACTCGTAGATGTTGCTCTGGCCAGAGCCAGAAGTGCTTTTGCCCTTACAAAGAGACTGTTTTATAACAGCCAACTCGATGCGAGGGTGAAGGTAATCTGCTACATGGCCCTTATTAGGCATATGCTTGTATTTGGATGTCCCGTGTGGTTCAACGTGAGAGCAAGTTTATTGGAAAAGATTCGGGTGTTTGAGAGGGCTTGTCTTAGGACTTGTCTTCGCTTATACAGAACACCAGAGTCTGAGTACATGAAATTCTATCCCAATGAGGTCTTATATAATAGGGCGAACCTAATAAGAGTGGACAATTTTGTCATTAAGTTGACTCGAAGGCACGTTGCAAGAGCAATGACCTCATCGAACAACCTGATCTCCGGGGCTTACTACCCCAATATACACGAGAGAGTTCACTTTGACGGCTTTATTCCTCCAGAAGCGTTCCTCTATTTAGATAGCAAAGGTCTGATCCAGGACAGATTGGCGGTGCCGCTAATCTTCCACGTCGCTCGAACAGCTGCGGACAGGCGACTCAACTACGACAGAGACGTCGCACATGGCAGTGCGGAGCGTCTCCGGTTCAGTAGGGCGGTAGGGAGTCGCGACAGGAGGGATGTTTCTCAGCAGCACCAACAATTTTGGTGGCTTTTTGAAGGGAAGGATGCTTCGTCGTTGAACTCCTCCAGTGATAGTTAGCTTCACGTGAAGCAAGGTGGGCCAGCCTATTTTTTTTAGCCATGGCCGGCTTACATAGTTTTAGGTAGGTTTAAGTTAGATTTTAAGAAAAAAAAAATATAAAAACAAACAAAAAAACAAAAAATATATATATATATGCATGCATATATTTATATATTATGTATATATATATTATGTATGTATATATATGTATGTATGTATGCATTAGATGTAAGTAGGTTAAGATTTATTTTTAGGTAGATTGTAGGCTTTTAGTTTTAAGTTTTATAAAAAATTAAAAAAAGTCCAGATACTAAGTTTTTTGATTAAAATATATTTTCTTAGTTTTAGTATTAATAAACGTAAAATTAAAATAAAATTAGACTGTAAGATTCGTCGAAAGACATAGTTTAAGTGTTAGGTTTAACTTAGAGTGCCCGCATGGGGCCAGTAAGTTAGAATAAGATTATTTGTAAGTTATTTAGGCTAATTTTTAAGCATTGTTTTGTCTAGCATTTAAGAGTAATTTAAGTTGAAAAAATAAAAATGCATTTAAACTGAAAAAAAACCCTTTCCAGTCACGAAGGGCCCCTGGTGTGTGCCGTTTGGAATGGAGTGAGAACCCTTTCTGCAGTGTATAGGTCTCCTTCAGTCATTCCGCTTTTCTGTTAGCATATGCCCATTCTACTCATAATCTGATGCATCCCTTCAGAAACCACCTCATCTTCGGGAACCAGTAGGTATTTTGTATTCGCAGTAGCGTCTTTTCTCTGCAAAGAGCCCACAGTCATCATGTTGAGGGTTTGTTCACACTCCTTTAGCACCTTGAGGAATCTTTCCAATTTCGCAAGCCTTCGTCGACTGCTTTGCTCGGAATGATTATATCGTCAAGCTAGACCGCGATATCACCTCTGGGCATGCGCGCTTTGACTTGATTCAAGTACGTCTGAAATGCAGCAGGTTCATTCACTAAACCAAAAGGCATACTCGTAAACTCGAACAAACCATCTTCAGCTGCAAAGGTGGTGTATTTACGGCCTTGATCGGCGACTCTGATTTGGTGATATCCGGACGCCAGATCCAGGGATGTGAAGAATGTGTTCCCCGCAAGGGATGCAAGTACCCCTCCACTACCGGCATCGGGAGCTTCCTCTTTGTTGTTGCCGCATTTAGTGCCCTGTGGTCTATGCAGAATCGATCAGTTACGTCTTTTTTTTTTGGTTAGGACGTATTGCTGCAACAACTCATCTACTTTATCCTTGATAATACTCTTTTTCGCAAACGGCACTTGGTATGGTTGAATACAAATGGGCTTTTCGGTTTGCAGTTCGATACAGAAATCTTCACCCTTATATTCGCCTAATTCGCATTCTTTGCGAAACACTCCCTGTACTCGTTCACTAACTTTTGTAGTTTCAATTTATTCACCAGCCCCAAATCTTAAATGTCTAATTCCGTCATCCACCTCCTCCGAAACTGCCTGCTGTCCCTAGTGAATTGTACTTAGCTACTGTCAGCCGTTGATGTACACATGGATACGCAGTCACTACCCAGATCAATGAATGCTGACACCTTTCTACCATTCACTTTCACTCCCTTTTCGTACTCGCTTTTTTGTTCGCAAATTAGCAATTGGTGTGACCTATTGCTCCTACTCGGTTCGCTTGGTTGACCTCTAGTTCTTAGTGTCGGCCAGTTCCAACTAATGTGTCCCACTTTAGTGTCAGAAAGTGAAAGAGCACTTTATTGCTCCTGGGATAGGTTTTCCTGTAGTCCCTGCAGTATACGCTAACCTCGGCGCGTTTTTGCTTTCTGATCAGTATTCTTTTCTCTAAAAAAAAACCCATCCAGGGTCTTTGGCATTACACTGCGACTCCAGAGCTTCGCTGACCCTGATAGTTTCGTCGTTGTTTGTTAGTTTCTGTTTCCAGTTTTAGGATAATAATCCGGTCGCCTGCTTGAGGTTTAACTCCGGGAGCATGTCTGCGACATCTCTCATGGAATACGCATTCCTTGGATAGTACTTGTCTTCAGTTCTGTTGCTCATTGGTTCAAGTGGTGGTGTTTCTTTCAATGTTTCGTCGCGCCTGGTCTGCTCGATAGCTGATTTTGTCGTCCTCCGCCTATTCAATTACTCTAAACGTTGAACTATTTCCCGCAATTCACGCAGCTCTTGTTGCACGCTTTGTTCCTCACCTTCTGCTTCTTCCGCGAGGCCATCAGACCTCAACAGTCTTTTCAGTAGATCTGCCTTATTAACTGTTTGCTCCAGTCCTCGGGTTCAAAGCTTTTCGAGTAATTCGTCCCTCGTTAACGCTGAGAAGTCTGTTATCATCGCTTCCCTCCCTAACATGTCGCACGACCACCCTGATTGTTGACCTCCTTGCCGTATGATCTTTCCCAGTCAGGTAAGTCTCTTAGCTCCTCGTTACTTATGTTGCTGCAAGCGCGATCCCTCTTCTGAGTTGTAGAAATAAAAAACCGCTCATTGTCATGGTTCGTTGATCAAAACGGCCAATAGTGTGATGGGTCGTTGTGGTCGTCCGATGAAGGTGTGGTTGTGGGATGTCATGGGGCTTACAATTGTTTGAAATCTTTGTCACAGTAAGCTGCTTTCTCCCAAGTACCTTCATCACATTCAACGGGTTGCTCATAAAATTTCTTATTTGAAACCTTCCCTGTGCATAGATATGTATGATCTTCTTCTTCTGATATTAACTCCTTCTTCAGAATCCAAACTATCTTAAAAATCGTCCACGGAATGGTTGTGAATTATTTCGTTTGCTGCTCTGGGGTATTTTGCCGAATATTCAAGATACACAACAGGAAGTGCAGGTTGAACCAAATGTCAATAGCATACTGCACTATTATTTTGTGAAATATTTCTTTACTATCTCCACATATCGCAATTTAAGTTTTGGGAGTGATGGCAGCTTGTCTGGTAAAGATAACAGCGAAGTGTTGAGCAAAACTCCATTTACTCTCGCGGCTGCATCCCAAACATGGTTATTTGGGTTGAAGACGGGGAAAACGGGGAAAACGGGGAAAACGGGGAAAACGGGGAAAACGGCTGTATACTAAATTCTTTTACCCCTTTTGCCGTTGAAAGATAGTCGTCAATTTGCGATGGAATATTAGTTGCAAACACTGGGTTCCTTCATAACCTTTTTTCTAGGGTCAACATTATGCGTTCCGCTGCAAGTCTACTTTCCGAGAGCTCTAAGTATTCGCCTTTCCATAACAGTGGGGCTCTAAATTGATTGCCAATATGCTTAGTAAAGTTGTTCAAGAGTGTATTTGCCCTAACATCATTTTCACTTCAGAGGCGCTTAACCTGTTTTGAGCCATTGTAATGAATTGCAAAAAACCTCGCGTAAAAGCTCATGAAGCCTTCCATCAGCTTCTTCCTGGCAGTCACACATTGAAAATTTAAAAATCGTGTCTTAATAGCAGCTAATTGATCAGTGTTTCCTTCACGATGTTTTATCGAATTCGCTGTTCGAATGTGATCAATGCCAATTAATAGTCGAGGCCTAACTTGCTGATAAGATTCAATAGGTATAATTGTAAAATATGTACATATATTGGGATTTTAGTCATTCATTGATTGAGATGGTAAATCCAATGGGTCAACTGTGCGAATATTAGATATAAAATGCCGTTTTGAGCTACCGGGAGCAGGAATCTGTAGACTTACTTTTCTCGAGTTCTTTTCAGTTCTCAGGGTATTAGACGTCCACTTCAAATATAATGGCTCCGTATTTTCTCTCAATTGAAGAATGTCAGCCAATTACTCGTCCAACACAGTGACAGAAAATTATTTTTCAACTCTTCCCACTTCTACTTTAATCTCATATTTTTTTTAAATTCGTGCAGTGGTCTACCGATTTCACATGCAGCTTGAGCTATTTTGTGGAGCCAAGCACGGAATCTTGACAGATTAATACCTCTTTTGTCTAGCATGAAGAGTCCCCAGTTTAATCGAATTTGTTTCGAGAAACAGTCACTGAACTCTTTCAACAAAGAAGGGTTGTTCAGATAAGACTCCAACCCAGGAGCTTTCATGACGTCAACGACCGAGCATCATGCGTAAGGTTAAAATAATAAACGGCACATGTTCTGGGTACGTATGCTTCGATCTTACAGCATCTAGTGCTCTTCCTTTGAGACAGTTCGGTAAACGGAGAAGATTTTCAACGTAAGAGAATTTTCGTAAGATGCTATAAAAAGGGACTACTCTTCAGCGTAACCAGAAGGAGTCTGTAATTTCTTGGAAGCTATACGCCTTGTCTCTACTTTCATGTTGCTCACATTTGGTACATTATTTGGGCTACCAGGAAAGAGTGGGACTGCTTGTCCATAACTTTGCTGTTCGTGGAAAAGCCGTGGAAAAGTGGAGGGTGGCCTTGAAATTGTCATGTACTGTTGTATAAGCGTTCTTTATTTGATTTTATAATGGGTAGTGAGTTGACTCCGATAGTCTTTATGGTTTTCTATATTAATTGTTTGCAATAGTTCTATTGCAGGACCGTGCAAGGCTATTGTTAGAGCAAAACACTTTTTCAGTTGTTCGCATAGGCAGCTATTTCGAACTGCTTCTTATAAGTAGAACATAAGGTCTGGCAATAGCATGAGGGAGGCTTCACTTCTTTTCTCCTTGGACTAATTAAAGAACATTCTCGCAGTTTCTGTTTCCACTCTGTGTCGAGCTCAGCTTCGCTGGCCATTTGTTCGAATTGTTCGTCAATTTCTTCGAATGTAGAATGTTCTTTTTTTCTTCAAGATAATTCTTTTGTTGTAGAACGAGAAGGCTGTTCTTTGGTAGTCGAATTGTTTTTCAATGCTGTTCTTCTGGCCGTTTAAATTTTCTTTTATTATTTCTTTTATTCCTTCAGCTTGTTCCTTTCTTTGTCCATTTTCAACGAGAAGAGTTGCATCATCGCAGGCACATCATTACCCATACTGTTTTTCCTTATCAGCTTCTAAGAAGTATGTATCTGGATTCTGTCTCTCGTTGTTCAAAGCCTCTGAAGTCGGAGCATCATGCTAATTTTTCCTCCACCGGCGCTAAGATTTCTCTTGTTCTACAAGGATTTTCTTCTATTTTTTTTAAAGAACTTAACACTCAAAATGTCTGAGCACGTGTTAAGTTTTCAGAAAAATACGATAGAGAGAGAAAGACAGATTTTTCGGCTCACCGGTTATTTCGCTTCATGGGTGGCACCCAACATTTAAGGGGGAGACTAAATTATTAGTGTAATTGGACTTGTTGTTATATTCTAGGCAACCACTCATCTTAGTTGCCTGGAAAAAAGGATGCCTTTTGGACTCGGCTGGTACTGAACACCAAACCGTTCAATTTAGAAGCCAATACACTATTAGTTGAGCAAGGGCCACCTACAAGTTGTCAACTGCAACAGAGTTTTAGACCCATGATAAAGCTATAATTACAAAAACACTATTATTGTTTTCCTTTTTTTCCCCCTTTCCACTACTAATACCAACTTTTGTGCGGGTTAAAATGACAGATCTTGTTCCTTGCAATACAATTTTTTTATTCAATATAAGCACTATCTATAATTCAATCGCTTTTCTCAACCACTTTTACTTTTCTTTATCTTTCACTTAAACCACTTAATTACTTCTCTCAATTCAAATTTCAAATTCCACTTTACAGGACATAAAGTTCTGTCCTAGCCAGCTGTCTATACTACTTTCTATTTTGTTAGAATATTCGCTATCAGTTCTAAAAGATTTTCCATTATTCCTCCCATGGATAAGTCTTCTGTTATACAAATATAGATTACAATGTTTTCTATCAAAATAAGAGATTATTGTATAACAGTACAAATACCATGAATGTAATCGTGCTTTTGGAAGCAACAAACAGAGATTATCTCTTCATTTTTGCTTATATAAAAGTAGTACTCGTATATCTACAGTTTCAAATTTTTCTACTAGAATTTGATTTTTCAGGTGCATTGAAAGTATTAAACAAAAGCACATAACATTATAAGAATCACTTTTGTTATATAAAAAAATTTAAGAACAATTTTAAATACAAAATAAGTAAACAACAGCACATAAGAAAACATAATGTTATAATCCCTTATTGAGATCACATCTGTATACGAAGAACAGAAAACTCATCCAATAGAAGATTAATGGAAACTCTTGACAACTCTTGACAATATCAAAAGTTCCGGAAATATAGAAAGAAGTATGCAAAGCTGGCTCGTACAGAAAATTTTTGAAAAATGTCAGAGATAATAAATACCGGCATAAAACAGAGGTGAAGTCAGTTCTAAGATTAAATATGAAATTAAATATTAAAGTGGTTTAAGTAAATAATAATGTAAAGTAAAGTGGTCGCTAAAGTGATACATTTTGAATTGAATTGGATTGAATTATAAGTTGTTGTAGAAATAATTTCTGTCTTTAGAACCCGCTTAAATATTTTACATTCGTGTCAAAAGTGGGATAGGACTGATTGTGTGTAACAAAAATGGTGCTTTTGTGCTTGTGTCATGGGTCGAGAACTATTGCAGTTAACCCTCATGCAACTCAAATCTGAGTTGAATAAGAGAGACTCAGCGCCAGTGCAGTAAAAAGTGACTTGATACTCCGGCTTTAAGATGCTTTGATCAACGAGGGACATGATCAAGATACATTCTTATTTGACATTGACGATGAACTACAAATGAGTATCGACAATGTCATGGCTGCGATGCTGTTGAAAATGGACAAGAAATAGAATAGCTTCAAACAAAAAGTGGCCCAACCGAAGAAAAATCTGGTTAAACAAAGAAAAAAAACTGGTTAAGTAAAAGACAAATCTGGATGAACAAAAATTATACGAACAGGAATCAAATCTGTACGAAAAAAAGAAAGCATTCACGGTTTTAAACAAAAAGTACGAGTAGATGAACAAAAGAATATAGTAACATTGAAGCGAAAGAACAGTCTTCAGGACTGTTTAATTTCAATTTCATGGAAGTCTTTTGTAGCGAGTGGAAAGGAAAAATGTCTTTAAGAGGGGTCCGGTGCATAAATCTTGATTGCATAAAACTAACAGTTACTGTTTGCGAATAGCTACAGTTTGCATAAAAACTCGCTTGTCCGGAAAAGCTTTCGATTACGTTTTTTTGCTAGCTGACATATGTATGTGACGTGTGCTGCATGGGTACAGATTTCATGAAAGAACATGGACTACTAATGGACTTTGGGGCACAAACCCTAAAATACGTAAATATGGAGATAGCAATGACATACGGAAACGCCAACTATCTCTATTAAAAGTCGTCACCTGCTGAAAGCAGGTCCTAGAGCGACCAAAGCTCAATTGTTTGAACAAAATTTGAAAGTGCTCCTGGCTGCCACCGAGTCTATTTGATGGAACCAGAAATTAAGAGAGACTTTATTGTGGGACATACCTTATTGGAACCAAAGAACAACATGGTTCCTGTAAGGATTTTAAATACAAAGTTATTCAGGGTGAAGGTTAAACAGTGAGAGATAGTTAGAAAATGTGCACATATTGATTCTATGTCGACCACAATGGAAACGGGTCTTGCAACTCCGGTCGCAAGAGTCCAGAGTATGAAAATCAATAACAAAATCCTCAGCCTCTGTGATCTGAAGAAAAATTAATCGGTGAGTGCGCTGATATATATTGATGAATCGCAGAGTAAAGCTGGCAATCCGATGGAAACTATGTACCAAGTCAAAGCACGATTTCCGAGCTCCAATGAATGAGATCTGGTGTGGCTGTATAATTCTCTCCGTAAGATGCAACGGGGTTCTGAAGGTGTACAAGGTGATGACATACATCAACGACTTTGTCTACCAAATCCACTGTAGGAATCGAAGAAAAATATTGGTGGTCCCTGTCGATAGAACGATGGATAACGAAATCATTCCCGACAAAAAACTATATGGATAATAAATACCGGCGTAAAACTGTGCTGAAACCAGTTCTAAAATTAAATTCGAAAAGGGAAACAGTAGTAGTGATAAAGTGATATAAGTAAAGGATAAACTAAAGTAAAGTGGTTCATTAAAGTGATAAGTATTTGGTTTAGATTGGATTGAATTATTAATTTTTTGTTATATTGTGATTTTGAATAAACCGGTTGTGTTAAAAGAAATGAAGTTCTATCTGTTAAACTCACATAACCATTTTACAATAATAAAAGAAATGTGTAATAATGAAATGTTAAACAACAATTATAACTACAGTTACAAATATATGAGCGCACATAGTACAATAAAAAAGAGCTGTTATTTATATTTGTTGGAAAGGAAAATTAAGCAAGAAATTTAATTTATTCTGAAAGATGTTTTACTATTGTGAATTCATACTCAATTGTTTCACTATTCTTACATAATATTAAATTGAATAATTAAATTTTCAGATATTTTGACATATTTATTTGAAGAATGGGGTACACCGCCGATGTTAGTCGTTATAGTTATATATATACCGTTAATTCAAAATTGAATTTGAAACATTAATAAACAGATTTTCGATGATTACAACTTAGATTTTTGTAATAAGAAGTGAATAAATAACGGGAAAAAATAAAACCAAGTTTATAAGCGTAACTAAAATTCTGCATGCAATTGGCTTGCCAAATAAACACTTTTCTGTTACTGATGCTTTCTTGATAAAATTTTTACTTTATGACCATCTACTGCCTCTTTCATTTAACACTTAACGTATCCCCACAGAAAATAGTTAACCGGAGTTATATCGCACGAACGAGGCGGCCAATCGACTGGCCCATGTCTTGAGACAACACGCTCACCATACTTACTCTTCAATAAATCGATTGTAGCGTGTGCTGTGTGGCTTGTGGCACCATCCTGTTGAAACAGCATGTCGTCCAAGTCCATATCTTCCAATTTGGGCCAAAAATAATCGGTGATCATGACGCGATAACGCTGACCATTCACAGTAACGTGACGATCGTTATCGTTGACAAAAAATATGGCCCAATTACGCCGCCGGCATGCAAACCGCACCAAAGAGTTATTTTTTGTGGATGAAGTGGTGATTCATTAAGCACATGTGGATTTTCGCCCAACCAATAACGCATATTTTGTTCATTGACGAACCCATTGAGCCAAAAATGAGCTTCAGCACTGAAGATGATTTTGCGATGAAATTCATCATCTTGGCGCACCTTCTCCAGAACCCAATCGGAGAACGTACATCGCTTCAAATGGTCCATCGGCTTCAATTCTTGAGTCAGCTTGACCTTGTATGGGTGTAAACCAAGATCCTTACGCAAAATACGCCATAATGTGGTCCAATTCTTGAGAACGCTGTGGAATTGACTGATTCGTGATACGGACCCCTGAACGGCAGCGATATTTTCTACACTTCGATCAACCCGATGTCTCACCGACACGGCAACATCACACAACGAATACGTAGACTCAAATTTTCGCACTAAACTTGTTATTGTCTGTCTACTAGGGCGAGAACTATGAACGAAAATTTGAGTTAACGCTCTTAAAGTCGCAGTCACCGACTCCGAATTTCGGTAGAAAATTTTTATAATTTGCAGACGTTGCTCATTCGTATACTTTACCACGATGAAAATTTTGAGTTTACTGAATAAATTGACAGTGACAGTTTGATGATTAGTGAAAGAGTTCGTTCACAAATTGAATTCAAAGTTGTCAAGTCCCTATTAGAAAACGCTTTATCTGCATCGAATGCTTACGTCATGAGTTTGAGCAATCAAACTTAAAAGACTTAAGCCGACTCAAGCGTCGTGTAAAAAATTATCACCTTCAGAGGGATATCAAGAACTTTATTCGCCGTGTTCTACAAATAAGTGAAGATTTACCAAGCTTACCTGGTGTAGAAAGGGTTGAAATACGAAAAACATGCTCCAGTTTTGAACCAAAAAAGAAACGCAAAACAGTTTCATGTGCAAAAAAACAATTTGCTTAGAGTGTGTGACCAAAATTTGCGATAGCTGCTGCGAAAAATTGTGAATGTTGATGTGTTGCAATTTTGTTGATGTTTTTTCTTTATGTTCGATTTTTTAGCCACGGAATTCGCGACATCTCTGAGCGAATAGTTGTAGTCGGTGATAAGGTAGTTTATCTACACATCGGTGTTACCTTATCGATAAGACAAAACTAGGATTGTGTAACAGCGGGGGTAGACAAGAGAGGGGTGTATGCAAATTGTTTTCCCGCGCGAATCCAAAGCAAAACCACTTAAGAAACAATTTGCGAAAAACAAAAAAAAAACGTTCTTATCGTAAGACTTTGGAAGAGAGTCATGTGATTTCATTTTGTGCGGGATCTGATTTTTCTTTTTGAAGTGGCAGTCGATAGTGCGCAGTGTGGGTCAAAGGCTGTACCCACAGCTTCAGTTTTGTTTGTTAGTTGTTGTCAGTCTGTAAAGATTTGATTTTTTTTTTAATCTTTATAAAAAGTAATTTTGGCTGCATGGCGTGTTAGCATGCACATAAAATCTGGATTTATTGTACAAATGGGAAAAGTTCTTTAATGGTGAATCCCCTAATTCCTCGCTAAGGAAAAGAAAAAAAGATATAATAGAAAAAAACCTTTTTAAGAGAACATCAAGAACACAAAATTTTAAACATTGATGAAGCAATCGATGTGCGTTTCAAAAAGAAAAAAGCTTAATCGGCTTCTAATATTATAAAACAAAAATATATAAAAAAAACCCAAAAGTGCGTAACCCCCTAGTGTACTTTTTTAACTAGCCTCACCCTTACGGGGGTCCCAGCGAACTTATGTGAATATCGGCCTAGGATGAGAAAGTAACTGCTCCTTATCTGGAGTAGGAGCTGATCGAGCCTACTTTGTCCAAAGGTATTCTTACAACTACAGTAGGACTCGACGGACACGCTTCTCAGCAACCTTGACAAGAGCACTCTCCTCGAACACGCTCCACTCACCGTCCAATAGGAATTTGTCAAACGAGGAGATGGACAATTACCTAAAACAAATGGACGAGACAATTAAACAAACTATGGACGCCACAATAGCGCGGTGTCGACGTACGACTAACGGAGATCTGTTCCGCAATCCTACTATTGATGCACTACACCGACAGTAAAGTAGACTTCTGTCAAGACTTAAAAACTTGTACAGACAGTTAACTGACGGATAAGACCCGGAGATTAGGACACTGAAGTGGTCAATTAAAAATCTTCAAACGTTAATAAAGAGAATTACAGTATTTCTGTAAGTTCATATTGGAACAACAAAGTTCGGGCTGTAAGCACCAGCAACCCGAATATGTTTCCGCAAATAAATAAACTATTTCGGAGAAAAAAAAATCAAAACGACTTTCAGTGGCTTAAAAGAGCCCGGACAACAGACAACGAACGGTTACTGACAATAGCAGGTATTGATCCAAATGAAGCCGCTGACGATAACGACTTCTTTGTGATCGAGGATCCACAGGAGAAGGTTGAGGCCATAGGGGCGACTTTCCAGGAAGTATACAAGGCCACTGATATCATTGGCCTTAATTACGACCTGGACAGTCGCGTCTTGGGGCACAACTCCTACATTCGAAATGAAGTAGAGAATTGGCGAACCGGGGGCTCTGGCTTCACGCGGCTTAGCGACGAAAATATGGCAAATAATGTCATTACCAGAGAGGGTGACCTACCCCCGTTCATTTCGAGGGAAGAACTCCGTGAGATCTTCGACACAATCAGGGTTAAGAAATCAGTGGGGACCGATGGTATTCCGAACATCGTGCTTCCACATCTTTCTCTAGAAGCGGTGGACATTTACACCACCTGGTTTAATAATGCAATGAATAATGCACATTATCCAGCGCATTGGAAAACGGCGGTGGTTCAACCTATCCCAAAAAAGGAAAGGATATATCCAATCCGGCGAATCTCCGGTCGATAAGTCTCCTTCCGAATATCAGTAAGGTTTTTGAAAAAGTAATCAACAGAGCTCTGACTAGGTGGGTTGAGGACAAACATATAGTTCCGGATAATCAATTCGGTTTTAAGGCGGGACATGATATCTCACATGCCGCGTCTAAACAGGTATCCGATATCCAATGGAATAAATGCAAAAGCCAATGTACTGGTGCCTGCCTTGTTGACTTGGAGAAGGCCTTCGACACCGTATGGTTAGAGGGTCTTTTCTATAGGTTGACTAGGCTGCGGATCAGCAAACCGCTCTTGTACATTTTTTTTAATATGCTAACCAACAGACAGTTCATCGTGAAAAATGGTGGAGTGACTTCTGTTGGAATATTTCAAATTAAAAATGGTCTGCAGCAGGGCGCGATCAATTCGCCGATCCTATTCAACATTTATACAAGCGACTTAATAGGTTCACTTCCCCATACTATTGCGTACGCAGACGATTTGATAGCGTACAGAACAGGTCCAAAAATCGAGGTCATTAATACTCTCTTACAGCGTGACTTCGACAAGATAAGACGATTTTGCGATGGGTGGAAGTTGAAAATCAGCTTTCAGAATTCGGAAACCATTCTCTTTAGGACGCCGTTGTCTGGAGCTTCTAGGGATAGCAAAAAAAATTGGCGTAAGTTCTCAATGTATGAGCAAGCGTAATGGAAAAGATTCGGGTGTTTGAGAGGGCTTTGCCTTCGCTTATACAGAACACCAGAGTCGGAGTACAAACAATTTTGTCGTAATGAGGTCCTTTACAATATTGCGAACCTAATACGAGTGGACAACTTCGTAATTAAGTTGACTCGAAGGCAAATTGCAAAAGCAATGACCTCGACGAATAACCTGATATCTGGGGCTTTCCACCCCAATTACCTTTGCCACGAAAGTGTGCGCTCTGACGGCTTCGTTACACCGGAAGCATTCCTCTACTTTGATCAGATAGGGTTGATCCAGGATAGATCAGCGGTCCCGTTAATCTTCTATGTCGCTGGGACAGCTGGGGACAGGCGACTCAACTACAACAGAGACGTCGCATATGGCAGTGTGGATTGTCTCAGATTCAGTAGGGCGGTGGGGAATCGCGATAAGAGGGATGTCGTTTGGCAGCACCAGCATTTCTGTTGGTTGAATGCTGGAGAAGATGTCTCGTCGTCTTTTCCGTCAATTACGGTCCAGCCTCACTAATGAGGCAGAGCTGACCAATCCATTTGCTTGTAAATAGCGATGGCCAGTTTATATAGGTTTAGGTTAGCATCTAAGAAATATATACATATATTGGTATATACAAAGGTATATACCAATGTATGAATAAATTGAAAGTGACAGTTTGACAATTAGTGAAAGAGTTCGTTCACAAATTAAATTCAAAGTTGTCAAGTCCCTATTGGAAAACGCTTTATCTGCATCGAATGCGTACGTTATGAGTTTGAGCAATCAAACTTTAAAGACTTAAAGCCGACTCAAGTTTATGAAAAAAATTGCGGAACAGCTTACAAAGCCGCACTTAGAGCGTCGTGTAAAAAATTATCACCTTCAGAGGGATATCAAGAACTTTATTCGCCGTGTTCTAAAAATAAGTGGAGATTTACCAAGCTTACCTGGTGTAGAAAGGCTTGAAATACGAAAAACATGCTCCAGTTTTGATCCAAAAAGAAATGCAAAACAGTTTCATGTGCAAAAAACCAATTTGCTTAGAGTGTGTGAGCAAAATTTGCGGTAGCTGCTGCGAAAAATTGTGAATGTTGATGGGTTGCAATTTTGTTGATGTTTTTTCTTTATATTCGATTTTTTATTTTTATTTTATTCTTTTTTTTCTTAGTTTATAAGAATTAATACCCAGATTCGAAATTTTAAGTTCCTTTTTCAACAGATCTCATTGTATGATCGTAGTCATTTTTTGCGCTAAAAGTACTAATATGTGATGTTTTTAAGAAAATTACAAAATGTTACTTTAATGTACATATGTTGTGGGAAACGACGTGACAAACATTCCTTTGTATCCAACAGATCAAAACGCATTTTAAAATTTTTCTAGGACGGAATTCCGTGGCGACATCTCTGAGCGAATGGTAGTAATCGGTGATAAGGTAGTTTATCTACACATCGGTGTTACCTTATCGATAAGATAAAACTAGGATTGTGTAACGGCGTGGGCAGACAAGAGAGGGGTGTATGCAAATTGTTTTCCGCGCGAATCCAAAGCAAAACCACTTAAGAAACAATTTGCGAAAAACAAAAAAAAAAACGTTTTTATAGTAAGACTTTGGAAGAGAGTCATGTGATTTCATTTTGTTCGGGATCTGATTTTTCTTTTTGAAGTGCCAGTCGATAGTGCGCAGTGTGGGTAAGAGGTTGTACCCACAGCTTCAGTTTTGTTTTGTTAGTCGTTGTCAGTCTGTAAAGATTTGATTTTTTTTTTAATCTTTATAAAATTGGATTTATTGTACAAATGGGAAAAGTTCTTTAATGGTGAATCCCCTAATTCCTCGCTAAGGAAAAGATAAAAAGATATAATACGAGTAGCAAAAACACATTTATAAGAGAACATCAAGATCACAAAATTTTAAACATTGATGAAGCAATCGATGTGCGTTTCAAAAAGAAAAAAGCTTAATCGGCTTCTAATATTATAAAACAAAAATATATAAAAAAAAACCCACAAGTGCGTGTACTTTTGTAACTAGCCACACCTTACGGGAGTCCCAGCGAACTCATGTGAATATCGGCCTAGGATGAGAAAGTAACTGCTCCTTATCTGGAGTAGGCACTAATGGAGCGTACTTTGGACACAGTCAAATCGCCATCGTCTACGCCCACTGTTGCAGAAATCAACCAATTCGTCGACAAAATCCTCACCATCTTTTCGGTTCAAGTCAACATTAAGTAGAACAGGCTAAGTATTTAATCATTGTAACGCTCATTATATACATAACACATAATTTTTCCCTAACATTAAAACAAATGAAAAAAAAGATGCATGGTAACGTACACAACGAACCTATAATTATTATTCAAGGACATTCCGATGGAGGAATTGCGCGCAAGTTCACCACATCGAAGATCACGTTAAAGCGGTAAGTGTTATTTTTTTTTATATTTCTTTATAATGCATGTATTGCACCTGTTAGAATCAAATTTATGATTTATATATATATGAGCGATTTAGTGAATAATTTTAATTTTTTGTTGAATTATATTCTTGTAATAAATAAATACTGTGATAACCACTTAAATGTGACCAGCGACATCTAGATTCACAGAGCAGAAAATGCCGATACTCGAAGACCAGAAGATTTCGATACTTGAATAACACAGTCTCGACTGGAGAGTGGAATCGAATTTTCTAGCAAATTGGAAATTGTATGGGACGCTGGATGGCGAGGATTGTTCTCGAAGTATGTCATTCGAGTATAAATACCAGCATCCCCAAGGTATGCAAGTTAGTTCTAAAGTGAAATTTGAAGTGTTAATTAGGAGAAGTGATTAAGTGGTTTAAGTAAAAGATAAGAAAAGTGTAAGCGGTTGGGAAATTGGATTGTACTGAGAAAAACAATTAAATAGTGAATTGTAACTGTACTGAATAAAGGGATTTGTATTGAAAAGAATAAGTTCTATCATTTTTACCCACACAAACATTTTACATTGGTGTCAGAAGTGGGATAGGACTTATTGTGTGTGTAAAAAAAAAAAAAAACAAAAAAAAAACAGTGTTTTCTGACTATTTGAAAAAGCTAGAATGGGTCGAAAACTATTGCAGTTGACCCTCGTCCAACTCAAATCCGAGTTGAACAAGAAAAGCCTCAGCGCCAGTGGAGGAAAAAGTGACCTGGTGCTCCGATTTCAGGAGGCTTTGAACAACGAGGGACATTATCCTGATGCATACTCCTTTGATGCTGACGAAGATGAACAGACAAGTACCGGCAGTGATATGGCTGCGATGATGCAACTCCTCTTGTTAAAAATGGACGAACAGAAGAACAGTCTCGACCAACAAAAGAAAAATCTGGATAGCCTCGAACAAAAGCTGGATGAACAAAAGAAAAATCTAGACGAGCAGAAGAGCAGCATTGAACAAAAATTCAACGAACAAACCAACAATCTGCACGGTCTTCAACAGAAAATGGATGAACAAAAGAATAATCTGGAAGAACAAAAGAACATTCTCCAGCAAAAATTCGAAGAAATCGATGACAAATTTGAAAGAATAGAGAAGAACGTTGATGACAAATTTGATAGAATAGAGAAGAACGTTGATGACAAATTTGATACAATAGAGAAGAATGTTGGCGAAAAATTCGAAGAAATGGACAGCAAAGTTCAGCAACTGGCAAAAGAGCTCGACACAGTGCGAAAACAGAAACTGCGAGAATGTTCTTTAAGCGGTCCAAGGAGAAAAGATTTGAAGCCTCGCTCATTCGATGGCCAGACCTCATGATCTACTTATAAGAAGCAGTTTGAAATGGATGCTTGTGAAAACGACTGGGACAATGAGGAAAAGTGCTTTGCCCTAACAATGGCCTTGCACGGTCCTGCAGCAGAATTGTTGCAAACAATAGACATCGAAAAGCATAAAGATTATGTGACGTTAGTACAGGCTATCGAGAAACGGTTTGGGGATAGCCACATGCAGGAGGTCTACAAGGTCCAATTGCAAAGCCGAACGCAGCAACGAGGAGAAACACTTCAACAGCTCCAAGCAGACGTGAGTAAACCGGCACATCTGTCATACCCCACCGCAGGCCAGGAAATTATCGACGAAATGGCAAAAGATGCATTTATCAGGGGAATTGCAGATTCGAGGCTACAGCAGTCGGCAGTAAGGATGGCCGGTAAAAGAACCCTTGCTGAAGCACATGCCTTCGCTCTGGCGATGGAAGCAGCCAATCAGGCTTCCAGGGGAACACATTTCGTCAGGGAAGTAGCATCTGTCGAATGCTCCTGCACAAGAATTAGTGCCGAGGAACGAGATACTCGACGGGATAGACGAATAATGCGCTGCTGGAATTGCAATAAAATAGGACACCTTCAAAGGCAGTGTAAAGAACCGGTGCGACGAAAATACTACCCTCACTGTGGTGACAAGCAAATAGAGGAAGAAACGCGCAGAAACAGCTATCAAGAAGCCGGTCAACCTTTCCGAAGCCATCAGTCGGGAAATGCTTAAGCACCAACTTCGCGGGGCAGAAGTTGGTAGCAGGAGTCGACGGCCCCAGGACCATCATCCAAGTCTTGGTTGCATAACACCAGCAGTTGCAGCTTGCGAGCAGCTACAAGAGCAACGATTAAGATATATGGTGAAGTCCGCATAAAAATCCAGCTGGCCGGAATAACATTCTCTGACGCGTTTCTGGTGGCTGACATACATATGTGACGAGTGTATCATTGGTACAGACTTCAGGAGAGAACATGGACTAATATTAGACTTGGGGGCACAAACTCTGAAATACCGAAATATGGAGATACCAATGATATACGGAAACGCCAATACCTCAGTCTCAAATGTCGTCATCTGCAGCAATCAGAGTCTTGAGCGGAAGCAATTTTGTGGGCAAAAGTGGAAGGTGGTCCTGGTAGCCATCGATTCTATTTGATTGAGCCAGAAAATAGAAGAGACTCCAGGGTGGGAAAGACCTCAGTGGAGTCAAAGAACAACATGGTTCCTGTAAGGATTCTAAATCCAAAGACATTCAGTGTAAAGGTGAAAAAGGGGGAGATGGTGGAAAATGCGTACCTGTTGAGGCTATATCGACCACAACGAAAACAAAGGGTGCAACACCGGTCGCAACAGTTCAGAGCATACAAATCAAGAACAAAATTCTCAGTCTCGGTAATCTGGATGAAGATCAGCGAATCCTGGCAGAAAAACTAATCGGTGAGTACACTGATATATTTTCTACACAAGGCCGAGAATATGGACGTACGCATATTGCTCAATACCACATTGACACCGGAGACGCCCGACCACCCTGCAATGCGTCTTCCATTGGCAAAGTAAACAGAAGTTGCCGAAATGATGTCGAAAATGAAAGCTGAGGGGCTGATTGAAGAATCGCAAAGTCCGTGGGCATCTCCAGTGGTCCTCGTGAAGAAGAAAGATGGCAGCACGAGGTTCTGTGTTGACTACCGACGTCTCAACGATGTCACTAAAAAGGACAGCTACCCACTTCCGAGAATCGATGACACTTTGGATATGCTTTCTGGAGCGAAATGGTTTTGAACTCTTGACTTAAATAGCGTTTACTGGCAGGTAGATATAAAATTTGGCAGTTTGCAGTGATGCCGTTTGGACTGTGCAACGCTCTGGTCACCTTCGAGCGACTAATGGAACGAACATTGCAAGGACTTGCGTCCAAAACCTGCCTAGTGCATCTAGAAGACTTAATCGTCATAGGCAAGACGTTCGAGGAGCACCGCGAAAATCTAAAAGCAGTGTTTGAGAGGCTGCGAAGTGCTCATCTAAAGCTCAACCCAGAAAAGTGTACCTTGTTCCGTCTGGAAGTAGAATACCTGGGTCACATTATATCAGCAAAAGGGGTTAGGACGGATCCTGACAAAATCGAAGCCGTGAAAAGTTGGCCTGCTCCAAAAGATAAAAACCAACTGAGAAGCTTCTTGGGACTCGCCACGTATTACAGAAGGTTCGTAAAGGATTTGGTGGCATTGCGAAGAACCTGCATCAACTTACAGAAAAAGGCCGACAGTTCAGGTGGTCTGGAGAATGCGAAAAAGCATTTCAAGAACTGAAGCGACAGCTGTGCAAAGCCCCCATCTTGGGTTACCCCACGCCCGGAAAAATGTTCATCGTGGACGCAGACGCTAGCAATGTTGGGGTCGGAGCTGTGATCTCCCAAGTTCATGACGGTCAAGAGAAAGTGGTCGCATATTACAGCAAAGTACTCTCCAGACCTGAACGGAACTACTGTGTAACCCGGCGCGAGCTTCTGGCTTTAATTCTGGCTACGAAGCATTTCCATAAGTACCTCTACAGACAAAAGTTCATTCTCCGGACAGACCACGCAGCTCTGAAATGGCTACTCCAATTTAAGAACCCTGAAGGCCAAGTTACAAGATGGATCGAGGAGTTGCAGGGCTACGACTTTGAAGTGCAACACCGCAAGGGAACACCCCACTCAAATGCTGATGCTCTCTCTCGTCGACCATGCGGAGTAAAATGCGAACATTGCAATCGTAAAGAAGCAAAAGAACAGGCAGCTATCCAAATGATCAGGACTGAGCCAATAGAGGGTTGGAGTATAGACGAAATCCGTTCCTCCCAACAGCAGACAATGACATCGAACCAATATTGGCCTGGAAAGAACACGAGGAAAGACCAAGCTGGCAGCAGATATCAGATCGGAGCCAAACTCTGAAGGCATACTGGGCACAGTGGGACTCGCTTTGTGTGCAAGATGGATTGCTGAAGAGAAAATGGGAAAGTGCATATGGGACAACATCTCGTATGCAGTTAATCGTGTCACGGTTCAGAGTCAGCCAAGTACTCCATTAAATACATGATGGAATCTCAGGAGGCCATTTGGGAATAAACAAGACGCTGGAAAAGGTAAGGGAACGTTTCTATTGGCTAAGCG
The DNA here is from genome assembly GCA_949129095.1 of Volucella bombylans. NCBI lineage: Eukaryota > Metazoa > Arthropoda > Insecta > Diptera > Syrphidae > Volucella > Volucella bombylans. Next base: position 243,349,727 of record OX422140.1, read on the forward strand.
CTAAACAAGATGTCGTGAATTGGTGCAAAAAGTGCATAAGGTGTGCGGCAACTAAAGGTCCAAAAGTAAAGCTACATAGACAAATGCAGCAATACAATGTCGGAGCACCATTCGAACGAATAACCATCGACATCGCTGGGCCGTTTCCCGAAACCTTTAATGGTAACCGATACACCCTGGTGGTCACGGATTACTTCAGTAAGTGGCCGGATGTGTTTACCATCCCAAATCAAGAGGCTAAGACCGTAGCTGAACAGATAGTCAACAACTGGGTTGAGCAGATTTGGGGTCCCAATGGAGTTACATTCTGATCAAGAGCGAAACTTTTAATCAAAAGTCTTCCAAGATGTGTGCCAATATTTGGGAATAAGGAAGAAAAGGATAACGCCCCTATACCCTCAATCTGATGGAATGGTCGAGCGATTCAATCGTACCTTGAATGAGCATCTATCTAAGATCGTCAGCCAACGGTATTGGGATCGACACATACCCCTCTTCTTAATGGCCTACCGAAACGCGGTCCATAGTTCAACAAGGCACTCACCATCCGAGGTCTTAATTAGTCAAACAGTTCGGTTGTCAAGTGAAGCAAAACACCTACGGAGCCCAAAGAGGTGAACGAGTACGTGAATGACTTACGCAGCAGAATTCGTAAATTGCATGAAGACACCAGAGAAAAGATGAAGCTAGCAAGCAGCCGCATGAAAACTAGGTACGATATCAAGGCAAAATCTTCCGGTTTCAACGAAGGAGATCTGGTCTAGTTGTATAATCCTCAGCGTAAGAAAGGTAAATCACCAAAATTGCAACAGGACTGCGAAGGTCCATACAAGGTGATAACCCGCATTAATGACGTTGTCTACCGGATCCAGCGTGGGGATCGAGGAAAATTGAAGGTGACCCATTTGGATATAATGTGTCATTTCAACGGAATGATGAATGACGAAGTTTTTCGGGACGAACAACTGTAGGGAGGGAGCAGTGTGATAACCACTTAAATGTGAGCTGCGACATCTACACGTGTACCCACACAAACATTTTACAATATGTTAATCGTGCCAGAGTCAATAATTTCATCATATTGAATAATAAATACTCGTAGCTTAGATGCAAAAAGTTAAGTTTTGTTATTGGATTGTGAGAAAAATCAAAAAGATTCCAAAGTTTTATTCAATATATATAGGGGATGGTTAATTAAATTGTTTTTGTTTTAAAGAGAAAGCAGTGTGAAACTTAAGATCGGTTTATACTTATAATAGATTCGTTATTTAACGAATTTATTTATTTAACGGTTATGAAGAAAGTGCGGTATCATGAAGTATGTATGTAGGAAGAATAGGAGGAAATATGTACAATGATATTAATTTGAGTTGAGTATGTTTCTTCATTTTGTAATAAACTTGAAGTGAAATATCCAACGCATTGTCTTTTTGAATGCCCTTTTTCTTCTTTCGATTTCCGTTTGGCGTTTTTACTATGCGGACTATGATTATCTAAGTGATTCCTTGTGTGGGTATGGCCGCGAACAGTTTCTTGAGTACCTGATGAGCATGTAGTGGATACAACTCTATTTGAGTTAGGGGCTTATATCAATAGCGACCTTAGAACAACAAGGTTCTAACTGACATTTTTTTGGAAATTGATGTTTGTATTATACTCGTATCATAGTAAACTGGGATTGCTCTTTCGATTGCCGGTATCCAAATTAGTCTATCTCTTTCTGTTTCTGAGATATTTTATAAAACATAGTTCTAACTACATATTTTTGCATTAAGATTTAGTTCGCAAGGTTCTAACAGTCAGATAGAACTTTGCGTTCCAAACGAAATTTAGCAATAATGCACATAGAATTTATTATAGTAAAAGTTATGTAGATAGAAATTTATTGCTTAAAATTATTCCGTTATTATTTTTCAAATAGAACCATGTGCATTCTCTGAGAAATATTTAGTTGGCTCTTGATTTTTAAACAGGAAGGTTCTTTGTTTCTATTTTATGTTGAAAAATATTTTATTAATTAAAAAATGTTTATATTGATTAAGTTTTTATGATATTAAATTGAATAAATAATAAATAATTTATTTGAAACATAAAAATTTAATTAGGAAATGGAATCACAAAATACGTCAATTTACGAAGGCGATATTATTGTCATAACTGAGGATTATGTTATAGTACCTGCATCCGAAGATAATAATAATGGCGATAAGAACACTGAAATAATATTGAAAGAAGTAGAGTCTGTGTCAAATAAAACGCGTAAACGCAAGATTAATGGAAAAACTGGAAATGAAATACTCGACAAAGACAATGTCAAACTGGAGAAAGTTACATCAGTTCTCGAGCACAAATGGTATCTGCGAAACAAATAATTTCCAAAAAGAACTGTCTTAACAACTGCAAATTTAAATGTGAGCTAAATATAACAAAAAGTGAAAGGCATGAATTTTTCAAAACATTCTATTCAATGAACCAACTAGAAAAAGCTAATTACGTCTTAAGAACTACTACTACTACTATTGAGACAATTCGTAAAACTAAGAAATCCGGTGATTCTCGGCGGAACTATTCCTTTAGTTATTACGTTGACCTACTTGGAAACCTTATACAGGTATGCAAACCTTATTGGCTAGGAACGTTTGCTATTTCACAAAAGCCGGTTTATGATGCACACAACAGAAAAAATATTGTGACTGGAGTTATTAACAAGACAGATTCAAAATCTATAAAATGAATTCCAGAAGCAAAAGTCTCAGAAGTCAAAGCTCATATCTCCTCTTTCGCAACAGTAGAGTCTCACTACTGTCGTGCGAATACATCAAAGCATTACCTTGATTTAAACTTGAGCATTACTACAATGTATAAATTATACATAGAACAAGTCGAAACTCCTGTAAAGGAAAGTTTTTACAGGCATGTATTTAACACCAACTTTAATTTGGATTTCCATAGTCCCAAATGCGATAGATGCGGAAAATGTGAAACTTTTTCGGTAGCAGAGAAAGAAAAAATGATTACTGAAGAAATGATTAAAGAACGCGAAAACCATATTAATCTGAAAATAATTGAGAGAACTGAAAACTTTGGATAAGAAATCTGGAATTCCTATACTAACTTCCGACCTCGAAAATGTTTTGACTTGACCACGATCGGAAATTGGACCGTTATTTTACCATTTTACATACAATTTTACTGCACATTTTTCAACAACAAAAAAAGTTTACTGTGCAATATGGACAGATTGTACAGGTGGGAGAAGTGGGAGAAGTGGTAATGATATTGCATCTGCCTTATATACAATATTAGAGAAAGTGTGTGAGGTTAACAATATTTCCCAATTAATAACTTGGAGTGATTCTTGTGTTCTTCAGAACAAAAATTCTATTATGGCTTTGGTAATGCAGTATTTTTTAAAAACTCATCCTGACGTAGAGAGCATTTTAATGAAGTACTCTTTACCAGGCCATTCAGCATTACAAGAAGTTGACAACACTCATAGTCAAATCGAAAAACATTTATGCGTCAATGAATATAACCATGTTGTTCTAGGGTCGCGCAAAAGCAAGTGACGTATAAGCCAAGGTCGTATTATCTAATCTGGATAAACTGGATAGTGCTGGGGTGGGTCCACACATAGGAGAGGCGCTGACATCTTGGTTTCTCCACCTCACTAAGAAGTGCTAGGAAGAACAGGATTTTGAGATTTTTCAGGATTCATACCATAAATTAATTGAATGAACAGCTTTCAATGGCATGTAACGAGTAACGCCGTCCGTAGGCATAGTGGCAAGTACCCCCTATCCCCCAAATCCGATCTAAGCCGTAAGTCTTAGGGTAGTGTTAGCGGGATGAGTTGTTCTTTCTAGAGGAACCTACACATCTGTGATCGTGAGAGCTCAGATGTAGGCGACCTCAATTAGAGGTCTTGAAATTTCAAGCGGTATGTCAGGTAGCTTTAGAAGTTCCTTTACAATGTTATTTTAGTCTTTAAAATAGAGTTTAAAGGTATTAACAACAATATTATTGATTATTTTTATTTAATACCGGAAATTACCAAATAGAAGCAAATAGGTGGTTAAGGGTTAGATCGCTTGTGGTACTACTCATAACGTACTCTGAAAAGACTTATTGTAATCTCGACTGCTATTTTGAGCACAAACTACAAGTTGCCTTCAATGACGCAATAAGATAAACTTATAATATTCGAAGATATAACCATGTGTCCGATCTATCTAGAATCTTATGGGTATGCACGATTCAACAGTATATTAAGACCAGAAATTTCATATTTTTATTTAACATAACATAATTAAGACTAAATCTCCACTATATATGTTTTACAATATTCAATTTCCTCAGATTTCATAACGTTTAATATTATCTTACCAAGATATAATTACCCAACTCCCCTCGTATGTTTTCTATTCACGCGATTAAACTATAGAACTCACAGCCCTTGGCTTTAAAGATTATATCAAACTCTGCTAGGTGTAAAGACGCAATTTTTCAACATTTTTCCCATGTTCCCATTTAAATGATTTTTGTATTTCCTGAGTTTCAGTATCACTACTGAAAATAATTTAAAACAAATTGTTATATAAATATATAAATCAGTAATTTATTTCATGTGAAATGTTATTGTAGGCTTAGGTTTCCTTTTTTTTATCATGTACCTAAATCAACTGCAAAATTTCAAATTTCTATAAATAATTTCTACGTACAATAAAGGACTTTGTCTTAATGTATTATTGTACATTTGGGAAAATAAAAATAAATATTGAAATATTGAAGAAAAAAAAAAGTATTACTTCTAATAATCTTCATGTAGGTTGCAAATTCGTTGACGCGAGGTTCGTATGTAAGCGACTGAAAAATTCAGACAGGTTTGTGGATTGAGTCCACATTTCTTTTATTGTAGAGGCGTTTTAGATATTAATGAATATTGAGGTGAGAAAACGCATGCTAGTAATGCATATTGTGATAATCTGTGGTGTAGTAAAGTTAATTAGTCTAAGTTTGTTTCTATGGTCTTATTGTCTAATATATTTTCTGAACAATACTGATGTACATCTAAGACTCTGTTTCACATGAGTCTTAGATCTTCGCTAGTTGTTTGGGTGCGTATGAAATATTCGATATCAAAATGTTCTATGCACAAATCCGAACGTTATTCGAAGCTTTTGGTTGTCTCCAATCTGAAAGGCCATTGCGCAAGGCAGGCCGGATACTCCGGAGCCAGTAACTTCGTTTTGGGATCTTATTCAAAAACCTATTCTAATCACGAAAAATCCGTATCGACCTGAGCTCTAAATATGTTGGGGTAGCTCATATAAGGAATTTAACATGCTGAATGGTGACGTCACCGTTAATTCTGTTTCAGAAATATATTTTCAGTACTAGTCTCTGGAATTCAAACTCTTAAGGGTGCGGAATGAAAACAGCAAGACCAGTTAACATTTTAACCCGATACTCATTTACAAGCTAATGTTCTTTTCCCCACAGCTTCGGAAGTGGAGACGATATATATGCTTATTCACTCTATTGCGTAATGAGAAAGGAAAAGAAAGTCATTAATCAGCTTGATTTGAAAATGATAACAATCGTCAACTATTGCTTTCAGTGTTGGAGTCACTAGTTTTGTGCACAGCCACAGTGATGGAGTCGTTGGATACGTTGGTTCAATTCAGTGCACTTCAGTGTAATGTTCCTTATGGAAATTAATTCAAAGAAATACATAATATTCCATTGATAAAACACACAATCTTCGTTAAGTTTAATTATAAAACCGCTCCGAAACCCAAATTTGAATTGAATATATTAAGCATATCAGCTCTTTTTGGATATATGGTAATTTCTCCAAATTATTTACTTATAGTTTATAGCTTTTATGTAGACAGTTGTAAAGTTGCGAGTTCTGGACAGTTACTCGAACCAGACAGACGTGTTTTTCTTGTTCTCCCTTTAATTAATTTTCGTCAAATTGCACATTCCGGTTCTTAACCCGAGTGCTTGAATTCTTTAATTTTTTTTGTGCAATTTTTTCAGTGCAAAGCCCCTAATTATATAAAATTGCAACCAAAAATAATAATAAAAAAAATAAAAACAATAGTTCGACCTAATATTTATACCCTCATAGACCTACACAGCTAATTTAAACATGTCTTTCGGAATTGCCAATAGTGTAATCGATGACTGCAGTGCTGACTGGGTAGCTTGCAAGGGCATCTGTGGGAAACCCTTCAAGTCGTTTGTGTCAGGTTAAACACAAGAAATACGGTGTTTATCAAGGAATTCTCTGATAACCTCCTTTTCTTCTGTGATGAGTGTAAGTGTATCTCACTCTCGCATGTTCTTTTGGCAATAAAATGCCTAAGCGATTCCAATGACTCCTACCAAGACGCACTCGCGAAAAAGATCACGGACAAAATTTCGGTTATCGAAAGCAGTGTTAAAAGTGTTGAAGAGTTACGGAACTCAGTGCAGACCTCAGCCGAACTAATAAAATCCAAAGTAAAGCATATGGATAAACAAATTGGTGGTCTAATCGAGTTAGATTCCGGGAGATCCAGGAATGAAGAAACGCCCTTACGTCACCTAGATAAAGTGTTAAGTGACATCAAAGCCATCTGTTGTACGCAAGTTATATCCAACCAAAAAACTTGCGAGTTGATAAGCTCTCTGCGTGACGACATTGACATTCATTTCCAGTCCTCGTCACGCAAACAACCATTTCCTAAACAATCTGATCCTATGCTCGAAGTTATCTTCGACAAAGTGAACGATGTCAGTGATGAACTTACTGCGACTCGATCCCTCGTATGTGATATTGAACATCACATCGCAACAATAAACAGCAAAATCGTTGACACACCAATCTTCCCGCAGCCTTACTAGAATGTTCCCTATAATACATCGCTAATGGCTGAAATAATGGAACCTGAAATGGATTCACGCTCACCCCCACATACAAGTCATCTGCGGACGGTTCAACCTACTGATTCCTGCGAAGTTTCTTCCAACTTGACAATAAAGAACACATCTATGTCAACACCTTCCGCTGCCCCACGGAAACTTATCAATCACTTCAACTCAACTTGGACACCTTCCGAATGGCAGCGTAGACTTGGTAAGCTTGCTTCGAAAAATCAATTGGTCACTAGCCTTCTTATCAAAGGCCCCCACCAAACGCTGATGCTGATTGGATCTCGAATTTCTTCGTAAAGAAATATGGCATCACCATTAGCCACTGCAATTTACTTCCAACATCTCACCACAGAAGTAAGCGCAGCTTCAAGCTCAATATTCCGGCCAAATACGAATGGCTATTCCATAATCCAGCCAGCAACAATTTCAATTTTGTTAAGATGCGTGTCTGCAAATGGTTGGAAAATACGACCAAGAAGCAGGATAAAGTCAAGAAGTCCGTCTTACATAAAACATCTATCAAGTTAGCAAATAAATCCAATTTGCCAAGACCCACCTCCTCTTCTCAAAACAGACCCAGCTCCAACTGGAACTTTAAAACTAAAATGTTTCCTAATTTTAAGCCTCCCACCCATACTTCAACTCCCTCTATTCCACCCCAAACTAAGCCCCGACGTCAACGTGTCTCTTTTGACTTAACACCTACAACTCAAACTCCCAGCAATCAACCGCTAACACACACGCCTTTCCTAATAATACTGTCACTGCTCAACCACCCACACCTCCTCCCATGGATAATAACAACTGTTTTCCCAATTCCGACCTTACAACAGGAGCCAAATACCCAAACTTCATGAGCTCGCATAATTTAAATCCCGGTTCCAGCTCGCCTTCTCCCTTAGTTTCATGGGCCCAAGTCCCTATTTTTGATCCCCTTTCGTCGCCTAACGTTAAATTAACCCAAAAGAATATAGACACCACAGAATGTCGTTACGCTCTCTCTAGGCTAAGGAATAAAAAGATATACGACAATATACGTCTCTTTCTCGCATATCTTTACGACAAATCCGACTCTGTTTGCTTTGAGGGAAAACCCAAAATAAGTGTCATGGTCTCCATCCAACAGGAAGGCCTTCCTACCGATATAACTAGTCTCAAAAAGCTTTACAAAAGGTACCACGAAATCTTCGACACACCTCCTCAAAAGCTTGAGGATGACCTCGCTGCTTTCCGCAACTATGTACACTCTAAAAGAATTTCCCACCTTCAGCGCAGCCGAGCTGACCACGACAAATTTTTTCGTTCCTAATTTGCCTTCTTTGCCTGCATCTAATCTGCACTCCCCTACTCCTCCACGCAACAAACTACCTCTCACATTTTACTACCAAAACGTAAGAGGCTTGCGCCTTAAAACTCGTGCTAAATCACTCGTCTAAATCACACGGTCTCTTTTTCGACATCTATGCTCTTACAGAAACGAATTTGATCCTCGACATAAAGAGCCTGGAGCTATTTCGATCTTCTTATAATGTTTTCCGAGATGACGATCACTCTCTCCCTACGTTTAATGATCCTGCCATCCCTAAAGTTGATTCTCCATTAAGAGGTTTCCTACTTGCCATTCACAATAACCTCAACTCTTCTCTCATCGCTATCTCTTCTTCTGTTAAACTTGTCTTTGCTTCAATTAAAATAACACTTCCCAGCAGGTCCCGTTATGTGTTGCTACATTCTCCCAGCTCAACCTATTGAATCCTACATCCTTGCTATTAAAGCAATTGACCAACTAATTGACCTAAGTGATTTCATCGACGATATCCTTATCTTTGGTGACTTTAATCTACCCTAATTATTTTCACTAGCGATCCTATTAACTACACAGTAGCGTTGTGTCCCTTTATCCTATCAACTGTCGACAACTTTCACCCGCCTCTTCTTCTCTCATTTTTCCATAACTCTCCATCCCAGCCCAGTTGTTCAACTACCAATTCTTCTTACAACTTCCATAAAGCTAATTATCGCAAAATCAATACCTATCTTAGCAAATGTTCTTTTGATTTTACCAACCTATCCATATCTGATGCTATCTCCATTTTCTACAGTGAATTCACCCAGCTCTATAACTGCCTCTATCAGCGTTTTCTCGACACAGCGCAGACCAACCTTATCAACGATCCCACAACATTTTATCAATTCGTCAACTACAAAAGAAAATCAGATGGTTATCCCCCCTCTCTCTCTCGTTCGATAATATATCATCGACCGATCCACATATTATTGCCAACTATTTTGCAAACTTTTTTAAACAGTCATTTGCAGACAACCTCTTTGTACCCAACTCCATCTATTTCAAGTACCTTCCCAATTTCGAATGATATAAAATTCAGATCTTTCTTCCTCACTTGATCACCCAGTGCAAAAAATGTCAACCATTTAATCGTAATCCAGGTCTCTCGATAACCAAGATGTGTTAAATGTGTAAATGTGTAAACTGCAACGGAGAGTATCCTGCAAATTACCGTGGCTATGAGGCAGCACAAGAACTTCAAAATATTAGAAACTTAGAACGAAATAAGTTACATACCCAAAATCAGGCTGTGAAAATACCAGACTATGTAAAAATTTTCAAAAGTGATGCTACTGCCATAAATGAGCTACTGCCAAAACTTATAATTTAATTTAATTTTGGTGGGGCGAAAGCCCCCATTTATTCGGCTTAATACAAGCTATAACTTAAAAATTAAACTTAAACTAAAACTTAAAGCTAAGGTTGGTTGGAGTGGTGAAGGAGAACGGATTGATGGTAGGAAGTGGTGCGGTGGAAGTCAAAGACGGTAGGGTTTGAGTTGATTTGACGTAGCATACGGGAGATTGGTTCGTTCGCTCCATAGGAGGTGTGATGGGTTGGTAGATAGAAGAGTCAAGGGGTACGTAGATTATGAGGGTTAGTGTTGAGGAAAATGGAGTTCTGAAGGGACGCGCATTCAACGTGTCCTGAAAGGAGTCGATGAATGAAGGGAAAGTCTGCTGCATCTCTGCGATCTTCAAGGGTGTTTAAGTTGATAAGGTTGAGACGGTTTTGACAGGGGGGCAGATTAAAGGGATCGTCCCAGGGCATACCTCGAAGAGCAAATCGAAGAAAACGGCGCTGAATGCTTTCGATTCTCGAGATGTGAACACGATGATATGGGGACCATACTTGACTGGTGTGCCCTAGGAGGGGGCGAACAAAGGTAATATTTAATTTAATTTAGTGAAGGCTGACGCCCCCATTTATTTCGCTTAATACAAGCTTAAAGTAAATTAAAAACGAAGACTTACAAACTAATAAGAGTTAGGGGTTAGGAAGTAAGGGAGTGGTGGAGGAGATCAGATTTAAGACGAGAAGTGCTCAGATTAAAATCAAAAAGGGGGAGGTTTTAGTTGACCTTACGGAGCATGCGGGAGATTGGTTCGTTAGAGCCATAAGAGGTGCGGTGGATTCGGTTATAGAAGAGACGATGGCAGCGTAAATTACGAGCATTATTGTTGAAGGAAATAGAATTGTAAAGGGAAGCGCAGTCCACAGAACCGGAGACTAGTCGATGAATGAAGAGAATGTCAGCTACGTCTCTGCGTTTCTCTAGGGTATTCAGGTTAAGAAGTTTGAGGCGGTCGCGATAGGGAGGTAAGATAAATGGGTCACTCCAGGGTAGTCCACGAAGAGCAAACCGAAGAAAACGACGTTGATTGTTCTCGATTCGGGATATATGAATACGCTGAAAGGGGGACCATACTTGGCTGGCATATTGAAGGAGGGGCCGGACAAGGGTAATGTAAAGTGACCTTGTCACATAAGGGTTGCAAAATTCTTTAGACCAACGTTTGATAAAACCGAGCGATGAGTTGGCTTTAAGGATTATCTCATCAATATGCGAACGGAAGTTTAAATCTCTATCGTATAAAAATCAAGGTCGCGAAGGGATTGAACCTGGGGTACGGGTTGGTCATGCAGAAAGTAAAGCCGAGAGGGGGATTGATTGGACTTACGAGACAAAGTCATAGATGACGAATTCAACTAAGTTTGTAGTAGTTAATCTACCTTTTAGAAAACCGTGCTGACTGGGTGATATAAGTGACTTGCACTGAAAGCTTAGAACTTTATATAAAAAACTTTCGAACATTTTAGGTATGTGAGAAAGCTTAGCAATGGGACGGTAGTTGGTTACTTCATTCTTTGATCCCTTTTTGTGAACAGGGGTTATGAAAGAGGTCTTCCAAACTTGGGGGAATTCCCCATGTGTAAGGGACAGATGAAAGAGGGAGGAAAGTGGGTGCGAAAGATTGGAGGCACACTTTTTGAGAAACATTGCTGGGAGCCCATCTGGACCGGATACAAATTCATCATTGAGATTTTGTAACTTTTCTTCGATAAGGGTGGGATCAAAAGTTTGAGATAGAGAGGGGCTAATGGAGAAATTGGGAAGGTACTTGAAATAGATGGAGTTGGGTACAAAGAGGTTGTCTGCAAATGACTGTTTAAAAAAGTTTGCAAAATAGTTGGCAATAATATGTGGATCGGTCGATGATATATTATCGAACGAGAGAGAGGGGGGATAACCGTCTGATTTTCTTTTGTAGTTGACGAATTGATAAAATGTTGTGGGATCGTTGATAAGGTTGCTCTGCGCTGTGTAGAGAAAGCGCTGATAGAGGCAGTTATAGAGCTGGGTGAATTTCAGGTAAGTTCCAAGATAGTTAGAGTAGTCATAATATAGAGGGATCTGGTCACGTATGGGTTGGTCAATTCTTTGGACCACCGTTTTACAAAACTTAGTGCAGAGTGACTTTGAGGATTATATCATCCATATGTAAACGGAAGTTGAGCTCGCTATCACACAAAATGCCGAGGTCGCGAAGAGATTGTACGGAAGAGATAGGTTGGTTATGGAGAAGATAGAGTCAGGGAGGCGATTGTTTCCGCTTATGTAAGAAGGTGATGTATTGGCATTTGGCGATGTTAAGTTCCATATCGAATTTTTGAGGGACCATATCGAGTTTTTGTTTTTGTTTTTGTTTTTGTTTTTGTTTTTGTTTTTGTTTTTGTTTTTGTTTTTGTTTTTGTTTTTGTTTTTGTTTTTGTTTTTGTTTTTGTTTTTGTTTTTGTTTTTGTTTTTGTTTTTGTTTTTGTTTTTGTTTTTGTTTTTGTTTTTGTTTTTGTTTTTGTTTTTGTTTTTGTTTTTGTTTTTGTTTTTGTTTTTGTTTTTGTTTTTGTTTTTGTTTTTGTTTTTGTTTTTGTTTTTGTTTTTGTTTTTGTTTTTGTTTTTGTTTTTGTTTTTGTTTTTGTTTTTGTTTTTGTTTTTGTTTTTGTTTTTGTTTTGTTTTCGTTTTCGTTTTGTTTTTGTTTTGTTTTTGTTTTGTTTTGTTTTTGTTTTTGTTTTGTTTTTGTTTTGTTTTTGTTTTGTTTTTGTTTTTGTTTTTGTTTTGTTATTGTTTTTGTTTTGGGGTCAAAACTGGCACAGTTGAGTTTGAGGAATCGGCAGACAAAACTAGGTCGACGAACAACGACGGTAGATATACTGAGTATACGGGGCTTTGAAAAAAAGTGGAAAATAATAACTGAACTCGGTATACGGGAGAAAAAGAAAAACACGTCCGCATAACTTGTCAATTGCAATCAATCAGTAGCAAAGGAATGGTCACCTACGTCTACATGAAAAGTAAATTAAAAAAAATAATAAAGAAAACCCTAGCGAAGCTGGAAACGTTAATGGCGTACTCAGCGATTTTGAACAAGAAATTGGATAAACAAAATGAAACAAATGTAAAAATCTTCAATCACTTAAAGAAAATAGAAACTACCATAATAAATGGATATAAAGAATACAAAAAATAAAACACTAAGACTGGCCATTTGGAATGCAAATGGACTAACAAATCGCAGACTTGAAATCGAACTTTTTTTCGGTTAAAAAAAAATTGGTTTCTTATGATTTTACAAAGCCACTTTACTAAATATTCTTACATTAAAATCCAAGGTTATTCATGCTGCCAAGCCATCCACCCCGCTGACTAAAGAAGCATAAATAAGCATCAAAGAAAGCATAAAGCACCACGAGAGCATACAAGTAGAAAAAGAATATATGCAAGTGGTAACAATTTCTACTGAATTACAAAAAATGAAGGAGTGTCATCTATTGTCCACCACGCTATGAACTCAAACAGAAGGAATATCTGGAGTTCCTCCAAACGTTACGTAAAAACTTTGGAGGTGGAGGTGATTACAATTCGAAAAATACGTTCTGGGGTTCCAGACTAACAACCACAAAAAGTAGAGAGCTTCTCACAGCTGTACAAGAATTCAAATGCGAATTCCACTCTGGTAATCAACCAACTCACTGGAGAGTTTATAACAACAAGATTCCTGATATCGTAGACTTCTTTATTACCAAAGGTATATCCGAAAACTGTGCAACAATCCTTCGATAGATTTTGACACCAAGGACTTCTTAGCATACTCCAAAGATTTCTACCAAAAGAGTTTTATCTAATTTTAAAGTCATACTTAACTGATAGACCCATTCGTGTGAAGTAGGAAAATAAATATTCTACGCTACGCAGAATAAGAGGCGGAGTCCCCAAGAGTAGTGTGTGCGGCACGGCCTTGTATCTATTGTTCACGAACGACCTCTCAACTCCAACAAATGCTAAAATAGCTATGTTTGCTGGCTATTTTATCGACCGGAAGGAACTCCACAGAGTTTACCTCAAAGTTGCAAAACGCCACAAACGAAGTTCTAGAGTTGACAAAGAAGTGGCGTATAAAATTAAACGAATCTAAGTCGACACACATTAATTTTACTAACAAATTAATTAATAATTCACCTCTCCACATAAATTCTAATGAGGTTCCATATGCAAATACAGCTAAATATCTAGGTATGGCGCTAGATGCTAAGTTAACATGGAAGGAGCTTATTAAGAAAAAAAGAGAAGAGTTGAACATAAAGTACAAAACCATGTATTGGCTTATTGGTAACAAATCGGAGCTATCCATACGAAATAAGCTGATTATTTACCTTCAAATGCTAAAACCAGTATGGACATATCGAATCCAGCTCTGGGGCTATGTCGAGCAAATGAACTTAAAAGTTATACAAAGGTTTCAAAATAAGGTCCTAAGATTCATCGTAAATGCACCATGGTACATACGTAACGAAAAAATCCACAGGAACCTGAAGCTTAAATAAGTATCCGAGGAAGTAACCAAATTGCAAAAAGACATCATCAACGACTACACTAAGAGGAAAACCGTGAAATCCAAAGCCTAGTGAACTTATCGAGATCCTGACAACTACACAGAACATTAGCAGTGGACCTCGCGGTTAGTTCATGAAGACAGTACTACATGGATGCACATACAGATCCATACGTATAAAACCAAGGGCAACACCACAGGGGTCTACCCTCTTTTCAACCAAACTATGTACTTGTGATAACCAATACAAAAAAAAGAAAAACTCTATTCTGTGACAGTACTGATTTGTTCTCCGTGGTTGGTAAAATGATTCGGGGAATTGCGAAGCACATTTGTGGATGAATGGAATGCGGTCGTAGAAGCGCATATGCTCTAAAATAGGTTTATATTCGCTTAAACTCAAACGAAGATTATTTACGTTAACTCCTTCCTTCACTTGATCGCTTTAATTCAGACGAAGTTCTTTCGGCCTTTCAAAAGTTAATATTTCTTCATAGGTTTTGGAACCGAATTACTTAGTGTAAAGTGGTACTACACTAGTTATTTCCAATTCTAACTGTATATTGGATAACATACATATGTTCCATTTAGGCCAATCACATTTTTATTAACTTCAATTGTTCCAGTATATTGGTTGAGCATAATTGTTCCAGGAAAGCCTTCTTCTTTGTCGGAACGTGACGACTGCCAGTTTCAATGTAGTTTGAGGATTGACCGCTGAGTAAATAGGGAATGTAGATACTTTCGATTAGATTTCGTTCGACCTCGCAAAATGTTCTTACAATTTTTTTTTTTCAATACAATTTAATTTTGTTCAATAACCGACAGATGAACTGCCATAAAACGTCAAATAGTAGATACGAGTATATCTGTGCTACCAAATCTTTTATGAGAATTCACGATATATCAATAGCGGATTTGCTTATTTGATTATTTTACGATATTCTGTTAAATAAGCAACTCCCATAGCAAAAACTGCTAGTAGCATTTTACTACGCTGGAATTCACTACCCCAGCGTGACAGTTTTTCATGTATCTTTCTTTTTCTCCTTTTTATAGATTTCCTTTCTTTTCCTTTTATCGACCATATTTATCCATAAATATAAATGACTTTTTGTTATATGCATAATACGAGTATATATGTTAATTTCGAATTATTTTTCTTGTGTCCTAAAATATTGTTCTAGTACTCTAAAATCAAATTTTCTTGAGGTACACCATACGCAAATAAATTGAAATTGAGAAAAATATAAAAATAAGAATACCATCTATGTTCACAATTTCTTCCCTCATTAGATCAAGCTTTTTTTTTAATTGAATTAAAGGCACCGTTGTGATTGTCATACATATTTATAGCATTTGTAATTTAGTTAATTTTTTTTATTATTTTTTAACGCACCACATATTTTTGTTTTCAACATTATACAGTCGTCATGGTCACTATTATGTGTTTCCGGTAAGATTTATTGATCACTTTTCAATCTTTCTTAGTTTCAAGCTATCAAGTAGTGATAATATTTTAGCGACTTCATGGAAAACGTAGAATGGCTAGTGGTAATTTGCGTTTTAACTTCATATTCTAAATCAGTGATGTTTTTTTCATGGCACTCTAAATTTATTTCGTGGATTCTTTTTAGTGACCCATTCTGAATTTGGGATGTTCCGATTGTCAGCGGTATGATTTTTGAATTTAAATATTTTGTACTTCTGCATGGCTGAAGACGCATGCTACTTAAGAGAGAAAAAACAAGGAAGAATTAAGTTTTAATATTGCTTTCATGAACGATTCTACCTGATTCGGTATTTACTATGGAGTTTTCTTGTGAAGATTTTCTTCTTGTTTTTTTCACAGATAGTTCTTCAATATTGCTTAATCTAGTTTTTCCCAATTCTTCTGGGCCGAAGTTTACAGTTCTGTTAAAAAATAGATCAATCGGTTTCTTTTGAGTTGTAGGCTGAAAGGTTTGATTGTATTCATTTACTGCTCCCTCTAGTGGTGACAAACGAACTAAAGGTCTCGGATTAAAATGGAGTCACTGTTGCCAACCCTAGCAAACATGTAAAGGACAACCACCTTCGGATTTGCACGTGGCACAGAGTGGCCACGATCCTAAAGTTGGCAAAATTCAAACTACAACTAAATAATGCAATGCTATGTGGATTCGATATATGAATTAACTAGCTACCCAAAACCGATTTTGAAAGTGCGATTGAGACTTGTTACAATGAAGTGACGAGTGCAAGCTACAATAAATTTCTAAAAAGCGAGAGAAAAAAGTTTGCACATACCATATTTGCACTGTTCCATGTCAGCCGTTGATTTGACTATGTTTTATCTATTATATAAAATGCGAAATGTTTTTTTATTTATTTTAGGATCGGGCAGCTCTGACATTTTTTTATCAAGGATGTTGCTATTTGAAAAAATTAGTGAGTTCGGTGAGCTAAAACTGAGTGATCGTGTTTTGTTTTTAAGGGATTATGTACAAGGAAGATCAAACTGCCCAAGTTTACAGCCTATGAGCTGTATGAAAAATTATCTCATTTTGTATCTGATTTTAAAACAAGGTGGGCAAGCTCCTACAGAATGAAAGACAGATTTTTGGCCTTAAATTCTACATGGCTAAAGACCAAATTATTTCCAAATTATTCCAAATAATAAAAAAAAAATTGTAGAGAGACCTAAATTGAACTTCAGTGAGTCTTCTGCCAGATAACAACGCTTGAAGACCGAAGCTCTGCGGCCTAAGTATTTGACTGCTGAATTGTGTTACGCAGCACAGTTGAGCCTGCGCTTGTCAGGTAATGTCGTTTCATCAAAACTAGCGAAAAGTGTTAGCAGTCCACTTGTCAGCAGTGCAATGAACGAAAAAGTAGTCGGTAAGCGTTAATCCATTGAAAGTGTTCAGCTTTCACCGCAAGAAGCGTTGGTAAAGTTTGTATATGTTTGATGCTGAATTTACATTGCATTGTAAAGATAAAGAGAGATTTCCTTCGTATAAAGTAATTCAGCGTGCTAAAGACGATTACTACCCTGATAAGACATGTATTTCGATCACTGACACATCGGCAGAGGTTAACCTCCAAGCACTGCTGAATCATACAATTTTACGTCTAACGCAAGTGCAACATGAAGTTGTTCAAAGTCAAAGAAGTTTACAACATTTAGCTTTGATAACTAAATGGGATTTCGATGGTTCATATGGTCATTCAGAATTCAAGCGATTAGCGACGCAAGTATTTTTTTGTCTTCATTAGTTTCTTTGAGACAGGGTGACCCTGAAGAACCAATGCAGCAACAACTTGTACTTTGGAACAATAACAGATCATCATCACAAAGATATTGTCGTCCGAAATTTGCTCGTGAAACAGTTGACCTTGCAAGGAGAGAAAGACATCACATCATGAGTCAAATAATGAATTTAGTACTAACAATAATTAAAGATACGAGTACATTTAAGACTCAACTGGGGTTGGTGGGGTCTGGTCAAACCTAAGCCCGGCTTTAGGAGTAACAATGACGAAAATATGGCTAGATGGTTCTTTGGGAATGGCGAAATATCAAGCAAGATAACTAATATCGATATAGTTCGAATGATTTCGAGCTATATTAAAAACGATGGCCAGTGGATATACCATAAAAATAAACCATGTACCATAAACCAATAGCGCAATTAAGTGAAGCAGCCCAAGAAGCCAACAATAAAATTCTCAAAAGGTACAGAGAAAATTTTTCACGAACATTTTCCAAATTAACGAGGACATAATTCATCGGTTTTTAATTTCTTCGGATCCTCTATCACAAGTATGAACCAACCCAAAAGACGAAAGCCCAATTTTGATGTACATAGATATTGAGCAATTATTAGAAGCTCCCAATATTAATGTTTTCCATTTATCGTCGTCACCTGTAGAACTCGGTGCATGCATTTATTTATTTTTTTATATATTATTTTGTAATGCTTAACGTACAGTTGTTTGCCTTAAATTTTTTTTTTCCTCAAAAATATAAAATCCCTTTAAATCGCAATATTTGTTCTGACTTAGTTTTTACTGGATTAGTAGTGTATAGAGTATTTTTTTTAAAGAACTCGCAATTTCCAAGCAGCTGAAAAATAAAATATAAAGAAAGAGAAATGAGCAAAAGTTAAGTTAACTTGAAAAAAATATGTGGCCGAAAACAGGAATCCGAACAAAAAAGTTTAAAAACGTTATAACCAATACCCGTTAGAAGTCCTTGATACCCCCGATAAAGTTTTTCGTTTGTCCTTACTCAAAGCATCATCTCCCAACATAAACACTAAACAAATAATTTTTGTCAACTTTTCATATGATCGCCCGCACTGTGCGTGGAATAATCGGAAACTTAACAGGACACGTGATGAACAAAATTGTTACAAGAAAAATAAACAGCGCTTATTCGGATGTGGATTTTCCATACGCGGCAGACTAAGGCAAGACGTATTGAGCTTCCAACTCGTGAGAGAGCGCTTAATAACAATCCGAATCAAGATTAAATTCGGCAACATAAGACTTATATGTTTCCATGCCCTTACGGAAAATAAGGACGACGCCTCCAAAGAATGTTTCTATGAGCTCCTCGACAAGACATATGAGCAATGTCCCATGTATGACGTTCAAATCATACCAGGAAAGGAGGACATCTTTGGTGGGACAGTTGGTAGGCATAGCCTACACGATACAACGTCCGACAATGGACTTAGTCTTGTTAACTTTGCGGCGTGACGAAATACTACTATAGCAAACACAAGGTTTGCTAATCTTAATACAAGCAAGGGGACATGACGGTTTCCCGATCATCAGACGCATGCCCCACTTCCAGGCAGTCAACATTTACTCGGATCACCACCTAGCTGCAACCAAGGTGCGAAGCCTGTAGAGATGAAGAATGAATCATTGCAGTAGAGTCACAGTGCTGATAATATACGTTCAACATATTCTCGGTATCGGGGTGAAGCTGTGGTTGTATATATAAATTGACTTATTTATCAAGTAATACTATTATTTTAGTGCATTTATGTAAAATTGCATATAAATGTGATTATTAATTCGCGTTTTATCTCTAGTTAAACAGAATCATAATGGCAACTGAGACGATGATGGTGAAAATTGAGCATCGCGCTGTAATTAAATTTCTCACTAAGCAAGGAAAAGGTCACAAAACTATTCATGAAGAGATGGTGGCTGTTTACCAGGGTTCCGCACCTTCATTATCAACTGTGCAAAAGTGGTCAAGTGAGTTCAAGAGAGGCAGAGAGAGCATTGAAGACGACCCCCGCTCCGGCGCCCCGGCTACTGCTTGTACGGGAGAAAGCATCAAAGAAGTCGAAAAACTTGTTCTTGAGGATGCCCGAATAAAGGTGAAAATGATGGCAGAGATCACCAAGCTTTCAATTGGTACCATTCACACCATTCTTCATGACCATCTTAACCTTTCAAAGGTCAGTGCAAGGTGGGTGCCACGAATGCTCACAGCGCCTCAGAAAAAAGTGAGAATCGCATGCTGTAGAGAGCTTTTGGAGATGTGTAGTGAGAACGCGGACGGTGTTATGGATCGAATTGTTACTGGGGACGAAACATGGGTCCACCACTATGACCCTGAAAGCAAACAAGAGTCCATGCAGTGGCATAAAAAAGGAACAGACCCCCCGAAGAAGTTCAAAGTCACTCCGTCTGCCGGGAAGCTCATGGCCACAGTTTTTTGGGACTCAAAGGGAATCTTGCTCATTGAGTACAAAAAAAGGTGAAACCATCAACGCCACATCCTACGCTTCCACTTTGCATAATTTGCGGGAGGAAATTAAAAAGAAAAGACGGGGTAAACTCGCAGCGGGTGTGTTGCTTCTTCATGACAACGCTCCTGTTCACACGGCGCGAGTTTCCAAGGCTGCTGCGCGAGATTGTGGTTTCGAAGAAATCCAACACCCACCCTATAGTCCAGACCTTGCCCCTAGTGATTATTTCCTGTTTCCGGATTTGAAAAAATTTCTTCGTGGAAAAAGATTTTCGGATGATGAAGAACTCAAGTCGGCAATAAATGGGTATTTTGCAGAGAAAGAGGAAATTTATTTTTTTGAGGGTTTAAAAAAGCTTATCTCAAGATGTAACAAATGCATTGATGTTAGGGGAGATTATATTGAAAAATAAAAACAATTTAAATTGAATGCGCATTTTCCTTCATATCGATACCGAGAATATATTGAACGCCCCTCGTATAAAAACTATTTCTGCAGACTGTATAAGGGCGAAGAAGCCCAACATGCCGCCGTTAATTAGAATAGATCATTCAACTTCGATGATGATAGCGAAAACTTCCGTCTACCTGAACAGAACAAAGTAAGGATAGTAATATCTTAGTAAAAATCCAACAAATCAGCGGGGTTTGACGGCTTATGTGCCGAGGTATTCAAAGTTGCTGAAAATGACTTTGTGAACAACGAGCACTAACTCATTTCTCAGATCTTGTCGGAAGAGTGTACGCCTGAGGAATGGAATATTAACACTCTATGTACGATTCACAAAAAAAGATACCGCGCCAACTGCGACAACTATTAAGGTCTAAATCTCCTAAAGAGTGGATGCAAGGTCTTATCTGCCATATTGTGCGAAGGTCGGAAACCCTTCACCAACAACCTGATTGTACCTATCAGTGAGGTTTCAGACCAGGGAAGTCCATAATCGACTAAATTTTCACAATCTGGCAGATACTGGAAAACTTCCGAAGTCCAAACCGGCACCCCCCACCTTTTTATCGATTTTAAGACCAGATATGAGAGCATTTATAGCGATGAGCTATATAGAGCCAGGTCTAGTTTTGGCATCCCTGCCAAAGTGGCCCGTATGTGCAAAATGACATTGCGAAGGCTCGCTGTTCTTCTTAAACATTATACTTCAGAGAATTGCGCAGATGTCAAGTTAACTCTGGAGGCACAATCTTTCAAAAGTTTGTGAAACTATTGTGCTAGCATACGCTGAAGATATTTAAATAATTAGGAGAACTCGGACTAGTATTGTATCGGTAAATGAAGGTGTAATCAAGTATATGCTGTCAACAAGAAGGGACACGCAACATGGACAGAACGTAAAAATCGAAAGCTATAATTTCTAGGTAGTAAAGGACTTTGTCTAACTTGGATTTGCTTTGAATTCTGCCAACAACACCTCAGCAGAAATAAAAGTAAGAATCACTGTTACCAATCGCTATTTGTTTGGGCTGACAAGGCAATTGAGTAGTATGGCCCTATCCCGAAAAACTAAGAATACTAGAGGCAGTTAGCTAAACACTAGACTAACTGGAGAGGCTCGTTAGTTGAGGTCCAGGTTCACCCCGACCTATGTATAGTGCCACCTAAATAAGTAAGTTAATATGTAGATACATTAATTGTCAGTTCTTATTTATGCATAAATAATATTGACTCTGAATTAAATGATTTTTTATTATAAATCATTATGAATTTGGAACACCAAATTGGAAAATGATATCACGAAGGGGACGTCTGAGTTGTTCTAGTACTTTTTATTTCGTTGCTCTTGTAATGACAAATTTAGAAAAAAATTTAATGGCTGTGAGACTCAAATGGTTTTCAGTAGTGTAAATATCGATATATACAGTGTGGTATTGGGAATGTGGAATTGTTTCGGGATTATTCAGTGAATTTTTTTTATCATCTTTGTCCTACTAAGAAAAAAATATTTCCTTCTGGCCCTATATTGCGAGTTTCGATTATTATTTCCTCTTGTTCGTATTCAAATATAATATGTTCGTCCATTACATAAGTGAGTGTATCTCACTTTGTAATTTCTAAAATACAGGATATATAATTCCTGGTTTACTCCTATCACTCCTTTAGGAGTATAAATTCCGTTGACCATATCAGTATCTAAAAATCTTGTGAGAATTCCATTCAGATTTTTTTGAGTAGTTTATTCTGCAAAAATAAAATTAGATTTTTTTGGTGTTTGGTTTTTCAGTGTTCCATTTTGGATAGCTGACACGTGATATGTGTCAAAGTCAAATATGCTCCCTTAGCATTGCCATTTTGTTATGGGAAGACTTACTTAAAAATATTTTTCGTGCATTTCGACCATTTTGCGGTCGTTATACTCGACCTACTGAGCAAGCAGTTCAAGCCATAGTGACCGAATCTAGCACCAATTTCTTCTTATTGGACATCAATACCTACTTAATTGATTTGTTCATTCGTCGCCATTCGCAGCAATTGGGATTGTGTTACTCGATCACGTGGAAGATCTTACGGAAAAATCTTAGTCTAAAACCTTACAAATACAGCTCGTGCAAGAACTGAAGCCTAATGACTTGCCACAGCGTCGAATTTTCGTTGAAAGGGTATTAGAAAAGCTGGTTGATTGGGAATGTTAATAAACAAAACTGCCGTATTTGGTCCGACGAGTAACCTCAGGCAATACAAGAGTTGTCAATGCACCCGGAAAATGCACTGCTTGGTGCTGTTTATAGTCCGGAGGAATCATTGGCCAGTGTTGCAAAAGCAACATGTAAACATCCCGGCCTCAAGGCAACGCAATGCCTTTTCCGTCGGCAAAATAAATGATGTCAAAATGCAACAAGCTGACGGCAAACCACCACTGCATTCCCGTGCCAAAATTGGGAGAACATAAATAAAACATAAAACTAGCACACACTTAGTGGGAGTGACGAAAACAATACTTAATATAAAAAAATACTATGTTTGTTTTCATAAGCGCCTTCCACTGATCTACATTCTACGCAGTTCATGTTGGTGTGTGTGTATGTTGTCGTGTATCACACATACACGGAGAGGGAGAGAACTCTTTTTCGCCGGCATTGACATAAAATCATTGGAGAGGTCAATGACCAGGACAACTAAGCCAACGGCCGAGACAGCTGGCCGTAGAGGTTTCGCAACAGAAACAGCTGGCCGTAGATGTTTCGCAGCAAAAACAGCTGCACGGAGAGATTTCGTTTGGGCAAACAACAACGAGTCGATTGATTCCCAATCAAGACTCAAACCAATAAAGTTTGAATTAATTTAAATTAAAGGACGAGTTGTTTTTTTTTTATTTTGAGTACTTGTATGTTCGTGTCATAAAGGTTGTGTCGTTTTATTCTTTTATTTGCACTGAAGCCTAAAGATTCTGCCGCGCAATTTTTTAAAGAATCGGATTGGACAAGGTCCAGTTAACAAAATATCCTCTTTTTTGCTAGTGCCCTTGCGATACAGCCAGTATTTTTCCAAAGATTACCGTGAGGACAACGTTAACGTCAATGGCACCCGAGGTACTTTGACCGCCAATAACCTCCACAGCACGACAAAGCTTCTCACTGGGAACTCGACGAAATTGCTAAAATCGTGACCTAATTAAATGCCGAAACAGCAAATATGTACTTTAAAAAAAAATTAAAATAATTAAATTTAACACATAAATAATTATAAAGTAAAATTTAATAAAGCATTGTGTATCATTCGGACAAAGGAATATGTTGTTCTTTTTATCTAATTCCGCAAATCTCCCAACATAACTCCCTCTATCGTTCAATGATTTCGAACTTTTTTTACCCAAAATGCATGAGATGAACCTGTTCGACATGTGGTTCCAGCAAGACGGCGCGCTACATGCCACACTGCAAGCGAATCGATGGACCATAAAGCAGCGTCAATTGCAGCCTTGGAGTACAACATTACACGTGTTATTAGCAAGATACCTGCCAATATGCTGGGGAATGTGATTCACAATTGGTCTCTCCATATGGACCACTTAAAACGTAGTCGTGGTCAACATTTACATGAATCAATCTTTAAAAAGTAAATTGCAAGCATTTATTTAATATTATAAATTTTTATAAATTTATAAATTAAAAATTTTATACACTTTTGCAATTTTCTTGTGCTTTTTTTTAACAATTGAAAACAAAAATAATTTAACAACTAAATTGTGAGGGTGTATCAATTCATGGTTACTCTATTCACCTAACTCTAAAATTAATTGGTTGCGGGAAAAATATACCTCTGTCCTAGAAATAAATTCTTGAGGTGAGCTTTCATATCAATGGATTGTATCAGTCATATTTATCTGAGCTATTGGAGGTGGTCTAGAAAGTGTGTCAACGGCGGCGTTAGTTTTCCCTGGTTTATATTTTATCAGGTTGGCAACTAAGTAATTGCCGATTTTTTCATATAAATAAAACACATTTTTTTAAATACAACGAATAAACTTTAATCAATGCTATATTTTCCATTTTGTTCGATGAACTTTTGCCATCTTTCTGGCAACTTCATAATTCCACGTTCGTAGAAATTCTGATCTTTATCGGTAAAGAATGAAACCGAGTGCGATTTCACGGCGTCACCATCATTGAAAGTTTCACCATCCAAACTGTTTTGCAAAGATCAAAATAAATCGTAATCTGATGGAGAGAATTCAGGATTATATGGTGGATGTAACATTAATTACCAACCAAGCTCCAATAATTCTAGTTCTAGTATTGTTCTTGTGAAAAATTACACATTTTCGATGTACCAATACTGGCCGATTCGTTAAATGAATTTCTTGTAAATCATGTGGAAACCAAACATCAAGCTTTTCAAGACTTCTTTCTTTCTTTCTATTTTTTTTTCTATCTCTCGTACATATGATAACCCGACTGGATTATGACTTTAATTTGATCATCATTAGCTCATCTGGTCGACTCTTCAGTGGAAAATCTCCGGAATGAAATTTGTCAAATCAGTTCCGGCACTGTCTATTTTTTAAGGCTCCTTCACCATACACATCACGTAACTTTTTAGCAGTTTGCGCTACGTTATTTCCTTTACGGAAATAAAAAAGTCAAATATGGTGAAATAGTCCGTTTTTGCACTCCATATTAAAACTGAGGCGAAACTAACACATTTTCAAAAAACTACGCGCAATTGTTTCTATAGCAACATAAGACTGACAAATGTAAAAAGGAAAAAACATGTCATTGACTGAAGCCATTAAAAAATATGGCCAAAAACATCTATATGCGAAATAGGCAATTACTTTGTTACCAAGCCAATATTTAATAATTCTATTATTCTAAGATTGCTCTCCAGCGCTTTATGTTAGAATTATTATTTGTGACTGCGTAATATTCCTCTGCAATGCTAAGAGTTATCAAAATAAATGTAATAGGTATTCCCTATTCTAAGAGTATTACGCTTGATTCTAACTTGTATGCATCAGGATGAAATCCTGCGATATTAAATAATTATTTATTTTACGTAAACAACTAGGACATGTGGCAGCACACTTATTGTAATAGAATAAAGACAAATCAAAACCTACAAATAACAGACTAGAGGAGAGTCAGTTCAGTGTGGATTTTGAATAGAGTTAAGGCTGGACTACATTCGTCAAAAAGTAAAGTGTGTGCACGAAAATATTTTGTCTCTTTTTTCACCATTACAAATCTGTAGTTTTCTCTCAACTTTTCAAAAAGTAAAATACTTGAAAGTTTAGGGGTACGCCAATAAAATTGTTGTTTTTTGCTTTCTACAATAATAGCTTTCAAATGTAAAAAAATAGCTTTTTGGGTCAGTTTTTGACTACCAGGAGGCAGATGCGTATGTGTGTGAGCTTTCACTTTTTCACTTTTTGATTTTTTTGCCGAATGTAGTTCATACTTAAGACGTGGAATAAAAAGCACATTGTTTTAATTAATAAATATTGTTGTTTCAATCATCTAACTTATTACCACATAATTGGTGATCCCGACTACCGTTGTGCAAACCATAAAACACTATATCGATAGCTATATTCTCACCCGGCTACGACGTATTGTCCGCATTCTAACCCAACAAAAAAAATGGTCACTCCACCAAAAGATAGCGTTCCAACGGCAAGTGGTTCCAATCAATCACATTTGGGAATAGCTAGGGTTTTAATTAAAATCCCTCTATTTTGGAGTACAAGACCAATGCTTTGGTTTGCCGAAATTGAATCCCAATTTTACGCGGTTAGAATCTAAAAGGGAGACCAAATACCACACCGTCGTCGCAGCGATAGAGAGCAAAGTGCTTTCATACATTTCCGACATAATCTCGAATCCACCGTCAGTAGACATATACAAAACTTTAAAGGAAAGACTGATCGAACAGTTCACAGACTCCGAGCAAAAACGCATAAAAAAGCTACTTCAAGATGTGGAACTTGGCGACATGAGACCGTCCTAGTTACTAGAAGAAATGCGCGAATTGGCTGGAACGAATATGCAAGAAGAAATACTGAAGTCTATTTGGATGCAGCGCTTACCATCTAACACCCGCAGTATCATTTCCATAAGCAGTGAAAGCTTACAGCAAATGTAAACCTTAGCCGATAAAATCGTTGAAATTAGTAATTGCCCCCAAATTTCTGAGTACTCGAAAACGCCATCACGACACAATACCTTGGAGCTGCAAGCAACCGAATTATCGCGCCAGCTGTCCGAAATAAAGGTATCGTTGCTGTTGAAATGTATTTAACCATTACACATGTATTATTAGGCAACGCAAAATTACATTTATATATCTTACATGTGTTTACTACATTATCATATATGTATAATCGATTCATAGACATATACTTTATACATACGTATACATACAATTATATAACAGAGTTTCTTTAGTCTCTCACTATCATTGGAATAAAGCGGACATATAAGTAAAAACGGGCGTGGTCTTATTTCTAGTTTTCAGACAGGTTATGGGCCCAGATATTAAAAATTGTTTAAAATAAAAATAAAATAAAAAGGTTGTGTTGCCCAAATACAAAGTGACATGATGAGTTCTTCACTTTACCAAATAGAAAAACTTGGGGACGATAATTATGACTGTTGAAAAGTCCAAATGAGAAGTGTGCTCATACATAGTGAATTATGGGGTTTTGTGAGTGGCTCAGTGGTTAAAAGCGAAACATCGACTTCTGAAGAGGCGATAGCTTGGGAAAATGAAAAAGTTCTAGCTATGATTCTACTAAATGTTAAATCATCACAGTTGAACCATGTGAAAAATTACAAAACGTCAAAGGAAGCATGGGAAAGATTGCAAGAATTACATCAGCCTAAAGGTATCGCTAGGAAAGTGTCGTTATTTAAACAACTGCTAGCATTAAAGATAAAAGATGACCAACATATGAGTGAGCACATCAATGCATTCTCAAATGTATTTGAAAAATTAACCGAAATCGATTTAGAGCTGAAAGAGGAACTTTTGGTCATAATAATGCTATCTAGTTTACCAAAGAGTTATGAAAACTTTGTAATCGCCATTGAATCAAGAGATGAACTACCGGGCATAGGAGTATTAAAAGGAAAACTATTGGAAGAGGGCCATAGAAGGGAAAGTGAGAGAAGTGAAAAGGGAACAGAAATGGCTTTTTTGGCAAAGTCATCAAAAGAGAACAATAGAGAAAGATTCCAACGCAACGAACAAAACATGCAAAAAACTGAAAAAAGTAGAACATTTTTGAGGGGAAGATGTTACAAGTGTAATAAAAAGGGGCATTACGCAGCTCAATGCCGAGATCGTGAAAAGTTCAGTTCAAAACCCGCAAGTTCATTCATTTGCAATGTTAAACGGGTTTAATTACCACTTACTAAACGTATGCACATGGGTATTGGATAGCGGCTCGACTTGTCACATGTATTGTAACAAGAAGCTGTTTCTTAGTATAAGAAAGCACACAGAAAGAATTGAATTAGCGGCTAATTTTTTTGTAGAGTCCGTTGGAAAAGGTGAAGTGATGATCGAAACACAACTCTCAAAGGTGACACTTCGGGATGTTCTCTTCGTACCAAAATTGAAAGCTAACTTTATATCCATAAGTAAAGCCACTGAAAGCAAACATGTCGTGGAGTTCACAGGTGATATAGCGAAAATAAAGAATAGATTTGGAGAAAGAGTACTGCATGCTTACAAAAAGGGAAACTTATTTGTGACTGGAGGCAATAATCAAGCTTTGTTATAATTAGTCTCCAAAGACAAGGGAACAGAAATTTTGAAGTGGCATGAAAGGTATGGTCACTTAAATGCAAAAAGTTTGTATCTGTTAAGCAAAAAACAAATGGTGCGCGGCATGGAATTAAAAAGTGTGATAGATCATATAGATTGTGCTGTTTGTTTGAAAGGAAAAATATTTAGAAAACCATTTACAAGCTCAACTAATCGTAGCAAAAATATATTGGATTTAATTCATAGTGATGTATGCGGACCAATACAAAAAACTTCTCTTGGAGGTTCCTCATACTTTGTGACATTTATCGATGATAAGTCGAGAAAGATATTTGTTTATTTTATAAAATATAAATCTGAAGTTTTTGATGTGTTCAAAAAATTTAAGCGCATGGTGGAGCTAGAAACAGGGAGAAAGATTAAAGTATTTAGAAGTGATAATGGTCACGAATATGTAAACAGAGAATTTTCTAAGTTTTTTGGAGGAAAATGGCATTCGTCGACAGTTGTCGGTAGAATACACGCCACAACAAAATTGTGTTGCCGAAAGGGCCAATAGAACAATTGTCGAGATGGCGAGGTGCATGCTATTGAACTCTAATCTACCAGAGATGCTATGGGCGGAAGCGGTAAGTACTGCTGCTTATTTAAGGAATAGGTCTCCAACGATGGCTATAAAATCAATGACCCCCCATGAAGCTTGGAGCGGAAAAAAACCGGTAGTTGGACATCTTCGAACATTCGGTTGTAGAGCAGTTATGCTCGATAAGCGGTCGGGCAGATTGAAATTTGAGGCAAAGGGCAATGCCTGTTACATGGTTGGCTACACAAATGAGTCCAAAGCCTATCGTGTGTACGTTCCAGAGCAAAGGAAAATATTTAAGACCCGAGACGTCAAATTTTTGGAAGGAGAAGGTAATTTAACATCAAATGCGAATGATTACACATTTCTAGGAGGAGGAAAAACTTAAATGGCTCAAACAGAACCAGGAAAATGGTCAACCCAAGAAGACACAGACGTTACAAGAGAAGATGAATCAGGACCCACACGACAAGATGAAACTAAGCAGGAAGATGTGACACAGGTAATACAAAATGATCATCAAGAAACTAGTGATTTAGGTTAACATAGCTCAACGTCGGAATGCGAAGACGAAGTAGTTGGCCCAAGAAGTTATAGTGGTGTCATAACAAGAAGCCAGTCAAGGATGTTAGAATCACAGGGTTTCGGTAATTATAATAATTGTTTAAGCCAAAGCGAACTCATTCCTACCACAGTTAAGGAGGCATTGTCGTCTAAAGAAGCTGTTAGGTGTTTGGGTTCGATGAATACCGAGTTTAATTCATTACAGAGAAATCATACATGGGATCTGGTTGAACGGCCTAAGAATCGAAAAACCATAAGGTCGAAGTGGGTATTCACGAAAAAACGTGGGAAGAATGGGGACGTTGAGAAGTATTAATCACGATTAGTCGCAAAAGGATGTAGCCAAATACCAGGTGTTGACTTAAATGAAACTTTTTCCCCAGTCACCCGTTATTCCACTATTCGACTTATCTTGGCACTGTCTGCGGAATATCAGCTATTTGTGCACCAAATGGACGTAACTAACGCCTACCTGAATGGTATTTAAAGGAAGGGGTGTACATGGAACAGCCAGAGGGTTTCGAGGACAAGGAATTCCCTAATCGCGTTTGTAAATTGAAAAGATCACTCTATGGATTGAAACAATCAGGAAGAGAGTGGAACACCAGACTGGACAAAGCTTTGGTAAAAATCGGATTTACGAAAACTCCTTCGGATCCTTGTGTTTACATTCTTAAAAATACCAACGAGTTAAATATTCTTGCTATATATGCAGATGATATCTTACTTGCATGTTCTACTGAAGAAAAACTTAAAGATATAAAACGTCAAATATGCGCTGAGTTTGAAGCTATAGATAAAGGTCCAATTCAATACTTTCTTGGGTTGGAAATAATACATAACACCAAACGAGGCAGGTTGTGTGTTTCACAAAGTCAGGCAATAAAAACTCTACTCGAATCCCATGGGATGAAAGATTGTAAAGGGAGACATACACCATTGGAGCCATGGCAAAAATTCAAAAAATGTGTTAACTGTACAAACTGCAAATTGATAGAAATAAAATAGTATCAATCACTTATAGGATCACTCATGTATATAGCGACCTCGAGCAGGCCAGACATAATCCATTCGGTTAACAAGCTTTCGCAATTCAACAACAGTCCTTATGAGGAACATCTACTGGCAGCGAAACATATACTAAGGTACTTAAGAAACACTATAAATTTTAAATTAGTCTACAAAAAAATAGGGCGTCAATTATGTGGTTACTCCGACTCTGATTGGGCAACAAGCGAAGACAGACGATCCTATACCGGCTACGCATTCATGGTTGGAGGAGGTGCAGTATCATGGGCAACAAAAAGGCAACCGACAGTTGCATTATCAAGCACGGAAGCAGAGTATATGGCCCTTTCGGCTGCGACAAAGGAAGCGATGTACCTGCGAGGTCTGATATTGGCGATGGGATTCAATAGAACAGTCAGCAGACCTACCGTGATCTTTTGTGACAACCAGAGTGCACAACATCTTGTTAAGGATCCTGTATTCCACAATAGAAACAAACACATTGATATTCGCTATCATTATGTGCGAGAGAGGTTTGTCAGAAGTCTATCATTGCAATAGAATACATCCCAACAGAAGAAATGATTGCGGATATACTTACGAAGAATCTTTTAAAAGTTAAACACGAGAAATTAACATATATGCTAGGTTTCCAAAATCATTGAATTTTCTTTTCTTTTAATTGTAAATCTAAATTAATACACTAATAATCTTTGCGTTGAGGGGAAGTGTTGAAATGTATTTAACCATTACACATGTATTATTAGGCAACGCAAAATTACATTTATATATCTTACATGTGTTTACTACATTATCATATATGTATAATCGATTCATAGACATATACTTTATACATACGTATACAAACAATTATATAACAGAGTTTCTTTAGTCTGTCACTATCATTGGAATAAAGCGGACATATAAGTAAAAACGCTCGTGGTCTTATTTCTAGTTTTCAGACAGTTGCAACATGGTGCAGACCAATGCAGTTGTATGCGATAAAGGAGACATCCAAGGTCAGTTCATCGCACTACTTCTGATATACCTGATACAGACACATGTTGGTATCACATGAAGTATGGCAACTCAGCCCGAAAATGTCACCCACCGTGGAAACATCGTTCGGAAAACCAAATTCTCTGTCACATTTGGCAGTAAATGACAGAGTTTTCATCGGAAGTTACCGATCAGTTACCGGAAGTTACTCTTTATCAGCGACACAAATTCCAAATTGAGATTTCTAGTGGACACTGGCGCCGACATCGCAATCTATCAGATCAACGAAATTTTCTTTATGCGGCCAACAATACTTTGATTAAAACCTTTGGAGGAAAATTGCTAATACTTAGCTTTGGACCCATACGCTCATTTCAATGGCTCTTCACAATTGCTGATGCTGTCCAGCCTATTCTCGGTGCTGACTCTCTGCAACACTTCAATCTGCAAGTCGACCTCCGACACACAAACCTCATTGATCGTCCAACAAACAATTCGTCTTCCTGCAACTTAGCTGAGAGGAAAGGAGTAATTATTAACCTGTCAACAATTAATAAATCCTTGCCCTTTCAGAAAAGTTTATACGAGTTCAGAGACATCACACGCAGTACCTTATATCCGGGCGCATCGCGACATCAAGTAACCCACTACATAGTTACGAAAGGTCCATCACTTTTTTGCCACCCACGACGTCTATCTCCTGAAAAAACTTAAAGCAGCGATGGCAGAATTTCATTCCATCATAGCACAAGGTATTTGCCGCCCTTCCCGCAGTCAAGAGGCCGCTCTGCTCTACCTTGTCAAAAGACTTAATGGTGAGTGAAGACCATGTGGTGATTACAGACTTAATGCTGTAACCGAACCCGACCGTTAACCGATCCCACATATACATGACTTTACGGATTTTTTCAACAATAGATTTGAAAAGAGCATATCACCAGATACCAGTCGAGCCAAGCGACATCCCTAAAACCGCCATTACCACTCCATTTGGTTTAGTTTTAGTTTTAAATGCATTTTTATTTTCTTGATCATTAACTCTTAAATATTACCAAAAAAATGCTTAAATGCTAGCTTACAATTACTTAACAATCTTATACTAACTTACTGGCCCCACACAGGCGCTCTAAGCTACTCTAAATTCTTATAACTATGTCTTTCGACTTCATTTACATTTTATTTAAAATATACTTATTTTCTATACTCCAGTTGGTATGTTTGATTTCGTGAGTATGACTTTTAAACTGAGGAACGCCGGGCAGACCTCCTAGAGATTCATGAACGAAGTTCTAAAAGACTTTGATTTCACTAACGCTTACCTTGAGAACATCCTCGTAGCGTCTTCCAGCCCACCGCAACATTTTTGGAATATATTATCGACGAAAAGGGGATTCGACCATCACTAAAACGAATTGAGGCGTTAAAGAGAATCACATTCCCAAAAACAGCCAATGAACTACGTAGATTCCTTGCTATGGCTAATTTTTACCACCGATTTATACCGAATGCAGCTGAATGACAACAAGTAATGGTCCAACTAATCAGAGGTAATAAAAAGAACGACAAAAGCCTTGTTCAGTGGGTTAACGAAACCAAGGAAGCTTTTGACAACTGCAAAACTGATTTAGGAAACGCAGCGCATTTGGTATTCCCACGTTCAGATTCGCAATTAGCACTCATGGTAGATGCATCTAAGAAGGCCGTAGAAGCAACATTGCAACAATGAGAAAGTACTAGAGCATGGCGACCTTTTTACTCCGAAAAGTTAACATCCGCACAAACAAAGTACAGCACATATGATCGTGAACTACTTGCTTGCAGCCTTTAAAGCGGTGAAGCATTTTCGACATATGCTGGAAGATCGTACTTTCGCAATATATATGGACCACAAGCCGCTGTCATTTGCATTCAACCAAAAATTAGACAAAGGCATCGCCCAGACGGTTACGTCAACTGGATTTCCTAGGTCAATTCACAACTGACATACGATATATATCAGGACGTGAGAATATTGTGGCCGATACCTTCTCACGCATTGAAGCAATCCAAATGGCAGCCACCATCAACTACGAAGAATTGTCCAAATGCAAGAGACCGACGAAGATCTGCAAAAATTGATAGTATCAGACACTGCACTCAAACAAAAACCTTTTATCGTTCCAGGTACAGATCGAACAATTTATTACGATTCTTCTGCAACCTCTGTACGACCTTACTTAACCGAAAGCTTTCGTAAGTTGGGTTTCAGCAGTATTCACGAATTAAGCCACCCCGGAACGAACAAAACAGTGAAAATGGTTTCCGAAAAAGTTGTTTGGCTGGGAACGAAACAGATTGTCGGCGATGGGCAAGGTCGTGTTTAGCGTGCCAAAAATCGAAAGTGCATCGTCATAACAAGTATCCAATTGGATCGTTTGTGCCCCCTAATCGTAGAATTGGGCATATCAACGTGGATATCGCAGGCCCTCTACCAACTTTAAATGTGTATCGCTATTTTTTGACCTACATAGACAGATACACCCGCTGGCCCGAGGCGTATCCAGTAGCGGATATTACAGCAGAGACGGTAGCAATGGTTCTCAAGGTTGGGAGTACCTGCACGCATTACCACCCATAAGGGATGAAGGTTCACGTCACAATTGTTCAGAGACTTAACACGATTAGTTGGTGCGAAACACATCGGCATGACCGGATGAGCATGAACATTACCACCCCGCATCAAATGGATTAATAGAGCGTTGGCATCGTGCGCTAAAAGCTGCCATTAAATGCCACGATACAGAATGCTGGACAGAAGTGTTTCCCATGATTCTTGGATTTAGATCAACTGGTAAAGAAGACTTTCAAGCATCGCCTGCTGAAATGGTGTACGGGTCGCAACTCCGTTTCCCTAGTGAGTTTTTCACGGAAAATCCAATGCAATTCTTGAGTACGATTTCATAAAAGAACTCAAGATCTCGATGAAATCGCATAAGCCATCCCCGACTATTCGTCAAGCGCAGTCTTTGTGCAAAGAGATCTCAAAACTTCACCATTCGTTTTTGTCCGTACAGATGCCGTTCGAAAGCCACTTCAAACACCGTATGAAGGCCCGTTCCGTGTCGTAGACCGAGCTGAAAAATACTTTACGTTAGATTTTAATATCGTGCGAAGGCAGATATCTATCAATCGCCTTAAGCAGCTCACATAACGTCATCGTAACACGCAAAAACAAGTACCGCGAATCTGCAGCAATCAACAACAGTTGACAGAAGCTGACAAGAGTACAGAACCCGCTATGGCAGAAAGGTCAAATTTTGTTTACATACAACTGACACTTTCTAAGGGGAGTATTGTGACAGCACACTTATCGTAATAGAGTAAACACAAATCAAAAACTACAAATAACAGAATAGAGGAGAGTCAGTTCAGTGTGGATTTTGAATAGAGGTATTGAGTATTTCGATATCCAATTTCTAAGCCTTTTCAATTTTCATTGCCATGCTAATTTTTGATTTTGAGGACACTTTTCTCCTGAAAATGCCTTATTAACATAACATTTTACTATTTTTTTCTTATGAATGTAACAATAACAAAAAAAAACATCATCAAATTTGCACAAAAACTCATAGATTTTATGATACTTGAGAAAACGAAAGGTAAAAAAAGCAATTTATGATTTTTCAATAACGTTTCTAACAACAGTTGACAATACGAGTAGTAGTTTTCGCTAGAGTGGTTTTCCAAGAATTATTAATTTTCCAATATTTTTTAAAAATTGTATATCAATTAAAGTTTTAAAGCGTGCTCATTTATTTGACTACCTGTCAAAATTCTCATTTCCTTGCCTTGTTCCTTAAAAGTTCTTAGAAAGAGTTAGGTTTCGTATATGAAGGCGTATTTGGAGAAGTTGCCAAGCAAAAATGGTATAAAAGATTAGAAAAAAATTAATTCGTCAGTTTAATTTTTTTCGCTAAGGTTACTGTTGCTTAGAAACACTATTTGAAATGTCTGCATTTATAAATCCTACTAAAGGAGTATTTGGAAATATGTAACGAAGGCTTGGAGAAACGGGATCAGTTTCAAATCCACGACCGAATACGGGAGCTCTGCAAGTAAGAAAGATTTCGGCTGATGAAAAAATACGGGAAGCTGTTACAACTGATCCATCAATCAGCATCAGATGCATAGCTTTGCAATTCAATGTTTCCAGACATAAAATTTTGAATGTACTGCATGGAGAAAATCTTTATCCATACCATGGAATGAGATTTGAGTTTTCTAAATGGTTGCTGGAGCGGAGCTTGGATGACAACGAGTTTATTAGCAAAATTCTTTGGACGGACGAATCTCAATTTACAAGAGATGGGATCACAAATTTTCATAATCTTCATACGCGGGCTGCGGGAAAGCAACATACAAGGAGACATAAATCATTTCAACACAAATTCAGCGTAGATATATGGGCATGTGTACTTGGAAACAAGTTAATCGGCCTACCACCTAGACTGAATTCTACAAACTATCTGGTGTTTTTGCTAAATCGTTTACCAGAACATTCCACTGATTCAACTAGCTTCATCATATTTTCAACAGGACGGTGCTCCAGCCCACTATAGTCGTGAGATTAAAAATTGGCTAGATGAAGAGTACGGCAACCATTGGATAGGAAGAAATGGACCGATTCACTGACCTGCAAGATCTCCTGACCTGACAGTATTCAATTTTTTTGTATAGGGGAGAATGAAAGAACTTGTTTATTCGACCGAAATAGAATTGGAAGAGCGTATTCTCGAAGCGTCTTAAAAAGTGGGTATTTCTGCAAACTTATTGATGATTTTTTTTTATTATTGTTACTTTCATAAGAAAAAAATTGTATAACGTAAAGTTAATTAGGCATTTTCTGGAGAAAAGTGACCTCAAAATCAAAAATGAACATGGGCAATGAAAATGAAACAGGCTTAGAAATTGGATATCTAAAGACTCAAACAAAATATCAACTTTATTTAAACGCCGTTACAAAGGCTGATATTGCTTCTAAAAATACAGTCTTACACGAAGTTTCTACGATTAGTACTACAGAGCAAATTTACGTTAATAAGGGTTAGGGTACACCAAAGTAAGCCTTTTCTTATATCTTCGATAATTGCTGCCAACATTGGAAGTAGATTCTTACTGTAGAACGATTTTTTTCATAGAATATACCCAAATTGTCGTTGACGATCTATCACCCTGCATAATTAATGAAAACAATTATTAAATTCAGTAGTGCAAGGAAAAATAAATTCATTAAATTAACATTAAAAACGAAAGAAACAATATAGAAGTATAGAAACATACCTAAGTTCTCCAGAATCATAAAATTTTCCTTTTTGTACATTACGATAGTAAATTGTTTTAAACTGTCTTTGCCGAGAATTCCGTGATAGAACTTTAAATTTCGAACGATGGAAAATTCTAGATTTACACTATTCTGACGAAGATGGTTAATATAGGTGACCAGATAAGAACGATAGGAAACACTTGTGGATTGTGTTCGCTCAAATAACAGCAATTTTACTTATTGATGTAACCACTGAGCTAGAAACAGGCTTCGTCCGAGAAGATGATTTTTTGGCCAAAATCCAAATCTCCGGATAACATTTCTAACGCCCAATTAGCGAACTCACGGCGTTGTCTACGGTCATCCGGCTTCAATTCTTTCGTCACTACAATTTTATACGGATGTAGGCCCAAATACAACCGCAAAATAAGCCGGATGTGACTGGTAACTTTGACAGCAGCTGAATCAAAACAATTGGAAAAACTATAATTGCTATCACCACTTCCAGGAATAGATTTTATAGAAAATTACGTTTATTTTAACGTGGTCTCTGAACTAGTTGGTGTTGAATATATTGGTTTGGGTTGATAGTTATTGGATTGGGGTTGTTCTGACTCAGTATTAAATTGCGGTTTCGCTCGCTTTTGGTAATACTTACTATTTGCTTCAGGAAAAATTCCAAGATATTGGTGGTTGATCACACTTGGAACTGGAGTTAAAACCAACTTTGTTTTCATTTTTGTGCCATCAATTTTCTATTACTCTATTTTCTTCTTCAAATTTTGCTTTTAGGGGGTATTTTCGAACCTAACACGTATCCAACAGTGTCAATAGCTTCTTGAGCTAACTGCGCTAGTTAGCTTGAAGTTACTGGAGTTACATTAGATCACTGAATTTTTTATATTGTAAGTCACGGAATATGCTTATGGTCACTGGAGGTGATCATATGAAGTACACGATCGAATTCGGGTCACGCACTCTTTCACAGATACCGGTCCCTTCTCGGGCGCCAAATATCAAATTTTTTTTATACAAAATGGAGAAGGAGAAGGAGGAGAAAGAAAAATTGTTTTGTAGTGGTTTGAAACTCAGGTGTATTTGGTTTCGATATTAGCTCTCCAGGGGTGGGAGTCCGAATAGGACGGAGAGTTTTTTCTTCACTCAGAGTGATTCGAAGGTTATAATTCACACTGGTTTTTTATGCTTGAAACTCTACAACAACCAAATCTACGTGTCAGTTTTATGCCTTCACACACAGAATTTTTCTCACTGAGTTCCAATTACACAAATGAAAAACTTGTCATGGGTAGGATTCGAACCTTGACCCTTCGAGTGAGAAGCGATTGCTAGTACCACTGCACCACGGCTACCCATGTCCCACGAGTATGCAGTCCGGAGTGGAGTGGAGTGTGGCAGTTCGATTGGTAGTATACCTCCGTACTATTGACCTGACAAACTTCCGATTGACACAGAAGTGAATTCTTCTGCGCTCGGTATGACTTTTTATACTATTTCTAAGCTTTTATGAAAGCTTTTCAAACGATCAGCTGTATTAAGCTTTTTACTTATTACTACATACAGTTATAACAAATGCTTTGTGTAATTGAAGTATACTCGTATTATTACATGCAGTAAGAACAGAATTTATATGTAATTGAAATATATATTGTTACATACAGTAAGAAAGAAATCTTTACGTAATTGAAGTATACAAAATTATTAATATATAATATATATATATAAGCAATATAAGTTTGTTACAAGACTTTACGACCCGTAAATTAGAACTTACTGTACTTAAATCTATCAAAAGTGATTATCTCTATTCTGTAACAGTACTGAATTGATGCATCTGGTTGACAAAATGATTCCACACCAACACCGATGCGGTATCGTAATATTGAAACAGATTCGGGGAATAATGACCGACATCAGTGGATGATTCCCATGAGGTCGATGATCGATTTTACGTGAGGGCACATGTGCTCAAAAATGTGTTTACGTTTGCCTAACCTCAAATGAAGATTGTTCACGCAGAAAAATTAAAGCAGCGAAGTTGGAAATTTCACATTTGTCACCGAGATTCCTTAAATATGGGGTTATTGAAAGCACGTTGACAAGACATTCATATAAAGGAGCCAGTGCAGGATAAGTTGAAGAAAGACGATATAAGCCATTCCCAAAAGAGTGAAGCTCATTCATTTTAGTTAAGTAAAAAAAACAACAGCAAGATATAAATGATAACCCAAAATATCCTTCAAATTCCTTTTGAGAACCATCAAATTTAGGAAAACTTCGACCTTAGATGCGAAATAAATTTAAAAAGAGAACTATATAAAAAAGAAGATAATATGTAATATCATTTCAGTTGTCCAAATATATTCAAATATCGCGTTATTATGAATAATAATAAATAAACACAAACATTTCTAAAAAATTAAATTTTCATGGAATTCATAAGAACTTTTCACAAATAAAGCCTAAAATAAAACACTGATTTATATATCATTTTAATATAGTAAACAATATTTAATTGGGCAGGTTATTAACTTATATAAGATGGCGCAAAAGTTCGCACTCGATTCCTTAAAACAGTTTGTTATTGTAATTAAAACGAGTTGTTTCTGCTTGTTGATTATATTTATACGTCAGTAAGAATGCAAATAACATCGCGATTATAAATTTGTATAAGAAACCATTTACAAAAATGGAAACATCTTCCGAAAAGGTGACAACTCTTGCATAAACTTGTACAACTAGATTTACATAAAATGATTTAAAAATTTGTTACTTACTCCCATGTGGAAAAAACTTGGCGTAAATATCTTTGAAACAGTCTTCGTGTACTACTCCCTCGGGACACTCCTGGAAATAATTAGGGTTATGTTAAAAAGTTTGAATTTACTGAGATTTTCAAGAGAAGAAGGGATTGCACTTTTTAACTTTTTATCAGTATTTAATAAGATTTTGCATAATCAAGATTGTATGAGAAAATTTGTGTCTATGGCTTGTATACTCTTCTGAATCGTACATGACTCGCGTTATTTTAAGACAAGCTTTTATTCCATCTCGAGTACTCAAAATGTGTACTTGGGAGGAGATTCAGTAAATCCTATTTCATGTGGACTAAAATTGCATGGGTGCTCGACAAGTAGTATAATACTGGTATACATCGGCGCATTCCTCAGAACCATAACGAAAGACATAAAAAATATAATAAATCAGCTAATAGCCTCGGATAATGACAGTTTCACTACTGACGAATGATTGCCGGACTTGCAGATGCAATATTCACACCCTTAACAGAACGAATGCAGCCAAACAAATATCAGAGATCTTCGACTGGCACAAATCAGACATAACAACATCCAGGAATTGCGACGTGATGGACCGCATAAAACGAGAATGAGAAACTGTGATATCTACTATGGAGAATGTAACAGATAACCAGTTCAACAAGAAAAGCCGTGGCAGCGTTTATTAAAACGTATTAATAAGTTTTGAGCTTCAGGTATGTAACCGAATACCTGAAGACGATTTCTACTAACGCTTAATATGTCAAAATATCAACAGACCTTGCCCCGGCTAAAAAGAAATCTACATTACCAGGGACTGCTTCTATGAGCTCCACAACACCACCTACGCATAATGCCCTTAATATGTATAATATGAAAATCGTCCTTGGTAAAGTAGGCAAGGAGGGTAATATGATCAGAAGTACATCCTCCACGCCATCACCTCCGGAAATGTACACAATCTTAATAATTTTGGGTCGGGACATAATGATACTATAGCCTCCACACGGTTTCTACACCTTTATATCTATAAAGAGGCCTGGCTGACTCCCGGTCACTAAATATAACATCCCGAGAGGTTCGATCGAACATACAAGACGAGTAGTAGAAGCAGAAGACTGCACACCAGAGCCTTCGTCCGATGTACTGGGATTCAACCCGCTCCAACAAATAAACCCATGGTTCGATGACGATTGCAGATAGGCAAATCTATAAAAATTACGCAAATTCTGTACATCCGTACAGAGTACGGCTCTGCAGAAAAAAAACGAGTGGCTCTCGAACCCTATGACCAAGAAAGTAGGGAAGAACATAAGGTACTCAGAAAAAAAAGGAAGAGCACGAGAGGCACTCGATCGAGAGAGGTGCTACCAGAAGAATGAAGTTCGGAAGTTTTACCAAAAGGAGAAGAAACTATAGTCGGTGCTGAGAATCTGGAAGATGATACAAGGAGACTGTTAAACGATGATGATGACGAACCTGGACGAAGACAGACAACATTTCCGTACCCACAACCAAGATGAAGTCAGGATAGCAATTTTCAAGTTTAAGCCTAACAAAGCTGTAGAATTTAATGACTTAAATGACTTAAAATCCTCAATTTTATCTTCTACGCATACAAATAATTTAAATAAATAATTAGAACGCGGTTGT
Organism: Volucella bombylans; assembly: GCA_949129095.1. NCBI lineage: Eukaryota > Metazoa > Arthropoda > Insecta > Diptera > Syrphidae > Volucella > Volucella bombylans. The sequence goes on from OX422140.1 coordinate 243,390,768, forward strand.
GAGCAACCTAATGTATTTTTCTATTCCACGTACAAAAGTGGTGATTATTGAAGCGATCATTAATGTACTTCATGGGATTACTTCGTCATCGAAATAATGGTAAACTCGCTAAACAAATTAAAGGTTTTCTTTCGTCACGGGCAGACAGCTCAGTTTCGAAGACGAAACAACAATTGGTGCATATTCGGTGAAGGCTTTTGTGAGGGTTTTAGAATAAGAAGAATTCGTATTCTTGTTACATAATAACCAGAAGAATTTGTTGATCGTACTCGTATGTACGATACGGAATCACTTCCACCAACTTGAAAACTTGAAAGTTTTCTGCAAGTAAGTCCACTCATCACGATTTACCATTTATACCAAAAGTATTGTACCATTTAATCGGGATACATAAAAACATTGTTGCTGTTTTGTTTTTTTTTTTAGAACTTAACACTCATTACTACTCTAAAAATGGCGGAGCACGTGTTAAGTTTTTTTGGAAATTTGTTTTGAAAAATGTGTTGGGCTTAGCGGTTATTTTGCTACATGCTTGGCATCCAACATTTAATGGGGAGACTAAATTATTATCGAACATTCACTAGTTGTTGTATTTTAGGCAACCATTGCCGAAAAAAAAGAATGACTTTCGGGCACGCTTGGTATTGTATGAAATTACTTTTGATAAATTCTTTACTCTTTACCTAATAGGAGGTCACTTACTCTTTTCTTCACACTTATCTAGTTGATATGGACCTTAGCTCAGAGGTTGCTTTGGTGAATAGGAAAAATATTTCCACTCTCAATTGCTTCGAAGTTTATTAAACATTTGCTGAAACGATGATGGGAGGTGCAGGCAGAGGGGGAAACTTTTACAGAGTGATTTAAGAGCGATAAGAAAAAAATGTCAGAGTTCAAAGTTTTACATTCATCAACGAAAGGAAGTTTAGCTTGAATCAAAAAGTTAATTTCGAAAAAGGTAGAATCACTGTCCGTTACAAAGTAAGGATACCGACTAGAAATATTAGAATCATGGAAGGGTCGACAATAGCGAAGAGGAGAAAGTTAACGACGACTTAAGAGGCGAAGTAGAAGAATTGTATGTTTGAACAAAATTGAGAATTCTAGCAAGCTTAAGTAAAATCAAAGAAAGTGCGGAACGCTTCAAAGTGCTTAAATACAACTTATTTACAGGCACAGACGATGTTCCGTTTGGAACATACCAAATTCCCAGTTTCTTCCGGAAAATTCTCAGAATAGGTATCCGAATATTTTTGAGGTGATAAAACAGTTTAATTTAACTTGATTGTTAGATAGTTCCAATACTCATCTAACTGCAATGTAGACTATAAGGATATTACGAATACCATCTTTATATCGCTCGCATTGAATCGAGTTGACTCCGAAACTCAAGCTAAATGGCAAGATACGATCGGTTATAGTCCATTACCACCATGGGATCAATTTGCGCAGATATTGGATTGTCGCTGTAAAAATTTAGAAAGAACCTAAGTTGTGCCGTACGGAAAACTCTATAGTAAAACCAGTTTCTATAAATGATCATTGGATGAAAAGTGAATATGGCAGTGACGCAAATAAGCACCAGGGTAAACAGACTGCCTTAGGGGTGCAGCAAGTTCAAGGTGCAATTTTTGAATTAGAGGGTCTTAAAATTTAAACATCCAGTGAATTTCAAAATCCTTCCGCTTTCAAGACACGAAAAGGTTGATATGTATAAACTGTTTGGAGAAACGGCATTCGGATAGGCGTTGTACTCAGAACAAGGGTAGTATTTGTACACTTCCCCATCATCAGTTACTGTAGAAATTCACACACTTCAAAAGGCCTTACTTGGAAAGACAAAAAAACTAAGTGATATTAGCCACTGCATGGTTAGAAGTCAAGGATTACTTTGGGTTGTATCACTTTGCTCGAGCGCTACTAGATTCAGTTTCTAAATTGAATTTTATAAAAGAGCATATATCTCAGAGGCTCAGACTGACAAAATTAAGAATTGAGCTTCAAATCAGTAGAATTGGAAAGGAACTTTCAACAATCCGTCGTACTTCACGGGCATTCTGAATTCAAAACAGAAATAAAGCTTTTGATAATAAGGAATATTACTGATATACAACTGAGTCAATCGCTTGAGTTTGATAGTTGGGATATTCCAAAAAATCTGTTGCTAGGTGATCCTAATTTCAACACAGCTCCTAAAATAGGTTTGCTAATAGAGGCTCAGGTTTTTTTGAGTTGTTGTGGATTGGCCATATTAAGATGAGGGAAGGCCTACTTTACAGAAGACGCTATTCGGTTCGATTGTATCGGGTAAGTTCGTCGGTACCAAATGGAACAGTTTTTTTTGGTAAACGGTCAGGAGAATGAGGAGGAAGTTTGATTGAACGACCTAGTAGAAGAGTTTTGGAACTTAGAGAAGCTTGATATGAAAAAATCGTTTCTTACGCCTGAAGGCGAAAGGTGCGGGGACCATTTTGTAAAAATAGTTAGACGAGGTGATGATGACAGGTTTGCGGTTAGACTGCTTTTCAAAAAAAATGCAGATATTTAAGGCGATTGGTTTCATATCGCAAAGAAACGGTTTGTGTCACTTGGAAAAGATTAGATAGGGTCCAGAAGTGAAAGTGCAGTACGGACAAATTATAGAGGAGTGCGAGAAACTAGGCCGTATTTAAGAAGTTCATAGGAATATTATAAAGTACTTCTGCCCACACCGATGTGTTCATTGACTAGAATCGTTCTCCACAAAACTGCGAGTGATTTTCAATTGTAGCTGCCATACCTCTTCGAACAACTCGTTAAATAAAGTTCCATTAAAAGCTCCAATAATAATAATTGTTTGTAATAATTCTACGATTTCGATTATTTAAATAGGCAGAAACTCCTGTGGAATTTTGTTATTCTCTACACACTGTGTGAGCCTCTTATAGAGTTGTGACCCAAATAGTTTGTTCGGTGTGTTCAAAAATGCGTTCTCGTAATTACCTTTATTGTAAAGTGGAAATATTATTAATTTCTTTAAATCCGTTTTAACATCAACGGTATCGCAAATTCGATTGAGCTCAGACGTAAGTGTGACTAAGAATTATATTGGAATTTAAAAGGAATTAAGCCATCTCCTTGAGCATTCCTGGTTTTAGCGTTTTCGATAACCTGTTTAACTTAAGTTATTCTGAACGATTTCTTCAAAAGGTAGCCTTTAATTAATGGAGCCGCATATTGAACGACTGGGGCAGTTTTTGGAAATGGTCACGAAGCTCTAGACAATTCTTTTAAGGATCTTGAGCGATTTAAAAAGACAATGTTTGGGAGGCTCAAATGCTATCATTTTTATATGAAGGAGACATTGGAATTCCTTGTTTGCCTCGCCATAGAGTATCTTAAAGGTATCAGTATTGAATGTTCCTCGGAGTTTTAAGTATGCAAAAGGCTTTTCCCTAGCCTTTAGGCGCTCGGTATCATACCACTTCTGCTTGCTGCATTTACTTTTTCTAGATAGTGGTTTTTTTTGGGTTGGAATAGCTTTTTTGACTTTTTTGATGATATCTATGAAATTCTCGCGATGCAAGTGATTGCTATTTACATAGATGGGTAATGAACATAGAGCCGAGCTTCCGATTATTAAATTCAAAGTGTAAACTTAAGGCTAACAGCTACTCCTTTAATATTTTTACGGTAACCAAATAATTGGCCACCATTTCCTCTTCCAAAAGTATCAAATTTTACTGCAGTTACATATTCTATTTTAAAGCATGTATTTTCCATACCTATGTATTTATCCAATTTTCTATTTCGATTTTATTTTCCAATATGTGTTTATAATAATAAAAATATATCAAATTTTAAGGAGAAATGATTTATTTTTTAAGCCGTTGATATTTTAATTTAATATTCTTAATTTTAATGAGTTCGCTTCATTGAGGAAAACAGGAACGGCTCATTCTGTCTTCCAATTGGTTACAGCGGCTGCACCAGAATTGTATACATTAACAGATGGGCTACTCGTATCGCCATTAATATGTTACTTGTCACATTAGTTTTGCTTTCATTACGCTTTCCAGATTAATTCATCTAACTTTGCAGGGACATGGAAATGGGAACACTAAATGTCAACCTCTCTATTTCTATATCGTCTGTAGATAGGATTTTCTTCTTATCTGATTATGTTGCCTTGAGTTTAGTAAAGATAATGATAAACGTAAGCCATTGTGCCTGACAAGTCTTTCCAGCATAAAGAACCTTGTATATTTATGGTTGCAAACCTGAAATCCATTTTTGTTGAACTTTGGCTTACTTGAGCGCCTCCATTTTTTTTTTAATTACAAAAAATTGGGTATATGATACCAACGGCTTTTGGATGTCAAATCAGCTTTTTAACTCCATTTAGTGGCATCGTCTGCTGGAATTTCTTCGCCTAGAATTTCGACAGAAAGAATAATCGATTCGCGCCATAGTTCAGTTTTTATGCATTTTTATTTTTTTAACTTAAACCTACAGACTACCTAAACATAAATCTTAAAATACTTAAACCTACTTACATCTAATACGTACACACACCCACACACACATATAGTATATATATATATATATATATATATATACAATACATATATACTTAATATATAAATATTGGTATATATATATATTCTGGTTTTTTTTTCATTTTTTGTTTTTATTAATTTTTTTGATTTTTATATATTTTTTTTCTAAAACTAACTTAATCCTACCTAAAACTATGTAAGCCGGCCCTGGCTAAAAAAAATTATGCTGACCCACTTTGCCTCAGATAAAGCTATCTATCACTGGAGGCATTCGACGACGTAGCATTCTCCCCTTCAACTAGCCACCAAAATTACTGGTGCTGCAACATCCCTCATATCGCGACTCCCTACCGACCTACTGAACCGGAGACGCTCCGCACTGCCATGTGCGACGTCTCTGTCGTAGTTAAGTCGCCTGTCTGCAGCTGCTCGACCGACGTGGAAGATTAACAGCACCGCCAATCTGTCCTGGATCAGACCTTTACTATATAGATAGAGGAACGCTTCTGGAGGAATAAAGCGAACTCTCTCGAGATACATATAATTGGGGTAGTAAGCCCCGGAGATCAGGTTGTTCGATGAGGTCATTGCTCTTGCAACGTGCCTTCGAGTCAACTTAATGACGAAATTGTCCACTCTTATTAGTTTCGCACTATTGTATATGACCTCATTAGGATAGAATTTTATGTACTCAGACTCTGACTCTCAAACAACCGAATCTTTTCCAATACACTTGCTCTCACGTTTAACAACACGGGATATCCAAATACAAGCATGGGCCTGATAAGAGCCATGTAGCAGCAGATTACCTTCACCCTCGCATCGAGTTGGCTGTTATAGAACAGTCTCCTTGTAAGGGCAAAGGCACCTTTGGCTCTGGCCAGAGCAACATCTATGTATATATTTGTTAAAATACAGAAATTGATCTAGCCAGATCCCAAGGTATCTGACTACATTTCGACAAGCAAGCGGCTGCCCGTGCTGCCCCACGATCGAGAACTTTCGCCAATTCTTTCTGGTATCCCCAGAGGCCCCAGACAAAGGCGTCCTAAACAAGATAGTTTCCGACTTCTTAAAGTTGATTTTCAACTTCCAGTCATCGCAATATCGCTTCATTTTGTCGAAGTCACGCTGCAAAAGTATATTAATGACCTTAATCTTTGGAGCTGATCTTTACGCGATTATGTCGTCTGCGTACGCTATGGCATGGTGAAGTGAACCTATCAGATCACTTGTGTAAATGTTGAATAGGATCGGCGAATTTACCGCACCTTGTTGTAGACCGTTCTTAATGTTAAATGTTCCAGTAGAAGTCACATCGACATTCTTCACGATGAACTGTCTACTGGAGAGCATATCAAAAAGAATATACAGCAGTGGTTTACTAATGCCCAACCTGTCGAGCTTGAAAAAGAGTCCTTCTAACCATACGGTATCGAACGCTTTCTCCAAGTCAATCAGGCAGGCACCAGTGCACTGGTTCTTGCCTTTGTTCCATTGGATATCAGAAGCCAGTTTAGACGCAGCATGAATGATATCATGCCCCGCCTTGAACATTCGCGCCATAGTTCAGGATGTATTTGCTCATTTCACTATGTACTCTGAATCCAAACGTCATACAAAATTGCTTTCAACAATATCAAGTAGTGTGTCATGAGGCCAACTGCATAAAAAAATACTTATGAGAATTTCTAAAATGTCTCTCTTGGTGAGTATAAATTCTCCACTGAAAATGTCCTAACTAAACTTCCTCGATTTATTTAAAAATCAAAACTCATCATCTGCAGGAGCACCACATTTCTAAAATCTTTTCAATCGCATAATACCACAGCATTGTTTGAAATCTTTGTCACAGTAAGCTGCTTTCTTCCCAAGTGCCTTCATCACATTTAACGAGTTACTCACAAAATGTTGTATTTCAAATCCTCCTTGTGTGTGGACGACCTCCTTCGCTAATGCAATAGCTTCTTATTCAGAATTTGAAGAATCAACAGAACCGTCCACGTAATTGTTCTGAATAATTGCGTATGCTGCTCTGGGGAACGTTGACGGTTGAAGCTTGAAAGTTGAAGGGTAAAGGTTAAAAGTTGAAGGGTAGTTTACTTTTTATAACATTCGTACCCATTACGACTTGATATACGCAAAACCCGGTAGCAGAACTTAGATCTGGTTCAGCCATCTTCTGCTCCTGGATAGAGGGCAAGATACCCAGTTTTAAGGTACAGCTTCCAGTACTCTAGGTTCGGCAGCCAGAGATGCAACTATTTGTACTGTGACCCATTCCCCTTCATCGAAGCTTTTTGGTGTAAATTTAGTGAGTGGGTAAGGTGTACAAGGTAAATCGTGCATGCATATTATATATACATACATGTATATTTTCAGAAGAAATTCCAAGCCAACCCCTTGCTTTAATTAGTCTCTCAATTTTATTTTAAGTCAACGTATTCAGCTTACGTAGCAATAACGAATTATTCATTTTGGTTTTAGACAAGGTGGTTACCTTTCCATACAAGTGCATACGTAGGTGCATATATACATGCATAAAAGCACAACGCTAACGTGTGGCGGTTGTAAAAATGGAGTAACAAATATTCGGAGTCCGTATAAGCCTTTTATAAGCTTCTAGCATCTAGACTGATACCCAGTTTATCCGACAGCTCAATGTGCATTGAAGCAATCCGCATTTTTTCAATACGCTCATATAAACACCACTTCAAACCACATTGAAATATTCAACACGCATACGTTCATTCCTGCTTATAAAACGCATTGAAAATTTGTAACCGCTCATCATGCTTTCATCATCGGGCAGGTATTAGTTGTGTATTTAAAATGTGGGATTGCAAACGAAATATTTGGATAGATAAAAAATAAGAACAATGTATTCTTCCATTATCGGGCAAGTAATCAGTTGTGTATTTAAAATGTGGGATTGCAAACGAAATATTTGGAAAGAAAAAGAAATAAGAACAATGTATCAGTGTTATGTCAAGTGTAAGTTCAATCAGCTGTTTGTTAAACTTCTCTCAATTTTCTCTCGCTCATTTTTCATATAATTTCATATAAACACCAGCATTTCTACGGGTATTGACGCAATACGGATTGCTTCAACGCACATTGAGCTGTCGGATAAACTGAGTATGAGAAATGTATTACTTATAGCTATCTCAATATCGCCTGTTTAGTTTGCCGTTCTTTGTTCTCTATGTTCTCTGTTAATAATACATACAATGTGCAAATTAATTGCTTACTTAAGCCCGTTGCTTCGACTAAAGTTTTGTTATCTATGCTTGTCCTACTTATATGCGTGTTAGTATTTAAACTCTGAAATAAATACAATAGTTTATAAGAGTATTCACAATATTTTAAGGCATTCACCATAATTCTATGCCGAATTCTAAGAAAGAACTTATTTAAAGATTTGTCAATAAGTAGTTTAGTACTTTAAGATTTTTTATTCAATCCATGTATTGTTAATTATTTATAAGAGAAAAAAATTCTTTAGTTTGCTTAATTTTAATACATCTGATAATCATTTAATCAAATTTAAATCCTATAATAATTAAGACTTCTTTTTTAATTTAATAGTAATACCTGAGTTCAGTTTCCTTAAATAATTAAATATAAGTATAGTTTCAAATTTATTTAAAAGTTTTCAGTTAAAATATTTCTTCGATAATTTAATGCAGTCTTGCAAAACTCGTACAATATAAGAACATCCATCTCACTAAAGTGGCCGATTACTTACTCATCTGAAACATAATTCCCAGGGAATATCTCCTTATTTTCCGCAGTGTTGAGCACTGGTAAGAACACAAAGGACGGGGAATTCAATCTTGTGTGGTATAAAATTTAAATGGACCAATTCTCCTCGTAGTCTCAACATCATTGAGATTTAATATGTTGTAGTCATTTCGAGTGTTGTAATTTAATTGCCTATATGTACATTAGGGTGTCCCAGGCTATAAGGGTTAAATTTTTTTTTTTAGATAGAGATACGCATGCCTTTTTTTTTTTCTATTTGACCCAGATAAGTGAAATATCAAATATTATTGCGATCGGATGACGATAACCCGTGCCGACTTAACGCCAAAATCTAAACATAAAAATTAGTATGGAGCAATGGAGGGAAAAGCAAAACTCATTTATTTTTGAAATAAGGCATCCGGTATTGGACTTTATTATTATATTAATTGTTGAAAGTAGGTTAATTATTTATTAATTTTCTTTTTAATGTTTGTTTTTTACAGTCAGGATACTTTTGTCGATGTTCTTGTACGCAACGAAATAAAAATTGCTTTTGCTCCTCTTGAACAGTTAGCAGGCCGTGAAAATCTTGCATCAACTTGACTGCTCTTTCAGCAGAGTCATTAACTGCTTTCAGTTTTAATAGCTTGCTTTTAGCATGTTGGTACGAAGCATTTTTAAGCCACAAAGAGGGGCACTCGTGGAGAAAAGCACCATCAATTTTCAATCGACTAAATAAGGACTTGCTTTTGACTGAAACAAAGTCATCGATGTTTTTTTCTGAAAACAAAAAAAGGAGGATTATTGATATAATTTTTTAGTTATGTAAATAAAAAAGTTAAAAAAACAAACTTAATTTTCAAACTTACCATAAAGTCTGCCACAAAGTTCTTCTTTCGATGGAATGTAGCATTTACCATAGGCAGATGGATATTCTTTGGCTAAGTTAGCAACCACTTTGACTTTCGTTTCTTGGCTTACATCATCATCAAATAGAGACAAGATAGACACTTCGTCTGTCAAATACCACAAATGCAAGCAAAACTTCTGTAATGCTGCTTTCGAGATGCTTTCATCTATTGTTTCATAAGATTTTATAGCTTTCAGAAAACACAAATCCTGGTAAGGTGCTTTTACTGCTAAAATGCATTGCAACCAAGGCCTAACGTATATTGTCACGATGAACAGGCAGACGTCTAACAGAGCTTCTTTATCTTTGTTAGAAATTCTTAATTGATCACCAAGTAACGATATTTTTAATGAGTAAATCGCTCTCGCCATCCATCGAGCTTGGTGCATGGCACCTGGAGGCCGGATCTTAAATTTTTTTTCTGCATCGCCGCCAAGAAATATTATTGAAAGTTCGATTAACTCTCTGTAATCATCCCTAGTAATTTCTTTAGTTAATTCAATTTGGTAAAAATCGATAAGTCTGTTGATCTCAGAAACATTCAAACATGATAGCTTTTCTGTACAGCTCTGTATTTTCTCGGGATCGACATTCTTCCAGTTCTCTCGAAATTTCTTGAACATTGGAATGTCTGGGCTTGTGGTAACTTGGCAGATTTTTGCTTCAAACACGCTTTTTAGTACTAATTCGTAGACGTGATGGCGGCAAGCAAAAATAATCATTTCCCTGCCTAGTTTCTGTTCGAGAAGTACACAAGTACCATTGATTCGACCAGTATTTGAAGCAGTCGTATCACAACACAAAATCTGCACTTTATCCTCAAGATTCCAATCAATTATAGCATTCCAAAGTACCTGGGCCTGTTCCTTTCCTGTAGAGTTATCCAACTTTGGTACAGCGATAAGTTGTTCTTTATCGTCAAACGTTATAACTATCGGCAGACGTTCTTCCTTAGATTTGCGTGAATCTAAAGCCGGCAAAAGTTTACCATCACAGTGGAGTGTTACAATATCCGGAACCTGGTTTTGAAAATTAACCTTTATGGCTTCCGCTCGCTCTTTTCGCTTTTCCGTACGAACCCTTTGAATAGTGGACTTGCTTATAGGAAATTCGTCTGTGTTATGTCCAAGAGCTTCAATAGTTGCTTCAATAATAAACACAGCATCTCTCACACTCAATTGACACCGATCTAATGCTGCCACTAATTTTGGAGTGATAAAATTCTTCCTCATAACAGTTTTATTTATACTGGATTCTGTTTTGGTTAGGTTTGGCAAAATTTCCTGTAAATCCATCAATTCTGAATCAGACGACAAACTTTCTTGTATCGGGTCATAAGATGATGTTGAAGGAGCTAAGGATGAAAAATATTTAGCACGTCGTTTTTGCTCCTCGACGTTTCTAAGGTGCGCTCTTTCTTCTTTGTGTGTTTGTTTTTGGTCAACTCCGGCTAAATGACCAGGTCGGCCTGGTTCTCTTTGGCGCTGCAAAAAAATCCTATCTTCATCTATCTTTATTAATTGAAGTGCATCCGCATGTGCAATGTCAAACAAATTGTTTAAGTTTGTAACAAACTCATGTCGACGCTGCTCAAACACGTTTTTTGTTTTGTTTGCATTTTTTTTGCAAATTTCTCCAAACTTGATACAATGTAATTAATTTTTTAACACAATTAGGTAGAGATCTTGTCGGGATACGGGCCTTTTCCCAATAAATAATGCACTCACGAATAGTAAGATTTGCGCTCTCATTGACACTTAAATTCACTTCACGAATATTATAGAACAAAACTGCCAGTACTTGCCCATTAGAGGGAAGTTTTGAACCAGTAATTTGATGTTTAACGTTCCCTATTAAAAATATCTCCTTTCTACAACTGCGTAACTCCACCGACATGTTAACAGAACGAGAACAATGTGTTTACTAATAAAATAAACATGCAATAACAAGTTATCGATATGTTATTACTCGCGTGCCATGCCTTGCAAGTACTGACATGTTTAGATGCAAGTCGGCACGGGTTCCTCTGGTTCAAAGTACATGAAACTTTATTTACTATTGTTTTGACAGTATTCGAATAAAATAAGAGGGTATGCGTTACAAAAATTTAAACTTGATTTTTTTGGGACACCCTAATGTACATACATATACTCTTCTATGAGCTAATTATAACACTTCGTCACAGCATTTTTGCTGATCTATTATATTGTGGCTTAAAAATAAGCTCCGCTTATTCCAGATTGAGATCCAGCTCCATCCCACAATTTTGAGCCAGGTTTTCAGCGTACCAGCTAGACCTGCTCCTCATTTGCCTGAGTGCCACTATTTTGGTTAAGCGATGACTTTCCATTCCTTCATAATGCAGGAAAACTGAAATTTAAAGGTTTCAGTAAATAGGGGAAATAGTCCTGCTTCGATTGCCAGGAGAAAGTTTGGTGTACTCAGTGGAAGGAGAAAGATTCGTTCAATATAGTACCTTATGGAACAGTAACCATATGTAACACTTATGCTGCATAGAAAAGGATGTGCTTTACGCAATCTTGCATTTATAGCAAATTTTGTTTTCGTAAGTTCCGCCTTCAGGCGCTTCTCCATACTCATATATTTCGTTAGCAGCACACCAAGATAACAGTGCTCCTTTATTTTTGACCGTCTGTTGTGATGGCAGTTTCATCCGCCTCTATTTTGGAAAATCATCACCTTTGACTTCTCTAGATTGACAGTCTAAATCCTGCCTGGAATTCCCGAAGCATATTGTTAGCCGTAATCCAAGAAGTAAGCCTTTGTTTAGTTCTATCAAATTTTATCGATATTACTATATTGTACAGTTTATAAAGTAGTACGTTTCGGTTCACTATTACGAATGATTCTACCATGCCTTTTAGCACGAAAATATGGTCTACTCTTGAATAGCCAGATCTTAATTCTGCCTGGATATCCTGAAGCATATTGTTAGCCGTAAACTAAGAAATAAGTTTTTTTTGTAGCACATCCATGGCGACTTTATACGAAGCTTTTAAAAATGAAATTTCACGATAATTAGCAGGGACTGCTTTGCATCCGTTTTTATGGATTAGACAAATTATTGCATCCTTAAACTGCTGTTGAAATACGCGATACTCCAACACATTATTGAAGAAAATACATAGTTCTTCTATAAGCCATTTGATCCGTAACTTTAAAATTCCATTGGAATAAGATCCGATCCTGGGGACTTTACATCTTTCAACCTATGGAGAATTTGTCAATAATAACTTGAATGCCATTGCGGACTTCAAGTCGCTCATAGACCTCAGCGGAGACCAGACGCATTACGCATTTCGTGTTCGGCTTTAAAAGTGTGGAAAAAAATAAATAGAGTGTTAGACAACAAATTTTCTAGTGCTCGGTAGCCGAAGTGGTAGAGACCCGGACAATAAATCTCGGGGTTGTGGGTTCGCTTCCCAGCCTCTGTTTTTTTTTTTTTTTTTAATTCATTAAAGACAATTAAAAGACAGTTTTTATTAAAAAAGCGCTTAATAAAACGTGATGGTTTGTGGGGAGCGGTCCGCTATGCCAATAACGGGATCGGCTGAGGTTTGTTCGAGCCAAACGACAGACCCAAAGAAAAAGAGGAAGCTAAAGCCAATTTCTAACTTGGCACAAGGTCCACTGTAAAGCGTGGTGGAGTGAGGGCAGGAAACAACTTCGGACGACGAAGAGGAGGAAATAGAGTCGCTAAGTAGCAGCATCAAAGTGCTACAGTAAAGGGTACAGGCCATTAAAGAACAGCAAATGGTCAGAAGGAAGAGGGAAGAGCATGAGCAATCCCAACAACAACAGCAGTCGCAGCTTGCTCAAAAGCAGTCCAAACAAAAACAACAGACAAATACAATAGCACAAGTGGTACAACAATACCAACAAAAGCAAAAGAACCACCAGCAACAACAACAAGACCAGCCACAACAACGGCAACGGCAGCAGCAGCAGCAGCAACAACAACAACAACAACAACAACTATAGCAGCAGCAGAAGAAGAAGAAGAAGAAGAAGGTGCCTCCTATCAACACCTATAAATAGGAGGTGAATGCAACCAAGGACCTGTGTAAGTTGGTCATTGGTAGTAATTTTAATATTAAGAGATTGGGGAACGATCGCCATGCCATCATCTGTAATACAGTGGAGGGCTACGCGAAAGTGAAAGAGAAACGACAACGGAGAAATACTTATTCACACCAAAGTGTGAAAAGCGGCAATCGATGCTGCTGAAGGGGTTGCAACCATAAGCACAAACTTATGATCCTGAGGAGATCTTTGCACTGCTCAAAGAGTAGGAGTGCGAAGGACTCAATTTTGTGAGTGTACAGCCATTTACCACAGCTACAGCCAGGCGGGAGCAACGGAGTCTGCCGTTCTTCCTGGTGCAGCTAAGTCCCGAAAGCCGTCTGGATAGTCCAAGGAGTATCAATGTACTAGACTACCAGATGATTCACTGGCAAAAACTAAAAAGGAGCGAAGACGTTATACAATGCGTTCGCTGCCAGAGGTTCGGGCACGCCGCGTCGGACTGCCAAATGCAGCCTCGATGCGTGAAGTCCGCTAAGAACCACAGTTCCTAGGAGTGTGCTCTGGGTGTTGACGGAGTATCCGATAGGTCGCAGCTCTCGCGCCTGTTATGTGGAAACGTGGGACACACCGCATACTATCGGGGTTGTCCTAAGTTCGCTGACATTAAGAAAGCAAAACTGGCTCGGCAGCAGAAGGTGGAGGTCAAACGTTCACCTGTTAGGTTTCCAACACCAGCCGTCACGTCCCAAATTTCCTACGCCCAAATGGCGTCAGGTATGGGGGCTACGGAACAGCAAGCGACTGTTGCTTCTCCGGCGCCAATGCCAAGAACAACGGAAACTGCACCTAACATGCTGGCCACCTTGCTCGCAATTCAAGGGCAGATGGCTCAGCTGCAACAGCAAGTACAAGAACAGGCCAAGCGGGTGGACCATCTATGCGCTGCTGCCGGGCCTAACTCACCACATGTCGTAATAGGTACGCACATGGTAGAGCAAACTTTGAAGGTCCTTGGGGTGTATGATAATTCACTGATTAGGATCGAACGAAGAGCCGTGATGTTTAAATTGCTACAAGACTAAAGTCCTGATGTGCTTTTCGCTAGCGAAACCAAGCTAACCGATAAGCACAAACTGGAGTACAATAATTATATTTTTTTCAGAAGAAACTGGTCAAGATCCAATCGTGGAGGCGGTGTCGCTGTCTTCATTAAAGAAAGCATACAATTTCACAGAGCGTACAAGGAAGTGTTGCGCAGGTTCCGGGTGTTGGAAGCAGTTTCCCGCTCCGCAGTGGAAAGCGGCTGTACTTGGCCTCTGTCTATGCACCTAATGCTTCACAATCCACTTTATTCATTACAGAGCTCGACATGCTTTTTCGACTTCTGAGGCTGGAATCGGGGGAGAATTATTTTATAATCGGCGGGGATTTCGACGCTAAACATAGAGATTGAGAAAATAATTTACCAAATACTAGAGGGAACTTACTACTCGATTGGTGGGGTCAACACGACGTCATGTATAGACTCGGTCTTAAAGCGATGGATAACCCGTCGTTTCCCAGAGGCGGGTCTTATTTGGATCTACTGCTATACGACGAACGTAAACGACTGACATTTACGAATTTACAAACATTAAACTGTCTACGCACATTCGTGTATGACAGCGACCATTGCGGTTTTAGCACCGAATTTACAGTTCCCAACGAACTTGCGGAATTGGTGGAGTTTGTCCAAAGATATTCTTACAACTACAGTAAAACTCGATGGACACGCTTCTCCGCAAGCTTGACAAGATCGCTCTCCTCGAGCACGCTCCACCCACCGTCCAATAGGAATTTGTCAAACGAGGAGATCGACCATTATCTAAAACAAATGGACGAGACAATTAAACAAACTATTTACACTACAATACCGCTAACGAAGACCTGTTCCGCAATCTTACTATTGACGCACTGCACCGACAGAAAAGTAGACTTCTGACAAGACTTAAAAACTTGTACAGCTAGTTAACTGACCGACAAGATCCGGGGATTAGGACACTGAAGTCGTCAATTAAAAATGTGCAAACGTTAATAAAAGAGAATTACAGAATTCCTGTAAGTTTGTATTGGAACAAGAAGGTTCGGACTGTCGACTTTCCAGCAAGTATACAAGGCCACTGATATCATTGGCCCTAATTACAACCTGCACAATCGCGTCTTGGTGCACGACTTCTTCATTCGAAATGAAATAGGGAACTGGCGATCCAAGGGCTCTGGTTTCACCCGGTTCAGCGACGTAAATATGGTCCAGAGAGGAAAACCTACCCCCGTTCATTTCGAAGGAAGAACTCCATGAGATCTTCGACACAATCAGGGGTAAAAAATCAGTGGGGACCGATGGTATTCCGAATATCGTGCTTCGACATCTTCCTCTAGAAGCTGTGGACATTTACACCACCCTGTTTAATAATGCAATGAATAATGCACATTATCCAGCGCATTGGAAAACGGCGGTGGTTCAACCTATCCCCAAAAAGGGAAAGGATATATCTAATCCGGCGAATCTCCGGTCGATAAGTCTCCTTCCGAATATCAGTAAGATTTTTGAAAAAGTAATCAATAGAGCTCTGTCTAGGTGGGTTGAGGACAAACATATAGTTCCGGATAATCAATTCGTTTTAAGGCGGGACATGATATCTCACATGCCGCGTCTTAACTAGTGTCCGATATCCAATGGAATAAAGGCAAAAACCAATGTACTGGTGCCTGCCTTGTTGACTTGGAGAAGGCCTTCGACACCGTATGGTTAGAGGGTCTTTTCTATAAGCTGACTAGGCTGATAAGCTCTAGGCACTCTTGTACATTCTTTATAATATGCTAACCAACAGACAGTTCATCGAGAAAAATGGTAATGTAACTTCTGTTGGAATATTTCTAATTAAAAATGGTCTTCAGCAAGGCGCGGTCAATTCGCCGATCCTATTCAGCATTTATACAAGCGACTTGATAGGTTCACTTCCCCATACTATTGCCTACGCAGACGATTTGATAGCGTACAGAACAGGTCCAAAAATCGAGGTCATTAACACTCTTAAGTTTTTATAAAAAATAAAAAATTATGTCCATTTGCTAAGTTTTTGTTAGCAATTTTTTTTCTTAGCTTTAAGTATAGTAAATAAATATTAGTAAAGAAAATGTAAATAAATTCGAAAGACATAGTTATAAGAATTTAGAGTAGCTTGGAGTGCCTGCGTGGTTCCAGTTAGTTAGCATAAGATTGTAAAGTAATTTTAAGCTAGCATTTAAGAATTTTTTGTTAGTATGTAAGAGTTAGTGATTAAGGAAATAAAATGCATTTAAAACTAATAACTAACTAGCCATTGCAGACTTCAACAGTAGACTTCGAAGAAATCCCACGCGCATTATCATCAATTCGAGATTCAATTTACCCTGCATAGTTGGTGATGAATAATGATGGGAAACAGAACATGTGGAAATTGACACTTTTTTTTAAGTAGCGCGCGCTCAAAGGGTTAAGGTACCCTTAAAATATTTGCACTCAACGCGGGAGAAGGAAAATTAGGGTGGAAAGTAATATGGATACCGATGTACGTTGGTTTCAAATGCCTGAATGTTATAATGACTAGGAAATACAGAGCTCGGCAGGGCATTCCACAAGCGAATTGTTCGGCTTAGTAACGAATCACGATATTTCAGAGTACGTCCGAAAGTGGGATTGAGGGTATACTGATGAGCATTCATAGCTAGACGGGTGTTACGGTTGAGAGTTTGAATGGGCGGAATGCTACTGGCGATTTCAGTGGAGAACTGGTGGTGGAAATAGCGATAAAACAAAGCGAGACACGGTGTTCGTGGGTTTTAATTGAATGTTTTTTGTCGCACGGTTTTGAAAGCTATCTAGCAGGTGCAGAGATGTTTTAGCCGCTCCTGACCAGATGTTTGCATTGTGCACCAATTTTGGGATTATGAATGCCTTATGTATTGAACCCAGTTCAGAAGGGGAAAAGCATTTCTTACATCGTTTGAGAAAACCTAGTTGTCATTGACACACATACCGAGGATGGAAAGTTTTTCGGTTTCGACGATGCAAGTGCTATTCATGGATAATGGCTGAGTGTTGAAATTTCGCTTTAACGACAGCAGACAGCATTGTACTTTGGAAGCCTTAAATACCACTCTGTTGGTAGTTCCCTATTTGGTTATGCTGTTAATATCAGAATTTAATGAGCTTAACATACGCTGGCGTTCCCCTTCTACAGCCGAAAAGCAGGGACCTGAGTCAGGGAACGAATATGAAAAGTGGAGAGTACTGTCGTCAGCAAAGGGATATATTGGATTGGCAGACAAGAGATCGTTGATAAGAATTATAAAGAGTGTTGGAGACAGAACAGGGCCCTGGGGTACACTGGCATTCATTATGTGAATATTAGACTCGAAACCATCCAAGACAACTTGAATTGAACGTTCCGAAAGGTAGTTTCTAATCCATTGAAGAAGGTAGTCGTCGATCCCAAATGCATGCATTTTCGACAAAAGAGCCTGATGCCAAACTCTGTAAAATGCCTTAGACATCTTGCTTTGGCCAGATTGAGGAACGCTTTGGTTCCATTTTTCGGTGAGACATGCCATGAGATCACCAGTGGAGCTGCTGCTGCAAAAACTGTACTGCTGGTCATTGAGAAGTTTCCGTGTTTCGCGATATTTCATGAGCTGACGATTTATCAGCGTTTCCATGACCATGGAAAAAAGGGTCGAAAAAACATTTCTCTAACCCAGACAGCCTCTTTACAACTCGAGTCGTACCATGCCTTTTCCTTCCTTCATCCGATGAGGGATAAACGATCTCATTCCAAAGAGAATAGTGTTTGTGATCATATCAGCAGCGTCATCTACGTCGTTATCGAGGAAACATAACGACCAGTTAGAATTCGAAAAGGAGCTGTTAAGTCCGCTCCAATTGGCTTACTCGTATTGCCACATGGTTCTTTTAGGAATCTTTTCTCTAACTGTGGTGTAGAGGAAATATCACATTGACTTTGTATTTATCAGGGTGAGATGCTATAAACAAGTACACGGTATTGGCAGCATGAGTATCAACGTCTGGTTTTCGTGTGGGCTCATTTACAAGCTGGATTAGGTTATTTTCCGCAGATCAGATCTCAACACACCGTCCTTCGGGTGTCGTCTGTCCAGATTATCAAAGCCACCCAGAATTGTGTATATTGAAATTGCCCGTAATAACGATTTCAGTATGATACAGGGATATGATTCTTTGAATGTAGTCAGACAACGCATCAAACTCGTTAAAGGTCCAATTGCTATCCAATTTGGGGCTTCTGTAAATAAAGCAATAGTGGATGATTTGCTTACAGAGATGGAATTTTAACACATGAAACAGAATTCCGGATTTTAGCATGAATCATATTGTGATAGCGTTTGGTAAGCTACATCACTACGCACGTAAATGGCGAGACCGCGGTGAGAGAAGAATAATAGCACTAGTTCGTACACGGGTAGCTTCTGATCAGAATGATCTGTAAGGTGTGAGCGGAGATCCACCTGTGTTTCACTAAGTACCAAAACAGTTAGTCTGACAGTACAGACGTACGCAGAAACGTGATTAGTTTCAACTCGCGTATATTAGCTACATCCATCCTGAATTCCCTAGTCATAACTACAAACAAGTACAGTAAACACAAACACCGACAACTTACTGTCGTTGCGAAGTAAAAATTTTGACGTTGGTTTACCGAATCAAATTGCTGTAGGTGTTATGCCCTTACAACAATATGAAACAGTTCACCAATAAAATTTTCATTCACAACCCGCAGTACATCAGTTATTGCCTACACTCAGCCACTGACCTTGCCGTATGACAAATACAGCAACGGCAGTGATTGAGTGCAAGCAACGGTACTTAGGACCAGGAGCGGGGGAAATGGGATACTGTGAAATATTTTTTTTCCTGCCTTGCACTACTTGTTTTTTGTTTTATTTTTTTATTTATTTATTTTTGTTGTTTTTTTATTTATCTTTTTTTTCACATGCGGTGTTTGTGTTTTTTTTTTGGTACAAAACAGAGAAGTTTACGAGTGCACTAGTTGGCATGTGCACTTAGTGGTGGTCGACATGGTAGTCGTGGTGAATCACGATCCCTGGCCACCGTGTTTCGCTAGTTTTTCGAATTCAGTCGTGGTCGGCGTTTGTTCCAGGCCGAATTTTGTGAAGGTGGCTCAAAATCAGTTGTCATAGACATCTCAAAAATGTATGGGCAGTTATGGCAGACACGGTAGTTCAACCCCTCACCCCCCTTCCCCTGGGTGAGGGCCCAGCTTCTCCAAAAAAGTTCAGTCGCGAACGGAGTACCCGGATACCTAGCGACTTCCGGTTTAGCTAGCCTTATTTGTATACAGCGGTTCCCTGTACATATGGTCCATCCTTAGTTTTATGTTTTAGTTTAAGTTTAATTTGTAAGTTATAGCTTGTATTAAGCCGAATAAATGGGGGCATTTGCCCCCACCAAAATTAAATTAAAATTCTCCGCTACTCGTGGTACCATATTATGATCAAAATATCAAAAAACACAAAACCCAAGACCGGTAATCTTTTAACACTTGGCGGTAAAACGGTGACAGCACCGACTACCGGCAAGGCTCCTGCATTGTCGAGCGAAGGTAAAAATGTGTCAGGCACCATCCTCTAAAGGCAAGCGCAACGAGTGCAGAAACAAATCTTCAAGGAGTTTTAAGACTATGGTGAACCATGGTCCTTTCACTTCCTCCACCTCTAGCAGCAGAAAGTTAGTGGCAGGTCGCGGACTTGTCACTGCTACTAACACTCCTCCCCTAAGGAGGAATCTACACCTCAGCCGCATCGGTAGGCTCCATCTAAGGCGCTCTACTTAAGACCATGAAATGCTTTACATGTTATGAAAACCTTCGGATCCATTCCGGATATAAAAAGCAAGATTGAGTGGGCTAACAACATTCCAAAAGACCGATTACTCACTGGTTCCACTGCTCCCAAAACACCAAAAGACTTCTCCAAGCGCCAGAGATGAGCCATCCAACAGCACATCTCTGAGGTATTTCAACGAAGTCCTAAAGGACGCAATAATGATCGCGGGAATCGACAGGAACGATACCGACGGATGAATAATACCTGAATGGTGGCAGTTGGAAAAGTAAAGATTTCGAGCAAATTCTTGACCATCATGCAGGAAATCCCCGGACCACCTCTCATTACAAGCGACGCTTTTTGGCACAAAGGCCACGTCAAGCTTATCGCATGTGCCAATCAAAGATCTCTTGATCTTTTCACCAAAGCCATAGGTGGTTTAGGAGAGATTGGGCCACTTGCAAAACTCGAGGTCGTGTCTAAGGTGATCAATAAGGAATCCCTTAACTCTCTAGCGCAGACTAAATGCACTATTTAGTTCAGTTACGAGTGAATACACCTAAGGGTCTACAAAAAGGATGAGCTGGATGCTGATAGGCAACCTCCTCCTCCTTTAACGGAGACACCACCAAATGCAACCTCAGATCTTGGGGCGTCGACATCCTTTGCCAAAATGGATGGAAAATTAAACCGTCGGTCTCCTCTTATGACATCCTGTTGGAAATGGAAACCGATAAAGATAAACTCTCCATGGAGATAAGCTGAAAAAGGTGGTACTGGAAGCTGGAAGGCAAAAAACTGCCCGCATCATCGGATGCGATGCTAACGCTCATTGCACGGTATGGGGCTGTACCGACATCAACTATAGGAGTGAGTCACTTTTTGATTACATTATAAGTAATAAAAACATTGTTTGCAGGGCTGGCAATGAGCCCACTTTTATAGCAAGAAACCAAGGAGGTGCTAGATATCACTCTTGTCTCCAACAACATCACTCAAATGCTAACGAACTGGATGGTATTGTCGAAATACTCTTTTTCAAATCACACATACATCCAATTCAGCCCGAGTGATGTTCCTCCCAACCAAGCATCTTTCCGGAACTACCGGAAAACTGATTGGCCAAAATACTGTCAGAAACGCTATCCTCTGAACTATCAAGTCCCCCGTGGGACACCAATGAGCTCTACATGAAAGTCAAGGAATTTACTCTAGCTCTCAATCAGGCTATGGCCGCTTCCTGCCCTCTTATTCGACCTAGAGGCTAGAGAAAGTCACATCAACACTGTGACTGCTCAGAAACGCTTGCAGAAAACTCTTCAACTTAGCCTTTTTGCTAACAAGAAAACTGTTTGACTGGGACTCATAAAAAGACTCCGTCAAATTATACAACAAAGAGCTGAGGAAGGCAAAGCGCGAATTCTGGAGGTCATTCAGTGACAAAATCACGGAGAACTCTGAAGAGCTGTGTAGAACTGATCCACATTCCACTATCATCGAGAGAAGTCAATGTAGTTATCATTCCCAAAGACGAAAAATGTTCTCATGTTGTCCCAACAGACATCAGACCTATAGGCCTATCATCGTTCTAGAACGACTGATTGATATCCGTATATGAGCTAAAGACTTCTGTCAACGGCGCAACATGCCTACTGTAAAGGGAAGTCGGTGGAAGCGGCTCTGCATTCACTGACTAGCTACAACGAACGATCCATAAATATAGAGAGTACACAATGGTTGCTTTCTTGGACATAGAGGGTGCTCTTAACAACGTCAACACATCCGCAATCAAGACTGCGCTGTCACCTCTGCATCAACTCAAAACTGAGTGGCGCTTCTGCTAAGAGATACGTCGCAAGGCGGTATCCTCTCCCCCCTTCTCAGAAACTTAATGAACTGCTGACTCCTTCAATTAAACCTTAACAGATTAATCGTTTGGGCATATCGCTGTGGATTGGGGGTAAACCCTCATAAAACTGATCTTTTCCT